>JAQMRL010000010.1:11319370-12530870 GCA_035578175.1 Catonia carolina
CTATCATGCGGTATATTTTAGTAGGTATTTGTAGTTTCTTATTTTATTAATTGCTTTCTTTTTTCTTGGCAATGTTGCTTACAATAAATCGTTTTGAAATTGAATCGGTCATTTCAGAAAACCCGTAAGTAAAAAAAAAGACTAACTTTTGGAAATATTGAAAAACTTGTAATTTATTATGTTTCAATTAGAAAAATATTAAAAAATATAAATTGTAAGTCAAGCCACTTGTTTTAAAAAATTGAAAATTTAGACTAGGTGTTACTGAAATAAATTTTAGTAAAATGTTAACTTGCGTTGTTTTCTGTAAAATACTTTCTTAGACTAAATAAAATTGTGCTGTACAATAGTTAGTATTCATTTATTTTGCTAGTTTTTTTAAAATTTTGACGTAAAATAAATTTCTGAAATAATAAAATTCTGGTGTGAAACACTCACAACTTTCTCTTGCCAATGCAAATAATTAACAATAAAACGTAACATTAGTAATAAAACATTAGAAACAAACAAAAACTAACCTCAATAAACATAATCTGATTTTAATCATGAGTTATAGACGCAAAATGAAAATCGACCTCAGTTAGGCTTAAAAATACGGAAATAACTCTTTCACGCTAAGCTAGGCTGTGTAGAGAAAAATGCACTAAATAAAAGTTGTAGATCTTTTAATATTCTATAAATTTTATTTTATACACTTTTGTCGTAAAATGCGTACTAAGGCCGAAATCTTAAAAAATAGATTCTTCACGTTTTCGTGAAAAAAAATAGAAAATTGCTAATTACCGCTAAACTGTGCGTTATACAAAAAAATGTTTGAAATAAAAGTTGTAGGATTTTAAATTTTCTACATTTTTTATTTTATAAATTTTTGCGCTAAAATGCATATTAACGCCGCAATCTTATAAAAAACAATTTTTTTACGTGAAAACAGCCTCGCCGAGAATATTAGGAAACATGGCGCCTACCCTATCTTGTAGGCCATAAAAAATTCAGTAAATCAAGCGATTTAAAAAAAAGTCGTAACTTAGGACCAGTTTTTAAGAAAATCGAAAAAAGTGAAAAATTACACGAATAAACTACTACTTCCGGTTGGCAGATTTCGATGAAAATGTTCGTGTCGGGTCCGGTAGTGGTATGTAAATTAAGTTTCAAGTTCGTACGATGTTCCGTTCTTCAGAATATTTTGTACACACACATACACACACACTCGCGCAACCTGTAGTGGTTTTACTAAGTAAAATGAGGAGTGAGGTTGGTTACCATGCCTTCCTCACTGAGTGGAAAAATACGCTTATCAGCATGCCGGGCCCTCTGAAAAGCATATATTTTCCACTCTGCAAATGACACCTTCCCCTTCATACACCACAGGGTCTGGGTGTATAATGAAATTCATTACTTTCAGAGGAGACAACTCCGATTAGTGTCTTTTACACCTCTACCTCTTCTGTTCTTAAAAAATTCAGTCATTTAATTGGCTGACCATGTAATAAGAAACAGAACTATTTATTTTATCCCTGAAACTAACTATTTTTTATTTTTTTTTATTCCTAATTTATGTACGTTGCAATCTGTTCAATTCAGAACAATAAGCAACCCCATGATGAGGATGATGTGTATGACGTGTAAATGAGGTGTAGTCTTGTACAGACTGAGAGAGTATGGTTAATTGAACTCCAACCATCAAAGTACACCGGCAACCACTGTCTGGTATTCAAATCCGTGTATTGGCCTTCGGGCCAGCCCAGTCAGTCAGCTGGTAGAAAGTCGCTATTTTTTTTTAAGTAACACCGGTTGGGCAAGCGACTTTGTATGGTGACCAGTTGACAGCCATCCATGAACAAACTTTACTGGGGGTCCCTGTTCAAACTCATGTCTAATCCACGTCAAAAATACAGCAAAAAGCAGCGATCTAATTGGGTAGTTGTCAACAATGTACCCAATGTTGTACAATGTTCCCAATAACAAATTAAAGCTAAAAAAAATCCGCATAAAAGTAACTACCTTTACTAGGATATGAACCAGGAACCTTCGTCTCCGAAAATCAGCTGTTAAACAGCTGATTTTGGCGAGGACTTTACCTCTAGACCAACCCGGTGGGTTACTAACAGATTGAGTGTAAATAATTTTACACTCCACCTGTCTGTTATGGGCAAAATAAGAGAAGGTAAAAATTAGACAATGAATACTTGTAGGTTTTTTGGGGGGGGGGGGTTTACGTCTGACTGTTCTGCAATTTCTGCTAATGCAGACGGTGGATTATATTGATAACGAAAATGATTGATGAAAAAATACCAGACCGGACTGGGAATCGAACCCGGGACCCCGGCGTAGAAGCCGGTTGCGCTAACCATTACGCCAACAAGCCGTTCTTGTATATCCATGTAACGAATACCTCTTAACGATTTTTTTCTGGGATCCCCGATTTCGTGATATCATCGTTCGACTGTATTCCTCTACCATCTGAATAAGCTGACACCCTGAAAATCGGCCATAAGTTTTATAAACGTGATAGGTAGAAAAAAGTGCAGCGATAAAGAACATAGAAAAACAATAATCAAGTTGACTTAATGAGATTCGCAATAAGCAATAATATTTTTATGAGGCCAACACTCAAAGTGGCAATTGCTAGAGCAAACCGTAATTCAAACAAAACACTTGTCAGGTGAAATTTAAATTTAGATCGTAACCGTAATAAAATATTAAAACGGATTTAATAATATCTCGAATAACTTTTAAACAAAAATTAATTAAATACTATGCCCAAAATGGGCAGGTGGAGTGTTATTTTAATTGCACTCTATCTGTTTGGTCCAGGGCTAAAAAAAAATAGTTCTGTTTCTTATCACATAGTCAGCCACTTATATGACTGAACTATTTAAGAACAGAAGAGGTAGAGGTGTAAAAGACAATAGTCAGAGTTATCTCCTCTGAGAGTAATGAATTTCACTATACAGCCAGACACTGTGGTGAATGAAGTGAAGGTGTCATTTGCAGTGTGGAAAGTGAGTGCTTTTCGGAGGGCCTGGCATGCTGATAAGCATACACTTTCAACTCAGTGAGGAAGGCCTGGTAAACCACCTTACTCCTCGTTTTTACTTAGTAAAACCTCTAGAGGTTCAAACCAGTCTTTCGGCTGTTGACCTAAACAACAACAACAATTAAATACTGCATTTTGATACCGCCTTCGTGGCGTAGTGACTAGCGCGCTAGCCTGCAAAACAAAAGGTCCCGGGTTCGATTCCCGGCTCGGATCTAGGAATTTTAACAAGTTAAAACCACCGTTAAGGTACCAAAACCCTTAGTAGTTGCTAATGACCAAGCTGTCAATGCGACTTTAAGCAAACTAAAAAAAAACGTTTGAATATTTTTAGTGTTTGCCGGCCGCATTGGCGCAGTTGGTAACGTGCTCGCCTCTCATCATGCGGTCCTAGGTTCGAATCCCACTCAGGCACGGCATATTTTCATACGTTATAAAAAATCATTTCATCCTCCATTGTACAAAAGTTATACCCCAACGTCGTCGCTAATGACCGTTGTAGTTGATGCGACGTTAAATAAATAAATAAATAATAATTTTACTTTCTCTTGCCTATATGAATATATAGGAAGGAAAGTATTGTTTTCATGTCGATTTTTCGAAATCGAGTTTTCACCGGATCTATACGTTTTCAGACCCCCTGAACCCAAAAAACATGTTTTTAGCGATTGGTCTGTGTGTGTGTATACAAAATATCTCAAGAACGGAACATCGTACGAACTTGAAACTTAAAACTTAAGTTGCATACCACTACCGGACCCGACACGAACATTTTCATCAAAATCGGTCAACCGGAAGTAGTAGTTTATTCGTGTGATTTTTCACTTTTTTGTGATTTTCTCATCCTACGATTTTTTTTAAAATCGCCTGGTTTATTCAGTTTTTTATTCTCTACAAGATAGGGTAGGCGCCATTTTTGCTGAAATTCTTGGTGAGGCTGTTTTCACGTAAAAACGTTGTTTTTTTAAGATTACGGCTTTAATATGCATTTTAGCGCAAAAATTTATATAACAAAAGTTGTAGAGAATTTAAAAACCTACAACTTATTTCAAACATTTTTTTGTATAGCGCTTAGTTTAGCGGTAATTTGCGATTTTCTGTTTTTTTTCTCACGAAAACGTGAGAAAAATCAATTTTTTTAACATTTCAGCCTTAGTATGCATTTTACGACAAAAGTGTATATAATTAAATTTATAGAAAATTAAAAGATCTACAACTTTTATTTAGATAATTTTTCTCTACAGAGTCTAGTTTAGAGAAAAAGAGTGATTTTCCGTATTTCTAAGCCAAACTGAGTACGATTTTCATTTTGCGTTTTTCACTCATGATTAAAATAAGGTTATGTTTTTGAGGTTAGTTTCTTTGTTTATTTCTAATGTTTTATTACTAATGTTAGGTTTATTGTTAATTATTTGCACTGGCAAGAGAAAGTTGTGCGAGTGTTTCACACCAGATTTTTTAGTGTTAAAACGATTTCATTTTTGACACAATTAAAAATTAATTTTTTACGGGACACTTTATTTTTCTGTAACGTTGAAATTTTGGTCGGCAATGGCAGGCCTTTTTTGTACACCGTTATTCAAATTACATGGCGCTTTAGATCAAACTTTTAAATATTGTTTCGGCCCTGAAAGGTTTAATGCGCTAGTAGGGGTGAAAAGTTAACGTGATTGAACTAGCGCTAGTAAACTAGCTCGTTGTGAACGTTTGGAAACGTCGCTAGTTGCTAGTAAGCTATACTTTGTACAACACATAACACAACTCGCATATGTTTTCAGAGAACTGGTAATAATTAACTTTTTACTTTCTTTTGCCTATATAAATATATAGGAAGGAAAGTATTGTTTTCATGTCGATTTTAACAAATCGAGTTTTCACCGGATCTACACGTTTTCAGACCCCCTGAACCCAAAAAAAGTTTTTAGCGATTGGTGTTTGTGTGTGTGCGCGCGCGCGCGCGCGTGTACAAAATATCTCAAGAATGTAACATCGTACGAACTTGAAACTTAAAACTTAAGTTACGCACCACTAAAAGACATTAGGCTTTAAGTCCAAATCTAGCTAACTCTTTCACTTCTTGATTTTTTGAAGCACCTTTGTAGATCTTCTTGTGCTTCATTTTTCTTTCGCCAGTAGTTCTTTAAGGCTACAGATCTTCTAAGCCTCTCTTTTCGTCCGAAATCACCAATGTTTTTCTGTTTCGCATTTGCTCTTCAAATTTAGCTGTTTGTTGTTTGATTTTTTTCGCAGTTCCCTGACTTTGTTTTCAGATCGTCTAACTGTGATATTCAGTTCTTCCGTATCTTGTTTTACTCCCTTTATCCAGTTTGACGTTGTTTTCTTTTCCCAGAAAAATCTATTAAGGGGGTCGTGAACCCAGAAAATGAAAATGAAAACTTCTGGCTATAATTTATCTTAAATGAAATGAAAGAGTAATTTACTAGTTCTGATCTACCAATTGAACCAAGTCAAAAAATTAATTACTGCCCCTAAGATAAGGGTGAGATTGGAAAAGCGGGCTTTCACGGGGAATCAAATATCTCAGGAACCAAGAAAGATATCATCATGATTCTTATGCTACAAAATACAGAAAATTGCTGTCTATTATCTGTTGTATGCGCTTGTATGTATTTTTTCTTACAAGAAAGTTATTGAAGAAAAACCGTATTTTCAAAAACATTTATTTTATGTATTCACAAATTATTTTTCAACTTAATCCCTATTAAGGTTTTTGTAAAAATCATTCCACAGATAATAGAGCAAGAAATTATGAACAATTGGAAAAAAATCATGCAAAAACCACATTTCCGGAAAACTTAAAGTTGAAGGAATAATTTTACTCGCCTTGCTAGTGAGCTTTATTTTAAACAGATGTTTTTTAATAACTTTTGTCAACATACAAACAAAGTAAACAAATGTTGTGATTCAGAAAATTTTAAACGTCAAATAAATGCAAATGAACTAAAAAGAAAAAAATAAAAAAATTTACAAAAAAAAATCACAAAAATTACAGTTAAAAAAATACAGACAATTTTTTATGGTTAAATAAAAGCGTGGCGCATTAATATAATTATATAATATTTATTGTAAAATATTCGTTGTATAAAAATGCGCCACGCTTTTATTTAACCATAAAAAATTGTCTGTATTTTTTTAACTTTTATTTCTGTGATTTTTTTTTGTAAATTTTTTTCTTTTTAGTTCATTTTTTTGATTAATTGTTAAATAATAGCGTTTCTTAAAAAATTTTTTTTTTTATTTTTTTAAATTTTTTTTCTGTGATTTTTTTGTAAATTTTTTTTATTTTTTTATTTTTAGTTAATTTTTTTAAGTAATTGTTAAATAACAGCGTTTCTTTAAAAATTTTTTGTAATTTTTTTGTAATTTTTTTTACAAACACCTCCACAGCGTATTGTCATCGAAGATAAACAAGTGTGCAAAGTTTGATTCATATTGATACGGTAGAAGTATTAAAATTTTAAGTTGCAAGATTTGATGGATCCAAGAGTAAGTTAAATAAAAGCGTTTAAAAACGGTCGAAATTTTAAAAAAAATCATCTTGTTGAGTTGACTACCCCCTTAATCTTCTTAGTAGTCTTGTTTCCACCATTCTTATTAAATGTCCCAGGAAAGGTACCCTTCTTTTCCTGATAATGCTGGTCAGTGGTTCTATTGTTTCATAGAGCTGTTGGTTTGGAACAATATTGAAGCTTCCGTTTTCACGGGACCATTAGGACCATTAAGCATTTGTTATATTGTACGTACTTGTGTTCTACAGTACCTTGTGCCTACATACTTTTATTACACAAAAAATGTAACTGGGTGTTGGCGTGTCTTTACTTAGCCGATTAAATTATTACATTAATTTTATTTTATCATTATTTAAATATTTTACATGTAAACAAACGTAAAAAACAAACACGCATACATACGTAATGATATAATATACAAACGTCTATTTATCTCGATTAAAATATAAATGTAAACAAGAAAATATTATTTGACCAAATATTTGGTGTACGCCTGATATTGAATCGGTCGGTTGTTTCATTAATTGATTACGAATTGAAAAAAGAGGGTAAAGGACGTGTGTACACAGGGCAGCATGAGTGACCGATTTAAGTCATTAAGTGGTGTAGGCGATATCGGTGCGTGAGGAAGAGGAAGTACTATCTTACTTCACTCGGTGGTGGCTCGTGCCTTCAAAAATATGCGATGAGCTGTAAAAAACCGAGAAAAACTAGTAGACTATACTAATAGATTTTTGTTTTACGTCTGACTGTTCTGCAATTACTGCTAATGCAGACGGTGGAGAATGTTGATATACAGGTGATTCAAAATTATACGGCAATCTCTTGGGATCTCATTCTATAGCTAAAATAAGAAAAAAAGTTCATATAAACATATGCCTGAAAACGTGTAGTTAACGAGTTACGGCTTGTGAAAAAATTCACCTAGAACTCTGTACCCTAGTTGAAGTAAGGCCGTATAAAAATGTTAAAGGTAGTTACAAAGATACAAATACGATTGTTTCTTATGTTTTTTTAATCTGAAAAATTGAATAAAATTGGTTTCAGGGCTGTAAATGCAATACTTTCAGATATATCTTACATAAAACACAAGAATTGGTGCAAAGAAATAACACATTTTTGTGTTTAACGTAAGATTACTTCCAGAAATGGTAAATAAAGGTGTATTTTTTCTTAAATAAATTTGTAGAAAATTTTATATTTTTCTTAAATAAATTTGTAGAAAATTTATTTAAGAAAAAATACACCTTTATCTACCATTTATGGAAGTAATCTTACGTTAAACACAAAAATGTGTTTATTCTTTGCACCAGATTCTTGTGTTTTATGTAAGATATCTCTGAAAGTATTGATTTACAGCTCTGGAACCAATTTTATTCAATTTTTCAGATTAAAAAACATAAGAAACAATCGTATTTGTATCTTTGTACACACACACATACACACACACACACACGCACGCGCACACGCACACGCACACACACACACACACACACACACACACACACACACACACACACACACACACACAGGCCAATCGCTAAAAACATGTTTTTTTGGTTTCAGGGGGTCTGTAAACGTATATATCCGATGAAAACTCGATGTCGAAAATTTGACATGAAAACGATACTTTCCTTCCTGTATATTCATATAGGCAAGAGAAAGTAAAAATTATTGGGAACCGTTGTGTTTTTCCTACAATCGCCCAATTTTTTTTATATGCTTTGTTCATTAATTTCATTAGTACGGGTTACGAAAAATGAAACTGATATTTTGAGTACCGTATTGTATTCATGCATATGAAACATGTAGCCTACAGCATGTTTACGTTTTAAAACGTTCAAGATAAAAAAATTATATAAATTATGTTGCAAGTAATAAGGTACTTTTCCCTCCCCAATAAGTTAGTTAATCACAAACGAATCACGTGATCAACGTCTGGACCTGAATAAATATTTTTCTTTCCACCGAGATTTTAAAATACATCTCTCCTTCTAAGGGTTGTTTGTTTTTATAATAAACGGATTAATATATTGTTGATTGACTAACAATGATTATTACAAAAATAAAAATTATTTGTTAAATGTGTTATTTTATTTTGAATGGAAAATTTCAAGGTCGTCTCTGTTAAAGAAGGATCCATTTATTTGGTTGGGGTGGCATGAGATCGGTGCATGATATAAGAGAGGGGTAATCAGTTTGCTGAAATAAGAGAGTCACCGCACACGGTGCGATGCGACTGCTAAGCGATTCCTCTTCTTTTCACTACAGGGTGATTCACGAAGATATGCAGAAACTTTGGGAGCCCATTGTACATGTAAAAATAATGAAAAATGTTTATGTAAACATGGGTCCGGAAATGCTTAGTTTCCGAGTTACGGCTAGCGAAAAATTTCGCCCGGAATTCAGCTCACCAGGTGAAATGAGGCTTTCTGAAATTCGGGTAAGGTAGATTAAGGGGCGAATTCAATCGTTTCTTATGGTTTTTGACCTGATAAATTGAATAAAACAGGTCCCAGAACTGTCAGTTAAATAGTTTTTGAGAAAACCAGTGTCAAATGCAAAAAATGGTGTGAAAAAAACACAATTTTTCATCCTTGTTTTTCCGGTTAATTTTACTTTGTACTGTTATGAATAAAAATTCATTTAATCAAACATCTTTTCACTTTCTGTGTACTTTATTTACACCGGTTTGTTTAGAATAAAATTTTCAACATGTTTTATTCAAAAAATTTAACTGTTTCTTGGTGAAATAACAAAGTTATTCTTGCCCAAAGATGAAAAATGTGTTTTTCACTCCATTTTTTGCATTTGATACTGGTTTTCTTAAAAACTATTTAACTTACAGTTCTGGGACATGTTTTATTCAATTTATCAGATCAAAAACCATTAGAAATGATTGAATTCGCCCCTTAATCTACCTTACCAGAATTTCAGGAAGACCTCATTTCACCTGGTGAGCTGAAACCCGGGCGAAACTTTCGCTAGCCGTAACTCGGTAACGAAGCATTTCCGGACCCATGTTTATATAAACTTTTTTCATTATTTTTACATGTACAATGAGCTCCTAAAGTTTCTGCAAATCTTCGTGAATCACCTGTATAATGGAAAAGGATGGAACGGTTAATATGGGAACGAGCCACTGTGTAGTGCAACCTCATACCTGTGCAATAGTTATATATACAGGGTGATTCAGAACTATGCGGAAATCTCTTGGGATCTCATTCTATAGCTAAAAATAAGAAAAAAAGTTCATATAAACATATGCCTGAAAACGCTTTGTTAGCGAGTTACGGCTAGCGAAAAATTTCACCTAGAACTCTGTACCCTCGGTGAAGTAAGGCCGTATACAAAAATGTTAAAGGTAACAAAGATACATATAGGATTGTTTCTTATGTTTTTTAAACTGAAAAATGAATAAAACTGGTTCCAGAGCTGTAAATGGAATACTTTCAGAGATATCTTACATAAAACACAAGAATTGGTGCAAAGAAATAACACATTTTTGTGTTTAACGTAAGATTACGTCCATAAATGGTAAATAACGGTGTATTTTTTCTTAAATAAATTTGTACAAAATTTAATTCTGAAAGACGCACATAAAACAGACGTTTTATGTGCGTCTGTTTTGATTTCAATATCTATATCATAAATTTCAATATCTTTTATTCATTTTTTCCTGAGTAATTCACATAAACCTTTTCAGAATTAAATTTTCTACAAATTTATTTAAGAAAAAATACACCTTTATTTACCATTTATGGAAGTAATTTACTTTTGAAGTTTACTTTTGAAGTTCTCTTGTTTCGTCATACAGATCAGAGGTAATACGTATAATTTGTAACCACATTTATTTATGAAAAAAATCTGGTGTGAAACACTCACAACTTTCTCTTGCCAATGCAAATAATTAATAATAAACCTAACATTATTAATAAAATATTAGAAATAAACAAAAACTAACCTCAAAAACATAACCTTATTTTAATCATGAGTGAATGACGCAAAATGACAATCGAACTCAGTTTGGCTTAAAAATACGGAAAATCACGCTTTCACGTTAAACTAGGCTCTGTAGAGAAAAATGCTCTGAACAAAAGTTGTAGATCTTTTAATTTTCTATAAATTTAATTATATACACTTTTGTCGTAAAATGCATACTAAGACCGAAATGTTAAAAAAATCGATTTTTCTCACGTTTTCGTGAGAAAAAAACAGAAAATCGCAAATTACCGCTAAACTAAGCGTTATACAAAAAAATGTTTGAAATAAAAGTTGTAGAATTTTACATTTTCTACAACTTTTATTATATAACGTTTTGCGCTAAAATGCATATTAAAGCCGCAATCTTAAAAAGAAAATGTTTTTACGTAAAAACAGCCTCAAGCAGAATTTCAGCAAACATGGCGCCTACCCTATATTGTAGAGCATAAAAAATGTAGTAAACCAGTTGATTTTTAAAAAAAACGTAGGACTAGTTTTTGAGAAAGTCGCAAAAAAGTGAAAAATTATACGAATAAACTACTACTTCTGGTTGACCGATTTTGATGAAAATGTTCGTGTCGGGTCCGGTAGTGATATGTAACGTAAGTTTCAAGTTTCAAGTTCGTACGATGTTCCGTTCTTGAGATATTCTGTTCACACACACACACACACACACACACACACACACACACACACACACACACACACACACACACACACACACACGCACGCACGCACGCGCACACAGACACACACACACACACACACACACACAGACACACACACGATCAATCGCTAAAAACATGTTTTTTGGGTTCAGGGGGTCTGAAAACGTATAGATCTGGTGAAAAGTCGATTTCGAAAAATCGACATGAAAACAATACTTTCCTTCCTATATATTCATATAGGCAAGAGAAAGTAAAAAGAAAAATGGAAGTATAGTATAAGGCCTAACGTTTTTGTACATTTATTGATCAATACATAAAACATCAGTCATGATATAAATGATGTAGGCCTAACAGTTTAATTTATAAAAATACTTTTAAAAGTATTTTGTACTTAATTTTGAAAGTATTTTGTTGTTACTTTTTAATCGGCGTGTACACATATTTAAATAATGCGCATGCTCAGTGACACGTGTCATTATTTGTTTACTTGAGATATCTTTCTTACGGTAAACCAGTATAGTCAGATAGGCGCGCTAGACACAGGAGTGGGAGAATTTTGTAACCTTCAGGGAATTCGGATTTGATAGTGGAATATTGCCCATAACAGACAGGTGGAGTGTCAAATTATTTACTCTCAATCTTTTCGTTGCAGGGCTAAAATAAATAGTTCTGTTTCTTATCGCATGGTCAGCCAATTAAATGACTGAATCATTTAAGGACAGAAGAGGTAGAGGTGTACTGTGACACTAATCAGAGTTATCTCCTCTGAAAGTAATGAATTTCATTATACAGCCAGACCCTGTGGTGAATGAAGTGAAGGTGTCATTTGCAGAGTGGAAAATATGTGCTTTTCAGAGGGCCCGGCATGATGATAAGCGTACTTTTCCATTCAGTGAGGAAGGCAATGGTAAACCACCTCACTCCTCGTTTTACTTAGTAAAACCTCTGTAGGTTCAAACCAGCCTTTCGGCTGTTGACCTAAACAACAACAGTGGAATACAGAAAACGGAAAAGACCCGAATCCAGGTACTCTAGATATTGCAGATTTGCAGATAAATCGTGTAAATCGCATCTCATCGCACCGTGTGCGGATCCCAGTTGCGGGGATCGTATTTTTTTTATTTATTTTTTAATCCCTAATGTGTGTACGTTGCAATCTGTTCAATTCAGAACAATAAGCAACCCCATGACCCAATGAGATGAGGATGATGTGTATGACGTGTTAATGAGGTGTAGTCTTGTACAGACTCAGGCCGACCGTTCCTGAAAGGGTATGGTTAATTAAACTCCAACCATCAAAGTACACCGGTAACCACTGTCTAGTATTCAAATCCGTGTAAAAGTAACTACCTTTACTAGGATTTGAACCAGGAACCTTCATCTCCGAAAATCAGCTGTTAAAAATAGCTGACTCGCGGTGACGGCTTTACCTCTAGACCAACCGGGCGGGGATCGTATGAGTCGTGTAAATCGCATCGCACAGTGTGCGTAGGCCCTAATTAATAAAAATGAACCGGCCTAGTAATTATTACTTTATCAGGTGGAATATTACTGCGGGCGGCCTAAATTAGAAAATGTATCGCTTGTAAATATTTTAATAGTTTTATTGTTTGTTATTATAATGTAATAAAAGCGAATAAAATTTCTTGAACGTGATGATAGGTGTGTGTCTATGTAGACGTGACAGATCAACGACTCCCTTAGGTTACGTCTCTCCTCGTTTAATAAACAGCCCTTGATGTTTATAGAGTACCGCTTCATCTCTCTCTCTCTCTCTCTCTCTCTCTCCACTCCCTCCCTCTCCCTCCCCCTCTTCCTCTTCCTCCCTCTCCCTCCCCCTCTCCCTCCCCCTCTTCCTCTTCCTCCCTCTCTTCCCTCTCCCTCTCCCCCTCTCTCTCCCCACCCTCTCCCCCCTCTCTCTTTCTGTCTGTCTGTCTGTCTGTCTGTCTGTCTGTCTGTCTGTCTGTCTGTCCGTCCGTCCGTTATATTGTATTTACTTTTTCTAATAGTAGGCCTATAATTCGAATTTAATATTTTCTATTTCTTTTTTTAAATTCATTTCTTGTCATTAATTAGTAATGTAACTAGGTAAATATCTTAATAGTTCATCTATTCTTTGTTTTTTTAAAATATTGTTATTTTTATAGTTAATTGAAATTTTACATCTGCGTTTCGCGCGGTATTATTGTTGTCATCAGTGGGGTTTTTTTCGCCGGCCGCATTGGCGTAGTTGGTAACGTGCTCGCCTCTCATCATGCGGTCTTGGGTTCGAATCCCATTCAGGTATGGCATATTTTCGTACGTTACAAAAAAATCATTTCATCATGATTTTTTCAATGTATGAAAATATGCAGTGGGATGTATACATCATGAAATTATAAGTGATCTTTTATTTTTACTTTTTTTTGTGTCCTACCGGTATATGAATATATGGGGAAAGAAAGTATTGTTTTCATGTAGATTTTTCGAAATAGATTTTCACCGGAAATACATGTTTTCGGGCCACTAAACCCCTGAAAATTGGTATTTTACGGAATTATGGTTGTGGCTCCCCCCCTCTCTTCGCGCGCGCGCGCGCGCTTGTTCATGTGTGTGCGTGGGTGAACAAAATACCTCGAGAACAGAATATTGTACAAAGTTGAAACTTGTTACTTATGTTAGGTACGATCGGGGGGATCTGACACAAATATTTTCATTAAAATCGGTCAACCGGTTATAGTTTATAGGTTATTATTTTTCACTGTTAATTTTCTCTAAAATGGCTCCTATGATTTTCTTATTAAAATCGCCTCGGCCTTCGGGCTAGCCCAGTCAGTCAGCTGGTAGAAAGTCGCTATTATTTGTTAAGTAACACCGGTTGGGCAAGCGACTTTGTATGGTGACCAGCTGACAACCATCCATGAAGAAACTCTACTCGGGGTCCTTGTTCAAACTCATGCCTAATCCACTTCAAAAAAATAGCGACCAAATTGGGGTAGTTGTTAACAATGTACAGTTCCCGGTAACAAATA
Organism: Catonia carolina; assembly: GCA_035578175.1. Classification (NCBI taxonomy): domain Eukaryota; kingdom Metazoa; phylum Arthropoda; class Insecta; order Hemiptera; family Achilidae; genus Catonia; species Catonia carolina. The sequence goes on from JAQMRL010000010.1 coordinate 11,333,601, forward strand.
AAAGTTAAAAGAAAAATAATGCCTCATTTTCTTCTACTTTTTTGTGCTCTGCAAGGTAAGGTAATTGGTATGTCTGTTGAAATTTGTGAAAAGGGGCCGTGCTTTCGTGGGTAAAATTTGTTTTTGTCTTTTAAGATTGTGGTGTTCATAATATGCATTTAAGAGTAAATTTGAGTATACTCAAAAATTGTAGAAATTTAAAAATCTACAACTTGTATTTCAAACATTTTCCTACCGCTTTTAGTGTAGCATCAATTAGATTTTCTGTATTTTGCTCATTGAAATAAATAAAAAATAGAATTTTTAAAAGTTGTTGGCCTTAGTTTGCATGTTACGACAAAAGTCTTCTATAATAACTGAAGTTATAAAAAATTAAAAATCTACAACTTTCATTTTATTTCAAGCATTTTTTAAGTACAAAATGGTTGATTGACTGAAAACAAAGTGTTATGGATTTTTTTTGTACATTCATGAATACAATTTGAATACAATGAAAGTATTTATTTTTGTTATACCCTGTATACATTTACAAGAATAACATTTCAGCTTACAAGGTTTACTAGATTTCCATGGGTGAAATACTTATTTCAAATTTTGAAAATTAATCAATTTTTAACAAATTTCAGAAATTTATTTGTGTTTAGATTTTTGTGTTTAGTAGTTGCTGAAATTTTTGTAAAAATGTGATTTGTTCAGATTGACTGGGTGATTTGGTTTGAAATGACCCGTATATTGACTGGGTGATTTGGTTTGAAATGTCCCGTATAATGACTGGGTGATTTGGTTTGAAATGACCCGTATATTGACTGGGTGATTTGGTTTGAAATGACCCGTATATGACACCGATGGTAAGTGCTTTATGCTACACCATTCACCAGAGCCAAAGTCCGCTGTAGGTCAATGCCCTGGACCCTTTGACAATTTGATATGATCAAAATTTCATTGTGTGGCAGGTATTGTTGTTTATTAATTAGTTATCTCGATAAAAGGTAATTAATGTGTTTTTATTTAATTTACAGCCAGGAGCACCGCAGGAAAATCTAAATGCCCTTCAAAGAGCCATCGATACAATGGAGGAAAAAGGTCTCCAAGAGGATCCCAGATATTCACAATTATTGGCGATTCGTGCTCGCCAAGGAAATATGGAAGCTCCCAGAGCTGTTCAGGTATAACAATTCGTAATATGTATTCTATTTTTAGCTGTAGTAAAGTCATTTTGAACCATTTCTTAGTCATTTCTTAGAACCTGCATAAACAAAAAACACATAGTTGACAACCAGCACAGACTTTTACCAAGAGAACAAATTTATAAAGAAATAGAACCAATCACTCATGCAATGCGCATAAAGAGAATTTCTTTCTTTGCACATATCCTCAGAACTCCAGAAAACCGATTATTAAGAAAAATTGTAGAAAAATTCATGTGTGCAAAAACAGAAGGAGCCACAATTCCTTGGCTTGAAGAAATAAAAAAAGACAGAACAGAACTAAATGTAACAATTGCTGATGTCAAAGATCGCACATCGGTTTACAAGGAAACAATTAAAGACAAAAACAAAATGTTATCAGTAAGAACAATTAAACGAAAAGAACAGGTTTGTTCAGACGAATTGAGAAAAGCAAGATCCAACAGAATGAAAAAGTATTGGAAAGAAAGAAATGAAAAGGAAATAAACTGCCAAAGAAAAAGAACTAACCAAAGGGACTAAAGTGATCCTTTGTGGTCATAAAATGTAAAAAAAAGTCATTTTGAAAAGTAGTTCGGATCAAAAAATGGAACATGAACTTTTATCAACTCTCCTTTGTGGATCTGAGTTCAGGCATTGAAATTTTTTGTGTGTCAGTTAGGTAGCCTAAGAATATAATGTTGGTTTTATTCTTGAGCAAGTTCTTAAATTATCTTGCATATAATTGTCTTGTGGTAAAAAATTTAAATGTGGTAATTTAAAAATTGTGGTAAAATTTTACTGACACCTTCCCATGAGACAGGTTGACTCCCATGAGACACTTATGTGGCTCTCACCAGATGTGTAAAATTTACTTTTGAGAGACTGATCCGTCTCACATAATAGAGTTGTAATAGAATCGTGAGACTGATTGGATGCTCGTTTGCATTGAATCATATACTGATTTGTTAGAAATGAGTTCAAAAAACATTTCCCTAGTCATGGTTTGTGATTTACTTGATCCGATCGAGTCAAAAATGAGTCAGTGAAACTTGACAGCTTATTATTTCTATTACATAATATTGACTATTATTATAGTTTATTATTGCATTATTAATCATGTTTTAATTTAATATTATATATAATGAAAAATCATTTTATCTTTCACTTTTTTATCATTTTCATATTACAATATTTCTCTTGTATTCTAAAATTTGACTGACATTGTAAAAATGATTTTTGTAACCGAACAATTAAAATTTAATTTAAAAAAATGTGTGAACCAATTCAGTATAATGCATAAGATAAAGTTATTTTCTTAAATCTAACTTAAATTAAAATAAAACAACAGTTATTTATGTAAATTCAGGCAGTATGCTATTATAATCCTTCTCTTTTTCATTTTTCCACCATAAGGGTCGATTCACACACATCCATCACGTCACGTCTCAGTTCTGTCATTCCGAGACATATCAGTCACAGAAAAATATTCTTTCTTGAAAAATTAATGACATTGTCTACACTGAGCACCGGCACCGTCCCGAATCCGGCGCCGTTAGTCATGTTGCCGTCACCGAACCGTCAAAACGATATTTTTTCTCGACAATATTTTGTTTTTTACGGGCGTTTTTGGTCTCTATGTAAAATGACTTAATGGAGTTTGACGGAAGGAAAACTGATGTACATTTGTGAATAGTGCTGTCATCATTTTTGACTTCCAGTGGCCGTGCCGGTTCCGTTTCGGAATGGTGACGTGACTGATGTGTGTGAATCGTTCTTTATACGTAATTCAAAAAAAATTATATTTGTGACTTAAGTTATTGGCAAAGTAAAATACAGAATCATAGCCTTAAAATTGCATGGGCGAAGCCATGACGGGGCGCTATCTATTATATAAAAAGAGATGTCCTCATTTATAGATCAACTTAAGTTTTCTAAGCTGTCGCTAAGAAAGGATTTCGCAAAATTTTGATTTTAAATGGTAGAATTCGCAGAAATACCCTCCCATAAGAAATACAGAGAGTATACTTAAACAGCTGATTTTTTGTTTACGTTTTTGTGGGCGAAGCCACGCGGGACCCGCTAGTCCTCTTATATTTGTTGAGCAGATGGGGTAAGTATTCATGAATGGTTTGTTCTTATTCATGTTGTTGTTGCAGGGTGGATTTGGACCGGGACCTGAAGGGCCTGGACAAGCAGCCAAACACAACTTCAATTCCACGCAATTGCAACAACTACGGGTGCAAATTATGGCGTACAGATTATTGTCACGCAATCAACCGTTGACTCAACAATTGGCGTTAGCCGTTCAAGGTAAAAGACTGGATCCGATGCCGGGACCGCCTCTCGGACCCGGACCCCCGCAACAGCCCGGACAACCACCGCAACAGCAGCCGCCTCAGCAACAACCGCCGACCCAACAACAGCAGCAGGGTCCGCAACAACCCCCCCAATCGCAACAGCCTCAGCAACCACCGTCTCAGATGCAGCAACCTGGCGGTGGTGTACCACCCCAACAGCCGCCTCAACCGTTGTCAGGGGTCAGTACAATGAATGTTTACCACTCATGTTTTATTTTTTCTTATATTTTTTTATTTTCTCTTGCCTATATGAATATATAGGAAGGAAAGAATTGTTTTCATGTCGATTTTAACAAATCGAGTTTTCACCGGATCTACACGTTTTTAAGACCCCCTGAACCCAAAAAACATGTTTTTAGCGATTGGTCTGTGTGTGTGTGTGTGTGTGTGTGTGTGTGTGTGTGTGTGCGTGCGTGTGCGTGCGCGCGCGCGCGCGCGTGTGTGTGAACAGAATATCTCAAGAACGGAACATCGTACGAACTTGAAACTTAAGTTACGTACCACTACCGGACCCGACACGAACAATTTCATCAAAATCAGTCAACCGGAAGTAGTAGTTTATTCGTGTAAATTTTCACTTTTTTGTGATTTTCTCAAAAACCGGTCCTACAATTTTATAAAAAATGGCTGGACAACTGTCCACTAAATATTTTAAATTGGATTCATGGTTGCGGTGAATCCGGTCAGTGTTTTCTTCGTCTTTTGAATCCTGTTCAATATGGTATTCACAGTTGTGCAACTGTGCCAACTGTCATTTTTGTGATATAGTCCGACTGCTTGATCTAAGTAATATAAAACTGTGTCCTAATTATATTTGTTAGCAAATTTCACATTATGGAAACTGTATTGAATGGAATGAGGGAAATTTCAACGCAAAGTGCATGGCAAACAAAGTTCACCCCTACAGTTCAGTCGTTCTTTGTTAATTCCTACCGTCAACAAACCAAAGCAAGCTACTACAGGGTGCACGCTAGAGTCTGCGACTTTACAGATGTCGTATTCCTATTAAGTTAACTATTTTTTAAATTATAAATACTTAAAGTACTAAAAACATCAGTCATGATATGATGTAGGCCTAACAATTTCATGTATAAAAATACTTTTAAAAGTATTTTGTATTTTAATACTTTTGAAAGTATTTTGTTGTTACTTTTTAATCAGCGTGTACACATTTTGATACAATGTGCATGCTCAGTGACGTCTTTTATTCGTTTACATTAGGAGCGAACTAAGAGAGACTGGACTATACATTAACATGATATTGCTTATCTTAGCTTGCCCGGTAGAGTATACGATTTGAAATCGTTAGGTTTACCGACATTCCTTTCACATATTTTTGTACGATGATTTTGTTTTTTAATTTAATTAATTACATCTGTTCAAACAGATGCCACCTCAGCAACAAGGTCCTCCGCAGCAACCGCAGCCAGGGCAACAGCAGATGCCCCCGCAACAACCGCAGCAGATGCCGCAACAGCCTCCTCATCCTCAGCAACAACAGCAGCCACCCCAGGGACCACCGCAAGGTCCTCAAGGTTTACCTCCTGGCGCAGTCGGTCCACCCGGTGGACCCGGCCCGATGTTTGGTCATCATCAAAGATCGGGCACTCAAACTGATCCTACCGGTACGAGCAAAATTATTTTCCTAACACTTTGACTGCTAGGGACAAAAAAACGTGGATATTTATACAGGGTGATTCATTTAAAAGTAGCCCGCTGCATTTAACAGCGGCCTTCTTTAACCTTTTGAGGACTACGAACGTACGGGTACGTTTACCGCTCTGCGATCGTAAAGGACTATGCACGTACGGGTAGGGTACGTTTGCTTCTGTTTTTATACTTGTGCTGACATCTATCATTTTCTCCTTGTACTACGTGTTATAAACGAATAATTAATTTAGTAGGCTTTGTTTTATGCGATTGAAACAGCACGTGTGTTTTGTCTAACCTCACTTATGAGTTCCGAAAAGTTTTTATAGTTGTGTTAGCTTCTTGCTACCGTTTGTTTACTAATACAAAATACTTATTTATAGTTTACTAATAAAGAATTTTTATTTCTTGTGAATATAAGTGAGTTTTATTATAATGTAAATCGTGTTTCGTGTATATATTTGTTTTATTGTGAACGTTTCATTTCATTGTGTATTTTGTATATTATACGAGTGGAAATGGCTAGTTTTAGTGGTAGGTGTCTACGGGATGACGATATATTACAATATATAACTAATCCCGGATTCAGATATTGAAAATTACAATGAGAGTGATAGTGAAAATTCATTTTATGTACGGCACGATAAATGTGCACATGATGTGCGCGCGCATGCACGTATGGGCGCTTGACTGTGCATGTGAGGGTTATTTACGTGTATAAGTATTCAAGGGGTGGAAGTTTGTAAAAAAAAAATAGCAGAAAGATAATAAATAAGGGAAGCAGAAATAGACGAAAAACCTAAAAAGAACTCAGGCTGTCAGCTGAGTTCTAGGTTGGAAAACATAGTCCTCAAAAGGTTAATAGGGGTTTTTTAAGCAAAATTGCAAAAATTGCCTTGGAAGTCAACCTGTTAATACCTAACCAGCTGTTCTCTTTATATAACAGTTTGACTCCTGCTTTTGTGTTTGTATATTTTGACAAAGTTTTATTTTTAAGGTTTTTTTTTGGTTAGTTGATAAAACTAGTGATGTCTTGCTTTACCTTTGTAAAGTTTCAAGATACAGCTGATTTATCTGCTGATCACGGACAACAAGAGCAATTTGTAAGACTTTGATGCAATTGGTGAACACAGTAAGAATATGGGGCTTAGTATTAACACAAAAAAGACAAAATTAATGACAATTACTAAAAAAAAAAAATAGAAGAATTCAGGAGCACCTTGCTGACACATAAGAACCACTTAAATAGAGCGAGTAAATAAATTACTATCTTTGGAGATGGCTCTCTGAAAACTAAGAGTCAGAGGGCCCATGGGGGGTTCATGAAACTAAAGAAAATCTTTACCAGCATGGATTTTCATCTTAAGCTTAAACTGAGATTAGTTGAGGTGTTATGTCTGGTCAGTGCTGTGATATGGTATGGGTGGCTGGACTTTGAAGGTGGTTACTATGAACAACTTTGAACCGTTCAAAATGTGGATGTTTCACAGGATATTTAAAATACCATGGAGAGCTAAGAAATCGAATGAAGAAATTTTTATAAGGCTGTTGGGAAGAGACTGAGAACTGCTGACCCACATGAAACACAGGAAAACCGCGTATCTTGGACACATTATACGTAATCCAAAAAAATCAACTCCTACAGCTGATAATGAAAGGAAAGATCGGGGATTGGCGGGGAATTGGAAGGAAGAAATTATCATGGTTTCGTAATGTCAAGTAATGGATCGGACTGAAAATTGTGGGAGACCTTAACACACGGCAAGGAACAAAGAGGAGATAATGGAGGAGATCACTAACGTCCACTAGTTCCGTGGTTCTCAGACTTTATATTTTGAGCCCTCCTCCTCTATATGGTTTAACTGTAAGCCACGACCCACTTAAATGTGTATAAGTGTGCATTTTTTTTAATAACACTTACTGGTAATTCTTATTAAGTTACATGTTTAAAGCCCATTCCTATAGGAACAATGGGTTCAGTGTCGAAATAATTGAAAACATAATTACAAATATATCAGGACATGTATTTTTAACATATTGCTAAATATTACTCAAAGCAAAAATTAAGACTACTAATGCAATTTTATAACTTTGTTTAAAACGACCAATTCCAATTTAAAAACTTATTCCAAGGTTAGAAAAATAACTTTTAAGCTAAGCTTTGCAACCCCCAAACTCTTCATCGCCCCCACTTTAGAAGAAGAAGAAGAGATTGATTACCAGGTATATTTTGTGACGGGGCAGGTAAAATGTTGATGAGGTACTGGATTTATTCCTGAAAGTGAAAGTAGTATAGTTCTTTGAGTAAAGTGGCGTTGGGTTAAATAATCTACAAAAGATGTTATTCGTGGTTTCATTGCGGATTGCATTTTTTCGTTGGGTTACAGGTGATATGTCGGATTCAGGTAATTCATCTGGCGGTATGATGCAGCATCCGATGCGGCCGCCTGTACCGCCAGGTGGGCAGCCACCCACTCAATCTCCGATGACCGCGCAAATGGCACCGCCTACCGGGCCGGCACCTCCTCAGCAACAGCAGCAGCAGCCTCCACCTCAGCAACCGGCGCAACCTCAGCCGCAGGTCCAACAGCCGACTCCACCGCCTCAACAACAACAACAACAGCAACCGCCGCAACAAATGCTACCCCTGCAACAACCGCCACCTCAACAGATGCCGCCGCGTGGACCACCCATGGGTCCTGGTGGCCCTACTCCCGGTATGATGGTCCCATCCGGGATTCGACCGACCGGTATTCCTCCGCAACAGATGCAACAAGCTCAAGCTGCCACTGCTGCTTCCGCACAGGCCCAACAACAGCAGCAACAGAAACAAAACAGAGTCACCTCTTTGCCCAGACCTCTTGGTTTGGATCCGTTGCTTATACTTCAAGAAAGAGAAAATCGGTAACTTTATTTCATTCTCATCTAAATTTACAAATATGTACAGTATTCAGATGAACTAATGTCCCCTAGGTGTGGGAGTGAGAGAATGCATAACGCTCTCACTCGCACAAGCCATACGCGCCGTTACAATAACATTGTCGTATAATTTTACTCATTGTTGTGAACAAACGTTTATGCATGCAGTAAACTAACAAGCAAGATAACGACTGTAGTATGTTTTCAGATTTGGATTATAACGGTAAAGATCTTTGGGCGCATGCGTAGTTATGCCACATATCTCCCTCTCACTCGCTCGGCTATGGGACATTAGTTAGTCTGATACTTATAGCTCTGTTTCATTTCTTAAGTTCTAAACAACTTTTTGTTGAAACAATACAAAGATGTATGTTTTGATTCCAAGGTAAATATGTATTTATTGCATCGTATTTTTCATAATGGAAGGAAAGATAGCAGGAAAGCGCCGGCCGGGTAGAAGGAAAGCGTCCTGGCTGAAGAATTTGAGAGATTGGTTTGGTCTCAACTCCACGTCACTGTTCCGAGCAGCTGTTTCGAAAGTTAGAATAGCAATGATGATCGCCAACCTCCGACGCGGAGACGGCACTTGAAGAAGAAGATTTTTCATGTGCATGGGTGATAGGGGCTGTAGAAACGAAATTAGGTGTTAGTTTTGAAATGTGGTGTTATAGGAAAATATTAAAGATTAGTTGGGTGGACAAAATAAGTAATTTAGAAGTTTTTAGGCGAGTGGATGAAAAAAGAAGTATGTGGAAGCATCTTACCAGAAGAAGGGATAGGCTAGTGGGGCATATCTTAAAGACATCCAGGTATCGGTCTATCAATAATGGTGGGTAATATTGAGGTAGTAAATTGTAGGGGGAGGCAAAGATTAGAATATGTAAAGCAAATTACAAAAGATGATGTAGGGTGTTACAGATATGTAGATATGAAACGACTTGCGCAAGATAGTGCAGCTCGGAGAACTGCATCAAACCAGTCAAGAGACTGATGACAAAAAAATTTCATGTGTGATAAAGTTCTTTAGCATTACTGGTTTTTTTTAAAAATCTTTTGGTTTTACGTCCAACTTTTTAACATATTACTGTTAATACTGACAAGGAAAGGTGATAGATAAAAAAATACAGACGTAACTGGGAAATTGAATGCAGGAGCCCCTGCGTAGAACCCAGTTATCCTGATCACTACACTATTAAGCCAGCTGAAGAGCATTATGACAGATTCAGATTTTTTTGAATATTTACTTTAAGTTGAAGAACTATTTATGGATCCAAATCGTTTTATTATTCAAGTTGCATTATCGACTTAAAAATTGTTAGTTTTATGTAAATAGACAGTAAAGTAGAGATAGATAATTTATTGATGCCAATGTATACAATAAAACCGTATAATTACAATTGGTTGTTTCAGAGTGGCTGCAAGAATAGCACATCGTATCGATGAATTGAGTAATTTACCGACAAGTATGTCTGACGATCTTCGTATTAAAGCACAAATTGAACTTCGCGCTCTTCGTGTTTTGAATTTTCAGAGGCAGCTTCGAAGTGAGGTCAGTGCTAATTACGTTTATAGTTTATTTTGTAGTTCTATTTGGGAATGGAATTCGGACTTTTGACGTTGTTGCAGTAACTTAATTTGCCTATTACTACATCGTGGAAGCCGTTGCTTTCATAATATGGATTTTTGTACTACTTCTTCTTCTTCTTCTTACTATCAAGGATTAGGCATAAGCCTGTTCCGAACTCACAAACCATTCTGTATGTCTACACAAACACGAGTCACTCCAGCCTGTACATCTCGACTACTGCCATCTTCTTCGAGGTCTTCCCACATACCTTCTTCCAACTGGAACATATTCCGTCACTTTTAAAGGTATTCTCTCCTCTGGGATCTGTTCCAAATGTTGCCTCCATTGATTCCGGTACTCCTCCACTTTTTCATTCAAGCTAAATACACCCAACTCGGATCTAATTTCTTGATTATGTATTAGATCCAGCCTTGAGCAGCCCTTCACCCTCCTTAAAAACCTGATTTCAGCTGCTTGAATTCTACTCTCTTGATGTTTTGTGGTAACCCATGACTTACTTCCATAAAGAAGGACTGGGGCTGCCATTACCTTGTAGAACTTCACTCTCTTCTCTGTTCTAGCTCTGTTACCCAGTGTCTTGTTAATGATACAATAGTGACTATGGCAAAAATTTTTTTAAAATTTTTGTACTAATGAAGTGAAAATAATTTTCTTCAGAAATGATGTAGAAAAACCATACTGAAATTCCAAACTCAACTTATACCAAGCAAAAATAATGGCTATTATATTTTGTTAATTTACCATTGTCTCTTATACAGTAATAGATGCAAAGTGTTTTATTACAAATTTTTTTTGTTGTTGTTGTTGTTTAGGTCATCAGCCGAAAGGCTGGTTTGAACCTGTAGAGGTTTCACTAAGTAAAACGAGGAGTGAGGTGGTTTACCAATGCCTTCCTCACCGAGTGGAAAAGTACGCTTATCAGCATGCCCCGGGCCCCCTGAAAAGCACATATTTTCCACTCTGCAAATGACACCTTCACTTCATTCACCACAGCGTCTGGCTGTATAATGAAATTCATTACTTTCAGAGGAGATAACTCTGATTAGTGTCTTTTACACCTCTACCTTTTCTGTTCTTAAATGATTCAGTCATTTAATTGGCTGGCCATGCGATAAGAAACAGAACTATTTATTTTAGCCCTGCAACGAACAGATTGAGTGTAAATAATTTGACACTCCACCTGTCTGTTATGGGCAAATTATACTTATACTTAGCAAAAATAATGGCTATTATATTTTGTTAATTTACCATTTATTTATTACCATTTATTTATTTAATTTACCATTTATTTTTTTTAATTTACCATTTACCTGCCCATAACAGACAGGTAGAGTGTCAAATTATTTATACTCAATCTGTTCGTTGCAGGGCTAAAATAAATAGTTCTGTTTCTTATCATATGGTCAGCCAATTAAATGACTGAATCATTTAAGAACAGAAAAGGTAGAGATGTAAAAGACACTAATCAGAGTTATCTCCTCTGAAAGTAATGAATTTTATTATACAGCCAGACCCTGTGGTGAATGAAGTGAAGGTGTCATTTGCAGAGTGGAAAATATGTGCTTTTCAGAGGGCCCGGCATGCTGATAAGCGTATATATTTTTCCACTCAGTGAGGAAGGCAATGGTAAACCACCTCACTCCTTGTTTTACTTAGTAAAACCTCTACAGGTTCAAACCAGCCTTTTGGCTGATGACCTAAACAACAACAATTTACCATTGTCTCTTGTACAGTAATAGATGCAAAATGTTTTATTCCAAATTTTTTTAAGAATTATAAATGCATTTTCTTTACTGATTTTAAACTGTATAATAAGAGTTAAAGGTAATAATTTTTAATAGTTAGTTAACTAAGTAAAGTTTTCTTTTAACTGTTATAATTTTTTTGTTTATTACTTAACCCTACTAGTGGTAAACATCGCAACTGCGACTCTATTGGTGGTGGCCGGAGCGGTAAAGTCGCAATTGCGACGTTAGTTGCACGTCTTCATTCAACTGTTGTTTAAATTCGTATTTTCCATATTTGCCGCTAGTGCGTGTTACTAATCGATAGTGTACATTTTTATTTCCCTTTTAGAACCGTAATACGATAGTTTTGTCAAAAATAATTCCCGTAATGGCTTTCTGAAAACTGTAAATACCACCACATGGGTTGCCTGCCATCTTGTTGTTTCTACATGTGGTTTTTGTTTGTTTACGTTTTATCGTGTAAGTTTTCTGCACATTTAATTGTGTTTTAGCACGAGTTGTAATTAGTTTTAGTGTGTTTATTGTTTATTTTCTGTGTTAAAAATGTGTAATGAAAATATCAGTTTGAATGATAACGAAATAAACAATTTATTACAATGTGTTGATGAGGAGTCTGATTTTTGTGCGTGGCACTACTTGCAAAAAAACGTTGTTAATTATTTTCTGGTGCAACAAGAGTAAACTTTTTTCTTCTACTCTCATCTACATAAAATCGTGAACAATTTGTATATAATGAAATTAGTGTTAGTGTCTTGGATAGGTTTAAAAATTAAGTGAAAACTTTGTAAAATGGTTTTCGTTTTTTGTGAAAATGTGAAAATTTGAAAATAGCTACTAAAATATATCAAAGTAAGTTACTTTTACATACACTGTATTAAAATTTGGAATTTTCTGTTCAATTTGTTGTATATTTAATGATAATTGATTTTTTGACATATTTTTGAAATACCAGCTGCAACATGCGTAAGGATAGGGGTGGATAGGGGGATGCCTCCTAGATATAGGTGGTACCGGGGAAATCGAATATCCGGGGTGGACCAAAACCAGCACCAAACTGCTGCCTTGCAGATGGACTTCAAAGGAACTTCAAAGGCCAAGGGAACAAAACCCCTACAGAAAAATTGACTGCTGCCTTGCAGGGAGGTATTGGGTTACCAAAGGCTAGGGAAGAGTACCCGAAAAAATTACCTGGTCCTCCAGGTTGGGGGTTTAGCGTTGGGCCAACAACCCACCTTAGAAAAAAACACAAGTTACGAATCACCAACAAACAGATGGCTCTGAAACGTGGAGAATGACCAAGAAGGAAGAAAAAAGCTGATAGTATTTGAAAATAAAGTCCTGCGCAAGGTATATGGGCCCACATATGAACAAGGAGAATGGAGAAGAAAACACAACAAGGAAATCAGGGACCTCTACAGTAACCCAGACATTGTAAGCGAAATAAAATGTAGGAGAATGCGATGGGCTGGGCACGTGCTAAGAAGAGGAGAAGAGTCCAACCTGAAGAAAATATTAGACCCCAACCCCACAGGAAGGCGCCCCTGGGGAAGACCTAGACAAAGATGGTGGAAGCAGGTTAAGACCGACATGGAGAGACTTGGAGCTACAGAAAGAGATGCTGAAGATCGAGAGACATGGAGGCTTTTTGTTGGTGCGGCTAAATAACAACTCCGATATATAGGGTGATTCAAAAAGAGCGCCGGTTTTGATATATCAAATTAAGAGATTTCTTTTATTGAAAAACTGAAAATAAATACATCAACAAGTTCATCTTACCTTCCAATTTTATGTATGAAAAATTATGTCATGCATGTGTCCTCCTCTACTGCGCTGGTGCCCATCAACTCTGTCCATGAAATTGGATATAACTGCGCGACAAGTTTTGACTTCCATTTGCCCGATAACCCGTCGAATTTTCTCCTTCAAGTCATTGATGTTTCGGGGTTATTGGTATACACCAATGACTTCAGATGACTCCAAAGATGAAAGTCACAAGGCGTCAAGTCACACGACCTTGGTGGCCATTGATGGTCGGAATTACGAGAAATGATGCGATCCTGGAACCGTTCACGGAGCAACAACATTGTTTCTCGTGCAGCAACTGAATTTTATACGGGTGATATTGGAGATCGTACCGAAGAATTCTCCGTACAGAAGAACATCGTAAACCCAATTGTTGAGAACGGCGACGTATTGATTTTGCTGGGCTAACAGCCACACTGTCACGAACCAACGCAACGTTCAGCTCAGTTCGGCCAGAACGACGACGTCCAGAACTTTTAAGGTCGACTGTTGAACCCGTCTCAAAAAACTTTTTCATGAGCCTGCGAACTGTTGATTCATTCGGTGCTTCATTACGTCCTAGAGTACCGTGAAGTCGCCTGACAGTAGCCGCATAACTCTCTCCACTCTGGTAAAATGTTTTGACGATTAACACTCGTGCAATAGTAAACTTCTCCATGGTTAGACACAAACTGCGAGAGTACTACACTGCGAACAAGAGAAACTACAACTGAATCGTCAATCGGAATGTTCTCCGAAATAGAAATGAGGTCTAACAATGTTGCCAACCGATAAATAAAAATTTACCAGCTGTTTAAAAACCGGCGCTTTTTTTGAATCAGCCGTTAGATGGCCATGGGAGTAAGTAAGTAACATGCGTAAAAGTACTTGCCAATTCTAGGTGTTACCATTGCCACAGATAGGGTTAAATTAAATGTTCGGTGTTTGTTGTGGTGTGTGTAGTGGTGATGTTCATTTGTTAATGTTTAGGTGATTGCTTGTACCAGGCGAGATACAACTCTGGAGACCGCTGTCAACGTTAAAGCTTACAAACGTACGAAACGTCAAGGGCTTCGTGAAGCAAGAGCTACTGAAAAACTGGAGAAACAACAGAAATTAGAAGCGGAAAGAAAACGAAGACAGAAACATCAAGTAAGATTTTAGTGTTTTAATTTTTATTTTTTTAAAATAATTTTTCATGTTTTACTCGTACTAATTATTGCACATATGCTTATTAGTAGTATCATAAGGGTTACCAGTGAAATTGGGGTTGTAAAATGTTTGTTTTGTTTGATACACCAGTGTGCATAATTTTTTATTTTCTCTTGCCTATATGAGTATATAGAAAGGAAAGTATTGTTTTCATGTCGATTTTTCGAAATCGAGTTTTCACCGGATCTACTCGTTTTCAGACCCCCTGAACCCAAAAAACATGTTTTTAGCGATTTGTGTGTGTGCGTACGTGTGTGTGTGTGTGTGCGCGCGCGCGTGCATGCGTGCGTGCGTGCGTGTGTGTGTGTGTGTGTGTGTGTGAACAGAATATCTCAAGAACGGAATATTGTACGAACTTGAAACTTGAAACTTTAGTTACATACCACTACCGGACCCGACATGAACATTTTCATCAATATCGGTCAACCGGAAGTAGTAGTAGTTTATTCATGTAATTGATCACCCGCTACGACAAGTGTTTGAACATCGGTGGAAACTATGTCGAAAAATAGTTTAAGGTTTGGGCTTTCATGTAGAAATAAAATTGTGTTGAAAAAAATTGTTTACCTGTTTTTTTTTTAAAAACGGTGCTTACTTTCTGAACACACCTTGTATTTATATTATATTTCATGATTTTAAGTTTAATTCGACAGTTTCATTTTATTAGCAGCACTAAAAATATGGATTTTGAAATGTGGAACCGTTTTTAATTTCTAATGTTCAAATTAATTTTTTTTGTTTTTATTTTTATTACTGTTTGATTTTCGGTATCGGAATCGAGAATCGACTTCTTGTTTCTCGGTATCGAGAATTGAAAAATATTGGTATTATTGACACATCACTAATGCATTTATTTTGAAATGTTATTTTAGTGCATGACAAAATTACGACATACGATGAAACGTTACAATACTGTTCGTAATTGTAGTGGCGTATAGCAGGTGTTTGTAGGGGTGGGCTGGGAGTTTTGTGGGGCAGAGTCAATTAAGTCACTTTCCCCCACCAGGCACAACTCACTGAGATGGCCAAGCTCATAATTTATGACATATTAAGTGCCATTCAACACAAACATGTTAATTTTTGCATTTGTTTTTTTTATTGGATGGATAAACATGAGTTTTTTAAAATATGTCGCCCAGGCTCATTGTATGACATATTAAAGTGCCATTCAACACAAACATGTTAATTTTTGCATTCGTTTTTTTTTATTGGATGGATAAACATGATTTTTCTAAAATATGTCGCCCAGGCTCATATTATGACATATTAAAGTGCCATTCAACACAAACATGTTAATTTTTGCATTCGTTTGTTTTTTATTGGATGGATAAACATGATTTTTCTAAAATATGTCGCCCAGGCTCGTATTATGACATTAAAGTGCCATTCAACACAAACATGTTAATTTTTGCATTTGTTTTTTTTATTGGATGGATAAACATGAGTTTTTTAAAATATGTCGCCCAGGCTCATATTATGACATATTAAAGTGCCATTCAACACAAACATGTTAATTTTTGCATTCGTGTTTTTTATTGGATGGATAAACATGAGTTTTTTAAAATATGTCGCCCAGGCTCATATTATGACATATTAAAGTGCCATTCAACACAAACATGTTAATTTTTGCATTCGTTTTTTTTATTGGATGGATAAACATGAGTTTTTTAAAATATGTCGCACAGGCTCATATTATGACATATTAAAGTGCCATTCAACACAAACATGGTAATTTTTGCATTCGTTTGTTTTTTATTGGATGGATAAACATGATTTTTTAAAAATATGTCGCCCAGGCTCATATTATGACATATTAAAGTGCCATTCAACACAAACATGTTAATTTTTGCATTCGTTTTTTTTATTGGATGGATAAACATGAGTTTTTTAAAATATGTCGCCCAGGCTCGTATTATGACATATTAAAATGCCATTCAACACAAACATGGTAATTTTTGCATTCGTTTGTTTTTTATTGGATGGATAAACATGATTTTTTAAAAATATGTCGCCCAGGCTCATATTATGACATATTAAAGTGCCATTCAACACAAACATGTTAATTTTTGCATTCGTTTTTTTTATTGGATGGATAAACATGAGTTTTTTAAAATATGTCGCCCAGGCTCATATTATGACATATTAAAGTGCCATTCAACACAAACATGGTAATTTTTGCATTCGTTTGTTTTTTATTGGATGGATAAACATGATTTTTTAAAAATATGTCGCCCAGGCTCATACGAGGGCTATTCAGAAAGTAGATTACGTTTTGGAATAAAAAAATAACAAATTACAGAAAAAAAAATTTATTATGTACATCTGAAAGAGCAACTTAAACACTACTTTTCTACATAGTCACCATACAAATTGAGGCACTTGTCGTAGCGGTGAACAAGTTTTGAAATGCCTTCATCGTAAAATTCAGCCGCCTGAGATGTCAGCCAGTTAGTCACGCCCGCCTGCAGTTCCACGTCGTCATCAAAACGTTGTGTTGCAAGCCAGTTCTTCATCTTTGGAAACAAGTGGAAGTCGCTGGGTGCAAGGTCGGGACTATAAGCCGGATGAGGAAAAATCTCCCATTTGAATCCATCAAGGACACCTTGAGTGCGATTTGCCGTATGAGGTCTGGCATTGTCATGCAAAAACAAAATTTTGTTCGTCAGCTTTCCCCGACGTTTGTTTTGAATCGCTCTTCTTAAGTTTTGCAACGTTTGACAATACCTCTCAGAGTTGATTGTTGTACCACGCTCCAAAAAATCGATAAGAATAACACCTTTCCTATCCCAAAAAACAGTCGCCATAATCTTCCTTGCAGACAATGTTTGGAGACATTTTCTTGGTTTTTTAGGGGAATGTGTGTGTCCCCACTCCATAGACTGTAATTTTGTCTCGCAGGTAACATGTTTTACCCACGTCTCGTCTCCCGTTACGATTCGGTCAAGAAATGACTCACCAGCTTTGTCGTAACCATCAAGAAATGTTAATGATGCAGCCATGCGCTGATCCTTGTGGTGTTCTGTAAGGAGTTTTGGCACCCATCTTGCACAGAATTTGTGGTAGCCTAGCTTTTGTGTAACAATCTCGTACAGCAAAGTTCTTGAAAATTGTGGGAAACAAAGGGAAAGCTCCGTTATTGTGAAACGGCGGTTTTCACGCACCTTTTCATTGACTTTCTCAGTCAGTTCATCAGTCACAATGCTCGGTCGACCACTCTTCTCTTCGTCATGGACATTAGTTCGGCCATTCTTAAAGCGAATGCACCACTGACGAACTCCACCTTCAGTGATAATGTCATTTCCATACACTGCACACAGTTTCCGGTAAATTTCTATTGGTTTATGGTTGCTTGCCAACAAAAACCTTATCACAGATCGTATTCACAACTCGCGGGATTTGCGATTGCAGCACACATTTCAAAAGCTTATAAAAACGGAACGAGCAGCGCAATCACCCTCTCACTAGCACGGCTGGATAGCCACTGAACGGCAGAACGCCCACATACCAAAATGTCCGCGATTGCCCCGCCCCTTGCGGCAACAGACGAAAACGTAATCTACTTTCTGAATAGCCCTCGTATTATGACATATTAAAGTGCCATTCAACACAAACATGTTAATTTTTGCATTCGTTTTTTTTATTGGATGGATAAACATGAGTTTTTTAAAATATGTCGCCCAGGCTCATATTATGACATATTAAAGTGCCATTCAACACAAACATGTTAATTTTTGCATTCGTTTCTTTTATTGGATGGATAAACATGAGTTTTTTAAAATATGTCGCCCAGGCTCATATTATGACATATTAAAGTGCCATTCAACACAAACATGGTAATTTTTGCATTCGTTTTTTTTATTGGATGGATAAACATGATTTTTTAAAAATATGTCGCCCAGGCTCATATTATGACATATTAAAGTGCCATTCAACACAAACATGTTAATTTTTGCATTCGTTTTTTTTTATTGGATGGATAAACATGATTTTTCTAAAATATGTCGCCCAGGCTCGTATTATGACATATTAAAGTGCCATTCAACACAAACATGTTAATTTTTGCATTCGTTTTTTTTATTGGATGGATAAACATGAGTTTTTTAAAATATGTCGCCCAGGCTCGTATTATGACATATTAAAGTGCCATTCAACACAAACATGTTAATTTTTGCATTCGTTTTTTTTATTGGATGGATAAACATGATTTTTCTAAAATATGTCGCCCAGGCTCGTATTATGACATATTAAAGTGCCATTCAACACAAACATGTTAATTTTTGCATTCGTTTTTTTTATTGGATGGATAAACATGAGTTTTTTAAAATATGTCGCCCAGGCTCGTATTATGACATATTAAAGTGCCATTCAACACAAACATGTTAATTTTTGCATTCGTTTTTTTTATTGGATGGATAAACATGAGTTTTTTAAAATATGTCGCCCAGGCTCATATTATGACATATTAAAGTGCCATTCAACACAAACATGTTAATTTTTGCATTCGTTTTTTTTATTGGATGGATAAACATGAGTTTTTTAAAATATGTCGCCCAGGCTCATATTATGACATATTAAAGTGCCATTCAACACAAACATGGTAATTTTTGCATTCGTTTGTTTTTTATTGGATGGATAAACATGATTTTTTAAAAATATGTCGCCCAGGCTCATATTATGACATATTAAAGTGCCATTCAACACAAACATGTTAATTTTTGCATTCGTTTTTTTTTATTGGATGGATAAATGTGATTTTTCTAAAATATGTCGCCCAGGCTCACATTATGACATATTAAAGTGCCATTCAACACAAACATGGTAATTTTTGCATTCGTTTATTTTTTATTGGATGGATAAACATGATTTTTTAAAAATATGTCGCCCAGGCTCGTATTATGACATATTAAAGTGCTATTCAACACAAACATGTTAATTTTTGCATTCGTTTTGTTTTTATTGGATGGATAAACATGATTTTTAAAATATGTCGGTAGTTATTAATTGATCTTTATAATCCCTGACGTTTAAATGTGTCAACAATCAATATTATGCATAATAAAGTAATAAGTAATAAAATTGTTAAAGTCATTTCCTGTTAACATTTTTAAGAGGATTACAAGTGATTAAACGGTTTTAGTTTAATAGTTTAAACTAAACTTCAGATTTTTTCCCCTAATGTCACTTAACAAGTGTTGAATTAATCCTCAATTTATTCATTTGCCTGATACGATCAATTCAATTTAAGTATACCCATAAATAGCATCACGAATAAAAAATTCAAGGTTGAAAGTTCTAAAACAACTAATCGAGTTACTTCATGAAATCAATTTCTTCAAGTTAAGGTTTCTCCAAATCACTTTCAGTAGCCTGTAGTAATCTCATATATGGTGTGAAGTTAATTTTATTACCTTTATTGAATGAAGCACAGGTGTACACATTTGTACGAGATAAAAAAATATATTTGAATTTTTTTCAAAATTTGTGAGATGGGTTGTACTTTGAACAAGTCCTCCCTTATCAAGGGTGAATTTCCTTATTTTCTATTAATGTATATTTCTGTATTAACTATTTATTTAACGTAAGGGGGAGTCTGCCTTCTCAATGCAAAAAAAAAATTTCTCTTTTTTTATGTTTTACAATATTTGTAGAACGAAATTTCCTGAACAAATTGTGGTATTCATTTATTTGTAGGATTTTCCTTTCTTTTTTGTCATCAGTCTCTCGACTGGTTTGATGCAGTTCTCCAAGGTGTTCTATCTTGCACAAGTCGTTTCATATCTACATACAAGTAACACCCTACATCTTTTGTAATTTGCTTTATATATTCTAATCTTTGCCTCCCTCTACAATATACTCCCTCAAAATTACTTTCCATTATTGATAGCCCAATACCTGGATGTCTTAAGATATGCCCCATTAGCCTATCCCTTCTTTTGGTAAGATGCTTCCATATACTTCTTTTTTCATCCACTCGCCTGAGAACTTCTAAATTGCTTATTTTGTCCACCCACCTAATCTTTAACATTTTCCTGTAACACCACATTTTAAAAACTTTTATCGTCTTCTTTTCTACAGCCCCTGTCACCCACGTTTCACTCCTGTATAATGCTACACTCCAAACATAATGTTTTAAGAAATTTTTCCTAATCTGTAAATCAATGTTTGTAGTCAGTAAGCTGTTTTTCATTTCAAAGGCTTTTCTAGCTTGAGCAATTCTACTCTTGATATCACTTGTGCTTCTACCATCCTTTGTTTTTTTACTCCCTTAATAGCAGAA
Organism: Catonia carolina; assembly: GCA_035578175.1. Lineage (NCBI taxonomy): Eukaryota > Metazoa > Arthropoda > Insecta > Hemiptera > Achilidae > Catonia > Catonia carolina. The sequence continues at coordinate 11,354,303 of JAQMRL010000010.1, forward strand.
TTCTCCAACTTCCTGTATGTTTTCGTTGCCTACTTTTAAATTTCCCATCTCTTCTAAACCACTTTTGCTGCTGCAAAATACGTGCGTTTTTTTCTTATGAATTTTCATGAAGTAATCCTTTCTCAAGATCTCATCCATTCCATTTAAGGCATCCTTTAGTTCTTTCTTTGTCTTGGCTAATACTACTATATCATCGATGAATCTCAGCATTTTTATTGTTTCTCCTTGAATTTTTATTCCTACGTCAAATTTCTCCTTCACTTCATTTATAGCCTCTTCTACATAAACGTTAAAAAGTAGTGGTGACAAAGAACAACCTTGTCATTCACCTTTTCTTACAGCAGTTTCTTTTTCGTACCCCTCAATTTTCAAAACAGCCATTTGATTCTTATACAGACTGTATATAATTTTCCTTTCTTTGTATTTAATTCCTAGCCTTTTCAAAGTTTTAAACATTTTACTCCAGTCCAAATTGTCAAATGCTTTCTCTAAATCTGCAAATGTCATATAATTAGTTTTACTTTTCTTTATCCTTTTCTCAATAATCAGTCTCGGAGCCAATATTTTATCTCAAGTTCCCATTCTCCTTCTAAATCCAAATTGGTCATTGTCCAACTCTTCTTCTACTCGGTGTTCTATTCTCCTGTATATAGGATTTTCCTGTTGTTGTTAAGGTCATCCGTCAAAAGGCTGGTTTGAACGTCTAGAGGTTTTACCTAGTGAAACAAGGAGTGAGGTGGTTTACCATTGCCTTTCTCACTGAGTGGAAGAGTATACTTATCGGCATGCTAGGCCCTCCGAAAAGCATCTACTTTCCACCCTGCAAATGACACCTTCACTTAATTCACCACAGGGTCTGGCTGTATAACGATGAAATTCATTACTCTCGGAGGAGATCTCTGACTAGTGTCTTTTACACCTCTATCTCTTCTGTTCTTAAACGCTTCAGTCATACAATTGGCTGACCATGTGATAAGAAACAGAACTATTTTTTGTAGCCCTGGAACGAGCAGATCAAATGCCAATATGTAACATTCACCTGCCTGTCATGGGCAAAGGATTTTCCTAAGTATTGGAAAACATAGAAAACAAAAGCTCTGCTACAGGGGTTGCCAGTCCTTTAAGCAAAAATGAGCGCTTTTCAAACTTTAATAATTGATGTATTTCAAAGAAGTTAAGTTTGAATAAAAGCGCAGGGTTTATTTTCTTTTCTTTTAATTTCATTAACAGGTTAGAGTTATGCCCCTGTAGAATTCTAATGTAAGTAGATCTTAGTTTCTTATTATTTTTGCTTGTACAGTAGCGTGCAAATTAATCTAAACTAAACACAAAAATTTCTTTTGTGAAAAACAAAACTCATGTGTATAACCTCACTGTTTACTTTTCGTATAAGCGAATAAAACACAAACGTACTAGCGATTTAACGGTGTACTATTGTATTAAAATGTACGTAAATTCAGAATACATGATCGAATTCCGTATAAGAACGTGCTATCACATAGTCTAACTGTGTAAATACAAATTCCATAAAATTACGTGCTTAGCACGCAGTGTTAATAATTGAAAACGTTTTGCATGCGGTAATCACATCTTCATCATTTAGTCCATTTTATCTATTGACGAGAAAGCTATGAAAAAGAGAGAATGCAAAAGATGATGGCTACACAGCACAGTTTGCGCACAGTCGGTGCACAGTTCTCTATGTGTGAATCGATCTTCAAACAATTATTTTATTATGCTGGCGTGGGAAAAGTATTTATTTGAAGGCAGATTCCCCTTTTAGTCAGTCAAGATTATCAGTGATAATGAATACTGTCATAAAACAGAATAGTTTTTACTTTCTCTTGCCTATATGAATATATAGGAAGGAAAGTATTGTTTTCATGTCGATTTTAAGAAATCGAGTTTTCACCGGATCTATACGTTTTCAGACCCCCTGAACCCAAAAAACATGTTTTTAGCGATTGGTCTGTGTGTGTGTGTGTGTGTGTGAACAGAATATCTCAAGAACGGAACATCGTACGAACTTGAAACTTGAAACTTAAGTTACATACCACTACCGGACCCGACACGAACATTTTCATCAAAATCGGTCAACCGGAAGTAGTAGTTTATTCGTGTAATTTTTCACTTTTTTGTGATTTTCTCAAAAACTGGTCCTACGATTTTTTTAAAAATCGCCTGGTTTACTGAATTTTTTATTCTCTACAAGATAGGGTAGGCGTCATGTGTGCTGAAATTCTTGGTGAGGGTGTTTTCTCGTAAAAACGTTGTTTTTTTAAGATTACGGCTTTAATATGCATTTTAGCGCAAAACTTTATATAATAAAAATTGTAGAGAATTTAAAATCCTACAACTTTTATTTCATACATTTTTTTGTATAACGCTTAGTTTAGCAGTAATTTGCGATTTTCTGTTTTTTCTCACGAAAATGTGTGAAAAATTGATTTTTTTTAAGATTTCGGCCTTAGTATGCATTTTACGACAAAAGTGTATATAATTAAAATTATAGAAAATTAAAAGATCTACAACTTTTATTTAGAGCATTTTTCTCTACAGAGCCTAGTTTAGAGAGAAAGAGTGATTTTCCGTATTTCTAAGCCAAACTGAGGTTGATTTTCATTTTGCGTCTTTCACTCATGATTAAAATTAGGTTATGTTTATTGAGGTTAGTTTTTTGTTTATTTCTTATGTTTTATTACTAATGTTAGGTTTATTGTTAATTATTTGCACTGGCAAGAGAAAGTTGTGTTAGTGTTTCACACCAGATTTTTTTTTTTGCTTTTGAGACCTTAGTAGATCACATGAATCAAATGAATGTAGAGTCTTAGTTTCTACATTGTTGCTGGTCTCCTTTTTTCCCAGTAGCCCTTGATATTCTGGGATCTTGCTAATCTTGCGGCCTCTGAACAGACTCTAGTGGATTTTTGGGGTTCTTCAAATTTGGTGTTAGGGGTGTGAAGAAGTTTAAGTTTTTCAGTTTTGTTTCTCAGGTCGAGTAGTATAAGCCCATGTCTTTTTTAATCTCTGAGATCCACCTTGACGTGTTTTTTTCCTTTAGTGACTTTTCCGTTAACTGTCTTCATATTCCGGTTTCTGGTGTTCTGAGTACATGTCCGAAAAAAGATACCCTCTTTTTTTCTCATCGTGTCTAACATGTTATCCGTTTGTTTATAGACTTCTTTATTCGGGAAAAGTGTCCAAATTCCCTCTCTTTGGTGTTTTCTTCCTATGCACAGAATAGTTTACTATAAAGAAATCATTTTTTAATTCATTTTTTTGTTTTTAGGAATATTTGAGCACTATACTGCAGCATTGCAAAGACTTTAAAGAGTACCATCGCAATAATTTGGCTAGAGTCGGCCGTATCAACAAAGCGGTAATGAATTATCATGCTAACGCTGAACGTGAACAGAAGAAAGAACAGGAACGTATCGAAAAGGAGAGAATGCGGAGACTTATGGCTGAAGATGAAGAAGGTTATAGGTAAGTTGATGATGTGTGTGTTTGTTTTTGTTTTGAACGCGATTGATTGGTTAGTGTATCGGGATCTATTATCTATTTGATCTTTTATTGGTGGAAATTTCAATTGCCATCTATCATTTTCTTATGTCCATCCGATTTGTCACACCCAGATACTACAAGAGATTAGTGAAGACTGTGATCACGGTGACAGTGATTTTGCATTCACTTTTACTTTAAATAGTTACTAGTGATTTAGTAATAACTGTGTATATACTTAGTATATTTTTCAGTTGTTATCATGAAATAATAATGTTTTCAGTTGTTATTTCGTGATAACAACTGAAGTTTTGATAAATTAAAAAAATGGGCTACATATATTACTAAAATAAAAATTTAGCCTAATACTGATTAACACAAGGTATCCTAAGTTAGTAATAAAAAGAACATTTTGTATAAAAAAGATAAAGTACAAGAAACAATTTACAACTGAAAAAATTAACAACGCACAATATAAATAAAATAACTAGGTAGAACGTGGCGTGCAATAAAAATAATACTGTAATGTAATTGTGTTACCGTGATCATAAATGTAAAGGAACTACCCTCGTTTTGTTTAGTCTAGTAGATGAAAAACATAACAAGGAGAAGAGACCGAGAGAGGCAGAGAGAAAGATCGAGAGAGAGAAGAGTGCGTAAAAATTGAAGTAAAAGAGAATGGACGTACCGGTTATCAAAGGAGAGCACTAAGCCCAGTGAACAGACCAACATATCTTACGTAGCTATTATGTCTTGTCTTTTAACTGTGAACAGTGAATGAGTGAGTGAATTTTTTCACTAGTTTCTAATAAAGCATTCGTTCTGTCTTAAAAGTGACAGTAAACAGTGAATGAGTAAGTAACTGATTTTTGTAAAAGTGATTGGGGGAACGAGAGGTCTGTTACTCTTATATCTGTAGAATTACAGTCGCCGTGTCGTTCTACCTTAAATAGTGACTGGGGAACAAGAGGTCTATATTATAACTGTAGAAGTACGGTGAACATTCACCGTGTCCTATCTTCCAGTGACAGAAGAGTAAGCGATCTTTGTAACAGTGATTGGGGAATGGTTACTCGCCTATCTGAATAACTGTGGTCACCGTGAATTATAAGTAACAGTGACTTGTTCACAGTGACAGTTCTTTTATCTCTTCTCTAGATAGCAACAAACAGTTTTCGGATTCGTAATCTAAGCTAAAAGTTAGTGGGCATAAATTGGGTTTAAAGTTCTGGTTTCGACCAGAAGTGGCTCAAAACTGGAAGTCATGAAAAAGTCAAAATTTTGAAACAAAAATAGTGTCATTTGATTCCTTTTAAAAAGTAGATAGAACTCCGGGTAAGGTGCCAACTCTACTCTATGGCAGTGAAACTTGGGTGCTATCAAAGCGAGAGGAGAGTAAATTGCAAGCATCTGAAATGAAATTTCTTTGACATACGTGGGTGTAGTAGAGAAGATCGTTACAGGAGTACCGAGATAAGTAAAGAACTCAACATCTTCTCTATAAACGACAGGGTATCTCTGAACAGAATGCAGTAGTTAGAGCATGTAAACAGAATGCAAAGGATAGGATACCTAAGCAGACACTGGGCTATAAGCCGGAGGGCAGGAGACAACAAGAGTGGCTGAGAAAGAGATGGGCAGATTTGAGAGATTCGGAAAAGGCAGAGATGCCTAATCCTTAAAGGCAGAAGAAGAAGAAGAAGAAATCACTAATGGTTTTTTTACATAGGTCAAAGGTAAGCCAAGCAAAACAAAAGTAGGGTAGCTTTTTAAAAATTGCCTCCAGCCATGAGATGAGTCGTCTCATGAAAGGGATTTTTTTTATCTTACCCTTTGTAATTGTACAAAAAATAATTTGTATACGATTAAAATATTTTTGTTACCAGTGTTCAGTTTTAATGTGGAGCTATGTTTTGTATTGTTCAGGAAACTTATCGATCAAAAGAAAGATAAACGGTTGGCGTTCTTGCTCTCTCAGACTGATGAATACATTGGTAACCTCACTGAAATGGTCAAACAACACAAAGTCGAACAGAAGAGAAAATTACAAGAAGAGTTGAAGAAAAAGAAGGTAGGGATCATATTGTATAATTTCTTAATTAATTTTTTTAATTTACTGTAATTCCTTGTAGGATGTTTGTTCTTTGAGAAGTTTAAAATATTACTTTATGCATGATTTTGCTATGAAATAGAATTGTATTTTTTTCCACTTTATATTTTAATTAGTTTTAACGTTATAAATATACTGAAAAATGAATGCAAGAAAAAAATACAAAATTTCAAACAATTACTAGTACACAAACATGTATAAGATGAATTAATTTTACACCAGAAGTTAAGAAATTACATATTCTGAAACATATGTTGTTAATTTTTTTTAAATTACTTTCTTCATGATGTAAAACAAACTAAATGTAAGAAAAAAAAGTTAATCTTATTACAATTTAGTCATATATAGTGCGTATTTAGTTTGAGTATAATTTAAAAGTACTAATGCACCAATAAAGAAAACTGTGTAATCATTAGGACCGAAAAGATTTGTGTAATTTTGCACTTTTTTTTTCTCAAAAACGAGTCCTATAATTTTTTTTTAAAACGCCTGGTTTACTAAATTTTTTATGCTCTACAAGATAGGGTAGGCACCATGTTTGCTGAAGTGCTTGGTGAGGCTGTTTTCACATAAAAACATTGATTTTTAATATTGCGACTTTAATATGATTTTTAGCGCAAAAATTTATATAATAATAGTTGTAGTGAATTAAAAATCCTACAACTTTTATTTCAACCATTTTTTTTGTGTATCGCTTAGTTTAGCAGTAATTAGTGATTTACTGTTTTTTTCTCACGAAAACATGTGAAAAATCTATTTTTTTAAGATTTTGGCCTTAGTATGCATTTTATGACAAAAATGTATGTAATAAAATTTATAAAAAATTAAAAGATCTACAACTTTTATTTAGAGCATTTTTCTCTACAGAGCCTAGTTTAGTGTGAAAGAGTGATTTTCCGTATTTTTAAGCCAAACTGAGGTTGATTTTCATCTTGCGTCTTTCACTCATGATTAAAATTAGGTTATGTTATTGAAGTTAGTTTTATTGTTTATTTCTAATGTTAGGTTTATTGTTAATTATTTGCATTGGCAAGAGAAAGTTGTATGAGTGTTTCACACCAGATTTTTTTCTCGTGCAAATGTAGTGACAGATATGCCGTTATCCTAAAGTTCCTTTTCATTTTGATTTGTGCAGAGAAAGAAGAAGAAGAAGACCGGTGAAGCAGGAGAAGCTCCAAACGGTACTCCCGGGAGCACCGCTCCAAGTGGTGCAGAAGGTGAAGGTGGTGAAGATGAAAATTCACAAATGTCGGACGTCCATGTCGCTGTCGTTGAAACTGCTACAGGTTTGGATCATTTTATTTGATGCAATTAGTTTCTCTTGGTTTGTATAAATTTATAAGGAAGAAAAGTATTATTTTTGATATTTTTTACTTTCTCTTGCCTATATGAATATATAGGAAGAAGGAAAGTATTGTTTTCATGTCGATTTTTCGAAATCGAGTTTTCACCGGATCTATACGTTTTCAGACCCCCTGAACCCAAAAAACATGTTTTTAGCGATTGGTCTGTGTGTGTGTGTGTGTGTGTGTGTGTGTGTCTGTGTGTCTGTGTGTGAACAGAATATCTCAAGAACGGAACATCGTACGAACTTGAAACTTGAAACTTAAGTTACATACCACTACCGGACGCGACACGAACATTTTCATCAAAATCGGTCAACCGGAAGTAGTAGTTTATTCGTATAATTTTTCAGTTTTTTGCGATTTTCTCAAAAACTGGTCCTATGATTTTTTTTAAAATCGCCTATTTTACTCAATTTTTTATTCTCTACAAGATAGGGTAGGCGCCATGTTTGCTGAAATTCTCGGTGAGGCTGAGAATCACCGTTGTTTTTTTAAGATTACGGCTTTAATATAAATTTTAGCGCAAAAACTTATATAATAAAAGTTGTAGAGAAATTAAAATTCTACAACTTTTATTTCAAACATTTTTTGTATAACGCTTAGTTTAGCGGTAATTTGCGATTTTCTGTTTATTTTCTCACGAAAACGTGAGAAAAATCGATTTTTTTTACATTTCGGCCTTAGTGTGCATTTTACGACAAAAGTGTATATAATTAAATTTATAGAAAATTAAAAGATCTACAACTTTTATTTAAAGCATTTTTCTCTACAGAGCCTAGTTTAGAGAGAAAGAGAGATTTTCCGTATTTCTAAGCCAAACTGAGGTTGATTTTCATTTTGCGTCTTTCACTCATGATTAAAATTAGGTTATGTTTGTTGAGGTTAGTTTTTTGTTTATTTCTTATGTTTTATTACTAATGTTAGGTTTATTGTTAATTATTTGCACTGGCAAGAGAAAGTTGTGTGAGTGTTTCACACCAGATTTTTAATCGAGTTTTTGCTCGTTTTACATGTTTTCAGACCCCCTGAACCCAATAAAAAAAACTTGTGTTTAGAGATTAGTTTGTGTGTATGTGAACAAATTATCTTAAGAACGGAATAGGGTACAAAGTTAAAACTTGGACAGTCAGGTACCACAAGAGGACTCTACATGAACATTTTTGCTGAATTCGAACTACAGGAAGTAATAGTTTTGTTCACTTTTTGCGATTTTCTCAAAAGTGGCTCTTACGATTTTTTTTTGAAAAATTGCCTCATTTATAGTACATTTGTTTTTGGGAGAAGCTTGTAAGGGGAGGGCGAGTAGGTAGAGTTGGTATAGTTTCAACGGAGCAAGTGTTATCTCGTTCTCACTTAATGATCATTCCCTCTCTTTCTAACTGTATACTACTCTGTTACAACTACTACGCTAGACTAAAAACTTTATATTTTCTGTTGTCTTTTGCCTTTCTTCATCTGAATCCCATATCTTTAATAATTTTCCACAGCGACCATTTACTTCCTTTTAAATTAATTTTCTCCCGCAAAACGGGGAGTAACGAATTCAAACTTGGCCATTCAGCCACAACACTTCTCACAACTCACTTATCAAAATCGTCCACTTCACTCTTCACTTTCCTTCTCATTCTTTTCTTATTTGGTGTTCTGATTAGCACATCAGGGTTTTATCTTTTTTCTTTCAAAATTCTTTTAACTGTAGGCTACTACGCGAAATCCCCATAGCTCTGGGGCTACACGATTTTGCACATCAGTCAGTAAAATTGGTTCGTTTTGTTCAGCTTCTTTTTCATGAAATTGTGTACACTGACTATATACTCCCTAGCCTGACCGCGTATTACCTGCCTTTTCTGTATTACATTAGCACTCGTGCTCGAATTTTCACTACTACAGCTAGGTTCCATTTTAATAACTAAATAAATAAAAAAAAGAAATGAAACAAAGAATACATACAAAAAATTAATATAAACGAAACCAAACAGCAAAAGAGTAAAAACAATAGGTACATAAAACAGTAGGCCTACTACCGAATGCACGAGTTGAAGACTTGTGAAGAGAATAGAACAACAAAAATATAAAATTACAACATACAGTCAATGTTTTTAGGATTTATAGTACACTTAGGCTCTTAACGCTACTAGCACTAAGGAGAGACTGATCACTTCCCTTCGAGGTGCTTCCCCTACCACTAAAGAGAATAGCTCAGCAGCACAGAGCGTTGGTGGGAGAGCTTCTAACTAGAACAAATGACCTGTACTTAATTTTTTATTCTCTACAAGAAAGGGTAAGCGCCATGTCTGTTGAAATTCTTGGAGAGGCTGTGTTAAACTAGGCAATTTTTCGTCAGCCCAGCTTATTTTATTTGCCCGGTACCTGTCATATATGACGTGCATCTCCTTAATTGCCAACTGGGGAGGTGCCCAATAAGTGATGTGAAATGCCTGCCAGAATTAATTTCTTTGCCTGATACAATTTCACACTTTTCTGGAGTCTCATAGATAGTTCATCGTGTATTCCTCTTCATTTACTATTTTATAGATTGTTATTATAATCCATGTTGTAATTTGTCATCTCTCCAGACCTGCTAATGACGAACTTTTGAGGTTCTGTTGTACAGTTTAAACATGCATAATTTTAGTAACTTTATTGACCCCATCCTTTTAATTTTTACAGGCAAACAGTTGACTGGTGAAGACGCGCCTCTTGCACGAGAATTGACAGCTTGGCTTGAAGCACATCCAGGATGGGAACAAGCTGAGGAATCGAGTGACGAAGACGGTTCCGATTCAGAAGCCAACGAGGAAAATGATGAAGAAAAACAACCGAGTAAGTATAAGTCATGGTTTTTTTAATACGTTGACTGCCACGCTAAAGTTTGTGACAGCGAGGCCATCGTACTTTTTTTATTTTTTTCACATTTTATTCAATTTTATTGTTATTTTACTTAATAAAAAAAATACTATTTTTCTTTGTAAATTGTGAGACGCGTTTGGTTCACATGGCCTGGCCTGCTGGAATGATTTTAACATTTCAGAGCCACGTGACCCATTATTGTTTCAGCATGAAAAATGTAATAGACGACTAAGTTTAGTTGCAATAGTTGTACTCTAGACTATTTCAATCAACCAAAAAACGCAAAAGAAGTGATAAAAATTTAAAATAATACAGCATTCTAGTATAGGACAACAAGAAAAACTACCTTTATGAGCAATATCCTATTATTTGAAAAAGTGCCAACTATTTGAGCTAGCTAAGTGTACAATGTGTTTCTCTAAGGCTATAGCTTTTCAAACCATGTTAATAACGCATGACTTAAAAATGAGTAATGTAATGTGACTCATTTTTTATGAACGTGGCCGATTTTCAAAGACAAGTGACATGTATTTGGGTCACATATCAGTCAACATGTTAAAGGGAAGGGGAGGGGGTTACATCTGACTGTTTTGCAATTGCTGCTAATGCAGACAATGAGAAGGATGACAAATGAAGACGAGTGATGAAAAGCTTTCAGACCTGACTGGGAATCAAACATGCAGCCCTGGCGTAGAAGTCAGTTATGCTAACGGGCCGGCCAAGTCATAGTTTACTTTAATAGATTTGTAAAGCGGTAGTTTATGGTTGTTTATTATGTTGGATTAGGTTTTTTCGATATTTTGAGTTCGTATTGGGAGAGAGGGAAGGTAGTGTGCCATAGTGATAGGATATCCAAATAAAAAATATTTGAATAAAGGTGAACGAAGCTGTTCACAGATTGCAGTTTATGGATTCCAAATAATTCAGTTGCCAAATAAAATAATTTCATTGTTACAATAAAATTCTTCATGAAACCAATAATTAATAAACAGTATGACTGAGTGAGGCCTGTGAAATAATGAGATGAAGATGATGCGTATGACGTGTAAATGAGGTGTACCTTACTTCGGACCTTACTTGCCGAATAACGCTCATATTTTGTCACAAACACCTATAAGGTGTTAAAACTTAAAATTGCCTATGCATTTATAATAATTGTGTGGGTAACTTTTATGCCAGGACTATTATGTGCGAGAATTTATTTTTTTGTGTTCAGTATATCAGAATGTTAATTTTTGGTACGATTTATTATTAACCTTTTGAGGACTATGTTTTTCAACCTAGAACTGGGCTCACAGCCTGAGTTTTTTTTTTAGGTTTTTCGTCTATTTCTACTTCCCTTTATTTATTATTTTTCTGCTTTTTTTTTACAGACCTCCACCCCATGAATACTTGTACACGTAAATAACCCTCACCCGCACAGTCAAGCGCCCATACGTGCATGCGCGCGCACACATACACGCGTGTGTCCCTCCATGTACGCGTATAATATATGGTTTTATAGTGAAGAAAATACACTAAACAGAAAGAAAGAACACTTATAATATATTTATTTACTATGAAAATAAATCAACACATGCTAAATGCCCAAATAAAAAGAGATTACATGCACAGTTATGGTTTTTACACACTCACCGCATAAAGTAAATGTATCCGCAAAATCCTACGTCAAAAACTTTATAGTCAAAAATGTCACTACACTACATTGTCAAAAAACTATAAAAAAATATTACACACTAATAAAACACGTATACACTACATTATTTATTACACTTATAGTAAACTAGCCATTTACACTCGTATATACAAAATAAACAATGAAATGAAACGTTCAAAATAAAACAAATATATACACGAAACACGATTTACATTATAATAAAACACACTTATATTCACAAGAAATAAAAATTATTTATTAGTAAACTATAAATAAGTATTCTGTTTAGTAAACAAACGGTAGCAAGAAGCTAATACAACTATAAAACCTTTTCCGAACTCATAAGTTAGGTTAGACAAAACAAACGTGCTGTTTCAATCGCATAAAACAAAGCCTACTAAATTAATTATTCGTTTATAACATGTAGTACATGGAGATAATGATAGATGTCAGCTCAAGTATAAAAACAAAACCAAACGTACCGGTGCGTTCGTAGTATTTTGGACCGGAAAACATGAAACGTACCCGTACGTGCATAGTCCTTTAAGGTCGCAGAGCGGTAAACGTACCCGTACGTTCGTAGTCCTCAAAAGGTTAAGTATTTTATTTATTTTGTAAATTTATTTGTTTAGCTAAACATTCATCCGAAGATAGTAATGCTAGCCATAAATCAGATGATGACAAAGCTAAAGATGTTATCAAAAAAGCGAAAGTTGAAGATGATGAATACAAAACGACTAGTGAAGAACATACATATTACAGGTGAGTCCTAACTGTTTTCAATGTTTTACTGATGCTGTGAATATTTTTAATATAATTAAATGTCGAATCTAACAAAAATGTTAATACAAATCAAATATTGTTATTTAGGTGAACAGCCGAAAGGCTGGTTTGAACCTGTAGAGGTTTTACTAAGTAAAAACAAGGAATGAGGTGGTGTACTATTGCCACAACTCACTTAGTTGAAAGAGTGTGCTTATCAGCATGCCAGGCCCTCTGAAAAGAATTTACTTTGCACCTTGCGAATGACACCTTCACTTCATTCACCACAGGGTCTGGCTTGCTTCTCATCATGTGGTCTTGGGTTTGAATCCCATTCAGGCACGGCATATTTTCATACGTTACAGAAAATAATTTCATCCTTCACCGTCTGCATTAGCAGTAATTGCAGAAGAATCTGACGTTAACCCAAAATAAAGGGTTTGGCTGTAATGTAAAATTGATTACTCTGAGAAAAGATAACTGTGGCTAGTGTCTTTTACACATCTACCTCTTGTGTTCTTAAATAGTTCAGTCATATAATTGGCTGACTATGTGATAAGAAACAGAACTATTTTTTTTAGCCCTAGAACCAACAGATCAAGTGCAATTAATTTAACACTCCACCTGCCTGTTATGGGCAAAAAAAATCAAATGTAATCTAAAAAAATGAGTAAATAGTCTTTGTAAATTTAATAAACAGGTAAGTATAAATGATAAGTTGATTTTGTCTGGTTCTGTTTGTTGCACTATCCCATGGGACAACACAAAAAAGGAATTATTTTTTCTCTGGTAGAGCCAATTTTAGACCACATAAGGTGAATTTAGAGGCTAATTTAGGTTTCTGAAGCTCTTTTTGGTGCCCATATTCTCAGCATTTGCTCACTGGAGGCTTTCTGTCCACCGGTAGTTCTGTTTTTGCTCTTCATGGAAGTCCGTAATTGTTTGAATTTGGTTTCGTACATTAAGTTTTCTCGGTTTATTCTGGTTTTTCAATATCCTTTCTGATATCCGACACCTTAGGTCTATTGTTTAAGGTCTTAATTTGTTTTGTCAACCAGTTGTCATCCATTTTATACAGGTCGCCATAAAATGATAATTCTTCTTTTTCTAATCGTTAATTTTCCTTGTACAGTTCTTCTCAACCTCGTAACCTGTATTTTCTGTCTGCTATCTTCGGATCCATTACCTTGCAGAGAATCTTTCTCTCAAATTTCTCTGCTTTTCTTAGACCAGCCTTCCCAGTCATTCTAAGGCATTCGCTGGCAAACAGACACACACAGTTTCATCACGGTATTATAATGCCTAATCTTGGCTTGTTATGAGAGTGCTTTCTTCTTATATAAGTGGTGAGTTCCTCGGGAGTGCACCGGTTATATTTCCTCGTCTGTTGTAGTTCGCTTCCTTCTCGTTGGTTTTTGGTTGTATAATCTCCCTGTGGTACTTGAAGCTATTAACTTTACCGATTTTTTTTGTATTTTGTCTTCAACAGAAATGCTCTCAAGTCTGTACAAGACTAAACCTTATTTACTCATCATCCTCATTGAGTCATGAGTCATGAGGTTGCTTATTGTTCTTAAATTTTGAACAGATGGCAATGTGCAGATGTAGGATTTAAAAAAAATTGTAATGTAAGTGTAATTTATGTTTTTTTTTAAATTATTTTACAGTATTGCCCACACGATACATGAAAGTGTGACAGAACAAGCATCCATTATGGTGAACGGGAAATTAAAAGAATATCAGATTAAAGTGAGTAAAATTTTCATTTACATTATTATATTACGTTATTGTTGGTTTTTTTTTATACGCCTTGACTGTTTTGCATGTTAAAGTGATTGCAGACAGTGAAAAGGTGAGCGATGAAAGAATGAAGTGTACTAACTATGAATTTAATTCATGTTCAGAATCATTTTCAAGTTAAATACCATAGGCTGTGACTTTTACTTTCTCTTGCCTAAATGAATATATAGGAAGGAAAGTATTGTTTTCATGTTGATTTTAAGAAGTTGAGTTTTCGCCAAATCTACATGTTTTCAAACCCCCTGAATCCAAAAAACATGTTTTTAGCGATTGGTCTGTGTGTGTGTGTGTGTGAACAGTATATCTCAAGAACGGAACATGGTACAAACTTGAAACTTGAAATTTAAAACTTAAGTTAGATACCACTAGAGCAATAATTGTTTGTTATTTCAAAACGTCTTGTATTTCGTATGCAACGGATGCCACGATCGATTGTATTGCATGGTCAGAGAAAGACATTGCAGAAATGGAAGATGATGATGTAGGGGTGTTGGAAAATTGATCTTGATATCTTTACAGTGATATTCACTGTGATGTAGATTTATATCCAATCATGATTTTCTAAATGACATATCTGTCGTCATAGTTTTTGTACGATTCTGACGGTGTTCACGATGAGTAAAAATAATTTGATGGTATGTTTACTGTTCTTATTTAACCCTTTAACTGCTATTGACGTATATATATACGTTCGGAGCTCGCGGCACTTACTGTGTTACTAACGTACTTTTACGTTATTGAAAATCAAACGCACGTGCTACTTCCGCATTTGTGCGTTCTAATATTAAAAAAGTTCTAATGTTGGGAAATCATAACACTACATAATGGACATGTTACACCATCTACTGGTTATTACGTGAAACTTTTTGACAGTGTCCTGTATTTTTATTAGCTACATCGCATATTGTCAGATGTGTTGCCGTGGTATTTTGGTGTCTAATTTATTCGATTATTTTCAAGTTATAATTCGGTTATATCATTTTCTTCATTTTTTTATTATAAAAATAAATAAAATATTGCATTTTACAATGAAAATAGTAAATAAATAAATAAGTTTTATATATACAATTCTGAATTTTAAAAATATTTTTTGTTTCATTGGCATAAAAATATTTTATGAAATTAACTTTTCAATTTTCTTTTCAAAATTTTCAAAAATTTTTCAAAATTTTCAAATTGCATATACAGGCTCAGATGATAACAAGCCTAAAACATAGATAACAAATCATATTTATAAAAATTTTTAAGAAAGTTTTACTATAATTACAAATTTTAAGTTTAAATTTAAATTAAAATTATTTTTTTTTTAAATTTTGATTTTATTTTAAACTTACAAGAAATAAGTACTGATTTAAGATGACACCAAAAAAGTCATTCCTAATTCAGCACAGGAGGTTACATATGATGATTCTTAAGGTAGCAGTTAAAGGGTTAACAAAAGAATTCTAGTCCCAGCAGTTGAGTTGACCCTACTTTTCTACAGGTATTTTCGTTCAAATTAGTCTTTTTATATGTCGCATTTTACTGTAAATAAAAATTGGTGTAAAACACTCACACTTCTTTCTCTTGTCAATGCAAATAATGAATAATATAACCTAACATTGGTAATAAAACATTAGAAATAAACAAAAACTAACCTCAAAAAACATAACCTTATCGTGAGTGAATGATGCAAAATGAAAATCAACCTCAGTTTGGCTTAAAAATTTGGAAAATCATTTTTTCTCGCTAAACTAGCTCTGTAGAGAATCAAGACCTTGGTGTCAGGTGGCAACCGGCCGTAAAACTCAAAGGTGCGGAATGAGCATATAAGGGGAACCTTCAAAGTTGCTAATATACCAGAAAAGGTGCGAGAGTCCAGGATGAGATGGTATGGTCATGTGCTCAGGAGAACGGATGATCATGTCGTGAAGAGGTGCCTTTCCATGGCTACAGGGAAGAGAGGAAGGGGTAGACCCCTTACCACGTGTATGACGAATGTCCAAAGAGACATGAAAATGTTGGGCTTATCCGAGGAAGACGCACAGGAGCGTAACAAATGGAGCTCTCTGATTGGGAAAGCCGACCCCGCGTAACGGGAAGAGGCGAGGCCAAAGAAGAAGAAGAAGAAGAAGAAACTAGCTCTGTAGAGCAAAATACTCTGAATAAAAGTTGTAGATCTTTAAATTTCCTGTAAATTTGATTATATACTTTTGTCGTAAAATGCATACTAAGGCTGAAATCTTAAAAAATTGATTTTATTTTTTTTACAGATTTTCATGAAAAAAAAAACCAGAAAATCACTAATTACTGCTAAACTAAGCGTTATACAAAAAGATGTTTAAATTAAAGTTGTAGGTTTTTAAATTTTCTACAAATTTATTTTGGCGCTAAAATGCATATTAAAGCCGCAATCTTAAAAAATCTATTTTTTACAAGAAAACAGCCTTATCAAGAATTTCAGTGGACATGGCGCCTAATTACCCTATCTTGTAGAGCTTAAAAAATGTAGTATATAAGGGGATTTTTAAAAAAATCATAGGAGCTGTTTTTGAGAAATTTGCAAAAATGTGAAAAATGATATGAATAAACTACTATAGGTCATTTGTTCTAGCTAGAAGCTCTCCCTCCAACGCTCTGTGCCGCTGAGCTGTTCTGTTTAGTGGTGGGGGAAGAACCTCGTAGTTGTAACAGTAGTATACAGTTAGAAAGAGAGGGAATGATCATTAAGTGAGAAGGAGACGATGCCCCTTGAAACTATCCCTACTCTACCTACTCGCCCTCCCCTTACAAGCTTCTTCCTAAAACAAATGTACTATACTTCCAGGTAACAGATTTTGATGAAAATGTGTCGGGTCCAGTAGTAGTATTTAACTTAAGTTTAAAGTTTCAACTTTGTATGATGTTCCGTTCTTGAGATATTTTGTACACACACACACACACAGACCAATCACAAAAAACATGTTTTTTAGATTCAGGGGTCTGAAAACATCCATATCTGATGAAAACTCGATTTCAAAAAATCGACATGAAAACTGTATTTTCGTTTCTATGTATTGATATAGGCAAGAGAAAGTAAATAAATGAATCCATAAATTATGTGCACTAAAAGTAACATCATGATAATTTTGAGAATTGTATTTTCTTTTATCTTTGTTTTGAACAGGGTCTGGAGTGGCTTGTGTCTTTGTTCAACAACAACTTGAATGGAATTCTAGCCGATGAAATGGGTCTCGGTAAAACAATTCAGACGATCGGTCTCATTACTTACTTGATGGAAAAGAAGAAAGTTAATGGACCTTACTTAATCATCGTGCCATTGTCGTAAGTTCTTGTTATTGATATTTAAATACAGTATTCAGATGAACTAATGTCCCCTAGCCATGGGAGTGAGAGAATGCATAACGCTCTCACTCACACAAGCTATACGTGCCGTTCCAATAACATTGTCGTATAATTTTACTCATTGTTGTGAGCAAGCGTTTATGCATGCAGTAAACTAACAAGCAAGATAACAACTGTAGTATGTTTTCAGATTTGGATTATTACGGTAAAGACCTTTGAGCGCATGCGTAGTTATGCCACAAATCTCCCTCTCACTCGCTCGGCTATGGGACATTCTATGCTATGGTTCGGTCTGATACCTTTATTTATTTTATAATTTTCTGGGTATTATTTATACGTAGCAGTGTTATGTGACATCTACAGTCTTAGTAATCATAAATTATGGGAAGTTTCCAATAATCTCAATGGTTTTCAATTGGAAATTATTGGGATTGTCAAAATTTGCGTGAAATGAGTTGTACATAAATTGAATCGGTGAGTGGAAAAAGGGTAATATTCCAAAATCCTTATTTTCGAGAAATTAAAAAAACAGTTTTGTGACTTTGTTTTTGGTTTAATGGTAAAATGTACAATTGGCCATTTGTAGTTTATATTTAAGCTTTTTAATGGTGACTTTAGAATTTGTTTTACAATAATAATCATGGGATTGATTTTTGATTATTAATATGTTGACTATTCACCTTTTTCTAGATTTGGTACAAGTGAATGGGAAAAATTAAGTTGAAAAAACCAATATAATGTGCCAATATGCTACAAAACTTTATTTTAATTTTTTAAATAATTTACAGTTACATTTTGATAATAATAAGACAGAAACCAGTGGTCCAACTGCTGTTCGCTATTGAATGGAAGAAGGGTAATATTCCTGGAATATTATCCTTTTTACACTCTACTAAATTTTTAATGTAGCTTAGCTGCTTTTAGATAAGAGCAATATTTTCCTTTTATCAACCAATACATGCGCCGAAGTAAACTTAACAAAACTGCTATCTTCATTCAATTTCGCGTTTTTTGGAAAATTACCCTTTTTCCACTCACCGATTCAATTAGTGATGATTTGTTGATTCTTTGTAACACTGATACTTAAAAAAATAGTCGATATCGGTAAAAATTGGATTCTTTGATACTGAGTCTCTAGTTTTCGAACATTGGTAAAATGCTGTAATTCTCTTGAGATAAACGATATTAAATATTAATACAGTTGGGTAAATGTGCTCAGAGCATGCTGGAAGCGGACGTTCTTGAGCACTGCTGTGATTACCTGTCATTCTGACTTAACGAACCTTATTTAAAAAAAAATCTGGTGTGAAACACTCACACAACTTTCTCTTGCCAATACAAATAATTAACAATAATGCTAACATTAGTAATAAAACATTAGAAATAAACAAAAAACTATTCTCAATAAACATAACCTAATTTTAATCATGAGTGAGACACAAAATGAAAATCAACCCCAGTTTGGCTTGAAAATATAATCACTCTTTTACGCTAAACTAGGCTCTGTAGAGAAAAATGCTTTACCTGAAAGTTGTACATCTTTCAATTTCCTATAAATTTGATTATACACTTTTGTCGTAAAATGCATACTAAGGCCGAAATCTTAAAAAAATTTATTTTTCACACGTTTTTTCGTGAGAACAAAACAGAAAATTGCTAATTATCACTAAACTAAGCATTATACAAAAAATGTTTAAAATAAAAGTTGTAGAACTTTACATTGTCTACAACTTATATAAATTTTTGTGGTAAAATGCATATTAAAGCCGTAATCTTAGAAAAACAATTTTTTTACGTGAAAACAGCCTCACCAAGAATTTCAGCAAACATGGCGCCTACCCCTATCTTGTAAAGCATAAAAAATTTAACAAACCAGCCGATTTTTAAATAAATCATAGGACCAGTTTTTGAGAAAATCGCAAAAAAGTGAAAAATTACAAGAATAAACTATTACTTCTGGTTGACCAATTTTGATGAAAATGTTCGTGTCAGGTCCGGTAGTGGTATGTAAATTAAGTTTCAAGTTCGTACGATGTTCCGTTTTTGAGATATTTTGTACACACATACACATACAGACCAATCGCTAAAAAAATGTTTTTTGGGTTCAGGGGGTCCGAAAACGTGTAAATCCGGTGAAAACTCGATTTTGAAAAATCGACATGTAAACAATACTTCCCTTCCTATACAGGGTGATTCATGAAGTTCTCCCCCCACTTCTACAGCACATTGTACTAGTAAAAATAATGAAAAAATGTTATATAAACATAGGTCCGAAAACGCTTCGTTAGCGAGTTACAGGTAGCGAAAGTTTCGCCTGGATTTCAGTTCACCAGGTGAAATGAGGTCTTCCTGGAATTGTGGTAAGGTAGATTAAGGGGCAAATTCAATCATTTCTTATGGTTTTTGATCTGATAAATTGAATAAAACAGGTCCCAGATCTGTAAGTTAAATAGTTTTTAAGAAAACCAGTGTCAAATGCAAAAAATGGAGTGAAAAACTTATTTTTTCATCTTTGGGCAAGGATAACTGTGTTATTTCACCAAGAAACAGTTAAAATTTTTCAATAAAACATGTAGAAAATTTTATTCTGAACAAACCGGTGTAAATTAAGTACACAGAAAGCGAATAGATGTTTGATTAAATGAGTTTTTATTCATAAGAGTACAAAGTAAAATTAACCGGAAAAACTAAAATGAAAAAATGTGTTTTTTTCACTCCATTTTTTTGCATTTGACACTGGTTTTCTCAAAAACTATTCGCTTTCTGTGTACTTTATTTACACCGGTTTGTTCAGAATAAAATTTTCTACATTTTTTATTGAAAATTTTTAACTGTTTCTTGGTGAAATAACAAAGTTATTCTTGCCCAAAGATGAAAAAATGTGATTTTCACTCCATTTTTTGCATTTGACACTGGTTTTCTCAAAAACTATTTAACTTACAGATCTGGGACCTGTTTTATTCAATTTATCAGATCAAAAACCATAAGAAATGATTGAATTTGCCCCTTAATCTACCTTACCACAATTCCAGGAAGACCTCATTTCACCTGGTGAACTGAAATCCAGGCGAAACTTTCGCTAGCTGTAACTCGCTAACGAAGCGTTTTCGGACCTATGTTTATATAACATTTTTTCATTATTTTTACTAGTACAATGTGCTGTAGAAGTGGGGGGAGAACTTCATGAATCACCCTGTATATTCATATAGGCAAGAGAAAGTAAAATAACCCTCGTATATTAACAATATTA
This sequence comes from Catonia carolina, assembly GCA_035578175.1. Taxonomy (NCBI): domain Eukaryota; kingdom Metazoa; phylum Arthropoda; class Insecta; order Hemiptera; family Achilidae; genus Catonia; species Catonia carolina. The sequence continues at coordinate 11,374,903 of JAQMRL010000010.1, forward strand.
CAGCAATGGCAAACGATATTGTCTAGAAAACAAACAGAAATATTCCTTAATCCCTTACAGGTTGATTCTTTTTAAACCCAAAGTAATGTTAATTTGGTTAATCTTTTCCCACTGAATAATTGCTTTTTATTATAAGTATTTTAAAGAAAATAAACAGTTCAGAAACTATTATTGTAATTATTTGAATCCTAATAAAATGAAAATGAAACTAATCCTGTATAATAAAACTTCATTTCTATTTCATATAATGAATTAATATAATAATTTCACTAACCTTCTTTTTAAACTGCGTCACCTTTATTTTAATTTCTACTTACACGTGTTTCGGTGGATCCACCATCATCAGAGTAAATGAAAAATTGAAACTAAAAATTTTTTTTTTCTCATTTATTTAAAATTTACAGAAGATGGTACATCTTCAGTCACTTGTATAAAAGCAGTTTTATACAAGTGACTGAAGATGTACCATCTTCTGTAAATTTTAAATAAATGAGAAAAAAAATTTTTAGTTTCAATTTTTCATTTACTCTGATGATGGTGGATCCACCGAAACACGTGTAAGTAGAAATTAAAATAAAGGTGACGCAGTTTAAAAAGAAGGTTAGTGAAATTATTATATTAATTCATTATATGAAATAGAAATAATTTCAAACTGCAGGATGCATTATAAAGATTTATTTTTGAATGAAAATAAAACTTCATGCGGAAAACAACGGACAACATTAGTTAAGTTATACAACTGCAATAACAACGACTAGTTGCCTAGGAACTGCCACTGAATATGGAAAGATTAACATTAAACAAAAGCGCTACTAGAGTCCAGCGGATGAAAATCATTTACAAAAGACGCATTGCTTACACATTGCCGGCTGTAAGCAACAAAATATTATGTTCTAAAGCAAAAATAAGTTTGTGTTTTGACAGAAACGTAATATTTCGTCACAAATCTTTATGGGATTGACTCGTTTTTGTCGAAAAATTACTGCTATAATTTCTGTTGTCTAAGAAAAAAATAATCTATAAATTACTGTGTCTACTGAAATACTGAAATAATTCTTTATTTCTGTACATAATTTCATTTTTATAAATATTAGTCGTAATAACAGTTTAATTTATAATAATCTTAAAATATAATACAATAAAATTTTACAAAATAATGAAATATTATTCAACACTCACCATATTTCTAAAAATTAAATACTATACCAAGTTTTTATAACTTCTCAATATTCGACAAACGACTTACTTCTTGTGATTTTAAATTAAAATTAATTTCACCCAGAAGTATTAAAATCAAATTTTATATTTCCTTAAAAAACAAATGTAGTTTTATGAATAATTTTAATAAATTTATTTATTTACAATATATTTATTTAAATTTAAAATAACAAAATTACTTAATTTAAATTGAAATAATATTACTGTGACATCCTTTAGCCAGCTTTTTTAACCCTTACTAACGTGGAAGCCCAATATCACCCATTCGTCATCATCGTTCTTTAAACTCAAATATCTCCGCAACTATTCATTATCCCTTAGAGTGCCAGCGGCCGATATGATCGGCCATTTGTACTACTGCGAAGATTGCCATGGCCGATCCAATCGGCCGCAAAGTTTGAATGGTTCTAGTTCTCGTAATTTCTAACAGATAGCGTTGGTATTAACACTGATTGAAAGAGTGGTTTTTTTGTGTGCAAAATGAATATAATTTTAACCTCTTAGCATATACAGCGACGAAGTTGTTGGCGATTCAATAGGCCGGTGCTGTGTACTTCCATTTTGTTTGTTTATGTTACCCATGCGTCTGCCGCTTGTGCGTAAATAAGTAATTTACGCATTATAAATAGTTATTACATTATTATTACAAATAAATAAATTATTAAAAATAAATAAATGTTACATTATTATTATTATTATAAATAGTAATTTGCGTAAAAAGTAATTTTAGGAACTCATAAAGTCAACCCACCAAGTTTTCACCGTGTCGGTTCTGAACTGTTTTTTTTTTGTAAATAAACTAATTGTTAACATATGTAAATACAAATTATATCAAATTAATCAAAATTAAATGTGCTTTCTGGTAGAAATAAAATAAAACTATTTTTAAGTAATTTTAGTGTCAAAAACTTGAGTGAAAGTGAAAAAAATAATTATATGTGGTAGTTTGTGATTAAAAAAACATTTTATTTTTAATATTTGTATATATCAAAATAAATATTCAACTATAGATACTAAATTCTGCATATCTTTTTATGGTAAGTGTAAATTTTCATATCTCCACAGTGCATGGTTTTTTTATAATGTAATTTAATACTTTTGCATGTCACAACAGCGAAAAATGGCTTGGCAATCTTAGCACAACTAGTACTAGGAGGGCTGGCACTAAAAGGGTTAAATTCTAACTGGATTAGTTTTATTAGATAGAAACTTTTTTCTTCTTTCATTTGATATATCTTGCATATTTGTACGATGAAAATTGACAACGTGGTGTTACGCGAAAAAAATGTATTGTTTTTGAACAGCCAGTACTAAAATTTGAACGTTTTTATCCATAACTTTTCAAAAAAAAAACCGTATTTGTTTGGGAATAACATCATCAGTTAGTTTAAAATGTAACAATCGAAATCAATAAATTAAAAGTGCTGGCGACAAATTTTATGACCCTAAAATCGAACAAAGAAGGTTAACACTACCCATCTCGTCTACCCCTCGGTTAAACCTCTCATTTAGCATCAAAATAAACGATAACAAATTTTGATTTATGCTAGTTTAGAAAAGGATAATACACAAAGCAACAGGCGCAAAAGAGATAGAACTTGCATAAAAGGCAAGTAAATAAAAATTGAAAAGACACCACATTATTTTTAGGTGGTTTTTTCGCCATTTCTTTCATCTAGCACGTTACTTTGTTGAACAAAAAGTGTGATATCTTTTGAAAGCGTCAATCAATTTGCAATATCTAAAAACTGTTTTTTTGCAATGAATTGCTTTATTTATTTATATATAGCTAAACATATTTTTTACTGATTTTGTGACACTTTTTTTTACTAAAGTGATATTACTAAAAGAAAATATTTTTTCTTAAATTTCAATATTTATTCTGGTCGTAAATGAAAACGGAAAAAATTGGCTTTAACGTTGTTCTAATAACAAATTCTTTAAAAATAAATGGTAATTTTTTGAATTTTTTAGAAATGAAACTGAATGAAATAAAAGAGTTTTTATTAGGCGTAAAATGACAGTCCGCGTGATCGTTAAAAATCTTTGTTCTCGGGTTAAATGAAATAAAAAAAAAATTACAATTTGAAATTTTTAAAATATTATTTTATAAAGTATTATGTAGGATCAGATGACCTTTACGCAGTGAGACATAGCTGTAACTGATATGTTGAGACATAACTACTGGAATTAAAGAAACAATTAATTTTCCAAAAAAATTTCCTTGAAATTACTTTCAGTACTAATATGGGAAATGAAGACTGTCTGAGATAATAGAACAATTGAATAACAAAACCATTAGGTTAGTATAAGTAGGCAAAAACCTACTTATGCAGCGAGAAAATTCATGAATAAATTACCACAATTTTAAAATGTGAGGATTTGAATTCCCTTAAAAGGAATCTGAAAAATGAGTTGATCGGTGAAACTTTTTATAGCGTACAAGAATTTCTTTCTTGATAGTAGTGATACATTGTGTGATTCTTATATATATTTCAGGTGTTATAGCTGACATGTCCTATACTCTTCCTGGAGTCTTCAGGGCGCAAAAAAAAAACCAGGGTGAATGTCATAATGTCCCACAAACATTTTTCGTCTGTCTGCATTCTTCATTCTTTATGTCTGTATAATATATATTTGTCATTTTCTTTTACAGCACATTGTCAAATTGGTGTTTGGAATTTGAGAAGTGGTCTCCGTCGGTTTGTGTGGTCGCTTATAAGGGATCTCCCGGCATGAGACGAACTCTTCAATCTCAGATGAGATCTACTAAGTTCAACGTGTTGCTTACCACGTACGAATACGTTATTAAAGATAAAGCAGTCCTTGCTAAGGTAATGCTTAAATTTCCTTTGACTTATTCATAATAATTTAATTTTAAAACGTGAAATATTTAAGCTAGATAAAGAAGCAATAGTCTCCATTTTTTGTTGTATAGCCGTGAAAATTCTTCTTTTTAGGATTAGATCTTGATTTTTATTGTGAACCTGTTAGGTGATCAACACGGCAGCTTATACGAGGGCGATTCAAGTACTAAAATACTATCGTATATAAAATACTAAATTTAAATACTATCTGTTTGTTTTTATTTTTGATATTACCGTACAAGAGGCTATGAGTTTGAGTCCTACAAATCTCCAAAAAAATTACTTATTACTTTTTTAATTTTTTGTTAATTGATCATTGATTACTATTACTGATGAAAAATATTAGAAATTACAATATTAATTTTTAATTCTATAGAATTTAACTGACTAACTAGTAAATGTTTTTTTTTCTTAATTTAATTAAGTTGACAAATTATTTAGTAATACAGGGTGTTCAACTTAAAAGAGGTCCAAATTCTTAGTTTAGTGTGTAAATAACAATATTGACACACTTACATTATATTGAATTACAACAAATGCTGAAATATCGTCCATCCATTTCTGTACACTTGTTAACACGTTTCACCATGTTCCTGGCCACTCTTCTTAGCTGTACTCTGTCTATCTCATTAATTGCATTGGTAATGTTTGTCTTCAATTCCTGTAGGGTATGAGAATTGCTCCTGTAAACAATTTCTTTTAAGTAGCCCCACAAAAAGAAGTCAAGACTAGGCAGATCATGGGATCGTGGTGGCCACAATCCTGTTGAAATTATTCTTCCATCGAAAAATTCCTGTAGCATCTCCATACTAGAGCGAGCTGTATGGCAAGTGGCACCATCCTGTTGCAGCCAGCAGTAACGCTCATCCTCTTGCAGTAAGCCTATGAACTGTTGGATAACGTCTTGGTAGACGGCAGCATTCACAGTTGTTTCAAAAAACAAAGGTCCTATTATTCTTCGCGTTGAAATCGCACATCATATGCCTATTTCTTGTGGGTGTAGGGGAGTTTCGATGAAAATATGTGGGTTGTCAGTACCCCAGGTCCGGTAGTTTTGGCTAATAACATACCTCTAAGATTGAACCAAGCTTCACCTGTAAAGAACAGTTGATCTAAAATGTCAATGTTGCCTCTAATGAATGTCTTGAACCATTGGTAGTAGTGAACCCTTTTGACATAATCAGCATCCTTCAGTTCATGGAAAACCTACATTCGGTATGGATAACATTTCAGTATTCTTCTCACAGCAGTGTGGGTTGAACCTAATGAAATTTTCTTTTCCCGGCTTAGTCTTCGCAAAGATTTATGTGGAGATCTCGTAATTGATGCTGTAATATCCTGAATGACCTGCGAAGTTAAAACTGACCGCTGCTTGTCACAACGTTTGTCTAACACTGAAACTTTTTAACTAACTTCTGTATTACACTTTTAACTGGTGCCTCTTTTTGAAATTTGTCCATGAATTGTTGCCGACACACAGCAGGAGATTTCGTCACTAAATAAGTTTCAATCACAAATACACGTTCTTCAACAGTTAAGCGCATTTTAACAAACAACAATACACGAATATGCAACCTAACATCACTTAGTTCAAACGTCAATGCTAGACCTTCACTGGTTCAACTGCAATACGCGGGGAATAAACAGCCATCCCCCCTCCACTCCACTCATACCAACATTACAAACAGTATTTAACCCGTTTAACACAAATTTATGCATTTCCCAAAAAAAATTAATTTTGTACAACCTAATGAGCAATGAGGCCTCTTTTAAGTTGAACATCCTGTATATCTCCTTAATAAAAAATAATAAATTACCTCTTATCGATTACAAAAATGTATCCATAAAGGGTTGAAAACTGTATTCAACCCTCAAACTTTTTTGTTTTTAAGTTCTGGATGTGATAGATAGCTGAAAATCGGTGGAGATGTTACCGATATTGAACCTAAAAAATTATTCTTCTCAACAATTTCCAAAATATACATCTAAGAGGTTGAAAAAGGTATTTAACTCTTTAATGTTCATAAATTACAAACTAACAGGTATGTTTATTATATTTTAAAATTATTGAAATAAAACCAAATAATACCCGAGTAAAGGCAGTATGGGCATCTAGTTATATATACATTTATTTCTCATTTTCAGTTGCACTGGAAATACATGATAATTGATGAAGGGCATCGTATGAAAAATCACCACTGTAAGTTGACTCAAGTACTGAACACGCATTACATTGCGCCTCATAGACTATTGTTGACTGGTACTCCGTTGCAAAATAAATTACCTGAATTGTGGGCGTTACTTAACTTTTTATTGCCGTCCATTTTCAAATCTTGTTCCACGTTTGAACAGTGGTTCAATGCGCCGTTTGCTACTACCGGAGAAAAAGTAAGTTTAAATATCATTTCTGTTTTGTGTTATTAATATACATATTTGTGGATAATGTAATTTTGTGTAGAAAACCACATGAATTCGCAGCAAGTGGTGTGGTGTCTTTTAAACTTTGTTTTGTTGATGATAAAAATGTTTTCAAACTTTCATGTTTTTTTTCCGGTTTAACGTCCGACTGTTCTGCAATTACTGCTAATGTAGACGGTGAAGCATGAAATGATTTTTTTAACGTATGAAAATATGCAGTGGGATGTATACAAACGGTGAAGGATGAATTGAAGTTTTGTAATGAAGAAAATATGGCGTGCCTGAATGGGATTTGAACCCAAGACCACATGATGGGAGGCGAGCACGTTACCAACTACGCCAATGTGGCCGGCAATTTCATGTTTTGGCCAATTTTTTGTATGAAGCGATTTTTAACTAAAGTACAGAAAAACAGTTAATTTTTACTTTTTTTACTTTCTCTTGCCTATATGAATAATGCCTAGGAAAGTATTGTTTTCATGTCGATTTTTCAAAATTGAGTTTTCACTGGATCTACGTGTTTTCAGATCCCCTGAACCAAAGAAACATGTTTTTAGTGATTGGCCTGTGTGTGTGTGTGTGTGTGTGTCTGTGCATGTGTTAACAGAATATCTCAAGAACAGAACATTGTACGAACTTGAAACTTCAAACTTAAGTTAGATATCACTAGAGAACCCTACACGAACATTTTTATCAAAATCGGTCAATTGGAAGTAGTAGTTTATTCGTGTCATTTTTCACTTTTTTGCGTTTTTCTCAAAAACTGCTTCTACGATATTTTTTTTTAAATCGCGTCATTTACTTAATTTTTATGCTCTACAAGATAGGGTAGGCGCCATGACTGCTGAAATTCTTGGAGAGGCTGTTTTTTCGTAAAAAAATTGTTTTTTATTGTGACTTAAATATGCATTTTAGCACAAAAATGTATATAATCAAAATTGTAGAGATTTAAAAACCTACAACTTTTATTTCCAACATTTTTTTTGTTTAACGCGTAGGTTAGCGGTAATTAGCGATTTTCTGTTTTTTTCTTAAGAAAAGTGTAAAAAATTGATTTTTTAAGATTTCAGCCTTAATATGCATTTAACGACAAAAGTATATAATCAAATTTGTAGGAAATTAAAAGATTTACAAATTTTATTTAGAGCATTTTTCTCTACAGAGCCTAGTTTAGCGTGAAAAAATAATTTTCCGTATTTTTAATAACCGAGGTCGATTTTCATTTGCGTCTTTGACTCGTGATTAAAATAAGATTACATTTATTAAGGTTAGTTTTTGTTTATTTCTAACGTTTTATTACTAATGTTAGGTCATAATGTTAATTATTTGCATTGGCAAGAGAAAGTTGTATGACTGTTTCACCCCAGATTTTTTCTCTAAATGTGGTTCTATTGGTTAGCATATTTTTAAGCACAAAAAGTATTTTGGTTAATAACAAATAGTGCATTTAAAAAGGAAAGATTAGAGCTTAAATTTGAGAAAGTAACAATTAATAAACGGGTTCAAAAATAAAATTAGAATAAAATGTTGAAAACATGTTTGCGTTTTTTAACATTTTGTGATCCTTTAACGAAATAATTTGAAATAATTTTGAATTGGTCTTGAAAAGTGAGAATACAATTATTCTGTGTCTAACTTATGTTATTCTCTGTTAATAGTCACTGGAGGATGAAATTTTACTATTTTGTTTCACGGATATTTAGTGGCATCATTAACACTTTCAGGACTGCACCCGTATATGATACGGGCGCGCCATTTTGATTGGCTGGACGGCACCCGTATGCGATACGGGCGCCTATTTCACTTGGTTTTATATCCATTAGCTGGTATCATATACAATTGGTGTCTATGCTGTCACTTAATTTAATTCATTCTGAATCTAATAGAGTACACTTATAGTCCTAATGTTGTTAGATTATCGAATATATCGACTTTTACAGCATCGATGTTATCGATGTTATGAGCGTGAGCAAGCGATCTGGCAGTACTTCTGCGCGTTGTTAGTTATTAGTTCGTTATTATAATACTTAGTTTTTTTTTTTAAATTTTACTTGAGAAATAAAAAGTAAATTGGTTATTAGAAATAGGTAATTAGTTCGTAAGAATTTATCTCATACAATTAATTTTATTATTCTTATATATTATCATTATACGGTGAAAAAAATTTTAAATTCAGGAAAACAGACCTCGCTTCAGTCAAACATCTTTATCATTAAAATACAAGTAATCCTAATCTTATTAAATGAAAAATAATCTACTAATTATGATCTTTAATTTAATCTTTACTTTTTGAATTTATGACTAATGGTTGATTTGTTACAATTTTTTGAAAATCCCCGAAACGTAGCAGTCCACAAGCAAAATTACAAAAAATTATGTCAGTCTTCAAAGTGTTAATAAAAAGTTGTTTTAATGTACAATAAATAAGTGGTGTATTATGTAACAGGTCGAACTGAACGAAGAAGAAACTATTCTTATCATCCGTCGTTTGCACAAAGTGTTGCGTCCGTTCTTGTTGAGAAGATTGAAGAAAGAAGTCGAATCGCAGTTGCCCGATAAAGTCGAATACATTGTCAAATGCGATATGTCTGGTTTGCAACGTGTATTATACAGGTACGTCTGTCTTGGAAATGATTGTCGTCGTATTTAAAATACTGTAGGTACGTTTCAAAAGCAATATTGCGTGCCGGTGAACATTGTGTTAGAAGATTTCTGGTTCAACCCTCACGTGTCGTTTCACTAGGTCACAGTTACATGGTGTGGTTGCCACGTTTTGTATGGGGCGTGTGTGTGTGTAAAGGTCATCAGCCGAACAACTGAACTGCCGAATGGTTTAGGTTTTAATAAGTGAAATGAGGAGTGTGGTGTTTACTGTTGCCTTCTCGAGTTGAAACGTATACTTATCAGTATGTCTGAAAAACACGTATTTTCCACCGTGCAAATGACATTTTAACTTCATTCACCACAGGGTCGGGCTGTATAATGAAATTTATAACTTTCAGAAGAGATTACTGTGACCAATGCTTTTTACACGTCTACTTCTTCTGTTTTTAAATGATTCAGTCATTCGGTGACCATGTGATAAGAAATAGAACTATTTTTTGTAGCCCTGGAACTAACAGTATGGAGGAAAATAATTTATTTAATTTTTTAAGTAATAAAAATAGCCGTTGCATTAGAACCAAACTTGACACATGCTATAGAGTTTTAGCGTATTTTCAAATGTACAGTTTTGACCAAATAGAGTTCTCGATACTGAATTGAATTCTCGGTATCGATTATTTTTTTAAGTATCGTTGATATCAAGATTTGACTTTTGGAATTGATACATCCTTAATTATTAATATATCTTGTCATATTGTATTGTTTGTATTTTATTTTTATTTTTTGTTAATCCCTATTGGGTGTACGTTGCAATCTGTTCAATTTAGAACAATAAGCAACCCCATTACCCAATTAGGTGAGGATGACGTGTACGACATGTAAATGAGGATAGACTCAGGCCGACCATTCCTGAGAGAGTATGGTTAATTGAACTCGACCATCAAAGTACACCCACAACCAATGTCTAGTATTCAAATCCGTATAAAGGTAACTACCTTTACTGGGATTTTAACCAGGAACCTCCATCTCCGAAAATCAGCTGTTAAACAGCTTACTTGAGCCGACAACTTTATCTCTAGACCAACCTGGTGGGTTGTTAGTATTTAAAATGAAAAATATTATTACTTAGTTAAGAGAATTTTGTTTTTAAATTACAATTTTGTTGTTTTGTCTCTCAGGCATATGCAAAGTAAGGGTGTACTTTTGACGGACGGTTCAGAGAAGGGCAAACAAGGTAAAGGTGGTGCTAAAGCTCTCATGAACACTATCGTTCAACTAAGAAAACTTTGCAATCATCCGTTTATGTTTCAACACATTGAAGAGAAATACTGCGACCACATCGGTAGCCAAAACGGCGTTGTCTCTGGGTATGTATTGTATTAAAAAAATTATTTTCATTTTTATTGGAATGTAAAATTCAGGCCGTACTGATGATCTAAATTTGTGAAAAAGCTAAGCTTTGTTAACCCTTTCAGTGCCGAAACAATATTAAAAAGTTTGATTCTAAAGTGCTGTTTAATTTGTATAAGGGTGTACAAAAAGTGACAGCCCTTATTTCGAAAACGTGCAGGCGTAAGCCTGCCATTGCCGACCAAAATTTCAACGTTACAGAAAAATACAATTTCCTGTTAAAGACACACAAATTTGTTTACAAAATGTAATTTAATGCTTTATATCCTTTGTCAGTGGTCACCAACTGGCAGAATACTGTCTGCGTGCAGATTGCCGACTCAGTTTTGAATTGCCGAAAAATTTTGTTACCAAAAAATAAAAATTTCCTGTTAAAAATTAATTTTTATTGTGTCCATAAAAAATGAAATCGTTCTAACTCTATAAAAATATTGAAAATAGTTTTTTTAGTTTATTTAAAGTCGCATCGATAGCTTGGTCATTAGCAACTACTGTGGGTTTTGGTTCCTTATCGGTGGTTTTAACGTGTTAAAATTTCCAGACCCTAGCTGGGAACTTGGGACTTTTTGGTTAATAGGCTAGCGCGCTAGTCACTATGCCACGGAGGTGGTTTCAAAATACATTATTTCATTAATTTTTGTTTAAAAATTTTTATGGAAATGTTCGGTTATCCGGACATTGGCACTTTATGCATAACTTACGGACGGCCGGTAAACTGAATGTTATCACTACGTAAAAGATATAGTGTCCTGTTTTCCGGACGTTTGTACTGAAAGGGTTAATACTTGCCAGACACATTAATGGCCGTGATCTGGCTGAAAGCAACTCTCGTGGTAGCAAAAAAAAAGTACAAAAAAAACTACTACTTTTGTCCACGGGCCTACAGTAGTTTGAAACTGTTGTTATATTTTATTACTTTGACCTTTATGAAGTCAGTAATTAATATTAAGATTTAGCATGATTGCCATATCTAAATTTTTACTGTCGGCAAAGTTGGCCAGACTGTGGCAGTATTATCGAAATTTTAAACGATTTTTGATCAGGTTTCGTTGATGACCACTGGCCTGTGTTTTTCAGAAAGCTCTCGGCTTTCATCAGGGAAAGAATTTTTACTTTCTCTTGCCTATATGAATATATAGGAAGGAAAGTATTGTTTTCATGTCGATTTTTCGAAATGGAGTTTTCATCGGATCTATACGTTTTCGGACCCCCTGAACCCAAAAAACATGTTTTTAGCAATTGCTCTGTGTGTGTGTGTGTGTATACAAAATATCTCAAGAACGGAACATCGTACGAACTTCAAACTTAAAACTTAAGTTACATACCCTTACCGGACCCGACACAAACATTTTCATCAAAATTGGTCAACCGGAAGTAGTAGTTTATTCGTATAATTTTTCACTTTTTTGCGATTTTCACAAAAACTGGTCCTACGATTTTTTTAAAAATCGCCTGGTTTACTCAATTTTTTATTCTCTACAAGATAGGGTAGGCGCCATCTTGGTTGAAATTCTTGGTAAGGGTGTTTTCACGTAAAAAAATTGTTTTTTTAAGATTACGGCTTTAATATGCATTTCAGCGCAAAAATATATATAATAAAAGTTGTAGAGAATGTTAAATTCTACAACTTTTATTTAAAACATTTTTTGTATAACGCTTAATTTAGCGGTAATTAGCGATTTTCTGTTTTTTCTCACGAAAACATGTGAAAAATCGATTTTTTTAAGATTTCGGCTTTAGTACGCATTTTACGACAAAAGTGTATCAAATAAAATTTATAGAAAATTAAAAGATGTACGACTTTTATTTAAAGAATTTTTTCTACAGAGCCTAGTTTAGCGTGAAAGAGTGATTTTCCGTTTTTTAAAGCCAAACTGAGTTCGATTTTCATTTTGCCTCATTCACTCATGATTAAAATAAGGTTATGTATTTTGAGGTTAGTTTTTTGTTTATTTCTAATATTTTATTAATAATGTTTGGTTTATTGTTAATTATTTGCATTGGCAAGAGAAAGTTGTGTGAGTGTTTCACACCAGATTTTTGAAATTGGTTTGGTTGTTTCTGAGATTACCTTATATTAACGAATAAGCAAACGTTATTGGTTTGTAATATTAGTTTTAATGTTTTTTCAACTGATTTTTAAAATGATGCGTTGATTTTAATAGGCCTGATCTGTACCGAGTGTCTGGCAAATTTGAACTGCTCGATCGTATTCTACCGAAGCTGAAGGCGACCAATCACAGAGTGTTACTTTTCTGTCAAATGACACAATTGATGACTATCATGGAAGATTATTTGAGTTGGCGCGGTTTCTCGTACCTTCGTCTCGACGGTACGACTAAAGCGGAAGATCGCGGTGACTTATTGAAGAAATTCAACAGTCCCGACAGTGATTATTTCATTTTCTTGCTGAGTACTCGTGCCGGCGGTTTGGGTCTTAACTTACAAGCGGCCGATACTGTTATCATATTTGATTCCGACTGGAATCCTCACCAGGTAACGTGTTCTTTTTTAATTTCTCGTGTTGTACTCATATGCATATTGTATCCACGTGTTTTGGTTCATTTTTATTTAGAATTTCAACAGTACCATAGTTTTGTATCAAGCCTCTGTGGCTTAGTGGTAGCGCGCTTGACTACAAAAATGAATTGTTTTATGTATACTGATTAAAAATTAAAACAAAATAAGAAAACCACAAAAGTGGAACTATTATTATTCACGGAAATGAAACTCAGTTTTAGTTGCCTAGTTCATTAATTAGAACATATTGTAATGAAATGGTTTTTAGGTACATATAACAAACACATAATATACACTAACCTTAATAAGCTTACAACACGTGTTGTCAAGCTTACTTGACGCGTGCTCATTTACAAAATCATTAGGATTTAATTAACCTAATTAAATAAATTTGATATAACAAAAAATCCTCTATATCAAAGCAACGTTGTATCGATATTTTAGAAAATAATAACTTAATGAATTTAAAAGTTTAAATTAAATGAGAATTGTCTTAATAAAATCTGGCATTAGTTTGGAATCCGCCATTTGATGGAAATGAATATTCGTACACCATCCTATTGGAAACGATTTATTATATCTACAGGAAATGCATGAAAATGTATATTAGCTGCTATGTTTTCTTCGTGTTTCATAATACAGGGTGATTATGAATGAAATAGACAGTTTCGATTGCTTATAGAAAATTTATTTTTGGAAAGATAAGGTAATTACTTACATGATTATATAGAAGAATTCATTAAGTTTTTATTGAAAATACTTACAGATGTTCAATGTGTGCACTATTTGTAACACGACAGATATCAACGCAGTAGTTGAATTCTTCTCACACACACGATTAAGCATATGACGGTCTACTGTGGCAAGAGCATTGTTTTAGATCATCGATATCTACAGGAAGCGGTGGTACAAAAACTTTGTCTTTTACATAACCCCATAAGAAAAAGTCGCAGGGTGTTAAGTCTGGACTATGAGGTGGCCACGGCGTAAACGCAATTTTTCCTCACTTGCATGGCCGATCCATCGTCTAGTAAGACGTTCATCAAGATAATTTCTGACCTGTAAGTGCCAGTGAGGCGGAGCTCCATCTTGTACAAAAATGAAGTTATTACTATCTTCCTGGAGTTGAGGCATTAACCATTCGTTTAACGTGTTCAGATAAATTACTTTGGTTACTGCCACTTCGTGAAAGAAGAACGGCCCGTAAACCTTTTCACGAGATAATGCGCAAAAGATGTTTACTTTAGGGGAATCGCGTGTATGCTGTAAAGTTATTTTTGGGTTTTCTGTGCTCCATATTCTAACATTAAGGCTATTAACTTTTCCACTAATGTGAAAATTACATTCATCACTGAAAATTAGGTGATTAAAGAATGCATCGTCATTTTCAACACAATGTTGCATCTCCAGACAAAAATTTTTACGTACGACTTTATCACTGGTATTTAAACTTTGTACTAACTGCAATTTATAAGGTGTCATTTTCAAACGTTTCCGCAGAATTTTCCACACAGTCGGTTGAGGAATTAACAAATCTAAATTTGCTGATCTAGTTGATTTTCCTGGACTTCGTACATAAACATCAGGAACACTATCAATTTGTCTTCTGTAACAGTAGGTCTTCCAGTACTCTTCCTTTTACACAGACATCCACTGTTTTCAAAATGTTTATACCAGTCATAGATTGATTGCCTCTTTGGTGGTGGTTTACCGTATCTTGTTCTGAAATGACGTTGCACAACCGTAACCGAGTTTGTTTTGGCTAATTCAAGAACACAATAAGCTTTCTCCACTTGAGTAGCGGCCATTTTGCTAGACTGATCGTAGTAACAGCGGCCAACAACAAAATGCTAGCAACAGTTGTACCAACATAAACTTTAAAAAAATCCCTACAAACCTATATCATTTGCTATATTCAAATACACCAGTTTGATGTTTAAGAAGCTGTCAAAAGTGTCTATTTCATTTATAATCACCCTATTGGAGTGTCAAATTATTTACACCAAATCTGTTCGTTTCAGGGCTAAAATAAATAGTTCTGTTTCTTATCACATGGTCAGCCAATTAAATGACTGAATCATTTAAGAACAGAAGAGGTAGAGGTGTAAAAGACACTAATCAGAGTTATCTCGTCTGAAAGTAATGGATTTCATTATACAGCCAGACCCTTTGGTGAATGAAGTGAAGTTGCCATTTGCAGAGTGGAAAAAATGTGCTTTTCAGAGGGCCCGGCATGCTGATAAGCGTATACTTTTCGATTCAGTGAGGAAGGCAAAGGTAAACCACCTCACTCCTCAGTTTACTTAGTAAAACCTCTACAGGTTCAAACCAGCCAACAGGCTGATGACCTAAACAACCCAATCACCCTGTATAATAATTTTATAGCATTAATCCGGTAATTTTGTTGCCGAACCTCGTATTACCGGAAGAATTTATTCAGTTGTTGGCAATGTTTGAAATTATTTTTAATGACTTTTGTGCAGCTCAATCGAGATAAAAACATCATCTCAACTTTTTTAGTTTTGCATGTTGATTGCAGGATCTCCAAGCGCAAGACAGAGCGCATCGTATCGGGCAACAGAACGAGGTGCGAGTATTACGTTTGATGACTGTCAATTCCGTAGAAGAACGTATTTTGGCTGCCGCTAGATACAAATTAAACATGGACGAGAAAGTCATTCAGGCCGGTATGTTCGATCAGAAATCTACCGGGTCAGAGCGACAGCAGTTCTTGCAGACTATCTTACATCAAGATGATGCTGATGACGAGGTAAATATTGTGAACGAAAAATATATTTTTTTTGGTAAAGTAATGGGGTGTGTTACAAAACGATGTAGTGAAAAGCAATTTTTTTTTTAAATATGTGAAAATTTGTCAAAATTCTACTATAGTGTATTTTTTGTGATAGAGTAGTGTTTAGTTAAAAAAGAAATTATTTTTTTCTTCGTTATGTCCACTTTTTGAAACACGTTAATACAGATGTGTTAGATATAGATTATTGTTTTTGATTTTCCCAGTATTTCTTAATCCTTTCGGACTGTTGTTTTTCTTTACTTCTTCTGTTCTCTAGCTCTTGGCCCACATGGTCTTGATTGCCATTCCTGGAAATTACGAAAGCTGTTGGTTTTATTGCTAAATGTTTCGTATTTTGTGTTTTTCCTGTTTCTAATTTTATTTCTTTTACGTTTTTCACTGTTTCTTCAAACCACCCCGGTTTGATTTTCTTATTTACGAAGTGATCCATTAGGAGTTTTTGTATTCATGTGTTTTCCATTCTGAAGATATTTTTATTTTATTTTTTATATAACATTATTTGCAATCAGTTTTTAAAAAAAAAACTATAAACCAAGCTTTTGAATTTTCAAATCACAAGTTGAGGCCTCATTACCCTGGGTATCTTTCATTATATCAATTATTCATGTGTTAAAAGAGAAAATTACTATGTACAAAGATATTTACATTTTGCATTATAGAATACTTTTCACTATAATTTTATGAACATTTAAACTCTTTTCAGACAAGTCCAAAACATGGTAACGTTTCAGGCGCCTAACTTCTTGTGCATTGTTTAGAAGATTTATGGCTTATTCGTTTTCGTGACTTTCAAGTCTGATATTTTCTACTAAAACCTGACCTTGTCCATTGCGTCAAATGGCCTGACCTTGTCCATTACGTCAGGAAGGTTGCAATAATGTTGTATTTTAGCATTCCTTGCAAACCATGGTACCGTTGTTATAGCCCGAAGAACCTTATTCTGGAACCTTTGAATTACCTCTATGTTACTTCTGCTGGTAGTTCCCCAAAGTTGAACGCCGTACAACCAAAAAGTATGCCCGCAACCAAAAAGTATTGGGTTCGAATCCCACTCGGGCTTGGCATTTTTTCATACGTTACAAAAAATCCATTTCATCCTTCACCGTCTGCATTAGCAGCAATTTGCAAAACAGTTGGACGTTAAAAAAAAAAAAAAAAAAAAAGTATGCCCAGAAAATTTTGCTCTGCTTGATTTTGTCCGACTTTTTTTTTGATTTTCGTATATATATATGTTTATTTGATTTTAAGCAATATCCGTGTTTTTCACTTTTATTAGGTTCTAATATTTCTCTTAGAATTTTCCTTTTTTTAAAGTGCTTCTGTTTCTTCTTTATTCACTATTGTCAAGCTTTCTGATGCATTAAGTGCTTTTGGTTGAAATATTTAAGTGAAAAAAAATATTATCGATATGTACAAGATTTTTTTGTTGTGGCACTTATCAGAATTATTGTGATAACAAAAACTTGTTGATAATCGTTTTTGTTTTTCTGTTATTAAAGGAAGAGAACGAAGTACCTGATGATGAAACTGTAAACCAGATGATTGCTCGCAGTGAAACTGAGTTTGAAACATTCCAGCGTATGGATATCGAACGTAGAAGAGAAGAAGCGAAACTTGGACCAAATCGTAAATCAAGACTGATCGAAGAGGCTGAATTACCCGATTGGCTAGTTAAGGATGATGATGAAGTAAGTAAATTCTTGTGACCTTCCTTCTTTAATTATATAAATGAACTAGCAACCCCCCGCTTGCTTTGCTTAACAGCAGCTAATGTAGCTTCATTAAATTATTTTAAAACGTCTCTATAGACAATATTTGTGGTTTTGTTGCCCTGTGGCAGCAAAATAAATTGTTTTTCTGCACTTCCAGCTCTAGAAAGTCTGACATAGTGTCCATGAGTGAAGGAAGCACTCATGTCTCAAATCGATGCCCACCATTTTAAATGTTTGTCCCTGCGATTTAACAATTAAATAGAATGCATAGAAGAATACCGATGGAAAAGAAAGAGATAGTTGATATATGGCTGAGATAAGAGACAGTAATACGTGGGTGGGGAACGTAGCGTAATTGGAAATATATATATGACTCATTCACTACCTGTCGAATGAAAACAAATATATGAAATACAGTACAAAAACAAAAATGTTGAATATTTCCGAATTTTTAATGTTTTTGGAATCGAATGTCATTCTTCACATTTTCTATGAAATGTTAAAGTTGAATCGTGTTTCTAGCCCAAAAAATACACCATCCAGAGGACTTAGAAAAAATAAAAGTGCTATGCACCCGATAAACTAAAACATGCGACATAGTCACGGTTTAAGTTGCTTAACTCACTTAATTAAAGTTACATAACGTTAAAATATAGCCTATATTGATCAGGAAGCTCTAAGCTATGCAACAATGAAAGATATTTTTAAATTGGTTCAGTAGTTTCTGAGATTACCACCTCATACAAACAAACAAACAAACAAACAAACAGACGTTTCTTCTTTATTATATTAGTATAGATAAATTCATTTAACATATTTGTGCCTGTTGTAGCTTTGAGTCTTCAAACTGAGTCTATCTCGTATGCTGGATAATGCCTTTACATATCAAAGTACGGCCGGTTCGCTGGTGTAGTGGTTAGTGCAATCGGCTTGTACGCCGGGGTCCCGGGTTCAATTCCCGGTCAGGTCTGGCATTTTTTCATCACTCATTTTTATGTATCACCCATCTCACTGTCTGCATTAGCAGAAATTGCTAAACAGTCAGATGTAAAACAAAAAAAATCAAAGTACTTTTTTGTTTTTTTTTATAATTTTTATTTTGGTCAATAACAGGCAGGTGAAGTGTTAAATTATTTCCACTCAATCTGCTAGTTCCAGGGCGACAAAAAATTGTTGCATTTCTTTATCACATGATCTGGCCAATTATATGACTGAAGCATTTAACAATAGAAGAGGTACAGGTGTAAAAGACAATAGTCAGAGATATCTTGTCTGAGTGTAATGAATTTCATTATACAGCCATACCCTATGGGTGAATGAAGTGAAGGTGTCATTTGCAAGGTGGAATTAGATGCTTTTCGGAGAGCCTTGGCATGCTGATAAGCATATTTTTTGACTCGGTGAGGAAGGCTGGTAAACCACCTCACTTTTAAAAACATTGACGCACGCTATGAAAATAAAAATTCTTATTGTTGGCTATATTATAATTATGATATTGAAACAAATTACGTTTGCGATTAAAAATGTTTACGTTATTATCTGAAATATTTATAATTATACGTAACAGAATTCTTATTACATTTGTAAATGAATAAAACTATTTATAGGGTAATATACAGCATTTTGTTTGTAAAACCATTAAATGTTATGAAAAGATAAAATTAAATTAAACTTTTTTTTTATTCTTTCAAAATCTATATTTATCCATTTCATCACCATAGGCCTATAAATTCTATAAATGTAACTTTAACTTAACTTACTTTAACTTAATAAATGTAACTTTATTTTTAAGTATTTCATTTCTTTTTAATTTTTAATAATGTATCTTTTAATCGAATATATTGGGGCCGAACATTATTCTTTAATTAATAGTCACTTATCATTTTAACTTTAGTTTAAATTACAATTACAACTGAAACTTATAAGTTATTAATTAAATACTAGTTATGTTTGTAGGAGAGATAGTAGCGGAGAGCGTATTGCTCTAAACAACCAATGACTCTCTACATTTTTGAGGTGATTATGTATGTTAGGCAAAATAATTTTATGCAGAATTTCAATGTTCGCAATCATAACACGAGAAACAGGAATGATTATTATGTGGCTAATCACTCCACAAAATTGTTTGAATAAAAACCTACTTATGCAGGGAGAAAATTCATGAATAAATTACCCCAATTTTTAAAATGTTGTGAGGATTTGAATTCCTTTAAAAAAAATCTGAAAAATTACTTGATCGGTGAAACTTTTTATAGCGTACAAGAGGTTTTTATCTTGATAGTAGTGATACATTGAGTGATTCTTATATATATATTTCAGGTGTTATATTTGACATGTCCTATACTCCTCCTGGAGTCTCCAGGGCACAAAAAAAATGTTAAATTGGAATCACCTGTCTTTACCACAGTCTCAAGTGACTCTTGGCAGGAAAGAAATGAGAGGGAAATAAACTGCTGAAGAAAAAGAACTAACCAAAGAGACTAAAGTGATCCTTTGTGGTCATATAAAAAAATAAATAAATAGTTGATTTTTTTTATATGTATTTTTAAATATTATTGATGTCATTTACATAAATGTTAATTTACATAATGTTTTTCAGGTGGAACGATGGACTTATGAAGAAGAAAATGAAGCGCAAATGGGTCGTGGTTCCAGACAACGTAAAGAAGTTGATTATAGTGATAGCTTGACTGAAAAGGAATGGTTAAAGGTGATCATAGTTTGTGTTATTTATACATCCGTAGAGTTACGGAAATCTTAAAATTTTATATTAAATCGGGATCTGAGGAGCGGGTAGCATTGACGAAACAACTGCCACTTGTCATTTATGCTGTTAAGTTTACTAATAGCGAATTTAAGGACAGTTTCTTAACTTGAAAATTAGATAATGGGTCGCAAGTCTGTTAATACCAGTGTGAAGTGGCAAATAGTGGGGATCTGGTAAAGTGACTTAAGCTACAGAAAGATTGCAGGAAAACTTGTGTAAGAAAAATTATATTTTGTATTTTTTTCATGATGTCCTTTAACTTTTGACGGACACTGTAGACCTGGTTGAAAATGTAACAGGGTATTAACTGCTTCCATAGTTACTACTGGGTACCCGGGTACCCTTTCAGTCTTTAACTCGTAGGTTAGTGTGCCGCGGTAACTTTCTACATACGAAGCGTGTTCAGAAAGTAAGTACCGTTTTTAAAAGAAACAAGTAAAACAATTTTTTTTAACACAATTTTATATCTACATGAAAGCCCAAACCTTAAACTATTTTTCGACATAGTTTCCACCGATGTTCAAACACTTGTCGCAGCAGGTGATCAACTTGTCTATACCCTCTTCGTAGAAGGTTCCCGCCACTGACAAAATATGAAACTATGAAAAATAGTTTAAGGTTTGGGCTTTCATGTAGAAATAAAATTGTTTTACTTTTTTTTTTAAAAACTGTACTTACTTTCTGAACACGCGTCATAGAATAGCATAGCATGCCGGGACCAAAAAGAGGTTGAGAACTATTGCTCTACAACCATTGCAACTACTACTAATTATAAGTAACAACCGTATTATATATTTTAAATAGCTGTTTCTAAAAATTAGGGATTTACACCACATTTTTTGTACCTTTTTCTCAGGATGTACCAAAGATATTTGAGTGAATCTTTTTTTTTTGTTTAAAAGATCCATTCTTTCTGCTTATTTTGAAGGTTTAAACATTTAAATATGTTTAAAATTTAATTGTTTTTTTATTAAATGTTAACATTGTCACCAAAAGGTCTTTATGAAAAAAGTAAAAACTGTTCACTTCGTCTTGATATTTATTGAAATATTGTTTATGCTCGAAATGTGAAGAACAGAATGACCTAAAATACAAAAGAAAAAAATTAACTTTCTACCTTATGTAGTTCCCGAGGAGAAAATACAAAAATGTTAACACCTTGATATACGAGGGTCGTTTGAAAAGTCCGTGCAAAAATAAAAACTGCTTAATTGTTTGGGGTAAACCTTTTTTATTTTTCGACATAAGTCTTCTTTTAGGCTTATACACTTCGTCCAACGCTGCTCTAGTTTGTTGATCCCTTCCGAATAATAGGATTTGTCCAAGTCTGAAAAAAAATCATTCGTTCCTGCAATCACCTCATCGTTTGAATAAAATCTTTTTCCCGCTAGCCATTTCTTCAAATTGGGAAACAAATAGTAGTCCGAGGGAGCCAAGTCTGGAGAATAGGGGGTATGTGAAATGAGTTGGAACCCTATTTCCATTAATTTTGCGACCACAACTGCTGAGGCGTGAGCTGGTGCGTTATCATGATGGAAAAGGACTTTTTTGTGGGGCAATCGTGGGCGTTTTATTTTGCAGCTCGGTTTTCAAACGGTCCAATAATGATGAATAATATACACATGTAATAGTTTTACCCTTTTCCAGATAATCGATAAAGATTATTCCTTGTGAATCCCTAAAGACAGTCGCCATAATCTTTCCGGCCGAAGGAACTGTCTTCGCCTTTTTTGGCGCAGATTCCATCTTCATAACCCATTATTTAGATTGTTCTTTGGTCTCAGAAGTGTAGTGATGTATCCATGTTTCATCCACTGTGAGGAAACGATGCTTAAAGTCCTGCGATTTCTTCTGGAACAGCTGCAAACTGTCCTTGCAACACTTCACAAGAAATTCTTTTTCATCCATTTTTTGAAAATCACTCGACTTCCTCGATTAAAACGAATGTCAAACACAAAGAAATAGACCGATCTGGCTGAAACTACACATGTGTTTTTCCAACAGATGCTAGTAACTAAACATATGCTCGATATGCACCAGTAGTGCCTTATATCTGACTTTGCATGAACTTTTCAAACGACCCTCGTAATATAGAGATCCGTTCACCCTCCCCTTAAATTAATGTTTGTATTATCGTTACATTACCGCGAATCTTGTACTTTTCAATTTTTATAATGCAGTGTTTAATTTTGTCTGTAGGCAATCGATGATGGCATAGAAGATTACGAAGAAGAAGAGGAAGAGGAGGAAGTTAAAGTGGTTAAAAAGACGAGAAAGAGGCGCCGGAAGGGCGGCGATGACGATGACGAGCCGTTAATTATACCCGGCTTGACGCCCGGTAAAAAACGTAGGGGTGCTAACGCTAACGATAGAGCCAGCACATCAGGTGATGCTAAATTACGTAAACAGATGAAAAAATTAATGAATGTTGTTATTAAATATACTGACAGGTAAGCATTGTACGTTTGTTTGTACAAATTTCTTAAGTCTATCTGTATTATGATGTAACGTAACGTAAACGGATTTTCAGTGATTATTCCGCATTTTTTTTATAAACAAATTAAACGGAGAGTTGACGCTGACGGTGTCAAATTCTGTTGGTATTTTGTTTGAGATTTTTGTCTTAAATTCTTTTTATAGTCGTTTGCTAGTCTAGAAAGTAACTTTTTTTTGTAATAACTATTTGTAATCACTTTTAAAAACAACTATAAACCAATCTTACCAATTAGCAAATACAAATTGAGGTGTTAAATTCCTGAGTGCCTCTCATTATATCAATTATTCATCTTCTTAAAAGTTAAAATTACTATGTACATAAATATTTACATTTTATACGAGGCGTGTTCAGAAAGTAAGTACCGTTTTTAAAAAAAACAAGTAAAACAATCTTTTTTCAACACAATTTTATTTCTACATGAAAGCCCAGACCTTAAACTAATTTTCGACATAGTTTCCACCGATGTTCAAACACTTGTCGTAGTGGGTGATCAATTTGTCTATACCCTCTTCGTAGAAGGTTCCCGCCACTGACGTGCACAAAACCAAGAGACTCGGAAGTGCTTTGACTTTTCTCACATGGTACAGTGATGATGGTGGGGAATTTTTAAACAAAATTGTGACCAGTGATGAAAATTCGGTTTGTCATGTCACACCAGAATCTAAACAGCAGTCAATGGAGTGGCGACACACGCAATCCCGAAGAAACAAAAATTCAAGACGACAATATCTGCACAAAAAATCATGTGCACTGTCTTTTGGGATCGGAAAGGTGTTTTGCTGATTGATTTTCTCCCAAGAGGTGAAACCATTAATGCGGCAAGGTATTGCGAACCTTAAGAAAACTAAGGCGAGCAATTCAAAACAAACTGAGAGGAATGCTCACTAATGGAATTGTGTTACTCCATGACAATGTTCGGCCCCATACTGCTGGTAACACTCAAACAATGGTTCGACAATTTCGTTGGGAGCAGTTCGATCACCCGCCCTACAGCCCGGACTTGGTACATGAAGCGCGAGCTAGGTGGCCAACGCTTTGAAACCGACGATGAATTGAAAATTCCGTGGAGTTGTGGCTACATTCATTGGCGGGAACCTCCTACGAAGAGGGTATAGACAAATTGATCACCCGCTACAACAAGTGTTTGAACATCGGTGGAAACTATGTCGAAAAATAGTTTAAGGCTTGGGCTTTCATGTAAAAATAAAATTGTGTTGAAAAAAATTGTTTTACTTGTTTTTTTTAAAAACTGTATTTACTTTCTGAACATGCCTCGTATTATCGAATACTTTTCTATGAGTAGCTATAATTTTTATGTGCATTTAAACTTTTATCACATAAGTTCAAAACGTGATAACATTTCAGGCATCTATAACTTTTTCTGCATTATTTAAAAGATTTATGGCCAATGTTGTCGTGATTTTCAAGTCTCGCCTGATATTTTGTGTTAAAACACCTTACCCACGTCAATGACTTCACGAAGGTTGCAATAATGGTGTATTTCTACATTCTTTGCAAACCATTGCGCCCTTGTTATTTACAAGATGTTGCTTAAAACCAGTTTAGTTCTACAAAGTCAAACGTTGGGTTGAAAGTCGGAAAGTAATTGAAAGTATTTTAATAAAATATTTGTTAATTTAAGATATAAGGTGCTTAATTAGATCAGTGTGATGTGCTTTTTATTTGACAGACAAATTAAACTATTAAAGAGTGAACGAAACTCTTTTGTTTTTTTTATATGATGCACTGTGTATCATAAGAAAATTATCTATAAAAATAATTTTTTGTGTCAATGCTGATTTACACGGCGGAAACATGGACGAATGGAAGGAAGACTGACTGTTGAATGCAGGTGGCAGAAAAGAAGTTCTAGAGTTCTAGAGGAGTACACTAGGAAAGACAAAAAAAAATTAAAGAGAGAAATTATAAAATTATTGATGATGTAAGAAATGTACAGTTAAGTTGCAATGGTTTGGTTTTGTCAGTATTTTTTTTTTACGTCTGATCGTTTTGCAATTACTGCTAATGCAGATGATGAGAATGATGATAGATAAAGATGTATGATGAAAAAATGCTTGGCCTCATCGGGAATCAAATCTGAGACCCTGGCGTAGAAACCAGTTACGCTAACCACTACGCCAACAGTTCCGGCCGGTCATGTCAGTATGGCGAAGGTGGTGGGCATACTGCTGATGAATATGCTATACTGTACGGTGACGGAGGGGAAAAAGACGTAGACTGAAGGGAATTTATTTATTTATGAGGGTCATTCGTAAAGTAAGGTCCGAATCGCGGTAACTAGCCACATGGCGAGCGAACAGCACAATGCGCATGCTCGACGACTCCCAGCATGCTTTGCGTATGAAACTACACCATTTGCAGTAGTATCTTTGTTGTGTGCTGTTTACTGTGCATCTGTATGATGTTGAAGACAATTGATCATCCCGCCGACTGCGAAATACGGTCAGTGATTCGTTTTTTGACAGCAAGGAACGTTTGTGCAGTAGATATTCATCGACAAATAAGTGAAGTGTATGGCCCTAATGCAATGAGTGACAGTAAAGTGCGCAAGTGGGTGAGAGCTTTCAAGGAGGGAAGGGACAATGTCCATGATGAACCGCGATCTGACCGACTATCAGTGATCACGGAAGATTTGGTCAAACCATTGAAGAAAAGATTCGTGAAAATCGGGGATTCACAATTTCGTCATTAGCATTGGAATTCTCGAACTTGAGGAGTTTCTCGGCTGTAAGTGCTTCAACTCTGATGACGAGATGAAAGAAGCTGTTCATGACTGGTTATATTCGCGGGCGGCAGAGTTCTACGACACTGGTATTCAAAAGCTTGTAAAACGTTATGATAAATGTTTAAAAAAAAATGGAAACTATGTAGAAAAATAGATTAAGACGTCAGGAATTAAATAAAACAAGGTTTTTGATCTAATCTGTTGTGGTTAATGTTTTATACAAAAACGGACCTTACTTTACGAATGACCCTCGTCGTCGTCGTCTTCCTTCAAGGATTAGGCACATTGCCTGTTCCGACTGCAAACTCCTTTATTAATCAATTCCATCTCTTACGAGGCCTGCCCACACTTCTCTTTCCTACTGGCTGATAGGAGATGACTGCCCTGGGAATTCTTCCATCCTCCATGCGCTCCACATGATCCTTCCAGTTTTGTTTGGTTTCCTCGATTTTCTGCCATATGGAGGGTATGTTGAGCTCTTTTCTGATCTCAGTATTATGGATTCTGTCTTCCCTAGTACAACCCTTCACTGCTCTTAGGAATCGCATTTCAGCAGCCTGTAACCTGCTCCATTCCTTCTTTTTATGTATCCAGGTTTCAGAACCATATAAAAGACCATATACCATATAACCCTCGTATTGAATTTAATTTAATTTGTTTGCAACAGGCTGACCACGGCCCAATTACAGAAACAATATTTCATTACAGAGCAAAAGACAATACAAAAGTAAAAAGAAAAGAAAACGACAGAAAAATACTATCAAAAATAGTCAATAATGCAAAGAGAATTAAATATAACTAAAACAGTATTATACTCTTAAAATTTTACAAATAATTTACTGACTAATAATCGTGATAGAGGTCAATTGGTGATTTTCTGTATTTTTTATTGATTAAAAATTTGGAGTTTTTAAACATTACAGCCTTAGTATGCATTTTACGACAAAAGTACATTTATTTATAACTGTTGCTACGCACTGAAAATTAAAAAACTTACTACTTTCAAGAATTTTTTTCTGCAGGCCTAGTTTTGCACCAATTAGTGATTTTTCATATTTTTAAGTCTTAACCCTTTCAATCCCAAATTTTTTGACTATACAGAAACAAATATGTGTACATTGTTTCATATACTTTACTGACATTTAAGTGAAATAAAATCACTTTTAGACCTTCAGCCTTTTTGATGGCGTGACAAAAAAGTGTGACAGATAAATCACATTGGGCTTGATGGTGTCAAAGTTCCCAACAGTATAAATAAGTGAAATCATGTGCAGGCGTCCTAAACAATATTCTCTTGCTTAGATTTGTAGCAAAAAAACTAAATATGATTTTAATATCAAAGCATTATTTAAGACTTAAAAAATGTTACAATTCAAAAATATTGGTAAAATCACTATTTACCGTCTAAAAAATATACTTGTATGTACATTCAACATACTCGAAGAAATGCTACTTTATTTTAGTAAATGAACACGGATATTTAAAACTAAAATTAACTTTAAAAATAAACTAATGGTCGTGTCCGTGGCGTAGTGGTCAGCATCTCACATTGCAAAGCGGAGGTCTCAGGTTCGATTCCTGGTTAGGGTACAGAAAATTATTACACTTCACATCCAGCGCTCTTTAATCAAAAGTAGTTGCTAACAATTAAAAGTTTTTACGTCTGTTATTTCACTCCAATGTGACTTCTATGCCACACTGAGCAAGAAAGGGTTATTATTATTCATTATTCATTATAACAAGGGCGTTCGGGCTTCTCCAGCCCCTCCTCACCGCGACCTAAAAGATCTTTTGTGATTGCCCCCATTCCTAGTTTATGCAAGGCCCGCACCTTCGATAAAGCGCAGGGTCTGCCTAGGATTTAATGCACTTACCTGAGCAGGTGTTAACACATCCCCACCCAACAGTGCTATACCTTTGCAGCCACCCACAATGCAACTGCAAAAATATAAATGTGCGACCCACTGAGGCGCCTTACAATACGCCTCTCCGCACAGACCTCAATGGCCCATATTTCATCTTGGAAGACGGTCATGTTACACCCAAGGGCCAGGGAAGTCATTCCCCCGGACCCCCAGGCCCCCAATCCCGCTCTTCCACTCATCACAGGGCCTTCAATATACCAAAAGGTAGCCCTCACCGGCCTACCCTCCGCCCACTCCTGACGATCAAAAATTTTTATCCTCAGTGTGTCGGAGAATTTGCATGATCTGCTCATACGGTCCCAAGGACCACATACCACACCCATCCCTTCAAACCTTGAAGATCTCAGTGTGGCCCATCTCCACTGATGGGACCCCGATCCCGTCCTCCAGCCTCAAGGCAGTTCCAATCGCCTCTCCCCTCACTTGCACATGAAAAGGAGGCAAATCAACCATTGCCTCCATAGCGGCCGTTGGACCAGTGCACATTGCACCACATATCCCTAGGCAGGCCAGTCTCTATAGCTCCTCAGCCGATCCTGCGCCGTCCTAGATCTGTTGTTGGCCACCATACAGCAACTTCGTACGTGACCATTGGCAGAATGATGCCCACATAAGCCCATTCCACCATACGAGGCACAAGCCCCGGAGTCCTCCCAGCAGACTCTCACACATCCATAAGGCCTTTATAGCCTTCTCCACAGTCCTGGACCTGTGGCCTTACCAGGTTAGGCCACCATCCATGACAGCCCCCAGATACTCTAACTCAGGGGAGTAGTTTAAATCCACTCCTTCCAGAGTCACAGCATCCATAGCTGTTTTTCATAATTTCAAATGAAATGGGTACCATCTGGTCCCCACTTGCAGCTAGGGAGATAATAGGTCCGCCCCTGCATAGCCCCGCGTACAGAGGTAAGGCACCATACTGTAGGAGGAGCCAGGTATCCTACAGGCACCGTTAAGACACTGATTAAAAGCCCCAGTGCCATCCACCCTTGGGCACGGTACGACTAACACCACTTGGGTTGGGCAAAAGCTAAAGTAGGAGAAGTTGCCTCTAGCACGGATAGAAAAAGTGCTAGATGCCGAGGACAAGGATAGGGATAGACAGACAGACTGAAGCCCAGCATCTCATCTCACCTCGGCGAGACCAATGCGTGGCTGAAAAGTAGCCATAAAAAGCCGAGGAGTTTCCAGAGGCACGGGCACGAAAAACTGCTACAAAAAGTAAGGGAGCGGGTGTGCTCTCTTGGACGTGATGCTTCGGCACATGCAAGCCAGCCGATCACTGACTTGCTTCGCCTCCAGCAAGAAAGGGTTAACGGAGTTTGATTTTAATTTTACATTTTTTATTCATGATTAAACATAGATTATAAAGTTAATTATTTACATTCGCAAGAGAAAATCATGTGAGTGTTTCACAAAAGTTTTTTTGGATAAAATTAACATATAATTGTGTATATCGTGAAAAGTGGTAATTAAATTGATTTGTTCTTTGTGTTTAAATTTTTAGCCGGGCGTTGAATATAAACTACATCGCTTGACTAAAACATCAGTACTTCAACATTTTAGTTGACGCCTGTGATTTACTTTAGTTTGTAATATGTTGGTTGTATGATTGTTTCAGTGATACTAGAGTATTAAGCGAACCTTTCATGAAATTGCCGTCACGACGCGAATTGCCGGATTATTACGATGTAATTAAGAAACCACTGGATATTAAGAAAATTTTGGCTCGAATTGATGAAACCAAGGTGTGTATTAATTGGTAATAAATGATACTTCTTATATCTGAGATTGCCTATTTAACAATTTTCAGAGTGAATTTTATAAATACAATGATGCATGTTTCAGATCTTCACTTAAAATTGAGTGAACTGTGTAGAAATTTAATTCAATTTTTTAACTACGTCTATATTGTAAGCCTATGGTCAGAGCACACTAACCAAGAATTTTCACAATGGTTGGTGGTTTTTTTATGGTTGTGACGAACTTGGACTAAGGCTACTGTAATGATAGTGTCTAGTAAAGAGCGTTCACTGTTTCAACCAGTCACCGTGATCACGGTGAGTGATTTTGCGTTCACCGTTACTTTTAATAGTTACTACTGATGTAGTAATAACTGTATGTATACTTAGTTTATTTTTAAGTTTTTATCATGAAATAATAATGTTTACAGTTGTTATTTCATGATAACATGAAATAATAATGTTTACAGTTGTTATTTCATGATAACAATTGAAGTTTTGATAAATTAAAAAAATAGGCTACATATATAACTAAAATAAAAATTTAGACTAAAACTGATTAACACAAGGTATTTTAAATTAGTCATAAAAACAACATTTTGCATAAAAAAGAGAAAGTACAAGAAAACAATTTTCAACTGAAAAATTACAATTACAATTTACAACTGAAAAAGTAAGCAACGCACAATGTAAATAAAAAAGCTAGGTAGAACATGGCGTGCAGTACAAATAACACTAATGTAATTATGTTACCGTGATCAGAAATGTGAAGGAACTACCTTCGTTTTGTTTAGTCTAGTAAATGAAAAACGTAAGGGGAAGATCCTGAGAGAGGGTGGAGAAAGAACGAGAGAGAGAAGAGTGTGTAAAAATTGAAGTAAGAGAGAATGGACGTGCCGGTTATTAAAGGAGAGCACTATCCCAGTGAACAGACCAACATATCTTACGTAGCTGTTATGTCGTTTTGTCTATTAACTATGAGCAGTGAATGAGTGAGTGAATTTTTTCACTAGTTTCTAAGGTAAAGCATTCGTTCTGTCTGAAAAGTGACAGTGAACAGTGAGTGAGTAAGTAACTGATTTTTGTAAAAGTGATTGGGGGAACGAGAAGTCAGTTACTCATCTGTCTGTAGAATTACGGTCGCCGTGTCATCCTGTCTTAAACAGTGAACAGAAATACCTCACAGCCAATACATACGCGAAAGGCAATCTCGTGACTTCAGTGTCTATACCTTGTGATTTTTAATTTTGTTTGTTTCACAGTATTTGGATTTTGATGATTTGGAACGTGACTTCATGCAGCTGTGTAAAAACGCACAGCTGTACAACGAAGAATCGTCACTTATACACGAGGATTCGATTGTCTTGCAATCAGTATTTACGAATGCTCGTCAACGGCTTGAGCAGGAAGGTGAATCTGACGACGATGAAAACACAAAAGGTGAGTAACTAATTGAACTCGTTTGCGTAGTCACTCACCTTTTATCGTTTATGATTTTATTTATTCAAGTAATATGCTGTTACAGTAGAATTTCAATAGTGTAATAGCAATCCTGTTTGGTGCTCTGTGTGTAACAAAAATAAGGTTATATTGCTAGTACATTGGTGTTGCGTAAAGCATCGAATTAAAAAAAAAAAAAAGATGACGTGAATTGGCAGAATTTTAAAAGCTCTCGTTTTTTCCGTTTACTTAAACCTCTGAATACTGATTTATCACAATCTGAAAGAATGCATGCTTAGATTGGGTTTTTTCATGATGTTGCGATGAAGGTACATGTTGTGATTTTTTCTTGAATCTCACGGTATTATATTTTTACTTTCTCTTGCCTATATGAATATATAGGAAGGAAAGTATTGTTTTAATGTCGGTTTTAAGAAATCGAGTTTTCACCCGATCTACACGTTTTCAGACCCCCTGAACCCGAAAAACATGTTTTTAGTGATTGGTATGTGTGTGTGTGTGTCTGTCTGTGTTTACAAAATATCTCAAGAACAGAACATTGTACTAACTTGAAACTTGAAACTTAAGTTACGTAACACTACTGGACCTGACATGAACATTTTCATCAAAATCTGTCAACCGGAAGTAGTAGTTTATTTTATTCGTGTAATTTTTCACTTCTTTGCGATTTTTCTCAAAAACTGGTCCTACAATTTTTTTTTAAATCACCTCATTTTCTTAATTTTTTATGCTCTACAGGAAAGTGTAGGCGCCATGTTTGCTGAAATTCTTGGTGAGGCTGTTTTCATGTAAGAAAATTGTTTTTTTAAGATTACGGCTTTTATATGCATTTTAGCGTAAAAATGTATATAATAAAAGTTGTAGACAATTTAAAATCCTACAACTTTTATTTCAAACATTTTTTTGTATAACGCTTAGTTTAGCGATAATTAGCAATTTTCTGTTTTTTTCTCACGAAAACGTGTGAAAAATCTATTTTTTAAGATTTCGGCCTTAGTATGCATTTTACGAAAAAAGTGTATACAATCAAATTTATAGGAAATTAAGAGATCTACAACTTTTATTTTGAGCATTTTTCTGTACAGAGCCTAGTTTAGCGTGAAAGAGCGATTTTCCGTATTTTTAAGCCAAACTTAGGTCGATTTTCATTTTGTGTCTTTCACTCATGATTAAAATAGGTTTCTGTTTATTTCTAATGTTTTTATGACGAATGTTACATTTTATTGTTAATTATTTACATTGGTAAGAGAAAGTTGTGTGAGTGTTTCACACCAGATTTTTATGTGTTTATTAAATGAAAGTTAATTAAAAATCTGTTTAGAAGTAATGAAACGGCAATGTTTTTGAAGACTGTTTACAGTGTTCATGTTTGATAGTAGTCATTTCCTGCAAAAGTAAATCTTTATTTTGCATCCTCCAGCTTGAAATCAATTCTATTTTCTATAATATAAGTTTTTCACTAACCTTTTTTCAGCTGCCTTGATCATCATCATTATTATTCACTTAAATGTGTTTCGGTAGATCCACCGTCATCAGAGTTTATAAAATATCAAAAGCTCTTGAGAAAAGGTTTTTACTGGCAGTATTAGTTTACTACATTTCTACCTTACTTTTCCACATAATCGCCATTTAGTTCTAAAAGTTTTTCATATCGCTCCATCTGCTTCTTTAATTTAAACCCTCTGCTTAGAAGTTTGCCGCCTGGGAATTTGAACCAATTGTCAACAGCAGTCTTGAGTGCTTCTTCGTTTTCAAATCGTTGTCCACCAAACCAAATTTTTCATGTTACGTTGTTTACTCGTGATTGAATGTAGGTGAATGTATGTTTCATTATTTACATTGACCAGAGAAAGTTGTGTGAGTGTTCGTACCAAATTTTTATTTAATAAATTTTCTCCTAAGTTTTTGTGAAGAGTGGGAATCTCGGACTACGGTTTTCTTTTCTTGTGTGTATTTCAATTTTCATACCAAGAAGCTATGTTTATTGATAAAATGAATCACCTGTCGGATTTTTGGAATTTTTAAATTAATAGTTAGAAGAGTATTTAATTTTTGGCAAACAATGAAGTGGTTTTGTTTCTGTAAAAATTGTTGAACACAACTCAAATAATTTTTATAAAAATTTGAAATTTTCAGAAATTGTGAGTCTCGTTAAGTTGCTACAGAGCACATAAAGTATATTTATGGAAATTTATATTTTTACCCCAGTCTTCCCTTATTTGACAATATTAATGGGAATGCAGTTGCACTATTCCGTGGTAATTTATCTCTTTCGTTTGTATAGGGTGATTCAAAAACTGCGCCGGTTTTGATATATCAAATTAAGAGATTTATTTTATTGAAAAACTGAAAAAAAATACATCAACAAGTTCATCTTTCCTTCCGATTTTATGTATGAAAAATGATGTCATGCATGTGTCCTCCTCTACTGCGCTGGCTTGCATCAACTCTGTCCATGAAATTGGATATTACTGCACGACAAGTTTCGACTTCCATTTGCCCGATAACCCGTCGAATTTCCTCCTTCAAGTCATTGATGTTTCGGGGTTTATTGGCATACACCAATGACTTCAGATGACCCCAAAGAGGAAAGTCACAAGGCGTCAAGTCACACGACCTTGGTGGCCATTGATGGTCGGAATTACGAGAAATGATGCGATCCTGGAACCCTTCACGGAGCAACAACATTGTTTCTCGTGCAGCGTGACAGGTGGCACCATCCTGCTGAAACCACAACTCGTCAATGTCCATTTCATCCAAATGACGCAACAAAACCTCCCTAATCATCGTACGGTATCGGTCTCCATTTACTGTCACGGCTTGTCCTTCTTGATTTTCAAAAAAGTAAGGGCCGATGACACCGTCCGACCAAAAGCCGCACCAAACTGTCACTCGCTGTGCATACAAGAGAAACTACAACTGAATCGTCAATCGGAATGTTCTCCAAAATAGAAATGAGGTCAAACAATGTTGCCAACCGATAAACAAAAATTTACCAGCCGTTTAAAAACCGGCGCTCTTTTTGAATCACCCTTTAGTTGTTTAGGTCATCAGCTAATAGGGTGGTTTGAACCTCTAGGGGCTTTTACTAAGTAAAATAAGGAGTGAGATGGTCTACAATTGCCTTCCTCACTGAATGGAAAAGTATGGGTATCAGTATGCCGGGCCCTCTGAAAAGCATCTACTTTCCAATCTGATATGACACGTTCAATTCATTCACCACATGGTCTATTTGTACGAGGGTTATCCAGAAAATAGCCTCCGTTTTGAAATAAAAAGTAAACGAGTGAAGATACAAAAACTTTATTATATACATATTAAAACTAAAGTTTTTCTCTATTTTTCGACATAATCACCAAACAGATTCAAGCACTTGTCGTACCTTGGAAAAGTCTTTGAAATACCCTCTGCATAAAAACCTGCCGCCTGTGAATGTAGCCAACCATTCACGGCGTTTTGAAGCTCTTCGTCATTGGCGAACTGCTGAGATGCAAGCCACAGCTTCATGTTCGGTAACAGGTGAAAGTCACTAGGAGCCAAGTCCGGGCTGTATGGGGGATGATCGAAAACATCCCATTTAAACTTGGCCAAAAGTTCATTTGTTCTTCGAGCTGTATGAGGGCGAGCGTTGTCATGCACAAACACAACACCACGTGTCAGAAGGCCACGATGCTTGTTTTGGATTTGGCTCCTAGTGACTTTCACCTGTTCCCGAACATGAAGCGGTGGCTTGCATCTCAGCGGTTCGCCAATGACGAAGAGCTTCAAAACGCCGTGAATGGTTGGCTACATTCACAGGCGGCAGATTTTTATGCACAGGGTATTTCAAAGACTGTTCCAAGGTACGACAAGTGCTTGAATCTGTTTGGCGACTATGTCGAAAAATAGAGAAAAACTGTAGTTTTAATATAAAGTTTTTGTATCTTCACTCGTTTACGTTTTATTTCAAAATGGAGGTTATTTTCTGGATAACCCTCGTATAATGAAATTCATTACTCTCAGAGGAGAGGTAACGGTGACTAGTGTATTTTACAGCTTTACCTCTTCTGTTGTTAAATGCTTCAGTCATATAACCAACTGACCATTTGATAAGAAACAGAACTATTTTATTGTAGCCCTTGAATTAGCTGATCGATTCCTAATAATTTAACACTCCACCTGCCACCTGTTATGGTCATTCTCTCTTTCTGTTTGACTATTTTCCATCGTTAAGGTAATATAGACAATGGAAGTTGTCTCATAAAAAGAGCTATGAAAATTCTGGCTTTATCGAGGATCCTTGAGCCATAAGAACCTCATTATAATAACAGTCAGACCACCATATATATAGTGTCCATGTCATAAAATTTTAGTTTCTTGATATTAATAAATATTACTACTATTTATTCACCGATCGATTGTCCGTTAGCTTGTGCGTAATTAATGATATGAGGTGATATACAGGTGAAAAAATGCCAGACATGATCGGGATAATCCGAACTCGGGACGCCGGCATAGAAGCCTATTGTGCTAACCACTACGCCAACAGGCCGGCCAAAAAAAATTGTGTAATCAATTGTGTAAATTCTACTGTAATAAACATATTTCTTATTGTTTTATTGCTCCCCAGTTAAAGTTTGTTTATAAAGAAACAAACGACCAGTCGGGTTTACAACAAGGCGAGTACACATTTTTGATTTCTACATTGCGAAACAAATGAATAAAATTATTTTTATAGGGGATGTATCGATTCTCGATACCAATTCTCTAGTTTTCGAACCATCCAAAATGGTGTAATTTTTTAAGATAAAATATATATAAATTATAAATACAATTGGGTAATTTTGGCTTGGGGGTATTAACAAGTTCAGTGCGGCCACCACATTTATGTGGCGTATTGAACAGTCCCAGGGTGCGGGCCGCCACAAATATGTGGTTCGTCTATACAGTTTTATAATCTCTTCCTTCTGCGTTCAGCTAGAGTAAATTGTATTTCTTTTATTGTTCAGCTGTAGAAAAAGGTTCATTCTATGCCAGTATACCTTCAGCTTTTGATAAAAGCAAAGTGTATTCAGACGTTTACATTTGTTTTGTATTTATACTTTTATGTGTGTATTTTTAAAACGACAAAGAAATATATTTATCTACATTAAAATACATAAACATACATGTATAAATATAAAATAAAAGTATTGAATGAAAATACACATGAGAAATTGTAATTGTAGAGAGAATATGAGGATATGAAGTGCCGCAGACTTGTGCGTTTTCTGTGTGTGGGGAACATATAAATGCGACGGTTCAGCCACAGCGAATAACCTCGCTTCACCCAGGCCTCAGTGAACGTCTTAAAGAAAAAGTTTTCCATTTGGAAAATATTTGAAATTGTTGTCATGTTAAATAACTAATTTGACGAATTTTAATCATGTACCGGAATTCGACTGCTTGTTTTAGTACAAATATTGAACTATGGAAGAAGTCGATCACGATTCAGTACAACCAGTTCACGAGATTGGGCTTTCTTAGTAAATAAATTGCAGTACGTTTTATGTTTATACTGCTCGCATGGGTTTTCTTAATTATTTTGATTTTTACTTTCTCTTGCCTATATGAATATTATATAGGAAGGAAAGTATTGTTTTCATGTCGATTTTTCAAAATGTCGAGTTTTCACCGGATCTACATGTTTTCAGACCCCTTGAACCCAAAAAATATGTTTTTAGCGATTGGTTTGCGTGTGTGTGTGTGTGTGTGTGAACAATTCTTGGAGAGGCAGTTTTGAAATAAAAAAATTGTTTTCTTAAGATTGCGGCTTTAATATGCATTTTAGCGCAAAAATGTATATAATCAAAGTTGTAGAGAATTTAAAATCCTACAACTTTTATTTCAAATATTTTTTTTGTATTACGCTTAGTTTAGCGTTAATTAGCGATTTTCTGTTTTTTTTCTCACGAAAACGTGTGAAAAATCGATTTTTTTATGATTTCGGCCTTAGTATGCATTTTACAACAAAAGAGTATTTAATCAAATTTATAGTAAATTAAAAGATCTACAACTTTTTATTTAGAGCATTTTTCTCTACAGAGCCTAGTTTAGCGTGAAAGAGTGATTTTACGTATTTTTAAGCCAAACCGAGGTTGATTTTCATTTGCTTCTTTCATTCATGATTAAAATTAGGTTATGTGTATTGAGGTTAGTTTTTTGTTTATTTCTAATATTAGATTATATTGTTAATCATTTGCTGCATTGGCAAGAGAAAGTTGTGTGAGTATTACACACCAGATTTTTTTAATGTTTGATTATATTTTGTGATTTTAAGATTAAATATACAGTTTTATCGTATCAATTGGACTAAAAAGATGGCTTCTTAAATGTGGAAGTATTTTAAACTAGACAGTGCCAATTATTTTTCTGCAAAATGCAGTATTTGTGGGAAACTTGGTATCAGAATCGAGAATCGATTTTTTTGTTTCTTGATATCGGAATCAATATGTAAAATTAAAAAATATTGGTATCGCTGATTATTAATTTATTGTAATGGCTGACAAAGATAAATGGTACGGAATGGAAGTGGAAATTATTCTGTTAAAGCAATTTGTGAAATAATTTTTATATATTTTATTTTAAATTTTCCGTGGATTGATAAAAATTTGATTTTATACGTGACATCTTACAACTGGGTAGCATTTTTATTTTAAATATTTATAATCTTTTATAGAGTTGGTTAAGTTATAAAGGGTGCGGCATAAGTCGCTACCCCAAACATTCATACATGCATTGTAGATTTTATATATTGTGTACATGTAGAGCTTGCAGTAAGGCCGGCCTGTGTGGTTTCATATTTAACGTTGATGATATTCTTTTAACACTTCTATCCGAAATGCCTAACTCTGTGGAAGCACGTTTTGCTGATTTATTTGGAGAATCGGCAAATGATTGTGCAACGTGGTGTAAATTTTCTTCAGTAGTAACCGATACAGGGCGACCAGATCCGGGTAAATCATTGACTGAACCTGTGCTTTCAAAGTGTTTATTTAAATTATACATACTTTTCATACACGGCAGCAAAACATTAGGAAATTTTATGCAGACCTGATCACGTACTTTATCGTAATTACAATTAAATTTGCTCCACTGCTGTATAATAAATACTCTCTGTTGAAGTGACAGTTTTCTATTCATAATGAAAGACGTCTTTAACCGTAACAAATGAATATGTGGGGGTAGCAACTAACACGAATACACGAGTAGAACTGAAAAGGCAGATGTGCAAACATACTGGCGTTCAAAGTTACCCCCCACCACTTCAGTGAGTGAACATGTAATTTTCTAGCGACGGGTAGCGATTTATGCCGCACACGGTACATTCGCAGACTGCATTTAATTGAATTTTCATTTGTTGTATTCTTGCCAGTGGCTGAAATACAGAACAAAACATAATATGTAATAGTTAAAAGAATTGTTTAAATGTATCATCATATTTGTTAGAAATTATTATATAGTTTTTTCTGAATAATTGAAAACTTATTAAAAATATTATTTAGTTTTTACTAGCTGTATTTCATTTTACTTTTAATTCTCATTATCAGTGGCATTAATTTTAATTATTTTTAAAATTAATTTTTTTTCAATATTTTTGTTTACAGTTTGTTTTGGCTGTAATATTGAAGTATCGATCTTTAACATTTGTTTTCCGATACTGTTAACGAAAATGCTAATACTCAATTTTATGAGAGGTTTTTCTCGTTTGTTTCAAGCGATCTTTTGTGAAATTTATTTGCAAGATTTTGTTGTTGTCTTTCTTTCAAGATTATTTTTAATATTTGTATCCAACAGCGTCGAATGAATTGGAACATTCTTGTCGTAAATTTATTTATTAAATTAATTTTTTTTATTTATTCGTCTTTGATCGATCGAAGAATGTTTATAGTCGTTTGATCTGAGGTATACACTGGTCTGGTCAACACAAATTTTATTTGTTTGTTGAGAAATACCTCGTTGCACGAAAGAAAAACTTAACGTGTCTCATGTTCGTAAATTATATTAAAAACATTATTTAAATTTTTATATGTTACACGTAAAGGTTTGATGTAATTAATCCATGGTGCATGTTACAAAGAAGTAATAATGTATTGTGTTATTTTATGAAACTTCGACTGGAATAATATTATATGTTTCCAAATTTATGAGAAAATTAATTAAATGAAGAACACTGTATTTCATCATGCGATCAAAAATATAATTTCTTTTTGAAATATAGTATGATCTATTCTAATATGAACTGAATATATCTGTTAGTTAAGGGTATGATTTAGGGATTGATGTGCATGATCATAGCAATTTCTATCGATTAATTTTTTTTTTGCTTTTATTTTATTTCTGGGAATTGTATGTTGTTTATTTATCATGAACACTCCCAATTTGGTCATAATGCTAGATTTTTTTTTAATATGAATTAGAACAGAGACACTCTGTGCATGTATCATTGCTATAGCTAGTCACCATACAAAACGATTTTTTACCATTAGACTGACCAATCAAGAGGCCTATTGGTGATATATCGTGTTTGATTCACGAGATTGAAAATTATCGATGGAAAAGTTTGTAACGTGATGAATACTTTTTCTTATAAGTAGTTTGAACTTAAGTCCAGCCTCTCTTAGTTTGCTCCTAATGTAAACAAATAATGACGTCACTGAGCATGCGCATTATATCAAAATGTGTACACGCTGATTAAAAAGTAACAACAAAATACCTTCAAAAGTATTTAAATACAAAATACTTTTAAAAGTATTTTTCTAAACGAAATTGTTCGGCCTACGTCATATCATGACTGATATTTTTAGTACTTTAAGTACTTATAATTTAAAAAATAGTTAACTTAATAGGAATACGACACCGCAAAGTCATGGACTCTAGCGTGCACCCTGTAGTAGGTGGCTTTTTTGTTTGTTGACAGTAGGAGCAAACTAAGAACGGCTCAACTGTAATGTGTCTTACTCGTTCTAAAATGCTATAAAATTTCGGATCATTTTCGAATTTCAGGTTCAGCAGGAGCGTCCGGTACGATGGACGATGACACAACATCCGACGCAGATTCGAGCGTCCGAATGAAACTGAAATTGAAAGCAGGCAGTGGGCGAGGCGGCAAATCTGGCGTTGGATCAAGTGGAGACGGCCGTGGAAGACGCAAGCGAAGGAAGTACGTTAGTGACGACGATGATGATGATGCTGATACCACTAATACATAAAACAATCTATATAAATTCATGTCCCATCAATTAATTAATTAAATTTAATTATTATTAATTCTATACACATGCGATATAATAATGTCACTCGTATTTATACAATGTATATTCTTTAATCGACAGTAGATATTTTATTTTACGCATTTTTATTCGAACGTAATAGTAAAATAAATAAATTTTTTAAATAGATCTTTTCGGTTATAATCGATTTTAAATATCACAGAATAACTTATCTTCACCGATCTGTATTTTTCTTGACGTTCTTTAATTTTATTTTAATGTTTTGTTTATACTAATTTGTTTTGGTGGATCTAATAACATCATTACCATATTCAAGGTGGCGCAAAAATCATTTGACATTTGTTTAAAAACGTTTCTCGTCTTCATTTTTACATTTTTGAAGTTGTTTTTCGGTACGCTGTTATACTCTCTATGACAAAGTTCTTTGTCGCTCTCCGAATCATGGAATTTGTTGTAAATGTAATCGTTCCGTTTGCCGGTACATTTTGGCTTTCTAGAATTAAATAGAGTCTATGATGATACCTGATACGAAAAATCCGCGTAATATCTGGTTGATGTGAATCTGCCCATCGACGGATCGCTTTTCTGTCAAACGCCTTATTTAAATAATCGCGGATTGTAGTGGCATAGTGTGGTAGAGGCCGGCATCATGTTGGAAGTAAATGTTTTGAATGTTTTCAGCACGTGTCATATTAGTCCTGGTACCTTCTAATTTTGAAACATGTTCAAGTACTTATCTTTTGTCACTAGTACGTGGACTATAATTATCGTACCACATTTTTCTATTCGTAATAATTGTTTACCTAATGTCAAGCGATTTTGCACCTTTCCGTTTACACCATTTGAATTGAAACTAATTGTTTATTAATACATCATCTGAATAAGTTAGAATTTATTGATCAGTTTTAACTTGAATGGTTTTTGTACTGTGATTATGGTGGATCTATTGAAACATGTTAATATATATCAAAATAAGAAAATTAAAGTAGTGTTGAAAGAAATACATGTTTGTGAAGTTAGTCATCATGTTGTCATTTAGATGATGGTAATAATATAATAAAAGTAATATTAATGAGTAAGTAAATAAATTAACAATATTTAAATTGTGCTCTTTGTTTGTAAATTGTCCGATGTTATCAATTTGATTTTGTTCTTCATCAATATCAATTGAACGCTTTAAATTTAAAAATTTATGCCCCTTTTATATTTACGTAACCTAAGTAAAACGATTGTGTGTAAAAATATGAACGGTTGAACGCAGATAAAATGCAATATTCGTGGTTAGGCGATTAACTTTGTGATGAATTATTGCTTAGTTATTTATGATTCTTTCGTGGGTAGATTAATAACCAAAATTAAAAACCTCGGGAGTTAATTTATTTGTGATTTTTTTTTTTTTTTTTTGGAGTATAAAGTGTTGTATGATTATGGGTACATTAACATTTTGAGTGGCAGGTTTTCTCTTTATCACTTGTTCAACAAAATACCTTACATTAACATAATTTTTTTTTGGACTAGAATATTCTGTAATTACTAAAATGTACTAAACGTGATAAAAGTTTGTATACGATGGGAACACATACGATTTATACATTGGAAAGTTGGTTTTTAACCAAGTTGGTACGTTGGTACCATTTCGATCCTTGCTGCCGTGGCTGCACGCTGCTGCTGCCATTGCATTGCGTTGCCGTAGCAGCGGAAGCTAACTACTGGTTCAATTCATTTGTTATAGGGATGTTTCCAATATCCGCCGAAGCAGCAGCACATGCGGCACTGCCTGAGCTGTGCTGCTCAAGCTGTCCAGCCGCCGCCAGGCCGCGCCAGAAGCAGTCTGGCAGCGGCAGCGTGTAGTAGAACTGACGAGCGATACAATCATGTCAAATTTTTCGGTGTGTGATGATGAAAAGCTGGTTGAAGTTGTCTGCAAACATCCAAATTATTTATGATGCTAGTACGGCGGGTTATAAAGATACTGTGACTCAGGGAAAATATATGGAAAGAGATTGGTGAAAATTCTTCTTCTTTAAATCGTCAGCCACCAAACTTGACAATGTTTCGAATTAGGAGTAATTTAGCCTACAGTATTTTTTAAACAGGTCTTCATCACGGTTCAAGTGCCGCTCGATAAGTATCTGAAAGCAACCTTCCTCTTCATAATTTGTATATTTTATTTATAGCTTTGCGTTTCCGTAATAGCATCAACATCAATATCTCATCATCCTCTTCTTCTTCTGCTTGTAAACGTTATATCATTTTTTTTGTAAGTTGTATGTCGAAGGAGTAGTATATTGTATCACGTTCTATGATCAACTGGTCTAGCAGCAGCGATACTTGAAAACATAATGCTGCTGCTACTACAGTAGCGCGATCCATTGGACACGGCGGCGAGGATCGAAATCGTACCTTTAGACAGCCGAAACATGGATTCGGAGTCATTTGATCGTATTGTAAATAAATTCGGGATATGTCAATTTTTAGTCCACTACCGATACTAGAAATAATATCGATATCAAAAATTGACGATAAATAGTCGATTCTTTGATACTTATTCTTTAGTTTTCGATCTGTGGCAGAAATACTGTAATTTTCTGAGATAATAGTTATTATATATTATTACAGTTGGGTAATTTTGGCATTGGGGAGTAAAAAAAAAGTACTTTTCCATTTGAAAAATGTTTTAAATTGCTGGCATATTAAATAACTAATTCGTTGGATCTTAATCATACACGTGAGTTTGACCCTTTGTTTTAATACGAATACAGGTATCAGCTAGATGTATTTTTTCAAAGAAAAATATTTAGAAAGGAATTCTTGTATGCTTTAAAATGTTGTGGTTGTGGACATTTAAATTCGGTAAAAAATTAATTTTCGCTTTACGTACATTATCACATCAAAGTTCTACAAAGAAGGAACTGTGTACGAGAAGTGTGGAGGGACTTTCTCCTGTACATACAGGTGTGCCACTCATAAATGTTATAAAGAGCTATTTTAAAGATATAAATTACATAAAGTTCATTTATTATATGGATTTATAATATTCTTAAACGTGAATACTGAAATTTCGTTAATAATATCAATTTCCGTTAATTCGTAAATACATCAATTTATAAAAAAAAAACAATAAAAGTGAATTAATATGTTTTTAAATTTGGCCACGTTAATTAAAATTGTGGTAAAAATAATCGTCTGTAATCGATTTTTAAATCCGTTTGGAGGAATAATTTTATCTGTTCATAAACACATAATTATTTAATTGTA
The DNA here is from genome assembly GCA_035578175.1 of Catonia carolina. Taxonomy (NCBI): domain Eukaryota; kingdom Metazoa; phylum Arthropoda; class Insecta; order Hemiptera; family Achilidae; genus Catonia; species Catonia carolina. Next base: position 11,418,117 of record JAQMRL010000010.1, read on the forward strand.
ATTAATTAATTATCAATTATTAATAATTTACTTATAAATCGACATCAAAAATAATATTTTAAATGTCATAAATTTATGGAAGTATTAATAAAAATGTTATTGTTTTATATAGTAGCTTATCATAGTATAGAAAATGCAATAATGTTATGAATTATATTTGTATTGAAAATAACGGTTTTTTAAAAGTTTTATTAAAGTAAGAATTTGTAGATAGTTAAATTTTTAGGGTTTTGGGTATATCTGTTTGTAGATGTTTTTTATAAATGCTTTTCTTATTCGTATATTTAGGTGTATTATATCATTCTTTTTAAACAATTAATTAATTTCGGATGATAATCAGTAATAAATATTGTAAATGTGTTTCCAGTTTTTTATAAACGGTTTGCGTGTTGATGTATGTTAGCTGATTTTTTTTTAAAGTAATTTCAGATTAATGTAATTGTTGTTTTGGTAATATCTCACCTATAGTATATGATTTTAAAAAAAAATAAAGTTGTTGATTCTGGAAGAAAGGGCGTGCGGTTTATTTTTCCTGTATTTCTTTTCCTACTAATTCGGTAAAAGAGTTTTCGATGTATGGTAACAGTAAATGTTAGCAAAACTAAAACGAGTCGAGTTATGGAATGCACCCTTTTAACACTTTCCAGTTTACAATTTTTTTCACGACTATGCACTACACATTAAAGTAAATTTAACATATCCTGCACTGTAGACTGACGTTTTTTCAACTTTTTCAAAAAAAAAACAGTATGCAGTCACTTCAGTTCTTATCAACAAGGGTATTATATGAAAATAAAGTTTGAAATTTGCTTTTTTTAACCATATATTTAGTTTAAGTCAATTATTAAGTTATTTATAAAATAATACTATTTAAAATTACTCTAATTCACACATTTCCGAAAAATTTTATATGAAACTTAAATCAATATCGCTTTCATTCTCCGCAGGGTCGTATAATCCATCAATGTCCGTGTCATCTAATTCCGACCCAGAATCTTCTGCAAAATAATCTCATGCATCTTTAGACATCATTTCATGAAATGTATAATAGCACAATAACAGTAGAACACATACACTGCAAACAACGTGGACTTGTAACACGCTATGTCAGTACTCGGAAGTAGACAGTTCGATCTCGCGCATTAAGTAGCGGTCGATAGTTTCGTCGATATATCAGAAAATACTAATCGATTCGGTCTACTATCAATGTAAGTAAACAGAGGATAAAGTGAACTAAATAACAGTGAAAACGGGAAACGGATAGTATACAGGTAGCCACATTTATAACAATGTGAAAGTAGCAAATGTATGAGATACGTTTGCCGTCTAAGGATGTATATTGTCGTCTCGAAAGTGTTAATACAAAATGCATTGTAAAAATGAAAGATGGTATGACAAAGAGACTCATGCAGTAGGCAGATGTTAAGTTACCACTATCAAAGTAATGTAGTCGGTATAACTAAGTTTAACAATTTTTTGGTTTTGGTAGTTTCGTGTCTTATTTTGAAGTAAAATAGGTTTGTTAAACGGCTAATTGGTGATTCTCTCTCTCTCTTATATGCCGGAATTTATATGCAATAATAGTCAGACATAAAAAAATTCATCCTCTAACTGTTATGTAGAAAATTAAAAATTTTTCGAAAAAATTCAAATTTATAGATTTTCAAAAATAAATCTTTATAATGCATCCTGCAGTTTGAAATATTTCTATTTCATATAATGAATTAATATAATAATTTCACTAACCTTCTTTTTAAACTGCGTCACCTTTATTTCAATTTTCACTTACACGTGTTTCGGTGGATCCACCATCATCAGAGTAAATGAAATATAGAAACTAAAAATTTTTTTCATTTATTTAAAATTTACAGAAGATGATACATCTTCAGTCACTTGTATAAAATTAAAATTAATAAAATTTTATACAAGTAACTGAAGATGTATCATCTTCTGTAAATTTTAAATAAATAAAAAAAAATTTTTAGTTTCTATTTTTCATTTACTCTGATGATGGTGGATCCACCGAAACACGTGTAAATGAAAATTGAAATAAAGGTGACGCAGTTTAAAAAGAAGGTTAGTGAAATTATTATATTAATTCATTATATGAAATAGATTTATAGATTTTGTCCAAAAAAAAAAACTGTCTGTTGTTTGATTTCATATGTAATTCTCAGGAGAAGAATTTTTAATATAAAATTCTTTGGATGAAGTAATCATTTTTGTAATTCTCTGACGTTAGATTGCCACACAGTGTGCCAATGAATAATGGCTTAATACGGTTGGTGGTTGTATTTGTATATGAAAGTTACAGGAGTTTTTAAAATTATTTAATTTCGGGAAGTTTCAGAATTGAATATAGTTATTCCTTTTTTCCACCTTAAAGATAAAATTTTAAATCTGTAGCCTTTTTTTGGGATGGTATTGAATAATAATATTTATCGCCAGCCGCATTGGCGCAGTTGGTAACGTGCTCGCCTCTCATCATGCGGTCCTGGGTTCGAATCCAACTCAGGCACGGCATATTTTCATACGTTACAAAAAATCATTTCATCCTCCATTGTACACAGTTACACCCCAATGTCATCGCTAATGACCGTTGTACTTGATGCAACGTTAAATAAATAAATTTAAAAAATAAATAATAATATTTATCACTCCAGGGTAGGAAAACTAACATTATTATTGTCAGTAAGTACATTGTTATAAATTTTTTTAAAAAGTCAGCTGTATTAATTAATTGAATGAAATGTTAGAATTTTTTTATATATGTGTAAATATTTTTCATTTTCTTTCTTCACTTTACGGTTGTATGAAGTAACCTATATTGGCATACATCTGCTAAGGATCTTCCTTTTATCTTTTTTATCACCATTATTGTTTTTTTTTGTGGGTAATTTTTCCTCTGAAATTTTTATGTATATATTTGGGTAATTAGTGATGGTGACACCTTTTTTTAAAATGAAATTTTTTATTTAAAAATACTGAAATTTTTTTTAATACAAGATAACCATAAAATGGGACATTATATACATTGTTTTATGTATGATTTTAATTATATTTATTATTATTATTATTATTATTATTATTATTATTATTATTGAATATCTAGTATTAATATTTTATATATATTTAATTGAATATTTAAATTACGTCTTATTTTATTATTGTGATATAAATATTGAATGATGATCAGTTTTAATTTTTTATTGTCTGTTTGTTTTTCCTTTTTTTTTGGTTTCAACACGAAAAATCCATTTAAAGAAACCGTATCACATATTTAAATATTTAAGTACATATTTTTACATTCTATGTGTAATTATGTTTGCTTAATTTTAATTTTTATTACTTTAACTTTAATTTTATCAATCAAAATGGTGGTATTTATCCATTTTTTTTAAAATAATTTTTCAAGGAATGTTTTTCATTTTTAATATCATATTAGTTTTGTCAGGGTTTTTATATATTTAATATTATTTTAATCTCGTAAATTATTTAAGTGGAATCGATTTTTTATTAACGTAGTTACAGGCAAATTAAGTAATTAATTTTATTATATTTTTTTTAAAAACTTATTATTGTTAATTAGTTTATAATACATTTCACGGTTGATGAGCTCTGCCGTTTCACGTGTTTAGACCAATCAGAACGTTTGCCAGTGTTGTCAGATTGTACAACAAACATTATGTGCGCATGCATATAAGAGCTGCAGTAGTTCACTCGTGTCTTGCATCTCTAATCGAACACATCGATTATAGAGTGTGTTAACATGCAATACTTTATAATATAATCAGCTAATTGTATGTTTTTAGGTTATAATAATTTTGTTATTGAGAGACCAAAAAAAATGGCTGACAAAATGTATAACAGAGCTACGAGAGCAAGTGTTGGCAACATTGGTGGCAAGTGATTGGCTAGCTATGAAGTGGGTGGGAGGGGGCAATGCGTATGTTCAGAACTCATCAACCCTGAAAAATAGTATATATACCGTTATTCATATCATAGTGCGATGGTTATTGATATTGGGTCCATTTTTTTAAATGTTTGTCAGTTTTTTACATCAAATGTTACCAGTTTTTTTTTTAATTTTTCCAATATCTGAATAAAAAATGTGTGGTTGTGTTTTATATTTTGTTTTGGCAATAAAACTCTGTTAACACATTGGAGTATACCATTTTTCATTAGAGATTAGGATCATCGTAAATTAACTATATAAAGATTTACCTCTTTAACATTGACATCTATTTAAAGCTCTAAATTTCCTCTTTCATTAAATTTAAATATTAACAATAAAAAGTAATCGCTAAGTAAAATAATAATTTGTAAAATAAAATTGTGCCCATAACAGGCAGGTAGGTGAAGTGTTAAATTTATTTGCACTAGATCTGCTAGTTCCAGGGCTACAAAAATTAATTATCTTTCTTATCACCTGGTCACCCAATTATATGACTGAATCGATTAAGAACAGAAGCGGTACAGGTGTAAAAGACACTAGTCAAGAGTTATCTCCTCCGAGAGTAATGAATTTTCATTATACAGCCAGATCCTGCAGTGAATGAAGTGAAGGTGTCATTTGCAAAGTGGAAAGTAGATGCTTTTCCAGAGGACCTGACATGCTGATAAGTATACTTTTCCACTTAGCGAGTAAGGCCCCGGTAAACCAACTCACTTCTCTTTTTACTTAGTAAAGCCTCTAGAGGTTCAAACCAGCCTTTCGGCTGATGACCTTAACAACAATGACAAAATAAAATAAAAAGTTTGTAAAATAATAATCATAGAATTAACCTTAAGCAATCACAATAAACTAATAATTACTACATATTATAATAAACAATTATACACTTTGAAATCGAAACTGAACTAAATTTCAAAAACAATGACATATTACACAAATTATTGATTTTATACGCACAAACACAGAAACTATTGATTACATTTAATAGTAAATTTGGGCAACGTCTCCTGTATTAAATGGCTGGCCCCTTAGCGTAGTGGTTAGCGCAACTGGCTTCAACATCGGGGTCCCAGGTTCGATTCCCGGTCAGGTCTGGCATTTTTTCATCACTCATTTTCATTTATCACCCCTCTCACCATCTGCATTAGCAGTAATTGCAAAACAGTCGGATGTTAAACAAAAAAAAAATCAAAAAAATCCTGTATTAAACAAATTTAATTAATGGGTGCACCCATATTGTGTTCGAACATAGTCCTGAAAGTCTTAATATTGATGCTGTTTTTTTGGCTGGCACAATGGTGTAGTGGTCAACACAACTGATTTATATACCAGAGATCATGGGTTCGATTTTTTGTTCACTCGTTCTCTGCATTAACTTAAAAGATGCATAACAGTTGGGTGTAAAACAAAATAAAAAATAAGGATTTAATTTTCGTTATTGTAATTTTTTGTAAACAAAATAGTATCTATATATTAATAGCGAGCAGGTTTTTTTTCAACACGATTTTAACCACCTGAACCTTCACCGATTTTCCCTGAAGTGAGCTCAAATGAATCGTCTGTTAGAGTAGATTTGCAGAAAACTATCCAAAATCAAATATTTCGATTTATGACCATAAAATAGAAGGTCTAAAATAGATTGGAGAGGGGGCAAGTTCAATGAACTGAAGTATAGGCATCTCCCTTTCTCTATATATCCCTCCCACATCTCGCACAGCTATTTCAGTTTGGAGAGGGGGCAAGTTCAACAAACTTAAGTATAGGCCTATAGCATTGGCAGTGTCACGGTCAGATCGCTTCGGAATTTCCAACGCAGTTGTTGTAAATTTCTATTTCTGTTTACAATAAATAAATCCCAAGGCCAAACATTCAACAAAATTGGCCTTTATCTGCCATAGCCAGTATTTTCACACGGACAATTGTACGTTGCTGTCACGTGTCAGATCATTTGATAGCCTAAAAGTTCAAATAATGCCACACAACAATAAAACAAAAAATGTTGTTTACAGAGAAGTTCTATAAAAACAAATTTACACGTTTGTGCGGGTTTTCCCGCACAGGTTCACCTAGTATCAATTTTATTTGTGGTAGCATTTGATGTGAAATCTACAAACAACATGCATGATATGTTTTGATGTTTTAAAACATCATGATGAGTATCATTGATCAGTGATGTTTTTTTTTTTTGATAAAGAGGGGATTCACATGTATGTTATGTAATTTTATCAAGTAGTAATTTATTTGTTGTATGCGAATCAATACCTTGTACATTATCCTGAAGCAACAAAAAAATTGGGTATTCCATTAAAAACAAAAAGAAAAGAAAACAGAATGAATGGGTATCAATGTAACGCATTTGTGTCTGTCTGGTCATAAAATTTACGCATTTTATGTTTCGCTATTTTTGTTTGCTTTTATATGTTTGTGAAGTCTTGCTATCGTGTTTTATTTTTTTTTAAGATTTGTTGTCTTGTCTTAATTGTTATCAATCAATATACATGGATTTTAAAAATTGATTTGATCATTAAAAAATTTTTTGTGATCCGTTTCGTGGTCTATTTTTAGCCTATTTTAGTTTCACGTAATCTTTTTTGAAAAATCACGTGAGATATTACGTATTTGTTTACTTTTAAGTATGTATTATTATTATTATTATTATTACCATCAGGGCGTTCAGGCCAAAACAGCCTCTCCTCACCGCGACCTAAAAGATCTTTTGTGATTGCCCCCATCCCTTATTTAGGCCAGACCCACACTTTCAATAAAGCGCAGGATCTGCCTGGGATCTAGTGCACTTACCTGGGAGGGTGTCAACACATCCTCACCCATCAGCGCTCTTCTTTTGCAGCCAACCACTTCGCAGCTGCATAAAATATGCTCAGCCTTCTCTTCTGCCTCATGACAGAATCTACATAGGCTGTCTCCAGCAATTCCTATCTTGGATAGATGATACCCAAGATTACAGTGACCAGTCATCAGGCCCACTACCCTCCTCAAGTCCTGCCTTCCTAGTCTATTATATATTCCAGCCTTCTTGCTGGAATAGGCAATGAATTTCTTTGCCTGTACACAGCCTGGCACCTTCTTCCAGTAGGAGGTTTTAGCCTCCTCCACCCAGGCCCTAACTATACTTCTATAGTAGCCCTCCCCAATTCCACAGAATGGCTCTGGGCCTATGAAGTGAGAGGCTGCACCCTTCTTAGCTAAGGCATCCGCTCTCTCATTTCCAGACACTCCCTGGTGCCCCGGCACCCAACGCAGCGTCACAACGTTACGCCTGGCCACGGCATTCAAAACTTCCCGACAATCGTAGGCCAACCTCGACTCAAAAGTACAAGAACTCAGAGCCTTGATGGCCGCCTGACTATCAGAAAGAATAAAAATGTGCGACCCCTTGAGGCGCTTCTCAATGCACCTCTCCGCACAGACCTTAATGGCCAATATTTCTGCTTGGAAGATGGTTATGGTACATCCAAGGGCCATGGAAATCTTCCCACCAGCCCCCCAGACCCCCAATCCCGCTCTTCCGCTCATCACTGAGCCGTCAGTATACCAAACGGTACCTCCTTCCGGTATACCTGGTTGTTCCTCCGCCCACTCCTGCCGATCGAAAATTTCCACCTTCAGAGTGTCGGAGAAGTCGTATGTTTTGTTCATACGGTCCCGAGGACCACCCACCACACCCATCCCCTCAATTACTTTGAAGATCCTGGTGTGGCCCATCTCCTTTGATGGGACCCCTATCTTGCCCTCAAGCCTCAAGGCAGTTCTTATCGCCTCTTTCTTCACTTGAATGTGAAGAGGAGGCAAATCAAGCATCGCCTCCATCGCAGCCGTCGGGCAGGTGCCCATAGCACCACATATCCCCAGGCAGGCCAGTCTCTGTAGCTTCTTCAGCCGATCCTGCGCCGTCCTCAGATTAGTTCTTGGCCACCATACAAACGCTGCGTATGTGACCATTGGCAAAATGATGCTCACATAAGCCCATTTTACCATATGAGGCCTAAGCCCCCAAGTCCTTCCAAACAGACTCTTGCATATCCATAAGGCCTTTGTAGCCTTCTCTATAGTTCTGGACATATGGCCCTTCCAAGACAGGCCTTTGTCCAGGACAACCCCCAGGTACTTCACCTCTGGGGAGTAGTTTAGCTCCGCTCCTTCCAGAGTCAAAGCACCCAGAGTCATTGTCCTCTTTCTGGTAAACGGAACAACAACCACTTTACCCGGGTTAATACGCAGTCCCTCCCGTCCACACCATGTGTGGACAAGGTTAAGGGCAACCTGCATACGCTCCCGGATGGTCGTCGCATGCTTACCTCTGACCAGGATCACCAGGTCATCAGCATAGCTGACCACCTCAAATCCTTCCTCCGTCAGCTGAATGAGCAGCTCATCAATGACCAGTGACCACAGGAGGGGTGATAGCACCCCACCCTGCGGACAGCCCTTTCTAGCCCTACCAGTCACCGACTTGCCCCCCAGGCGAGTCCTTATTTCTCTATCCCTAAGAACAGACCCGACCCATCTAATCACACTAGATTGGATACCCTTCCTTCTTGCAGCCCTCTCAATCGACATGAAAAGGGTGTTATTAAACGCCCCTTCCACATCTAAGAAGGCACGCAGGGCAATTTCTTGATCCCTCAAGCTCCCCTCAATCCGTGTTACCACATCATGAAGGGCCGTTATGGTAGACTTCCCAGTCTGGTAGGCATGCTGACACCCATGCAGGGGCCTTTCCTGTAGGGCCCCACCCCTGATGTGTCTGTCTACCACCTTCTCCATCACTTTGAGCACAAAGGAGGTCAGGCTGATAGGTCTATATGACTTAGGCTCTATTGGGGGTTTCCCAGCCTTCGGTATAAAGACCACCTCAGTCTCCCTCCAGCTCCTCGGTACATATCCAAGTGCACAACTGGCCCTAAAGATATGTAGCAAATTCTTAATTAGCTTATTGCCCCCATTTTGCAACATAGCAGGGAAAATCCCATCAGGGGCAGCCGATTTGTATGGTCTAAACATACTTACAGCCCACTTGACCTTGGCAAACGTAAAGACCTCACAGGCCTCCCTTCTCGCCAAGGCCAGCTCCCTTCCACGACCGCCCCAATTCTCCCTCTCCTCCTCATCAGGGCGGTCCACTAGCGAGCCGGGAAAGTGTGTCTCTAACAACACCTCCACCGTTTGCTCCACACTTTCAGTCAGGGTTCCATCTTCCCTCCTTAACTGTCCGATTGGATTTGAGTGGTCTTTGCTCAGAACCTTCCGAAGTCGCGCAACAGCAGGGGTTTCCTTTACCCCCTCGCAGAACGACCTCCAGGCTCTTCTCTTGGACCTCCTCAACTCTTTATTATAGTCGGTTAGAGCCACTTTGTATTCTCCCCACTCCCCATTATACTTGGCTCTATTAAACAGTTTCCTAGTCCTGGATTTCAACTTCTCCAGCCGACTATTCCACCATGGCACCCTTCTTACCATATTTCGTCTTTTCTGAGGGCAGTTATCACAGAAGGCCCTGTTAAGACGCTCTCTTACATTGTCTGCCACCCTTTCTAGTTCTATTACCGACCTAGGGGTGCCACAGACGTCCTCCATTTCAGACTGCACCTGTTCTTTAAAGCCCTCCCAGTCTGTCAACTTCGGTACCCTTCTACTCTCACTCCTCCCGACCCCCAGGCACATAGCAAAATCCACATACCTGTGGTCAGAAAGAGATGACTTCTCAGAGACTCTCCAGTCTCTGATTACATACCTCGTGAGCTCGCTAGTTATAGTGAGGTCCAAGACCTCCCTCCTCCTAGCAGTCACAAAGGTAGGCTCATTACCTATATTACTCAAATATAAATCATTACTAATTAAATATTCAAGTAGGTACTCACCTCTCCTGTTGGTGTTGGTAGATCCCCAAACGGTATGGTGTGCGTTTGAGTCACATCCAACCACCAACTCCTGGCCTCGTCTCCGGCAGCCTTCCACCAGCCGACGAAACTCCGCAGGGGGCATCTCGTCGCAATCCCCCGGGAAGTAGGCGGAGGCCACAACAGCCTCTTCCCTCCTACTCCCCCTCTGCAACTCCACAGAGATTGCTACAAGGTCCCTAGTGACACACAAAGGGAAACACTTTAAATCATTTCTGATCACTATACATGATCTAGGGTTGGATATACTAATATCATATATCAACTTACCATTTATGGAGGAGAGTCCGCAGATCCGTCCACCTCTACTCCATGGTTCCTGGACAAGCACCATATCCAGCGACTCCCTACAGAACCTTTCACCCAGCGCCGCTGACGCTGCCTTGGAGTGGTGAAGGTTCACCTGGACGACGTTGCTCTTCAGTGTCGTCTGTGTTTCCCGTGGTCCCTCTTATCCTGCTTCTGCAGGAATTTTGGCCCACGAGCTTTTCCTCCTGGTTGGAGCACCTGCCGCCCCGTCCTCGACGAACCGGCAACGGGACTAACATCCCTCCTTCCTCCACCAGATTTCTTTGAAGGACCCTTTCCTCCCTTCTTGGGGTCCCTCCTCTGCGGTGGACTACCCCCCGCCCGAGGAGATTCCCCCTTCTTCTCAGGTCCTTCCACCTCCGCCTGAGATGGACTTGCCACCACCAGATTCGGACAACCCTCCTCCACTGGCGGCTCCTCCATCTCCACTCCTTCCATCGAAGCCGGGGCCTCCTCCCTAGCCCCTCCTTCCTTTACTGATGCTTTCTTGGGGACCTCAGGACACTTCTTCACCTCCGTCCCTTGCCCCCCCACCACATCAGTAGTCGCTCCTTCCTCACTTCTTGGTCCCTTTAACCTCAGCCGTATCTGACCGAACTTAAAGTCAACCTCCGGATTCCTCCGAAGCCTGACCGCCGACCGGTCGTCCACAGCCAAGGTCAACTGGACCATGAGGTTATTCTCTAACCTCTGCATCACTCTCCACTGGTCCACCAGCAGATCATGGTTTTGAACAGCTACCATCTTGAGGATCTCCTCCGATTTATCCTCCTTGCTGTTAGGGAAGTACCCTACCACAACCACAGGCCGGGGAAGGTCCTTCTCCCCCACCACCTTGAGCCTAGCCCCCTTCCATGGTTGCAGAGCACCCCCTATCTTCCTGACCCAATCCGCAGTACCTTCGTCCTTGCAGGTCAGGACCAGGTATCCCGGTTTGAATGTGGAGCCCACGAATTTCGGGGAAATCTCCCCCTCAACTTCGAGTCCCCTCACCCTCTCCAGGATCGCCTTCTCTGTGGCCTTCAGTTGCTCCCTGGACAGAAGCACCTCCGGGTAGCCGACCGCCAGGATACCAACCCTGGAACCCGCGACCACCCGGCTGTACTCCATACCAGGACCAGCCACCTCTTTCTCTCCCGTTGGAGGACCTTTTGCCCTCTTCTTGGGGGGATCTTTCACCCGAGTCTGCTCAGGAGTCGACCCATCCGACCTCTGCCTCTTAAGGGGTTTTTCACCCCCCTTCGGAGACAAAGGCCGAACGGCCTCCTCCCTCGCTTCCTCGTATGGAACACCCTTTACTAGGAGCCATCGTAGTCGCTTCTTAGCCGCCCCACTCAGCCTAGTAACATTTTTACCCACCTCCTTGGGTAACTTCGAAGTTTCTCCCTCATCCTTAGGGAGCTCCACCTCTTCCTTTGACGTCGCCTTCGGAGAACCCAGGCGCTCAGATGTTGCCACCCTCGCCTGCTGTTCCCCTAGGTCGTCGATGACCATGGGACTTTCATTCCCATCACCTTCTTCTGGCCCCCCCATTTCTGGTTGGGCCTCCATTTGGGGACGTTCATCCCCCTGTTCTTTTGAATATAATTGTTTTGAATTCGGTTCCATTTGCGGTCCCACGAGAAGCTAGGGAAATATTCGGTCCGCCCCTGCAGAGCCCCGCATGCAGGGGTAAGGCACAATTACTGTAGGAGTTAGCCAGGTATCCTACAGGCACCGTTAAAGACACTGACTAAAGCCCCAGTGCCATCCACCCTTCGGCACGGTAAACGCATAACACCACTGGGTTGGGCAAAGCTACAGTAGGAGAAGTTGCCTCTAGCACGGATAGAAAAAGTGCTAGATGCCAAGGACAAGGATAGGGAAGGACAGACTGAAGCCCAGCATCTCAGCTCACCTCGGCGAGACCAATGCTTGGCTGATGAGTAGCCATAAAAGGCCGAGGAGTTTCCAGAGGCACGGGAAAAACTGCTACAACAAGTAAGGGAGCAGGTGTGCACTCTTGGACGTGATGCTACGGCACATGCAAGCCAGCCGATCACTGACTTACTTCGCCTCCCTTTTAAGTATGTACCTAGTTACAATAAAAAAAAAAAATTTTGGTGGTGTAAACATAAATTACAGTGGACCCTCATATTACGATATTTCGCTTTGCGATGTGTCATCGCATTCCCAAAGTCGCACGTGCACCCGACCTGCCAATCGTCAACCCCTACAGTAAGAAGTTCTGATCGAATGTACTCACTCCCTCTTGTCAAGATACCCTCGACATGGTACCCACACCCTCCCATCATCAGGTCAAGGTTGTTTCTGTTTTTCAGTTTTGTCACAGCACCCCCAATTACTATTTAGTAGTGTTACGCGTATCGCCTTGGTTATCGGTTTAGCATCTGTGCCGTAGTGTCTGTCATGTTATTATAAGTGTTATATTGTGATTATTATAAATCAGTGCTATTTGAAGAATGTATAGGGTTATCTGTATGTACAGGCTAATGTGGGAGCACGCCCCAGACCACACAGAGTGTGCCCATAGAACTGCAGTTTAGCTACCCTATCCTTGCCTGCTTTTGAGGTAACGGGCGTTGGCTGTAGCACCTCCGTGTGCTATTCATAGTACATCCGTGTGTGGTAGAGCCACGTGCAAAGGCATTAGCTGCGTAACGAGCTCAATGGTGATCCGTCCAACGTTTACACGAGTACTGAGGGGAGTGGGGCGCCCTGCGGACGTGACCGCACCCACTCATTTGGGTTGGCCTCTCAGGGGTTGTGGGTTCCTAGGTAGCGCTCTAAAGCCACTAGGCTGCTTAAATTCCTCCAGAATGGGCGTAGCTGGCCGAGAGGTGTACAGATAAATACGCATGTACAGGCTAATGTAAATTTCTCGTGGAATTGTATATATGGTCTAATGATTGGGCAAGAATGCTGTTTCACAATACGATCGTAATGTGAGGGTCTACTGTATGTCGTTTTAAATAGTATTTATATCCTATTAGTCGGTCAGCGGCATCTGCCCCTAAATCCTCAGTGTGTTCATGTAGTCTGTGACTCTCTGAACAACATAATAAAGCTGTTGTTAAAATTTGAGGATGATTGGTTTTGTAGTCCTTGAAATTTTTACGTTCATATTAACAAGTGTTTCTTATAAAAACTTACCATTTCTTCAGCTTGTTTATCTCAAATGGATGCGTGGATCCTTAAAAGGGCATGTGCTGCTCATCCATACTTTCCCAATGGTTGTATTTATTCAGAGGTTATTTAATCATTTTTTAAATAGTCGGTAAGCAGATTTCTTGGCGCTTTGTGTATTAAAATCCTAGAAGTAACCCATCCCCTTGCATCTGCTTTTTGCCCGTGAGTTTAGTGGTTTTGAGGTTGATTGTTTATATTATGATTGATTCGTTATAAACTGTGTGTGCATAGGTGTTCTTCTCTACCAGTAGGCTCTCAATCTTTCACTGACCCTATTCCAATCCTCCCAGGACCACTCTCTAGATTCTCTTCCATGATAACTTTTGTCTGGGATAACCAATTCAACAAATGTCTATCTCTACTGAGTTCTATTTTCTACATCTTCAAGTTTGATTAGTCCATATTCCTTTGCACCTCCCTGTATCATAGTAGTTTGCTCTTCTTTTTCTTGTCTTTTTTCTGTTCTTTGTCTTGGGTTCGAATCCCATTCAGGCACGGCATTTTTTCATACGTTACAAAAAATCATTTCATCATTCGCCGTCTGCATTAGCAGTAATTGCAGAACAGTCGGACGTTAAACAAAACAAAAAAAAATCTTGTTTTTGGTAAGTCCATAATATGCCATCCTGTGCACAGGCTTGAAGAATTTCAGTTTATTGTTTCAGTCAAAGTTGTTTAAGTCTTATTCATTGGATTTGAGTTTGTATTTCTAAAAAAAAAAGTCCTCATCAATTTTGCTCTCAAAACCATTTTATTGGTAGAAATTGCCGATATAAGTTTTCGAGTAGGAGAGTAAATTTATTTAACCAAATTTTCCAGGTCCAGGATATGGTTCCAGAATGTTAAACAACAAAGTCTTACATTTTGGCTCTTTACTTGTTAGTGGTAATATCGAAATTTCCAATGATATTTTTCTGTTTTTCTCTGTATTGGTTCTGTAAGTTTTCCCAGGTGGGCTAATGACCCTACACCAAGGCTAGTGTCAAAGCTATTCTCAGGCTTGGATTTTTCGCGCTTAATGTAGTCCCTGAGTTATATTCAGGTGTGGGCTTCATCAAAATGTTAAGCAGAGGCACCATGTGGAGGTTAATTGTTGGGAGTTGAAATTTGAGAGGCTAAAAGAACTCTCTTAATAAATTCTTGTATTATACGAGGGTTGTTCAAAAAGTATCGGACTATTGTTAATTAAAAGTGCATTTATTGAACTAGAGCTACAAACTTCAGGGCTTCTGCCACTGTTCAAAACATTTCTGGAAGGCATCTTTTGGAATGCTGTTAAACTCGGCCATCGTATTCTGTTTAATGTCTTCTCTTTCTTGAAATCGAGTTCCTTTCAGGGGCATTTTCAGCTTAGGAAATAGCCAGAAGTCACAGGGAGCCATGTCGGGGAGTACGGAGCTTGGCGAACTAGAGGAGTGTTGTTTTTAGCGAGAAAACTCTGATTAGATGTGCAGAGTGAGCAGGTGCATTGTCGTGATGGAGCTGCCAAGTTTTTGTTGCCCACAGATTCAGTCATTTGCGCCGCACAGCATCACGTAGGCGACAAAGAACCTCAAAATAGTATTTTTTTGGTCCTCGGTGACTAAAGTTCGCACTTGTTCAATAACATTCTCATTCCGACTTGTCGATGGCCTGCCTGAACGCGATTCACTTTCCACTGATGTTTGACCATTTTTGAATCGATTGTACCACTCTTTTATTCGAGTACAGCTCATGGCAGACTCCCCAAAAGCCTGTTTAATCTTGCCAATTGTTTCCACTTGCGAATCGCCAAGCTTTTGGCAAATTTAATGCAGTAACGCTGCTCAAGTTTTTCTCTCATTTTATAACTTGATAAAAATCGCCAAGCACAACAGAGAGTTCTACACTACTAGGCTGACTGCCGGCAACGGAAGCTTTGTCATGACACGAAACAGTGCATGCAAGCGCATGACAGTCCCCTCCACATCCCCACTAAGCCGCCAGCGCTTCATTCATTTCAGCGGGAGGACAGAAGGTCCGATACTTTTTGAACAGCCCTCATATGACACCAATGCTATGTGTCTTATATTTTCTTCAATCCTATTCACGAGCGCCAAAGTCGTCCCCCTCACCCATTTTAATCGTGGGCCGGTGTTTTATTTTGTAATTAATATGTTTAATTTTTTTGGGTTAACGACCATAAAAGTTGATGTCTTAAAAATAAATAAAATAAAAAACACCACCTCATATGGCATGTAGTTTGTTCATTATTCCAGATAGTAAAATTTTAAGTTAAAATGCTGTAGTGTTACCCCCAATGACCATTCAGAGAAAATAATTTTGTGTTTTGTATTATACACAATAACTGTGACTAGAGTAGTCGTAAATATTTTATTAACTAAACTGTTTTTCGAATTTATAAATGTACGAATTGTGTTCAGTTGGTGATTTTATGTTGAATTACTGATTAATATTTTTGGGGTAAAAATATTTGTGTATGATTTTCATGCGTTACATCTATCATCATTTATTGTATGTCTCATATCTGTGATGTGTCTTGTTTGTTCTGTGTGTTTATATTTTTGGGGTGTATGAAATTGTGATTTGTGTCGTTTAAATATTTTAACGAGGGATAAATAACATACTGTTAGGCCTTCCGTACACGGGGCAATACGAAAGCAATTCAGCAGCAATGTGATGTTCTCTCCCGATTCATTTTTAGGTACGTGAATGAGGAACCACCAACAGAGTATGTATTGGTGATACGCTTGATGTGCATGATCTGAACAACCAGAAGCTGAGCAGAATAAAGTCGCTAACATGTCTTGTATATACGAGGGTCATTCGTAAAGTAAGGTCCGTTTTTGTATAAAAAATTAACCTCAACAGATTAGATCAAAAACCTTGTTTTATTTAATTCCTGACGTCTTATCTATTTTTCTACATAGTTTCCATTTCTTTTTAAACATTTATCATAACATTCTACAAGCTTTTGAATACCAGTGTCGTAGAACTCTGCCGCCTGCGAATATAACCAGTCATGAACAGCTTCTTTCACCTCGTCATCTGAGTTGAAGCGCTTACCGCCGAGAAACTCCTTGAGGTAGCGAAACAAGTGAAAGTCGCTTGGCGCCAAGTCCGGGCTGTATGGCAGGTGGTCGATCTGTTTCCAACCAAACGATCTGATGAGATTTTGTGTTTGATTGGCAGAGTGGGGTCTGGCGTTGTCATGCAACAACAAAACTCCAGATGTCAATAGGCCCCTCCTTGAAAGCTCTCACCCACTTGCGCACTTTACTGTCACTCATTGCATTAGGGCCATACACTTCACTTATTTGTCGATGAATATCTACTGCACAAACGTTCCTTGCTGTCAAAAAACGAATCACTGACCGTATTTCGCAGTCGGCGGGATGATCAATTGTCTTAAACATCTTAAAGATGGACAGTAAACAGCACACAACAAAGATACTACTGCAAATGGCGTCGTTTCTTACGCAAGGCATGCTGGGAGTTGTCGCGCATGTGCATTGCGCTGTTCGCGTGCCGTGTGGCTAGTTACCGCGATTTGGACCTTACTTTACGAATGACCCTCGTATTTCCTATGAAAGTGTTTTAAGTGAAATTCATGGGTGTTGTGGAAAAAGACCGTCTTTTTCTTCACCACTTATGCACTCCCTCATGTTGGTGTTTTGATAATGAAAAGCAGGGTTAATTTTAACGTTCTACAGAATGCAAGAAATGTGGCGTCAATTTTTTTTGTAGTCTTTGGCTGCAGTAGCTTGCATTGTTTGGGGTCAGGCAGGGAATCATTGTGTATTGAAATGGGTAATACATAGCAGTTGGAGGAACAAGTGAATTTCCAATAGTTTAGATACTGTGAAGCCATGGGTAATCAAATAATGGGTATTTGTGTACGGCAGTCCATTTTCCAATGTTTACATTTTCTGCTAATGTAATCGCCATGCTTAATCATTTTTCTTCAGTTCTTGAAAAACCCTGATTTTATATAGATGAAAATGTAGGTTAAGTGTAAAATTTGGTGAACTTATTTGTCTTGACGTGCACAAAACACAAGTATGTCATTCTGCTAAATGGTTAGAACTGATCTCCATAGCCGATTAAATTTTTTTGGTGTTTTTGTCAGTTAGATCTCCCTACGCTGTTCCAGATCTCACAGTTCCTCTTGTTTTGGTTAAACTATTCGTTAATCGTTAAACTATTTCAGACTTTTTGAGCAGGATGGAGCATCTCTACCAACATTGAATGACCAGTTTTTTTTTTTATTAAAAAAGCTAGCTAAAGGATGTCACAGTAATATTATTTCAATTTAAATTAAATTATTTTGTTATTTTAAATTTAAATAAATATATTGTAAATTGTAAAAAAATTTTATTTTAAGTAAGTTTAATTGTAACTTACAAAAAGACAAGTAGTAGGTGCTTCTTTTACTAGTTTCAATAAACAGTTATACCACTAAATAGAAATAGTTGCAGTTAAAGTGTCATAAACAATTATGTTTGATTGTTTGTGGCTAGCAAATGGTTTCTGGCAACGAATGTACGTAAAATATTGCGTATGTGTTAAAGTTTCTTCTGTCTGAAATGTAATACCCAAATCAATAATGTTAATACTTTATGCAATTTCTTCTTCGTTGGGATCATATATACTAGCTTAGATACAATTTCTTCCTCAATTTGAGTTACTCGTCATTATGAAAATGATTTTCGGCCGTAAAAACCTTTTCGAAAAAACTACTACATATACAAGGTGGTTCAAAAATATACGGCAATCTGTTAGGATCTCATTCTATAGCTAAAAATAAGAAAAAAAGTTCATATAAACATATGCCTGAAAACGCTTAGTTAGCGAGTTACGGCTAGCGAAAAATTTCACCTAGTACCTGTTTTATGTGCGTCCATAAAATGCACATTCTTAACTGCATAAAACAGCTGATATCAGCTATTACTCCCAACCTAAATATTAGTTAATATTTTATGCAGTTAAAAATGTGCGTCTGTTTTGATTTTAAATAAAGCAAATTTTCAATATCTATTATTCATTTTTTTCCTAATTAATTCACATAAATCTTTTCAGAATTAAATTTATTTATTTTACAAATTATTTAAGAGAAAATACAGCTTTATTTACCATTTATGGAAGTAATCTTACGTTAAACACAAAAATGTGTTATTTCTTTGCACCAATTTTTGTGTTTTATGTAAGATATCTCTGAAAGTATTGTATTTACAGCTCTGGAACCAATTTTATTCAATTTTTCAGATTAAAAAACATAAGAAACAATCATATTTGTATCTTTGTAACTACCTTTAACATTTTTATACGGCCTTACTTCACCAAGGGTACAGAGTTCTAGGTGAAATTTTTCGCTAGCCGTAACTTGCTAACTAAGCGTTTCCAGCCATATGTTTATATGAACTTTTTTCTTATTTTTAGCTATAAAATGAGATCGCAAGAGATTGCAGTATAGTTTTGAATCACCCTGTATATTAATTACGTAATCTTGTAAGGCATGAGTTTACCGGCTAAAATTACTCATATGCAGATAACCTATTAGTCAAACCACTGATATCAAAATCACCTTGTCACTTGATTTGCTTTCATGTTTTCCCTGTGCGAATGGCCTTAATTAATTAATTTTCTATACTCGTATTTTATCTGTCCAGAGTATTAATAGTGATGTCAGGTGATTCGACTGAAGGTGATTTATTAATGAAAAGGTACAGTAATTTTTAAAGTACGTTAAATATTGACCAATTAATGATTTGGCTGGCTTTGTTAATTATTTTCATTGTCTTCGTG
Source organism: Catonia carolina (assembly GCA_035578175.1). NCBI lineage: Eukaryota > Metazoa > Arthropoda > Insecta > Hemiptera > Achilidae > Catonia > Catonia carolina. Next base: position 11,437,272 of record JAQMRL010000010.1, read on the forward strand.
GTGGTGGTAGTGATTTTTTTTAATCTACAGGGTGATTCATGAAGTTCTCCCCCCACTTCTACAGCACATTGTACTAGTAAAAATAATGAAAAAATGTTATATAAACATAGGTCCGAAAACGCTTCGTTAGCGAGTTACAGCTAGCGAAAGTTTCGCCTGGATTTCAGTTCACCAGGTGAAATGAGGTCTTCCTGGAATTGTGGTAAGGTAGATTAAGGGGCAAATTCAATCATTTCTTATGGTTTTTGATCTGATAAATTGAATAAAACAGGTCCCAGAACTGTAAGTTAAATAGTTTTTGAGAAAACCAGTGTCAAATGCAAAAAATGGAGTGAAAATCACATTTTTTCATCTTTGGGCAAGAATAACTTTGTTATTTCACCAAGAAACAGTTAAAAATTTTCAATAAAAAATGTAGAAAATTTTATTCTGAACAAACCGGTGTAAATAAAGTACACAGAAAGCGAATAGTTTTTGAGAAAACCAGTGTCAAATGCAAAAAAATGGAGTGAAAAAAACACATTTTTTCATTTTAGTTTTTCCGGTTAATTTTACTTTGTACTCTTATGAATAAAAACTCATTTAATCAAACATCTATTCGCTTTCTGTGTACTTAATTTACACCGGTTTGTTCAGAATAAAATTTTCTACATGTTTTATTGAAAAATTTTAACTGTTTCTTGGTGAAATAACACAGTTATCCTTGCCCAAAGATGAAAAAATAAGTTTTTCACTCCATTTTTTGCATTTGACACTGGTTTTCTTAAAAACTATTTAACTTACAGATCTGGGACCTGTTTTATTCAATTTATCAGATCAAAAACCATAAGAAATGATTGAATTTGCCCCTTAATCTACCTTACCACAATTCCAGGAAGACCTCATTTCACCTGGTGAACTGAAATCCAGGCGAAACTTTCGCTAGCTGTAACTCGCTAACGAAGCGTTTTCGGACCTATGTTTATATAACATTTTTTCATTATTTTTACTAGTACAATGTGCTGTAGAAGTGGGGGGAGAACTTCATGAATCACCCTGTATATTGGGATTGAATATTGATTTTTTTTCTATTTAATGAATTTTCGAATTAATGTTTAAAATGCATCCTCCATCTTGTAATTAATCCAAATGAAAAAAAAAATACTAGTATTAGTTTATTCTGTACTGTTTTCTTTAATGGTGCTTTAATTTTCTTTCCACTTTTTTTTATACTGTTATGTTTCAGTACATCCACCCATCATGAGCGTAAACAAATTGAAACTAATATACGTTACAATTTTTCTAGAAGAAATATCATCTTCTTGAAGGACTTTAATATATATTAGTTGAATTTATGTGAAACACCAGTTGCTAAAAGAAGAAAAGCAGTCAAGAAATTAAGAAAATTGAATTATGAACACTAGATGAGATTTTAAATGTATTTATTTAGTTTGACTAAACTAGCTTTTTGGCTATAACCAAATAATAAAAAAAAGTAGTTCAGGCTACAAAAAATAGTTCTGTTTCTTATCGCGTGGTCAGTCAATTACATGACTGAAGCATTTAACAACAGAAGAGGTTGAGGTGTGAAAGACACTATAGTTGAGCCACTCTAAGTTTGCTCCTACTGTCAACAAACCAAAACTAGCTACTACAGGGTGTACGCTAGAATCCGTGACTTTATGGATATCGTATTCCTATTAAGATGAATTAATACAATAATTTCACTAACCTTCTTTTTAAACTGCGTCACCTTTATTTCAATTTTCACTTACACGTGTTTCGGTGGATCCACCATCATCAGAGTAAATAACATATAATTGAAACTAAAAACATTATTTATTAAAAATCTATAGAAGATGATACATCTTCAGTCACTTGTATAAAACGTTTTATAATAATGATATAAAACGTTTTATACAAGTGACTGAAGATGTATCATCTTCTATAGATTTTTAATAAATAATGTTTTTAGTTTCAATTATATGTTATTTACTCTGATGATGGTGGATCCACCGAAACACGTGTAAGTGAAAATTGAAAAAAAGGTGACGCAGTTTAAAAAGAAGGTTAGTGAAATTATTGTATTAATTCATTATATGAAATAGAAATATTTAAAACTGCAGGATGCATTATAAAGATTTATTTCCTATTAAGATAACTATTTTTTAAATTATAAGTACTTAAAGTACTAAAAACATCAGTCGTGATATGATGTAGGCCTAACAATTTAATTTATAAAAATACTTTTAGAAGTATTTTGTATTTAAATACTTTTGAAAGTATTTATTTGTTACTTTTTAATCAGCGTGTACACATTTAGATATAATGCGCATGCTCAGTGACGTCATTATTTGTTTACATTAGGAGCAAACTTAGAATGGCTGAACTGTAGTCAGAGTTATCTTCTCTGAAATTAATGAATTTCATCATTATACAGCCAGACCCTGTGGTGAACAAAGTGAAGGTGTCATTTGCAGGGTGGAAAGTAGATGCTTTTCAGTGGGCCTGGCGTGCTGATAAGCATACTTTTCCGCTCAGTGAGGAAGGCAATGGTAAACCACCTCACTCCTTGTTTTACTTAATAAAGCATCTAGACATTGAAATGAGTCGTTTGGCAGATGATTGAAACAAACAAAACAAGCTATTCTACAAATAGTGTAAAGTAACGACTGAGCTTGTTTTGTCAAATTAAAGATAGGTACTTTTAAAATCCCATCTAGTGTTCAAAACTAACTCAGTTTACTCAATTTCTTGACTGGTTTTCCCCTTTTAGCTTCTGGTGTTTCTTATGGTTAATTTATAATATTCTGATAATGGCTGATCCACCGAAATATCTCACCATAGACAGAGTGGAAAGAAAATTACAACAGCATTTAAAAAACAGTACAAAATTGTTGACTACTAACAGTATTTTTTTTGTTCGGATTAATTCAATTTTAGCATGTTTTTTAAATTTGGTTTATAAAGTTTTTAAGGGTTTTTTTTAGTATAGTATTATTAATTCTGCATGATTTTTATAATGCTGTTTGTATTTTTATACAATTATATCAGTATAACTTGTAATATTGTAAAAAATTTTTTCCTAAAATTGAATAGATTTCTTGTATATTTTTATAAATTTTATAATTTTTATTGGTTATAGATAGTTAATTTGAATTTTTCTTTCGTTTTGTTTAAATTTTTTATCTCAAGTCAGGATTGCTATAGAGTTTGTTACAGATATTTTACCCATTGACTTTGTTGTGTAGTTTTGTTTTGTTTTTTTTTTGTTTTTTTGCTTGGTTGTAGAACTAATGAATCCTTCTGGTTTGATTTTTGTTGAAAATTTAATATGTTTATGCGAATATTTGATCACCACCACTGTGGTGTTGTGGTTAGTGTGTTACACTGTAAAATAGAAGATCTTGGGTAAAACTAGGAAAATTTTACATGTTCAAACCCACCATTCGTAAACCTAATGCATTTGCTAATGGACCCATAATTGATAGCGTAGCTATTGTCATTTAAGGTACAAAGTGAAAAAAAATGAAGGCCGCCTCCGTAGCGCAGTGGTAGTGCACTGGCCTACAACACGTGTATTTATCTATTTCACTCCTCTGTCGACCATGCCCATTCCAGAGGAATTTAAGCAGCTTAGTGGCTTTAGAGCGCTACCTAGGAACCCACAACCCCTGAGAGGCCAACCCAAATGAGTGGACGCGGTCACGTCCGCAGGGCGCCCTTCTCCCTTCAGTACTCGTGTAAATATTGGACGACAGCCGTCGAGCTCATTACGCAACTAATGCTTTGCACGTGGCTCTACCACACATGGATGTACTGCACATAACCGTGTACTACGATAGCACATGGAGGTGCTACGGCCAGCGCCCGTTACCTCAAAAGCACGCGAGGGTAGGTTAGCTAAACTGCAGTTTTATGGGCACACTCTGTGTGGTCTGGGGTGTGCCTCCACTGGCCTACAACAATGCAGAGGTTTCAGGTCCAATTCCTGGCTAGAATCTAGATATTATTATAACAAGTCACAACCCAAAATTTTATTTACATAACCCACTGTAGTCTGTAATAAACAACCAACCTGTTGATCTGACTTCAAATAAACTTAAAAAAAGGAAATTTTTTTAATATATTTATAATTAAAACTTAATAATTATTAGTGACAGGGAATTCTAATTCAATTTTGAGCCATTTTGTCTTCATTTGATCTAAATGTAATACGAAATTATTCAAAATTGATCTGACAATACGTATTTTATTTTAATACTGATAGTTTTATGTTTTCATTGGATTTCAAAACGTTTGAACAGATTTTCAAGTGATTTTCATAGTTCAGAATATAATTTTTATTTGGGCTTTAGACCATTCTAAGCTGTCAGATAGCAGGTTCGATTCCTGGCTACGGTCTAAAAATTATTACATATTAAAACCCTTAGTATTCCCTAATTACTAATAATTACTAAACTATTTATGTAATTTAAATAACTGGTTTTTAAATTCAAACCAATCATATTGGAGTCCTTACCAAATTTAATTGTACATATCTTTTTTCTTTTACAAAGTTTTCAAACTAGTTATTTTGTAGTTATGTACATATGTTTGTTGACATTCTTAAATCTCCTTACTAAGTAGTGGTTACCAAATATTTTGAACTGGTCTAAAAAAAAAAAATACCTCGCAGTTCAGTATATTAAACAATTGCCTCCAATATAACTTTTTCAGTCACCGAATAAATATCTGCATTAAATTTAAAGCTACTCTGATTTGGTGAATTGTTTTGTAATAATAACCAATTAATTAATAAGCATGAATTAACAAAAAATATGTCTCAAATCAGATGTACAGGTAAAAAATCTATTTACAGTGGAAAGTCAATTATCCAGATTAATTAGGGATTTGATCCGGAATGGTAAATAGATTTTCCGGATAATTGATGTTCTGAATTACTCTACTTTACAGAAGCTTGAACTGAAAATTGTGCTATAGTCTACACAACACTTTTGAACTTATCTTTATTAAATACATAAATGTAAAAATACATAAATATGTATGTTCTTATATAATTCACTGTATCGTACTTTACTACATGGGTTCGAATCCCAATCAGGCATGGCATATTTTCATTTGTTATAATAAAAAATTCATTTCATCCTCCATTGTAAAGTAGTTACACCCCAACGTCGTCGCTAATGACCTTTGTAGTTGATGCGACGTTAAATAAATAAATAAAAAAAATAAAATATATGTATTGTGTGGGTCCAAGCTCCGTGTAGTTGCGGGGCGAAGGGTACGGGTGAGGTATAATGAATGAGTGATGCATGCTGGGAAAACGATTCTTGTATTACTCTGATTCAAAACATTCGTTTTCAAACTTTCCGTATTTAAAATATTTGTTTTTATTTATTACATTCATTTATTTACATATTTTGATATGAATTGGTAAGTTAAATATTATGAATCCGGCCAAGTTAATAACCTGGTAGTTATTTGTTAAATTAATGCGCCGGATGATAAGAATATTTTTTTAGTTTAGTGTTAGTACACGCTACCATTATAAATGCATCAGCTGTGAAACACTACTAACTCATTCATTCTCCCACTACTATAACAATGCACTGCATTCCACAGCAACAACATCGCGTTGGCGATGTTGGTAACGTGCTCGCCTCTCATCACGCGGTCTTGGGTTCGAATCCCACTCGGGCATGGCATTTTTTCATACGTTACAATAAATTCGTTTCATCCTTCACCGTCTGCATTAGCAGCAATTTGCAAAACAGTCGGAAATTAAAAAAAAAAAAAAAAAAGAAAAAAAAAACAACTACACGGAGCTGCGACTCAAGCAATAGTATAAGTTATAAACATTAAAGAATCAGATTTATGTATACAGTATTATCTTCTTCTTCTTCTAGTGCCAATCCGTTACCGGATGCTGGCGATCATTCTGGCAATGCTGATTTTATTCACTGCTGCGTTAAAAAGTCCCGTAGTGGATGTTTCAAACCATGTTCTCAAATTCTTTAACCAGGATATTCGTCTTCTTCCAATGCCTCTCTTGCCCTGTACTTTTCCTTGTAAAATGCATTTCAGCAGCTTGTACTTGTTCTCGTTTCGCATGATGTGTCCTAGATATTCTGTATACAGTATTATATTACAAAAAATGAATGAATTTTATTTTATCTGGATAACCAGTTATCCGGTTCATAGACGTTCGGATAATCGACATCCCACTTAGTAACTTTTTTTTATTATTAACAACATCCTGGAGACTCCAAAAAGGAAGTATCAGACATCACGCTAAAAATCTTACCTCTTCTATAGGATTAGTGGGTAAATGTGTTAGCTTACTAAGCAGAAGGTCCTGTGTTAGATTTTTTAGCTTGGGTCTGAAAATTATTACAAATTAAAACCCTTCGTTCCAGTTCCATAATCTACAATAGTCACTAATGACCAAGCTGTTGTTGGTGCAACTTGAAATAAATTTTAAAAAATTATTTGTTTTTATCTTTTTCTTTTAACGAAATCGATTATTACAAGTTTTTAAAACGTGTAATTTATTAATGTATTTTCTACCGGCATGAGTGGGTATTTGTTCAAAAAATTATTGTTGTATGTTTTTATTAAACATTTTTTAATGGATGTTTAAATAAAAACGTACCTGGTTATTATGAAGAAAATCAATTTAAAAATGCAGTTCTCTTTAATCCGGAAAACCTCGGGTTCCGATTTATCAAAAAAATTTACTACATATTTTTGTAGTAATTTATCTTAAACATAAAATCAGCAGTTGTAAAAACAAATGAACGGCTGAGTTCCCATTTCATTAACAAAACTATGTAGTTCTAAATGATATTCAAAATGGCTTCTCTAGATGTCAGCCACCTTACTATATTAGTTAAAATGATTTTCTTTCAATGTTTTTATTAATTTTTCGTTCAAATTTACTTTACCGTGTTTTAAAGCCAATAATAAATAATTTTGCAATAAATTCAGTTTTTTCTGGTTGTGAATGGTAAAAACTTTTGTGGTCTGACCGGGTATTTATAATCTCCATTTATAATACGAACGCATGTAGAATTGTAAATACAGTGTACAGTAGAATCTCGGTACTCCGACCGTGCAGTAGTCCGGCACCTCCAGTAATCCGGCCCTTAAATTATTAAGCCTAAAAGTATGAAACCTCACCCAGGACAGATTTTGGTAAAAGACTTAAATTGTATTAGGGAAATCAATTCGACCTAATTATGGTGGATTTAATATAACATGTATGTTTACGATTTGATTAAAGAAATAATTAAGCAGATCTTAATTATTATTGTTAAATGGAATAATTTTTAACCTGTTATCCAAAACCCAGAACTGGGTCATACTCTATACTTCAATGCTGAATTGACAACGAAACGTAATTCTCAGAACACGAGCACCCCCACAACGCACTAGGCGATGTCGATAGCCGATTATTATGTTTAGTACAATGTCTACAGAAGTACTCGGCAAACATTTTTTAATTAGTTTATTTAATTTAAAATCACATATAAATCAGTGTATATTAATTTTTTGTTTAAATTTATAATTTATAGTTTCAAAATTCCAACACATCCAGTAATCCCGGCACCCTCTTGGTCCCAAACGGGCCAGACTACTGAGATGCTACTGTATTGTATTCTGTTGACCGCTTGCGTTCTTAAATTACCTGATTTATCCCGATTATCTTCAGTAAACTTACCCATATTTGGTAATCTGGGAAAATTAATGTAGAATCACCCGAGCCCCAAAATTGGCAGACTAAAGATAGGTTAATCTATGTGTGTATATATATGTTATTTTATCAAACATCCTATGTAGGATTATAAACAGCCGTATTATTTAAAAATGAAATATATGTTTCTAACTACCAGAATACGATAACAGAAAACACTTCCCAGTGTTTATAGCGCTTTCAAGTATCTTGTACACATCTTCAGTAAATTAAAATTCTTTAAAAAATTGTTCACATCAAAATTTAAAACTTCCTACTCCTTCCATGATAGATAAGGAATAGTGATCAAAAATAAACATACTATGTCAAATATAAAAAATAATCTAGAAATATTAGAAATGAATAACAGACAAAATGAAATTGAAATTTTGGAAAAAGATTATATTTATAAATACAATAACAGGGAAAAATTAATGAACACACAGATTGAATATGACAATCAACTATTCCTTATCTAGCATGGTAGGAGTAGGAAGTTTTAAATTTTGACGTAAAATAAATTTTAATTTACTGAAGATGTGTACAAGATACACGAAAGCGCTATAAACATTGGTAAGTGTTTTATGTTACCGTATTCTGGTGGTTAGAAATATATATTTTGCATGTTTTTCTTGTACGTAAATGTCTTGTTGGTAATCTGTTGACATTGTAAACTAAGGAACTTGATTGTTTGTCTTGTGTTTCATTTCAGCATCTTGTGTAATGTTGTATGGAATGTATGATTTATGTTTAATGTATGACTAAAGCATGTTCTACCAACAAAAATAAATACAAATAAATTATAATCATGCATGTTTTAAAAACAGAGTAATTGGTATACCATCCATAATCGCATTCTTTTTAATATCTCTTATATTTGATTACCTTTTTTTTGTTCACTGTAATATCTTTTTTATAATTTTTTTCTTTGTGTAATGCTTTTTTAATAATTTAATTAATTATAATAACCATTGACTTATGCCTGATCTTTGTTGGCAGACCGGTGATCCTAGATCTGTGAATGAAAAATGAAACAATAGAAACCAAACATTGTTGAAAATACTACCAATCATCCTAAAAGTCCTTGGTTTGAGGTTGCTGTTGTTGCTTCTGCCTTGCACTATTATTTATTATTATTATTTTTAGTATTTATTTTTTAATTTACTAATAATTGAGATTATAAATTTGTTTTGTTAAAATTAGTTTATATGTTTTGAATTATTTTCTTTTCTTGTTTTTTTTTGTTTTCGTTTTTTGAGTACTGTACTAATTTTTAAAAAACATTTTCATATATGTTCAATTTGAGTAATCAATGATTATTAATTAATATTTTTTGTTTTTCATAAAATTTATTGAAAATATTTTTTTAAATTAATTAATTTTTTTAAGATCAGTTTTTTGCGAAATGTAAAATATATAAGTTGATCAAATATTTTAGAAAAAAATTATTTCAGTTTTTTTGAGTTTTTCATTTTTTTAATTATTTAAGATTGTAAAAAGGTGTGTTTATTATACATTATTATTTAAATATAAATTTTTGATTATAAATGTACATAAAATTTGTTTTTTTTTGTAATTATTTTTATTACGATTATGATTAATTAATTAATTTGCCTGTTAAAAGAAACATATTTGTTAAGATTACAAATGTTTTTGGTACGTTTCTTATTTTATTATATATATTTTTTTATTTTATGTAAATCAAAGTAATTTGTATTATATACTACTTAATATATAAATTAAAAATTGTGCTATATAATATGTTATTATATAGGTAAATTTTTTTATATTTTAGTTTTTCCTTTAGGATTTTTATATATATATATATATGTATGATTTATATATATATATATATATATATTGACTATTACAGTAAATCATTGGAATACGTGAGCGTTTAGTTATTGTAGACTGTTGTAAATCATTCAATAAATATATTTTAATTGAAAAACAAAAATTATTTTATTTTCATAAATTTTTTATTTCCTTGTTTATTAATACCTTTCTGTGTGAATAAATAAAAATTTCTTTACTTTTTGTGAATTAATAACGAGTAATACCACCACTACCACCTTACAAATCCATATAGGCTATTCTAATTTATTTTTGTTGGGTGTTTTGTTGGGTATTGTTATTTATTTTATACAAACATTCTTTGATTATTCAAATCAAAAAATGTGTTTATTTGGTAGAGGATTATTATGACTTTTGGTTGTCAAAATACTCAGGGATTTAATATTTGTTATGTTTATTTGATTTGCTCAGTTTTAATGGTGTGTTAGTGGCATTCAACACCAGATTTTTAATTTGAAAAAAGTGTTGTCACCGGATGGCGACGTTAAGTGGCAACCTTATTAATTTGGTGGCCCTGAAAAGGACCGTTAAGGCGGTGGTCGTCTTGGAGAGGGGTCGTTTGTAGTCGTCGTGGCGGTCGAGGAGCTGGGTGACACGGCATGTCATCGTCCAGCGGAGACGTCATCTTCTTCCCTCGCAGTAGTGTGTCGATGGCTGCTTCGTCGGGTCCGGTGGGCGTAAGGCTCGGTCGAGGGATTGCTGTGGGCATCGCTCGCGTCAGCGGGCGATGACGGCTTATGGTGATGGGTCGGCAAGCGGAAGCAGGATCTTCTCTCTTGCGGGGTCGTCGATTAGTTCTCGCTGGAGTCCAGCAGCCGTGTGCCGGGGTGGACGTCTTGTCTGTTGTCTGGTTCGAAGTGAAGCTCTCGGTGTCTTGATTGGAATTGATCCGCTCGGCTCAATGCAGCGCTCTTTTTATAGCTGCCGGGAGCGCTGTAGTAGAGAGCGGCTACTAGCTTGGCCTTGATGACAAAGACCTCTGTCGGTGGGGAGCCGAAAGGATTGTCGGGCGCCGCTAAAGGGCTTGTCGCTTCGCCGCTAAAGAGCCCATCGCGCCGACAAAGGCTGGAAGAAGTATTCAAGGCCGGCAACACAGTAAATGATTAATTAGAAGGGGTGGCAGTGACAGTGTTTTTGAGGGTATAATCAAGTTAGATTATTTATAATATATATAGGTGGTGTGTTACTGGCAGGGCCCGGTACCTGGTGACGCTCTCACTACGTACAGTACGTGGAAATCTAGTTTGGGGCTCATGGCGGCCATCGCCATACTAGTGTGTGACTCAACATGATACGGATGCGAAAACATTTATTCAAACACATGTTTTCAGATTTGTGTGACTTCCAAACCAAGTACGGTGTGCACAAGGTGAGAAAACATATGTATTTTAAGGTTTTAGGCCCACGGATAAAGTCCGCGGATAACCGAAACCCGCGGATACCAAGGGATTACTGTATATAATCCATCATGACAGTGCTTCCCATTCGTTCATTTGCTCTGAGGAACAAATGACTCGTCTTCTAAAAAAATAACCGTACATAATGATATTAATCTAGACCTTAAAATTTAAAAATATAGTATGGAAAATATTTGAAAACGTCTTCAGCCGACTAACTAAGGCCGTTCTCACACCGGTGAAACTTGACATCCGATACGAGTTGTACTGTTACATTTATATGTTTCCTTCCCACCAGTGCGACCTCGATTGAACCGATCGCATGTGACTCAGCTTGTCCAACATCTGCTCGACCAGTCGCGTATAACCATGGCAGATGAAGCAGCCAACATAGCCTTTGTACTTAAAGTTGAAAAATATCCGTATCTGCACAATTAATTTTAATTTGACAGAATGTTCTAGACCAGATATTACCTTTCTTTTTGCATCCAATAAAAAGACTTAAATTTTTTTCCATCACAGGAGAGTTCCTGGGCACACACATACACTCCTTTATTACGATACATGTGGTGATATCCAACAACTGCGGTTTTTTTTCTGTTGTTTTCTTAAATAGTAATAAGCAACGACTACGTCTTCTTCATCACTTGACATTTTGTAAACTACAGGTGGATTCAAAGAAAAGGTTGAACAGTTGCGTCGAGGTCGAGTCTCCTTGATGTGTGAACATGCACGACGACTTGTTTTTCAGTCGAGTCATTTTGATCGTGTCGAGGTCGAGTCTCCTCGATGTGTGAACATGCATGGCGTGACTCGTTTTTCAATCGAGTCATTTTAATCGCATCGAGGTCGAGTCTCCTCGATGTGTGAACATGCACGACATGACCTGTTTTTCAGTCGAGTCATTTTGATCGCGTCGAGGTCGAGTCTCCTCGATGTGTGAACATGCACAACATGACTTGTTTTTCAGTCGAGTCATTTTAATCGCGTCGAGGTTGAGTCTCCTTGATGTGTGAACATGCACGACGTGACTTGTTTTTCAGTCAAGTCATTTTAATCGCGTCGAGGTTGAGTCTCCTCGATGTATGAACATGCACAACGTGACTCATTTTTCAGTCGAGTCATTTTAATCATGTCGAGGTCGAGTTTTACTGGTGTGAGAGCGGCCTTAGTCTGGTACATCCGATGTTGTAGAGATATAATAAAAATGAGCTTTAATATAATATGTTATGTTTAAAAGATGGTTAACTGTAAGACATTGAAATTAAAACGAAAAACAAATAATGTTTGTTTTGTTTCAGTCCTAACATAATACTTGAGGAACCAGTGAATTTAATGTAAGAAATAATAGATAAGTTATATTAATTTTAAGCACAAGACTTATTACTGTTAATTTAAGAGGATAGGATAAAATATATTATATGGATTTAAATGTAAGTCGTATTACATAGGTAATACAATATTTTTATGTGATAAGTTGGATTAAGAGAATATATATGCTGACTTATACAAGGTGTCCATGAAGAATAGGGTGTTTTTAAAGAAAATAATAGGGGGTTAATGTTGAAGTAAAAAATTATTTATTGACATTAAAATGTATGCCATTGAAGTTACATTTGAAAAAAATGTCTGAGAGATGTTTACCTTCATTGTTCATCAATGTACTCTTTCACTCTACCTTTGAAGTTCTCCTATACTCCTTCAAATTTTTTCTGATCAATCAGTGGGATCACATGTAGAACCGAATCTTTAAGGGTATCCGGAACGGAGAATATTGAAAAATTTTCACATATCCGGTTTTTTGCACATTATTGAAATTCAGAGTTTTTTGCATCCAATGATATATAATTTGTTGCGGTTTTTGCTGTTATAAAAAAAAATTAAAAATTTGTTAAACTCTTGCGTTATTTTCTAAACATTACCAGGTTCCATAAACATATCTAATGTTTGAATGACAAGCGATAAATTCATAATTTTGTTTTTGTTTTAAAACTTTTAAGTTGGCATTAGAACAGCTGTGAATATAACAGTTGAGAAATTTCCAGATTATGATCCTGGAATGCATTAGAGATAACTATTTTGCAGTACTAATAATGTGTTCTCTTATAGTTTTTTCTTGTTCTCCGTAAATAGCAATTTCATCACATAAGGACCATTTTCTCAGCCAACTGTGAACGGATTTTAATGAAATTTTTGCTCAGCCATAATTTTTTTATACCATAATTGCAATGTATTGTGTTTATATTAAAGTAAAATAATGTGTTCAAATATTTATTTTTCACTTAAATCAGCAAAAAAATTATGCTCTTCAAAAGTGGTAAATCCAAAAAATATTTTCTTGTTTTCCTTATTAAATACAAGAATATTACTAACTCTGTGGGTGTAGAGTAACCTAAAAAGTAACCACAAAAAAATTGGACAGGATAACTATAATAGTTTTTGAGAAAATATTCCTTACATTAACAGTACGGAGATAGGCATTCTGGGTACGTGTAAGTTCCATTAATGTGTGAAGTTTGTCATAAACACGAGATTTTAAGTAACACCGAGGAAGAAATCAATGAGGTGTGGAGAAAATGGAGGCCAACGCACATCTCCTTACCATAAAATTGACGTTGACTTCATTACTGCACTGCTCTTATCTTTTTCACATTTTGTGGTGTCCTTACTATCCGAGCAGACCCAGGTGGTTTCCTTTTCATCAACAATCCTGTATGTTGTTGACCCATATCAAAATTGTTTTCTGGTAGGGACTGCACTGCTCAATATTGAAAAGACAGCGGAAACGACATTGGATTGCTGTCACTGACTCACCGATTTTCACAAAACTATCGTACGCAAATATGCGTTGTTGTAACGTCCAATGCTCCAGTGTGACTGAATTGGCATACATTTACCAGCTCATTCAACCCACTCTCTCTACAACCTCCTCTGTCAAGTTTTTAAAATGTTGTGAGGATTTGAATTCCTTTAAAAGGAATCTGAAAAATTACTTGATCGGTGAAAATTTTTATAGCGTACAAGAATTTCTTTCTTGATAGTAGTGTAGTAATACATTGTGTGATTCTTATATTATATTTCAGGTGTTATAGCTGACATGTCCTATACTCCTCCTGGAGTCTCCAGGGCGCAAAAAAACAACTGACTAAGTACAGTTCCAAACCAAAAATGTTGTATTCCTCGTGGTCACCTTGTAGATAAATACTGTACCTACGATTTAGAAGGCTGGCACAGCCTTCTGTATAGCACAGTAGTTTATTTAATAGAATGCTAATTTATACTGAATAGAACAATAGGTCATGTATTAAATCAGGGAAATTTTAATACAGTACAAAAAATTGATGCCATTTAAATGAACTGTTGTTTAGGTCAACAGCCGAAAATCTGGTTTGAACTTCTAGAGGTTTTACTAAGTACAAATGAGGAGTGAGGTGGTTTACTATTGCCTTTCTCACTGATTGAAAGAGTATGCTTATCAGCATGCCAGGCACTCCGAAAAGCACCCACTTTCCACCCTGCAAATGACATTTTCACTTCATTCGCCGCAGGGTCTGGCTATGCCGGCTGCATTGGCGTAGTTGGTAACATGCTCGCCTCTCATCATGCGGTCTTGGGTTCGAATACCATTCAGGCTCGGCATATTTTCATACATTACAAAAAATCATTTCTTCCTTCACCCTCTGCATTAGCAGTATTGCAGAACAGTCAGACGTTAAACCAAAAAAAAACAAATTTAAGAAAAACGGTCTGGCTGTGTAGTCAAATTCATCACTTTCAAAGGAGACAACTCTTGACTAATGTCTTTTACACCTCTACCTCTTCCATTCTTAAATAGTTTAGTCATATAATTGGCTGACTATGTGATAAGAAACAGAACTATTTTTTGTAGCCTGGAACCATTAAATGAACTAAAAAACAGATTAAGGACTATCATACTTACTTCACCAGTAATGCAATTGGTTTTTTAATCGGTTTTTAATAGGTTGACTGCTATTTGAATGCTGAGTAGGTTTGCCAGAAATGCTACAATGGTTTTTTCCATTTTTATGCCATACAGTATATAAAAACTAGTTAAAAGTTACAAAAAATTAATTTAATTCTTTTATTTTTTAATACAAAGAAATAGAAATGTGTGTCTCACATAACTTGGTATAAGAATTATTTGTTTTACGTCTTTTAAACATATTGAATTTACAAATAATTATATAGTTCAGCCATTCTTATTTTGCTCCTACTGTCAACAAACCAAACAGTCATGAGGCAGCACAGTAAAATAGGTGAGCTAGCACACCCCGCTCTGCACAGAGCGTGCCGTACAATTGAACGATGAGACAGGGTGAACTGTGGGAAAAGAGCTAGTACTATACGCGCGCCAGCTCATGATCTCTGTCGCCTGGGGAAGTGGGGCGGGTGGCATAGTAGAATGTGAGTAATATATTTGTCTTATCGTGCAGTACAAAACATTTAGTCATCATGTAAATATTATTATTATGTCTTATGGATTTATTTATTATAGGCCTACGTATTATTGCTTCTCACAACGGATACAAGTGTCACAATATACAGTTGTACATTTGTGCTAATGCGTCTCGGATGTGTTAATCATTATTCATGATTTTTGATCACCAAAGTGATTTTTATTTTCAAATTAAAGTGTGTTAACGTGCCAAAAGTTATTTGTTTTGTGTGAGGTAAATTTCGACGTGTATTTTTCATATCTTTTTTTTATTTTAATATGTCTTCCCGGAAAAATAAAGCGGTAACTCATTCGGAAGTGCGACAAATTATTGCATCAGTTATAAAAAACTGTGATGAAGAATCGCGTAAAGGACTCGGAATTGGCTTAACCACTTGACTGAGGTAAAAAAAATCATAATCATAATTTGCTACTAATTATTTAGACCTATAAATTAATGTTATGAAATATATATTTTATAATTTCCTTATTTTCTATGCTACGTGCATATTTTAATTCCTGAGGACTGCCTGACTCAAACTGTAAATAATTACTCAATATTAATAAATACAATGAAAGAAAAGTAAAAGAGTAACTATATTATAGAATAACATGAAATATTAAAACAAAAGGTTACTTTATAATGACAAGAACATTATGATAAGTTAAATGTTTTTTTCATGAATAGTATAATCTTTCACTGCATGCCGTAACAGAAATTCCTCACACGGATCACGAGCTGACGCGCTCATAGTAGATTCTAATATGTATAGCACTGAGCTGAGCTACGTGAATAAACAGACAGTGAGTCGAGCCGAGGGTGACTTTCGCTCACTCCTTCGCACACAGCACGTTGTGAACGTTCATGCATCCCTTTCCACAAACAAATTTTTGACATGTGTCTATCTTTGTTTCGTACGCACGTGGTAAAATTGTTACAGTATAATGGTATTTTACGACCACTGTCTCAGAGTTGTTGTAGTATAGTATGAAAGAATAATGACACCCGTCTCCTGCACGCTCACAAAAGGAGGCAGAGTTTATATATGTATACTTTCCATGCAGCGTATAGGTAGCCCTTGCTATGATGCGACTATAGTCTATTCCAGTTAAGTTGGCAGTGCCTACAAAATAAATTCCGATTCACAGGCGGTGCACGAAGGAACAGTCAAACCGCATTTTGATAAAGATCTACCCATACGTAGAGGTAAAACTTGAAGTAACTTTTTAAGAAACTTTAAAAATGAAAATAATTAAATGAAATTTTTGTTGCTTCGTCCAGCAAATTGCTATTCGTGTTAACTCTGTTTCGCTTTTTAGTTGGCCAGTAATTTTCTTTTCCTTAATTATTCTGTAAACTGATCGTTCAGAGACGCATACCATTGCTGAAGTTTTTGCTACAATTTCACTAATTGTTATATTAGCATGTTCAGTTTTAAAAGATTTCAAAGCATTTATAATTAATAGTTTTTGTTTAGAATTAATGCCTTGTCCGCGCTTGTTTCGTTTAACCGGAGAATCCATTATTGCTGATTTAAGAGAATGTAACTACGAACTATAGTACTACTTATTAAAATTAAAACAACACAATAACAACAAATATTAGTATCATACGTTTAAAAATATCACAAATACTATTATAATAAGAATTAACTCTAATATTAACACGACTATGTAGTAGGTACTACACTATTCGAATGCAGAAGCAAAACTGATATAATTGCATGTATAGGCGTACGTGATTCAGCAGCCTACAAGTGAAACGGTTGTAGTGTTAAACACAAACAACCAATGAGCAGTTGCCGTGCCACATTCCACACCAATGAATCTACTGACAACTTAACTGGAATGTACTATAGAGAGAAGTGGTTTAATCGTGGAGGGGATGTACAAGTCAGTTCTGTGCGGAGAGGAGAGCGTGCTGCGTGGGGAGGGAGAAACGCTGGTGTGCTGGTCGTTCAAAATAAAAGAGGTGGTAGCTCTCCACTCAGTTAAAAGAACTAGCTCTTTTGTGCGACTCACTCATGAGCATCACATCACTAAAACCAAAGCCATCCACTACAGGGTGTAAGTACACTAGGGTCCTCAACTTTAATTTCGTTATTCTTATTTTAAATGATGTATGCAATTAGTAACTTGCACAAATAAAAAACTATAAATAGAAATGAAGAATCAAATAATATCAAATAACCAAATCGGCCCATGGTGTAGTGGTCAGCGCAACTGGCTACTATGCCGAAGTCCCGGGTTCGATTCCCAGTCAGGTCTGACATTTTTTTCATCTATAAATCACCACATATCATTATCTACACACAAACCCAAGGCTTATGTAGGCATCATCACTTAAAAAAAAAACTAACACTAAATTCCTTATTGAAAATTAATTACGAGTATAATGCATGTAAGAAACGATGCAAGACAATACGATGTCATAATTGAACTGGTAGCATATTAAAACGACAATTTATGTTCTGTGTCAAAAATGTGGAGAGAGATTTATGGGTTTGGATTTGTCATCATCAAATTCAATTCTGAAATAACTAGTGACTCTATTAATACTAGATAACAGATCATTAAAATTAAAATGTTTCTTTTAAAGTTCTCTTGTTTCGTCATACAGATCAGAGGTAATACATATGTATAACTTGTAACAATGTATATTTATGAAATTATTTTTCATTCATTCATTCTCCCACTACTATAACAATGCACTGCATTTATTCCAACTACATGGAGCAGGGACTCGAGCAGTATTTTTCCACTCAGTGAAGAAGGTAATCGTCACTACGAGTCAGCTGCTTAATAGCTGATTTTCGGAGATGAAGGTTCAGTTTCAAATCCTAGTAAAGGTAGTTACTTTTATACGGGATTTGGACTTTTCCGTTATTTCACATCATCAAAATATCGTGTGAATGCATCTTTACTGTTCGACCCAGCAACTGCCTGCACGTGCTCTGTACTGTTCGATTAGCAATCACTTGATTCTTTTATTTTCGGTTGTTTTCATTTTCAGTATATTTTTGGTTGTTTTTTCCTTCATTCTTTTACAAGTTTCACAAATTATTAACAAGCTTTATTTTCCAAATTACAGAAAAATTAAGATCAAACAATTACAAAACATTAAAACGTATAAATAAGAAAATAACACAATTTTTAAAAAAAATACAGAAATATGATTGAAACGTATAGGCCTAGCTCTTTCCTTAGTAGAAATAATAGGAGCCAATTCCAAAAGATTAATTATGTATTGAACAGAACACGTTCAAAGCAAACAACCAACTGTGTATTAATAAACATGCAAACAATATTGACAATATTAATTATAGTGAGTGGGAGTCATCAGTCATAACAATAAAGATGTGTTTACACAAGGGGACTTTAAGGTTACAGACGGTGTGATGTGAAATAACGGAAAAGGTCCCGGTATTTAAATACTAGAACCGGTATTCTTTGTTAGTTGGTGTTCAATTAACTCTCTCAGGAGTGGTCTTAACTCTCTCAGGAGTGGTCGGCCTAGGTCTGTACAAGACTACACCTTATTTACAAGTCATACACATCATCCTCATCTCATTGTGTCACAGGGTTGCTTATTGTTCTGAATTGAAAAGATTGCAATGTACACACATTAGGGACAAAAAGGGAGGAAGGCAAAGGTAACCACCTCATTACTCATTTTTCTTACTAAAACCACTAGAGGTTCATATCAGCTTTTCGGCTGATTACCTAAACAACAATAACAAACGAATACTACACAAATTACCGGACCCGTTTTTGAATGTTTGGATTTAACGTCGGTGTCTGACCAGACTTTGCATGGTAAATCGAGGCCGAGTTCTGTATTTGGAATAGTTCACGTCGTATAAGTTACAAATTTAATTTATATAAGCATTATAATTTGGTGTTATTAGTGAATGAATATTTAATATAATTCTGTTAGCTATTAAGTTAATTCATAATAAATTTATGTTTCTATAATGTTATCTAATAAGTTGATTTTTTTTAAAATTCTTATGAATTCCTTGTAACCAGTATTAATTGTAATAAAAGAAAAGCTTAATGTTTCTGTATCAATTGAGATTTTTCATGTTTTAAATCCCTTTGTATAAAATAGTGGCCTGGACTTGTAAAACATGAAATGGATGAAATTCAAGATTTTGAATTATGAATAAATTGACATTTATGTTAAGGATATAATGGACAGAGAAAAGGACGAATAAGGAAATCTTATATCAGATGTTGGGGTTCGCCGTTTGAGAGTAACTAATTAAAAATTTTATCTTGCGAATTACCAAAATTTTGGAGTGACCACCTTATTATTTGAATGGTTTATTTTAGAAACCAGTCAAATGCCATTTTTTTCAGAAATTAATTATCGGTGTTATGTGTTTCTTTAGGGGTAAACGCACATTTTAGTGTAAGTTAGATAAATGACAAGAGCCGAGCTTCTGTATTCTGTAGTAACTTGGCAACACGTGAAGTTTCGGCTTTAATTCAGAAACCAGAGAAGCGACGTTTCTGCTCTAATATGCCGTCCCATTCAGGCACGGCATATTTTCATATGTTACAAAAAAATCATTTCATTCTTCACCGTCTGCATTAGCAGTAATTGCAGAACAGTTGTTGGACGTTAAGCAAAAAAAAAAATTCTGCTTTAACCGCGGTGATTTTTTTTGTGGCGCACCTGCTGTTCGGTTGGCACTGCTGTTTGAATTGCTAGACAGTGCGATTGTCTGTCAGCTGTTGTTATGGAATAACCTGTTGAAAAGCAGTTGATGTTTTGTAGTTAGTGTTTATTTTTAGTGACGGATCAAACTGTAATAATGTCAGAAAATCCTTAAGAAGAACCGGTGTTTAAAAGAAGACGAGAAGTTTCAAATGAGGATAAATAAGTACGAGCGGAACATTATTCGTAATGCTCGAGTTAAAGGTGAGAGTTATATTTTGTTTCTGTTATACTGGTAAGCAAGTACCACCCCAACAAAAACCATTCGTAAATAAATAGTATAAATATTTAAACATTAATGTACAAGTTATAAACACAAGCTTGAAAATAAAAACTCACAAGATATCTATATTCAAACCATAATCGAGGTTAGTGAAGTTATGCATAGACGAAAAAATCAAAATAGGTATACAGAGAAAAATTAGGTGATGGAAATTCTGACGGCGAAACTTTCAATAGTAATCATTCTTATAAATACAACTAAAAAAAAAATCTGGTGTAAAACACTCACAGAACTTTCTCTTGCCAATGGAAATAATTAACAATAAACCTAACATTATTAATAAAACGTTAGAAATAAACAAAAACCTAACTTTAATAACATAACCTAATTTTTAATCATGAGTGAAAGACGCAAAATGAAAATCAACCTCAGTTTAGCTTAAAAATATGGAAAATCACTCTTTCACGCTAAACTAGGCTCTGTAGAAAAAATGCTCTTAATAAAAGTTGTAGATTTTTTAATTTTCTATAAATTCGATTATTTACACTTTTGTCATAAAATGCTAAGGCCGAAATCTTAAAAAAAATCTATTTTTCTCACGTTTTCGTGAGAAAAACAGAAAATCGCTAATTACCGCTAAACTAAGCGTTATACAAAAAAAAATGTTTGAAATAAAAGTTGTAGGACTTCAAATTCTCTACAAATTTTATTATATACATTTTTGCGCTGAAATGCATATTAAAGCCGCAATCTTAAAAAAATAATTCTTTTACGCGAAAACAGCCTCACCAAGAATTTCAGCAAACATGGCGCCTACCGTATCTTGTAGACCATAAAAAATGTAATAAATCAGGCCCAGTACCTGTAACCAGTTTTTTATGTAGACCATAAAAAAATCTGACGACCAGTTTTTGAGAAAATCTCAAAAAAGTGAAAAATTACACAAATAAACTACTACTTCCGGTTGACCGATTTTGATGAAAATGTTCGTGTCCGGTCCGGTAGTGGTATATAACTTAAGTTTCAAGTTTGAAGTTCGTACGATGTTCCGTTCTTGATATATTTTGTATACACACACACGGACACACAACACACACACCGACCAATCGCTAAAAACATGTTTTTTAGGTTACGGGGGTCTGAAAACGTGTAGATCAGGTGAAAACTCGATTTCGAAAAATCGACATGAAAACAATACTTTCCTTCCTATATATTCATATAAGCAAGAGAAAGTAAAACTTTAGGGTCTTTCCCGTTTTCTGTATGCCACTATCAAATCCGAATTCCCTGAAGTTGCACACTTGTTCATTTCTCCCACTTCCTGCCGTAATGAGAGAGAGAGATATATACTCACGCACGCGTACACACGTCCTTCCCAGTCCCAGTATATAGTAGCCTACTATGTTACACACGTTCTGTTGTTTTATTTCTTATTTTGATTGTTTCATTTTGCTATTACTACATTACTATTACGTTATTTTTAATTATTTACGTTGGGAAAAGAAAGTCTTGTGAGTTTTCACACATGCCTACTTTTTTAGTAGTCACATCTTTTGGGATTATGCAAAAAAACCCTTCCTGAAGGAACTCTGCAGCATCTTCCTCTGTCCGAATATTATTAAGTAACTACAAAATTTATAGCAGACTGTGTACAGTTCAGCCGTGCTTAGTTTGCTCCTACTGTCAACAAACCAAAGCCAACTACTACAGGGTGCACGCTAGAGTCTGCCACTTTATGCTAGCAGTACACTATTGCCGAATGATTCGACGAATATTCGGGCCAAGTCGCGACAACGAATCTCAGCGAATGTTCTACACGAACTAACCCACTACATACTCGTCTATATTCGCGAAACCTCAGTTCGATCGTGTCATCACATAATTCAACGTACATCAGAAAATGGATTTTGATGTAGGGGTTGCAGCGGATTTTTATATGTACAGTTATGCGTACTACAAATACATTCATGCATACCACCAGAAAAAAATTCAGAAACCTTCTTCTTTTTTAATTCTACCGTGGAACGGTTTAATTGTTCGCTTAAACGAACCCACGCGTCGTTTATGTGCTTCTTATCCTTGTGTTTTTTATGGCAAGGATCCGATAACACTCCCTCACTAAGGTAAGCTTCCAAAAAAACTAAAGTATTTTCATTTGACCATTCCATAGCAAAATACACAGTTAAACAGTTATAAAAAAAATAAATAAATAAAAAGTACACAGTAAATAAATTAGTAGGTAATGAATAAAATAATAAATAAGTAAGTAGGTAATGAATAAAAAGTAAATAAAAATTATGGTGTAGAAACAAGGAATAATGTAGCCCGAATGAAGGCGAGTGTGTACTGCTAGCAGTTTGCCCCACTTCGCTCTCGTTATTCGTCTACATTCGTCCCCTTTGATTCGTGCAAAGTACCGACTCCAGACCGAACTAAGGCCAATACGAACCATGGCGAGGCGAAGTGGAACGAATAACCACAAATACACCGAGTACACTATCGTATTCGACTGACTTCGCCTACATTCGGCGATAGTGTACTGCTAGCATTACGGATGACGAATTCGTATTAAGTTAACTATTTTTTAAATCATAAGTACTTAAAGCACTAAAAACATCAGTCATGATATGATGTAGGCATAACAATTTCATTTAAAAAATACCACCATACTTTTAAAAGTATTTTGTATTTAAATACTTTTGAAAGTATTTTGATGTTACTTTTTAATCAGCGTGTACACATTTTGATATAATGTGCATGCTCAGTGACGTCATTATTTGTTTACATTAGGAGCAAACTAAGAGAGGCTGGACTGTAGTAACTTAAGGTGCGGTTTTGTTTGTGCGATTTTCGTTTATGCTTAAGTGACGCATGCAGCCGCTGCATTTGTCACTGCCATTACTCATTATTACTCATTATGCGCCGGCCGCATTGGCGCAGTTGGTAACGTGCTTGCCTCTCATCATGCGGTTTTGGGTTCGAATCCCATTCAGGCCCGGCATATTTTCATACGTTACAGTAAATCATTTCATCCTTCACCGTCTGCATTAGCAGTAATTGCAGAACAGTCGGACGTTAAACAAAAAAAACATAAAAAAATAAAAAATTACTCATTAAATGGATTTCTTAAGTGGTTCCGTTTAGCGACGCAAGAGATCGCATGCATCGACTGCTTTGGGAACCAGTCACCTGCAGTAGTCGCATGCGTCTGGAAGTTGAAAATGAGTGTTTCCAAAGACGATGACGCAAAACCCATTGAGTTAGCTGCAGAAACTATTTGATTCTTCAAAATTGCTTTCATCGTCTAATAGATACTGTAAACTCCTGCTAATCCGAAATAATTGGGGTGAGCCGATTTCGGATAAGCCGGGTTTTTTTAATAACAAGAAAATGGTGTTTTATTGTAAAAAAATATTACTGTATCCTAAAACTTTTATTCGTACGATATAATTGTTAAATATTTTCCGTAAATTTCAATTATTTTTTTGAAGTCAGAAATTATTTTTGGGTTTTTATTTTCCATTCTTTTTCTTACCGAAATGTCCCGCCAACGTTTAACTAAAATTACATTAGCGGGCGTCGCTTTGATGGTTTTGACCACGCCATTACGTTTACACGACATTGTTAAATATCATTTCACTTCCACTACCAGTATGTAACACTAATTTTAGCCACAAAACGAAATGAAAATTACATTAAGGCCAAGACACTACCGTACCCATTCAACCACAATACAGTACTAATTGACTGTTTACAGCAAAAGTGATGTAGCCAAAATAAACAGTAGGCCTAGTTGTAGGCTACCGCTTCAAGGAAAATACCATGTTATCGGCAAAAATCCTGTCTGCAGTGCTGAATGTCATGTAGGCATACTTCACATGCTATAATTTACATTTCAGTTTGCTTAAACAGTATTTTGGTACAGAAATACAATTTACAGTATTTATTATTTATTGTTTTTAACCCTTTCAGTACCAACGTCCAAAAAACAGGACGTCGATATTTTACCTAATGATAAAATCCTGTTTATCGAAAATCCGTACGTTATTCATAAAGTGCAAACGTCCGGATAACCGAGCATTTCTAAAAAATCTTTTAAACAGAAATTAATGGAATAATGTATTTTGAATCCGCCTTCGTGGCGTACTGACTACCGCGCTAGCCTACAAAACGAAAGGTTCTGGGTTCGATTCCCGGCTAGGGTTTGAAAATTTTACCATGTTAAATCCACCGTTAAGGTACAAAAACCTACAGTAGTTGCTAATGACCAAGCTGTCAAAGCGACTTTAAATAAACTAAAAGTAGTGTAAGAACGATTTCCTTTTTTATGGACACAATAAAAATGAATTTTTGACAGGAAATTTTATTTTTCTGTAACGTTGAAATTTTGGCCGGCAATGGCAGGCTTACGCCTCCAAATTTTCGAAATAATGGCAGGGTCTTTTTGTACACCCTTATTAAAAATAAATGGCACTTTAGATCAAACTTTTAATTATTGATTCGGTACTGAAAGGGTTAATTACAGTTATTTGTAGAAAAAAAAAAACATTTAAAATACTGAGTATTTTTGACGTTTCGGTTAACCCGGACGTGCAGTTGGATCGCACATTCCACTGCACAAATGAAACTACAAAAAAAATTCAGCCGCTCTTAGTTTGCTGCTACTGTCAACAAACAAAAGCCACCTACTACAGGGTGCACGCTAGAGTCTGCGACTTTACGGATATCGTATTCCTAATAGTTTAACTATTTTTTAAAATTATAAAGTACTAAAAACATCAGTCATGATATGTTGTAGGCCTAACAATTTCATTTAGAAAAATACTTTTAAAAGTATTTTTTATTTAAATACTTTTGAAAATATTTTGTTGTTACTTTTTAATCAACGTGTACACATTTTGATATAATGCGCATGCTCAGTGACGTCATTATTTGTTTACATTAGGAGCAAACTAAGACAGGCTAGGTTTACCCGACCTATGCATCAGTTGCATGCGACGATCGCACAAATGAAACCGCACCTTAACTGTGAAATCGGAGTGGAGTTGACATTGCATAGGAATATTGCTATATTATAGTCAGATTGGCTTGCTAGACGCAAGAGTGGGAGAAATGTGTGACCCTTCAGGGATTCGGATTTTATAGTGGCATACAGAAAACGGAAAAGACCCTAAATAAATGATGAATTAAAACAGTTTAAAAGATCTGGTGTGAAACACTCACACAACTTTCTCTTGCCAATGCAAATAATTAACAATAAACTTAACATTAGTTATAAAACATTAGAAATAAATAAAAAACTGACCTCAATAAACATAACCTAATTTTAATCATGAGTGAAAGACGCAAAATGAAAATCAACCTCAGTTTGGCTTAAAAATACGGAAAATCACTCTTACACATTAAACTAGGCTCTGTAGAGAAAAATGCTCTAAATAAAAGTTGTAGAACTTTTAATTTTCTATAAATTTGATTTTATACTTTTTTGTCGTACAATGCATACTAAGCTGCCCATAACAGACAGGTGGAGAGTCAAATTATTTACTCTCAATCTGTTCATTGCTGGGCTAAAATAAATAGTTCTGTTTCTTATCACATGGTCAGCCAATTAAATGACAATCATTTAAGAACAGAAGAGGTAGAGGTGTAAAAGACACTAATCAGAGTTATCTCCTCTGAAAGTAATGGATTTCATTACACAGGTAAACCCTGTCGTGAATAAAGTGAAGGTGTCATTTGCAGAGTGGAAAATTGTGCTTTTCAGAGGGCCCGGCATGCTGATAAGCATATTTTTCTATTCAGTGAGGAAGGCAATGGTAAACCACCTCACTCCTCATTTTACTTAGTAAAACCTCTACAGGTTCAAACCAGCTTTTCGGCTGATGACCTAAACAACACGCATACTAAGGCCGAAATCTTAAAAAATAGATTTTTCACACGTTTTCGTGTGAAAAAAAAACAGAAAATTGCTAATTACCACTAAACTAAGCGTTGTACAAAAAAAAGTTTGAAATAAAAGTTGTAGAATTTTAAATTCTCAACAACTTTCCTTATAAACCTTTTTGCGCTAAAATGCATAATAAAGCCACAATCTTAACAAAATAATTTTTTTACGTGAAAACAGCCTCACCAAGAATTTAAGCAAATATGGCGCTTACCCTATCTTGTAGTGCATAAAAAATTTAGTAAATGAGCCGATTTAAAAAAAATGTAGGACCAGTTTTTGAGAATATCGCAAAAAAGTGAAAAATTACACGAATAAACCACTATTTCCGGTTGACCGATTTTGATGAAAATGTTTGTGTCGGGTCCGGTAGTGGTATGTAACTTAAGTTTCAAGTTCGTATGATGTTCCGTTCTTGAGATATTATGTATACACACACACACGCGCGCGCACACAGACCAATCGCTAAAAACATGTTTTTTGGATTCAGGGGGTCTGAAAACTTGTAGATCCGGTGAAAACTCGATTTGTTAAAATCGACATGAAAACAATACTTTCCTTTCTATATATTCATATAGGCAAGAGAAAGTAAAAAAATCTGGTGTGAAACACTCACACAACTTTCTCTTGCTAATACAATGAATAAACAATAATCCTAACATTAGTAATAAAACATTAGAAATAAAACAAAAAACTAACCTCTAAACTAGGCTCTGTAGAGAAAAATGCTTTAAATAAAAGTCCTACGATTTTTTGAACCAGTCCAAAAATTGGTCCTACGATTTTTTTAAAAAATCGCCTGATTTACTAAATGTTTTATGCTTTACAAGATAGGGTAGGCGCCATGTTTGCTGAAATTCTCTGCGAGACTGTTTTCACGTAAAGAAATAGTTTTTTTAAGAATACGGCTTTAATATACATTTTAGTGCAAAAATTTATTTAATAAAAGTTGTAGGCAATTTAAAATTCTACAACTTTTAATTCAAACATTTTTTTGTATAACGCTTAGTTTAGCGGTAAGTAGCGATTTTCTGTTTTTTTCTCACGAAAACGTGTGAAAATCGATTTTTTTTATCGCAGAAAAGTGAAAAATTTCACGAATAAACTACCGTTTCAGGTTGACCGATTTTGATGAAAATGTTCGTGTCGGGTCCGGTAGTGGTATGTAACTTAAGTTTCGAGTTTCAAGTTCATACGTTGTTCCGTTCTTGAGATATTCTGTTCACATACGCACGCGCGCGCGCACACACACACACACACACAGACCAATAGCTAAAAACATGTTTTTTGGGTTCAGGGGGTCTGAAAACATGTAGATCCGGTGAAAACTCGATTTCGAAAAATCAACATGAAAACATTACTTTCCTTCCTATATATTCATATAGGCAAGAGAAAGTAAAAATCTGGTGTGAAACACTCACACAACTTTTCTTGCCAATGCAAATAATGACCGATACAACCTAACATTAGAAATAAATAAAAAACTAAGCGCAAAAACATAGCCTTATTTTAATCATGAGTGAAAGACGTAAAGTGAAAATTAACCTCAGTTTGGCTTAAAAATACGGAAAATCACTCTTTGATGCTAAACTAGGCTCTGTAGTGAAAAATACTTTAAATAAAAGTTGTAGATCTTTTCATTTCCTATAAAATTGATTATATACACTTTTGTCGTAAAATGGATTCTAAGTTCATTCTAAATTCATTTGGGTTCAGGGGGTCTGAAAACGTGAACATCCGGTGAAAATTCGATTTCTTATAATCAACATGAAAACAATACTTTCCTTCCTATATACTCATATGGGCAAGATAAAGTAAAAAATGTTATTACCCAATGTTATGTTATGTTATGTTAACAGCTAAATGAATAGAAGAACTAAAAAAAAAAAAAAACTAATACTGACCATATGACCACGTATCATCATATGTTTACAATACAAACTTAGCCTTATTTGTTTTTATTAGCTGTAGTGCTTTACAACTTATGATTTTTAGTTTTGAGGTTTAATAGTTTATTTTTTTTTAAGTATTCATTGAAGTCAGTTCTGATATAAATTTTGGATTGTTAATTTAAAAAAAATGACGTATCAACTGAATAAATCACAAATAACATACCAACAGTTAGGTCAAGATGAATTAAGGCAAATGGCTGAAGAGGAATATTTTCGTTTACAAAGTAAATTCCATGTAACTGAAAACACCAAATCGGATTATTCTCATAAATTACAAGCGTCTTTAATTCAACAATCAAAAGTATTAAATATATTACATAATGAAAAAGAAAATCTAGAGAAAAATATTGCGGTGACTCGGTCGAAACGATATAGAGGACTTGAAGATGAAGGGCTGACAAAAGTTTATAATTTTATCGATGAAGAAAGTAGAATGCGAGATGAGATCAACAAAGAGAAATCATACATAGTAGACATTCAAAGAGAAATTGATAATGTTAAAAAAGAGATAATAACGTGCAATAAAACCGACGTACAAGAAACAAAAATTACCGAGAACATTCAAAAGTCAGCAAAAAGAGTTGCGATGTTAGAAAATAAATTACAAGTAGCTACAGTAAGATTCGCTGACATATTAAAACAAAATGATACGTATCGCAAAGAGATAGGAACTCTATTAAACGAACGGAAAAATTTTTTCAAATCATATATGCATATGTATAAACAATTATTACACGGTAAACAAATAATGTTAGATTTGGTAGAGCAAGCAACGACTACATATGACCAAAGAGAAGAAGCTTATACGAAATTAAAAAGTTTACAAGAGAAAACGTTAGCTGAAACTCGAATACAATCGAAAGATGTTCAAGAATTAAAACGAAGATTAGAGAACGCACAAGATCTTTATCATTTTCTCGCGATCAAAGGACAAAAACGTATATTAGCAGATCTTGAAGCTAGAGAAGCTAGAGAAAAAAGGCGTGCAAAACAAGAAACGATACATAGGATAAATAAATACATAGTATTATTGGACAAAGTTAGAAATTTATCAGACGAAAAAAATATCGATAAATTTGTAGCGAGATTTAAAAAATCTGAAGAAGAGAATATGGGGTTATTTAATTACGTAAATGAAGTAAATAATGAAGTAGAAAATTTACAGTGTCAAGTAACGGCACTTTTAGAACGAATTGATGAACAAAGAGAATTAAATGAAAAACGTGCGAAAGAACAACAAGACGTTATCGCAAATCTGACGAAAATACTTGAAGCGAAACAAGAAGCATTTGCCCATGAAGAAACACGGCTTCATTCATCTGAAATGATGTTAAACGATTTATTATTTAACATTGAAAAAATGTTCCAAGAGTTCGAATGCGATACAAGACCTGTATTAGCATTACTTGGAAATAACGCGCACGTTAATATTTACAATGTAACATTATGTCTTCGATTATTAGAACATCAGCTTTACGAGTTTATTTATATAACTTATGCAAAAGAGAAATCGATATCACCAGAGGAATTAATAACAGGGCCTTATGTCCAAGAGGATTTTCATATGGTAGCATCTAAGCGTCCTCAGATGTATCATCTGACATCTAGTTCACCATGTCCATTATGTGTCGAAACCGATCGTATATTTATATTAGATGAAACCAATGAGAATGATAAATTAGAAGAGTATGATGATGTTCACCGTAAATTATTAGAAAAAGTACATGGAACTGATATGACTGAACTTTTGCATAATATATCCACATGCAGATTGCCACGATCTCGTGCAATCATGCAAGCGCGATTCCAGGAACAAGAACATGAAAAAATTGAAGCTCAAGGTAACCAATGATCAAAGAAAATGTAGGCACAAGTAACATGTACAAAATAAAAGATTAAATACGGTAATGAATCAACTTCTTGTGTTTTTAATTGTATCACCTTTCTTTTAATCGCATCAAAGGAAGTAATATCGTATACTCTGTTTGAAAGTAGGTTATGATAGTGATAGTGTTTAATATTTTATCAGTTTTTATCTTGACATGGCCTGTAATTCCAATTAATTATCACCTAAAAAAAATAAAAAATCTAGTGTGAAACATAGTGTGTAATGTTTTCTTTTTTTTTGGGCTCCCAAACTCCCCTACACCTCGCCATCTCCACCCACTACTATGGCTGGTCGCAAGGATGCGAGGTGGTACAGTAGAACACAAATAGAATATCGCCTCAGTATACCACACCATTATAACTTAACGTAGTCATTCTTTCTTCACTAAAAAACAGTCAGCCGCCGAGCTTAACATACACCTCATAGACACAAATAACATAAAAATACATAAAATAACATAAAGATCACGCAGTATTTACAGCCTTCCTTCACAGTATTCTGTACAGTTTTTCTTTAATTTTACAATCTCTGTGAAACAGATCTACCTCTCCATTTATTTCATTGGCTGTAGCTATACATCTATTGATTGGAGCTATTTTACTTTTTGTACCTCCAGAAAACAGCCTGAAACTTCTTAAAGCTGTGCAAGGCACCCTCAGAAAATTTTTCGAGATATCCGGAACTTCAACTCGTGAATGCAGAATGTTGTAAATGTAATAATAAACTGTAATAAAATGTAAATGTAATAATGTAATATGTAATTTTTGCCTAAGTGAATTTTGTCCAGTTGTTTTTTTTTTGTTTCAAGTTTATGGTACTCTGTAAGAAACCTTTGTAACTGATTCTTCAAGAATTAAGATAACAGCTTCAGATTTCAACTTCATGTGTCAGCTCCGAGATTCCGTTTGTAATTACCAGCTGAGAATTCCTGATCAAGTTGCAAACAGTGTAGAAAGTTTGAGGTTCGACATCCACGAGGAAAGCCTCGGGTATCAGTTTCTTCTCTTTTTATATTTATCAATGGATGTATCCCCCATTTCAATATTTTGTGTTGTTTAGGTCATCAGCTGAAAGGCTGGTTTGAACCTTCAGAGGCTTAACTAAGTAAAACAAGCAATGGAGTTGGTTTACCATTGCCTTTTTAACTGAGTGGAAAAGGATACTTATCAGCATGCCTGGTCCACTGAAAAGCTTCTACTTTCCACCATGCAAATGACACCTTCACTTAATTCACCACCGGCCCGTTGGTGTAGTAAACACAGCTGGCTTCTACGCCAGGGTCCCGGGTTTAATTCCCAGTCAGGTCTGGCATTTTTACTTTCTCTTGCCTGTATGAATATATAGGAAGGAAAGAATTGTTTTCATGCCGATTTTAACAAATCTAGTTTTCACAGGATCTACACGTTTTCAGACCCCCTGAAACCAAAAAACATGTTTTTAGCGATTGGTCTGTGTGTGTGTGTGTGTGTGTGTGTGTCTGTGTCTGTGTGTGTGAACAGAATATCTGAATAACGGAACATCGTACGAACTTGAAACTTAAGTTACATACTACTACCGGACCCGACACGAACATTTTCATCAAAATTGGTCAACCGGAAGTAGTAGTTTATTCGTGTAATTTTTCACTTTTTTGCGATTTTCTCAAAAACTGGTCCTACGATTTTTTTTAAAATCGCCTCATTTACTCAATATTTTATGCTCTACAAGATAGGGTAGGCGCCATGTCTGCTGAAATTCTTGGTGAGGCTGTTTTCACGTAAAAAAATTGTTTTTTTAAGATTGCGGGTTTAATATGCATTTCAGCGCAAAAATTTATATAATAAAAGTTGTAGAGAATTTAAAATTCTACAACTTTTATTTCAATCATTTATTTTTGTGTAACGCTTAGTGTTGCAGTAATTATCGATTTTCTGTTTTTTCTCACGAAAACGTGTAAAAAAATCTAATTTTTTTAAGATTTCGGCCTTTGTATGCACTTTACAACAAAAGTGTGTGTAATCAAATTTATAGGAAATTAAAAGATCTATATCTTTTATTTAAAGTATTTTTCTCTATAGAGCCTGGTTTAGCGTGAAAGAGTGATTTTCCATATTTTTAAGCCAAACTGAGGAGGTTGAATTTCATTTTGCGTCTTTCAGTCATGATTAAAATAAGGTTATGTTTATTGTGGTTAGTTTTGTTGTTTATTACTAATGTTAGGTTAATTGTTAATTATTTGCATTGGCAAGAGAAAGTTGTGTGTGTGTTTCACACCAGATTTTTATATTTTATCAGTGGATGCATCCCCCATTTCAATATTGTGTTGTTTAGGTCATCAGCCGAAAGGCTGGTTTGAACTTTCAGAGGCTTAACTGAGTAAAATAAGCAATGAGTTGGTTTACCATTATCTTTCTAACTGAGTGGAAAAGGATACTTATCAGCTTAAAACTACACTCCTCGTATCGATTTACGAACACAAGTCTAGTTTTAGTTTCCTGGTCCACTGAAAAGCATCTACTTTCCACCGTGCAAATGACACCTTCACTTAATTCACCACCGGCCCGTTGGTGTAGTAGTTAACGCAACTTGCTTCTTTGCTGTGGTCCCATGTTCGATTCCCAGTCAGGTCTGGAATTTTTTCATTACTCATCTTCATCTATCAGCCTTTTCATCATCTGCATTAGCAGCAATTGCAAAACAGGCATTAGTAGGTTGACTCCCATGAGACACTTATACCATGAGACACTACCAGCCACCTGCTCAGAGGAAGAAAGGCAGATTCTGTGGAACTTGAAAAGAAGGGGTTAGAAAGGATATGCAGCACAGAGGTATGAAAGAGGATGACTGGTGGAACAGATCAAGGTGGAAATTGAGGTGCGAGATGCGGTAGCGTAGCAGCTGCAGGATCCCCGCTTAAAGTAAAGTAAGTAATAATTTTTTACGTGTGTTTTTTGTTTTTTTTTGTCTCAATTGTATAGTAACCCACCGGGTTGGTCTAAAGGTAAAGTCGTTGCCAAAATCAGCTGTTTAACAGCTGATTTTCGGAGATGAAGGTTCCTGGTTCAAATCCTAGTAAAGGTAGTTACTTTTATACGGATTTGAATACTAGACAGTGGCTCCCGGTGTACTTTGATGGTTGGGGTTCAATCAACCATATTCTCTCAGGAGTGTTCGATCTGGGTCAGTACAAGACTACACCTCATTTACACGTCATACACATCATCCTCATCTCATTGGGTCACGGGGTTGCTTATTGTTCTCAATTGAACAGATTGCAACGTACACATATTAGGAATAAAAAAAAAAAATTGTATAGTACCCAGTAAGAAACATTTGTACGAAGTGTATTTATAAACTAAGTACTGTTTTGAAATTCCACCACTGCAGTCAGTATTTGGCGTGTGTGTGCTGTGTACCGCTATCTATTGGCAAGCTACCGACATCATTACACAATCATTCGAACGTGTTTACGTTTGTTGTGAGAATTTGAAATGTTTTTTCCGTTTGAGAATCCCGCCGACTGTGAAATACCCACTGTGATGGGTTTTTTTAGTGCTTAAGACATTAAAGTGGCTGAAATCCATCGTCAGATCAGTCAAGTGTATGGAGAAAACTTTATGCGCGATGGGATGGTACGTAATTGGGCGAGAGCTTTTAAAGATGGCCGTACAAATGTGCATTAATAGGAACAAAGTGCGGTTAGGTGTACAGTGGGAGCTATCCACCTCACCTTATCCACGCCACTATTTAAGGAGCTTGAATTGCTTACAAATTTGTCACTCTACATTTTTCACATGATTATATACATTGGGCAAAATTTCAAAGTCCACTATCATAACACAAAAAATCTGGTGTGAAACACTCAACACAACTTTCTCTTGCCAATGCAAATAATTAACAATAAACCTAACATAAGTAATAAAACATTAGAAATGAACAAAAAACTAACCTCAATAAACATAACCTAATATTAATCATGAGTGAAAGACGCAAAATGAAAATCAACCTCAGTTTGGCTTAAAAATACGGAAAATCACTGTCACGCTAAACTAGGCTCTGTAGAGAAAAATGTTATAAACAAAAGTTGTAGATATATTAAGTCTGAAATCTTAAAAAAATTGATTTTTCACGCGTTTTTGTGAGAAAAAAACGGAAAATCACTAATTACTGCTAAACTAAGTGTTAAACAAAAAATAATTGAAATTAAAATTGTAGGATTTTAAATAGTCTACAACTTTTATTACATAAATGTTTGCATTAAAATGCATATTATAGCCGCAATCGTAAAAAAAAACAATTTTTTTACATGAAAACAGCCTCACCAAAAATTTCAGCAACATGGCGCCTACCCTATCTTGTAGAGCATAAAAAATTAAGTAAATGAGGCGATTTACAAAAAAATCATAGGACCAGTATTTGAGAAATTGCAAAAAAGTGAAAAATTACACGAATAAGTTACTACCTACGGTTGACCGATTTTGATGAAAATGTTCATGTCAGGTTCGGTAGTAGTATGTAACTTAAGTTTCAAATTTCAAGTTCGTACGATGTTTTGTTCTTGAGATATTCTGTTCACACACACACCCAGACCAATCGCTAAAAACATGTTTTTTGGGTTCAGGGGGTCTGAAAACGTGTAGATCCGGTGAAAACTCGATTTCGAAAAATCGACATGAAAACAATACTTTCCTTCCTAAATATTCATATAGGCAAGAAAAAGTAATAAATAAATAAAACTTTATTTAACACTCAATTCACTTTCTCTTGCCAATGTAAATATTGTCCTTATGTAATTTATGCGCAAGTGAATTTTGTCCGCTTCCATACCAAACTAATTGTCTTTTGTTTATCTTTTATGGCAGAGGAAAGGTGACTGAAAAGGATCTTTTAACTACCAGCTAGCTGCTGAGAGGAAGAAAGGCAGATTCTGTGGAACTTGAAAAGAAGGGGTGAGAAAGGATATGCAGCACAGAGGTATGAAGGAGGATGACTGGTGGAACAGACCAAGGTGTAAATTGAGGTGCGAGATGCAGTAGCAGCTGCAGGATCCCCGCTTAAAGTAAAGTAAGTAAGAATTTTTGTTCGTGTGTTTTTTGTTTTTTTTTTTATTTCAATTGTATAGTACCCAGTAAGAAACATTTGGACGAGGCATATTTTTAAACTAAGTACTGTTTTCAAATTCCGCCACTGCAGTCTGTATTTGGTGTGTGTGTGTGCTGTGTACCGCTATCTATTGGCAAGCTACCGATGCCATTACACAATCATTCGAACGTGTTTACGTTTGTTGTAAGAATTTTAAATGTCTTTTCCAATTGAGCATCCCGCTGACTGTGAAATACCCGCTGTGATTCGTTTTCTTAGGGCTAAAGACATTAAAGTGGCTGAATTCCATCGTCAGATCAGTCAGGTGTGTGGAGAAAACTGTATGAGCGATGGGATAGTACGGAAATAGGTGAGAGCTTTTAAAGATGGCTGTACAAATGAGCATGATGAGGAACAAAGTGGGGTTAGGTGTACAGTGGGAGCTATCCACCTCACCTTATCCACACCACTATTTAAGGAGCTTGAATTGCTTACAGATTTGTCACTCTACATTTTTCACATGATTATATATACATTGGGCAAAATTTCAAAGTCCACTATCATAACACAAAAATCTGGTGTGAAACACACACACAAATAATAATAATTTTTGCGCTAAAATGCGTATTAAAGCCGTAATCTTAAAAAACAACGTTTTTACGTGAAAACAGCCTCACCAAGAATTTCAGCAAACATGGCGCCTACCCTATCTTGTAGAGCATAAAAAATTTAGTAAACCAGGCGATTTTAAAAAAAAATTGTAGGACCAGTTTTTGAAAAAATCGCAACAAAGTGAAAAATAACACAATTAAACTACTATTTCCGGTTAAACGATTTTGATGAAAATGTTCGTGTCGGGTCCAGTAGTATTGTATAACTTTAGTTTCAAGTTTCAAGTTCATATGATGTTCCGTTCTTGAGATATCCTGTACACACACGCGCGCGCACACACACACACACACAGACCAATCGCTAAAAACATGTTTTTTGGGTTGAGGGGGTCTGAAAACGTGTAGATCTGGTGAAAACTCGATTTTGAAAAATTGATATGAAAATTATACTTTCCTTCATTGTATTCATATAGGCAAGAGAAAGTAAAAAATATATTAGTGGAATTTTACATTTAGTTGGTCTACCGGGAAATTCGATTTGAAGAAATAAGTTGTAATGTAGCCTCTTACCTCCTTTTGCAGCGTGATTACTTGTGATGAGTGTGGGGGGGGGGTAAATGGGGAAATACAGGAATTCCTATGGGAATAGGAATACCCACTGTACTACTGTCTTCTTCCAAACATTTTCTTTACTTCAGAAACTACGGTTGTAAGCCGTTTTCCAGGTGCACGTAATGTCAATTAATAAACTGGAAGGTCCGACTGTACACTGCGCGTGTACTGGCGAGCGATTGCCATGATGAGTGA
The DNA here is from genome assembly GCA_035578175.1 of Catonia carolina. Classification (NCBI taxonomy): domain Eukaryota; kingdom Metazoa; phylum Arthropoda; class Insecta; order Hemiptera; family Achilidae; genus Catonia; species Catonia carolina. Next base: position 11,473,902 of record JAQMRL010000010.1, read on the forward strand.
TCACAAACAAAACTACAGCCTCACACTCAACCCCTTTAACCCTTTAACCCTTTATACGAGGTAGGGTCAAAAAGTTCCCGGAATTGGTTATTAAAAATTTATTAAAAATATTTATAACATTCTTACATTATTTCCCTTCAAAATACTCTCCTCCTGCATCTACACATTTATTCCACCGTTCATATAATTGTTGGAAACACTCTTGAAAGCCGTTTTTTGAAAGTTCCTTCAGCCGCTCCGTCGCATTTTCAATCACCTCTGACGAATCAGCAAAACGATGTCCCTTCAATGCCATTTTTAACCTTGGAAACAGGTAGAAATCTGGTGGTGCGAGATCGGGAGATTATGGAGGATGTTCCAGAGTGGTAACATTATTCTTGGCAAGGTATTGTTTCACCATTAGGGATCGATGTGCTGGGGCATTGTCGTGCAACAAATACCAGTCATTCTCTGCCCATTTTTCAGGTCGTTTTCGTCGAATTGCATCTCGTAGCCGTTTTAAGATCTCTGTGTACAATTCTTTATTTACTGTTCTCCCTTCAGGAATAAATTCATAATGAATCACTCCACGGTAATCAAAAAACACCTCCAACATCACCTTACCCCGGCTTCTGTCCAAGCGAAATTTTTGTTTTCTTGGTGAAGTTTTTGACTTCCATTCAGCGGACTGCCGTTTTGTCTGATGGTTGTAAAGAAAGCACCATGTCTCATCACCTGTAACAATTTTGCGCAGGAAGCTGTCATCTGCATCAGCCATTTCAATCAAGTCCCTGGACATGGTCACTCTCATTTCCTTTTGCTCAGGGGATAACATTTTTGGAACAATGTGCAAGCAAACACGGTGCATGTTCAAGTCATTATGAAGAATGCTGTGAACACTCCCATGTGAAATACCAACTTCAGAGGCAATAGTATTGATGGTTGTTCGCCTGTCCGCACGCACAATTTGTCGAACGCGCTCAACATTGTCGTCTGTAGTGGAAGTGGAAGGCCGCCCAGTCCGAACGTCATCTTCAATTGTTGTGCGACCGTCGCGAAAACGCTTATGCCACTCGTAAACTGCTGTTTTCTTCATCGCAGAATTTCCGTATGCTTTTTTTAGCATCTCAAGAGTCTCCGAGGGTGATTTCTCCAGCAACACACAGAATTTAATATTGCCACGCTGCTCTAATGACGACATTGCACAATCCGACGAAAGACAGAAACTACGATCTACAATATTAAACACCGAACGCACGGAACCAACTACAACTGCCTGCTAACCTCAAAAGCACATTCACTACCAGTTATGCCAACCTCACAAACAAAAATTTCCCTTTCAGCTTACAAATACGTGACTGTAAGCGACCATTCCGGGAAATTTTTGACCCTACCTCGTAGGTCTGTGGTAGGTAGGCCTATACTTACCACTGGCAATAAGGTCGATTTTGTTTTAAGAATAAGCCATGCAGTTGAACCCTATTGGCATTTTATGGTTTTACAGATGTTCTCGGGTAAGTAGGCTGTCCACATATTGAAATTAGCGTGCAGCGATCTTTTACTATGTGAGTTACACGAATGTGGTAAGGATCATACCAGCGTACGCTCCCACGTTTGTTTGTTGTCACTTTTGTACAGTGCTTAGAAAATTCCAGTTTTTTACTAGAAAGCAAGCATTCATGCTACTATAAAGTTAAGATAAGTTATTCGACACATTTTTCTGTTATATAGGGCTACAAGTTGTTTTAGTAAGCATTCTTACCACTAAATATTATGTGATTCCCATTTCAATAAACATTCCTTGGTAAGTATACTTACCAGGGCTTGAAATACATTATTCAAGTCCCTATAAAGCAAAATTTAACATGTTACAACATGTATATTTTACCCCGTAAAATATACGTCCTATAAAGGGTTAACTTGTAAATTCAAAGAGTAGCACTATCAAAAGTAACATAAAAGTAAAAGGCACACAACATGCCACTTGCACGCACTCTGTCTGGAATGGTGAGTATTAGTCATTTTTGGTGTTTTATTGGCGAATACATACATATTGTAACTAACGAGTGTTTTTATTAAGGACGCAACCCTGATTATAAGAACATAGAAGTAATACATCTGTAAATTTTCTGTCCCCCAATTGGTATGTTGGCAACAGTGTACTCAAGGCCAACCTCCTAAGACAGTTAAAATGTACCAGTCAAGCATTAGTGTGGTGAGAGCAGTCGTTTTGTTATATTATGTCAGCAATGGTTTTTTCCAAGGAAGAACGCGTGTTTATTGTAGAGACTTACATAGCGAGTAATTCTTACAAATGTGTGCAAGATAAGTTTCAGTTGAAATTTCCCCGTTCTGGCTTCCCGAATAAATCGTTAATATTGCATTTAATAAATAAATTCTGTAGAACTGCGAGTGTACTCTATGAGAAAGCACTTGCCAGCCAACAAAGTTAACCGCGGAAGTTCTCGAAGATTTGAAAAATCGTTTGACTCAATCACCTAAAAAATCGCTTAGAAGATTATCATCGCAAGCTGGTCTAACATTAACTACTGTTTTCAGAGCTACAAAAAAGTTACACTTGCATCCTTATCATGTTGGCGTAACTCATGAACTGAAAGCTATAGACCATCAGACGGCTATGAGCGTTCTTCCTTGGACAAAACCATTGCTGACACAATGTAATGAAACGACTGCTGTCACCACACTAATGCTTGACTGGAACATTTTAACTGTCTTACGTAGTTGGCCTCGAGTACACTGTTGCCAACATACCGATTGGGGGACAGAAAATTTACCGATGTATTACTTCTATCTTCTTATAATCAGGGTTGTGTCCTTAATAAAACACCCATTATATGAGGCATAAATTTTTTATGCCAGAATTGAATCTGGATTATCAACTGTCCAGAGTTTTGGCATCTAGATTATTGACATTCTACTGTATTTTTTTTTTTAAACAGCACTTACTTTCCAGACATGTCTAATTTATTTACAATGACAAATTACACTGCTTAAAATTACGAGGCGTGTTCAGAAAGTAAGTACTGTTTTTAAAAAAAGCAAGTAAAACAATTTTTTTCAACACAATTTTATTTCTACATGAAAGCCCAAACCTTAAACTATTTTTCGCATAGTTTCCACCGATGTTCAAACACTTGTGGTAGTGGGTGATCAATTTGTCTATACCCTCTTCGTAGAAGGTTCCCGCCACTGACGTGCACAAAACCAGGAGACTCGGAAGTGCTTTGACTTTTCTCACACGGTACAGTAATGATGGTGAGGATTTTTTAAACAAAATTGTGACAGGTGATGAAAATTGGGCCCGTCATGTCACACCGGAATCTAAATAGCAGTCAATGGAGTGGCGACACACGCAATCCCCAAAGAAACAATGAACAATGCAATTCAAGACGACAATGTCTGCACAAAAAATCATGTGCACTGTCTTTTGTGATCGGAAAGGTGTTTTGCTGATTGATTTTCTCCCAAGAGGTGAAACCATTAATGTGGCAAGGTATTGCGAAAGCTTAAGAAAACTAAGGCGGGCAATTCAAAACAAACGGAGAGGAATGCTCAGTAACGGAATTGTGTTGCTCCATGACAATGCTCGGCCCCATACCGCTGGTGACACTCAAACATTGGTTCGACAATTTCGTTGGGAGCAGTTCGATCACCCGCCCTACAGCCCGGACTTGGCACCGTCTGACTACCACTTGTTCCTACACATGAAGCGCGAGCTAGGCAGCCAACGCTTTGAAACCGACAATGAAGTGAAAACTGCCGTGGAGTCGTGGCTACATTTGTTGGCGGGAACCTTCTATGAAGAGGGTATAGATAAATTGATCACCCGCTACAACAAGTGTTTGAACATCGGTGGAAACTATGTCGAAAAATAGTTTAAGGTTTGGGCTTTCATGTAGAAATAAAATTGTGTTGAAAAAAAATTGTTTTACTTGTTTTTTTTAAAAACGGTACTTACTTTCTGAATACGCCTCGTAAATATTTTCTATAAATTCTGTGTTTAATTATCTACTAAATTTTTGTGATTATTTCTTTGCAGGTATTCATGATAAAGGTGGAAGTGGCAGAGAGGGGATGAAGATAGACTTAGTTGTGGATGTTCACTTGAAAATGATACAATTTGTTCTTGCAGTTTATATGTTTATGCGCAGTACCGAATGCCCAAGCACATATTCAAGTCTTTCATAATTAGGCCTACCTTGTTCGTATATTTTATAAAATATTACATAATAAATTAAGTTTATTATTTTTTACCTTATTACAAAATATCAATCAATTATAAGTAGAAAAACATATTTATCATTCAGTAAATAATACTATAGTTTACTTCATAATCTCATATGTTTTAATTTTGAAATAACCAAAGCTTACAATTGAATCGGTGAGTGGAAAAAGGGTAATATTCCAAAAAATGCGAAATTGAATGAAGATAGCAGTTTTGTTAAGTTTACTTCAGCGCATGTACTGATTGATAGAAGGGAAATATTGCTTGTATCTAAAAGCAGCTAAGCTACATTAAAAATTTAGTAGAGTGGAAAAAGGATAATATTCCAGGAACCCTTCTTCCATACATTAGCGAACAGCTGTTGGACCACTGGTTTCTCTGTTATTATTATCAAAATGTAACTGTTAATTATTTTGAAATAAAAATAAAGTTTTGTAGCATAATGGCACATTATATTAGTTTTTTCAACTTAATTTTTCCCATTCACTTGTACCAAATCTAAAAAAAGGTGAATAGTCAATATATTAATAATCAAAAATCAATCCCATGATTATTGTAAAACAAATAATTCTAAAGTCACCATTAAAAAGCTTTAATATAGTACTACAAATGACCAATTGAACATTTTACCATTAAACCAAAAACAAAGTCACAAAACAGTTTTTTTTTAAATTTTATCCAAAATAAGGATTTTGGAATATTACCCTTTTTCCACTCACCGATTCAATTTTTCTTGTCAAATTATTACACCATGGTTGCCAGGATGCCATGAAGAGAAGCTGTTAAATTTATGACCTTGTAATAAATTTAATATCTATTACTCATGGCAAATAAGTAATAAAAAATATATGCTTGAGAATGGCAATGACTAACTGACAGTTTTTTTTTAAAACTATTTCTGTGTAATTTATATAAATATTTTAAATTTTTTTACTAACCTTTTATAGCTGCCTCAATTTTCATTTATTTTTGATTTTATAAAATACATGTTGTGGTTTTCTAGTTTGTGTAGACGACTGTAAAAACTAATACTTTTATAAAAATTGTAATATAGATACTGAAGTTACGAGATTGTCTTTTGCGTATGGATGGGCTGTTAGGAAGGGAAGTGTAAATATGACAGTGCTGCCAACCTCAACAGTGAGACATTACTTGTAAATTTCACTACCGTGCAGTTTCTACGTACATTTTGTAAGCTGTGGTTTAATCCGAGAAAATTTTCTTCATAAACCTTATAAGAAATAAATCTGACCTGTAATACTGCCTGTAGCTTAATTACATGACTAGAAATGATTCTTCTTCTTCTTCAAGTGCCGTCTCCGCGTCGGAGGTTGGCGATCATCATTGCTATTCTAACTTTTGAAACAGCTGCTCGGAACAGTGACGTGGAGTTGAGACCAAACCAATCTCTCAAATTCTTCAGCCAGGACGCTTTCCTTCTGCCCGGCCGGCGCTTTCCTGCTATCTTTCCTTCCATTATCAGCTGAAGAAGTCTGTATTTCCCGTTTCGAATAACATGGCCGAAGTACTGCAGTTTTCGTCGCTTGATGTCGTATAGCAGTTCCATCTCCTTACCCATCCGAGTCAGTACGTCCGTGTTTCGTACTCTGTCGGTCCACGATATACGGAGCATGCGGCGGTATAGCCACATCTCAAACGCCTCCAGCCTCCTTTCTAGAAGTTTCGTTAGTGTCCATCCTTCCCGCCCATAAAGAAGTACAGGAAGTACGTAGCACCTCAGAATTCGGAGCCTCGTGTTGAGACTAAGATCACGTTGGCACAATAGGTGTTTTAGTTTCGTGAACACTGCTCTGGCTTGCTCGATACGCGCTTTAACTTCCTGACCGTAGTCCCATTTGTCATTTAGGTAGCACCCAAGGTATTTGTACGTGTGCACCCGTTCAATGGCGGAGCCAGCGAGTGTGATTCCTGCGTTGACCGCCTCTTCACCGATCACCATGAACTTGGTTTTACGTATATTCATCCGTAGTCCGTATGCATTGCTAATTGTGTTGACGCGTTCCAGCAACACTTGGAGATCTTCCTCGCTATCTGCAATCAGCGCTGTATCGTCGGCATATCTCAGGTTGTTGATGCCCTCTCCATTCACTATAATGCCTTCTCTGCATCCATCCAAAGCTTCCATCCAAAGCTTCCGACAAACTGATTAGAAATGATTAATAGACTGTAATTACCAGGTATTTTATTCTATTGGAACAAATTTTCTACGAATGAATCACCTTGGTTACTATCGCTGTCACCGACGTCTTCACTATCAGTCTCACTAGTATCTACCTAACCGTTTCCTTTTTTTACTAGGTGTCAACGAAACTGTTGAAGAATAGCTTCTTCATATCTTTAATTTCCTTCTTTATTTTTCGAATTGTGGGAAGAGAAACATCACAGTAGTTAGCCACTTGCTCATTGCTTTTATTAAATGGCAGTGAAAGGCATTTTTGTTTAGTTTCAACTTCACAGCATTTTATTACACTGTGTATTAGACTTGCTAAATCTTGCAAACAGATGTTTCCACGCATGCAACAAACTTATGTCTTCAAAATTGTTATCGCGTACAACAAAAATTAAAATTTATAGAACAATTATCAGTCCAATATTGCTCTACGGAGCGGAGACATGGAAATTAGATAAAAGAGAGGAAAGGAAATTGATTGTATTTGAAAACAAGATCCTTAGAAAAATTTACAGACCTGTAAACGAGGGAGGAGAGTGGAGGAAAAGACACAACAGAGAACTTAGGGACCTTTATAGGGAGCCAGATGTGGTGTGTGAGTTCAAGTGTAGAAGAATTAGATGGGCTGGGCATGTTTTAAGAAGGAATGAGGACAGTAATCTTAACCAAGTGTTAAGAAGAAATCCTGAAGGACGACGACCAAGAGGAAGACCACGACGTAAATGGTGGAGTCAAGTGAGGGCCGATATGGAGAGAATTGGAGCGACCGAGGAAGACGCGGGGCATCGAGAGAGGTGGAGGGGCTGTGTTGGTGCGGCTAAATATCTACTTAGATATGTGTGGCCATGGCAGTAAGTAAGTAAGTAAGTAAGTGTATTAGACTTCGTTCAGCACTGTGAATAATCTGCCCACATTTTCGAGAAACTAACATTTCTGTTTACGGTAACAAACAGTTATATTCGTACCGTTAACCTACAAAAGGTTCCGTGATGTATAGGCTATGTTCTGAGTATATTACAAGTTGTTATGTTTGTTGTAGTGAAATTAAAGCAGTCGCGCATGCGCACTGACACTGACACTGTTCCCCCTTTACCCCTCGTTGCAAACACGGGCAAACTCGTGACTCAAGTGATTGTACATTAGATTCAATATTTGTTAATTTTAGTGATTTGTTGATAATAATATTTTTTAATGCTCGTTACTGATTCCGATACCAAGAAACAAGAAATAGATTCTCGATTCTTACCAAAAATTAGTCCCATTAATAAAAAAATCTGGTGTGAATCACTCACAAGACTTTTGCTTGCCAGTGCAAATAATGAACAATTAACCTAACATTAGAAATAAACATAAAAAACTAACCTCAAAAACCATAATCTTATTTTAATCATGAGTGAAAGTCATAAAATGAAAATCAACCTCAGTTTAGCTTAAAAATATAGAAAATCACTTTCACGCTAAACTAGGCTCTGTAAAAAAAAAAATGCTGTAAATAAAAGTTGTAGATGGTTTAGATCTACTATAAAATTTAAAATTTATTTATACACTTTTGTTGTAAAATGTTGTAACATGCCAAGGCTGAAATCTTAAAAAAATTAATTTTTTACACGTTTTCGCGAGATAAAACAGACAATTGCTAATTACCGCTAAACTAAGCATTATACAAAAAAAAAATGTTTGAAATAAAAGTTGTAGGATTTTAAATTATCTACAACTTTTATTAAATAATTTTTTGCGCTAAAATGCATATTAAAGCCGTAATCTTAAAAAAATAATTTCTTTACGTGAAAACAGCCTTATCGAGAATTTCAGCAAACATGGCGCCTACCCTATCTTGTAGAGCAAAAAAAAATTTAGTAAACCAGATGATCAATCCACACACAGACCAATCACTAAAAACCTGTTTCTTGGGTTCAGGGGATCTGAAAACTTGATTTCTAAAAATCGACATGAGAACAATACTTTCCTTCCTATATATTCATATAGGCAAGAGAAAGTAAAAAACTAAATTGTTTAAATTTATTAATAACCTTTATTGTCACATTATGTGAATAATGTTCAAATCACATTTTCTCTAGTGCGTACATCACATTACGTTATTTTTTTCTGTTGTTTGTTACTTTCTCTTGCCTGTATGATATATAGGAAGGGAAGTATTGTTTTCATGTCGATTTTTAGAAATCAAATTTTCACTGGATGTACATGTTTTCAGACCCACTGAACCCAAAAAACATGTTTTTAGTGATTGGTGTGCGCGCGCGTGTGTGTGTGTGTAAACAAAATATCTCAAGAACGAAACATTGTAAAAAGTAGAAACTTAAGTGGAAGCTTAAGTTAGATACTAGAGAATAAGGAAGTTAGGCCATACTAGAGGACTTTACACAAATATTTTCATCAAAATCGGTCTAATGGAGGTAGTTTATTTGTGTAATTTTTCACTTTTTTGCGATTATCTCAAAACAGCTCCTACGATTTGCTTTAAAATCACCTCATTTACTCCTTTTTTTTATGCTCTACAAGATAGGGTAGGCGCCATGTCTGCTGAAATTCTTGGAAGGCTGTGCTGTTGTAGAATTTTTTTTTTTTTTATATATAGTTCCGGCCTTAATATGCATTTTAGGGCAAAAGTGTATATAATCAAAGCTATAAAAAATTTAAAAACCTGCAACGTTCAGGCCTATTTCAAACATTTTTTTGTTCAATGTTTAGTTTAGCGGTAATAGTGGTTTTCTGTTTTTTTTTTCATGTAAATCTGTAAAAAATGGATTTTTTAAGATTTTGGCTGTAGTAGCCTATACATTTTACAATAAATGTGTATATAATCAAATTTATAGATAATTGAAAGATCTACACGTTTTATTGAGAGAATTTTTCTCTACAGAGCCTAGTTTAGCATCAAAAAGTGATTTTCCGTATTATTAAGCCTAATTAAGATTGGTTTTCATTTTTCATCATTCACTCGTGATTAAAATTAGGTTATGTTTTTTAAGGTTAGTTTTTTTTGTTTATTTCTAATGTTAGGTTATATTGTTCATTATTTGCATTGGAAAGATAAAGTCATGTAAGTTTTTCAAACCAAATTTTTTTAATTAAAATGTTAACTGTTTAATGCCAAAAACGGGCAGATGGAGTGTTAAATTAATTGCACTCGTTCTGTTGGTTCCAGGGCTACAAAAAATAGTTCTCTCTCTTATCACATGGTCAGCCACTTATATGACTGAACTATTTAAGAACAGAAGAGGTAGAGGTGTAAAAGACACTAGTTAGAGTTATCTCCTCTTAGAGTAATGAATTTCACTATGCAGCCAGACCCTGTGGTGAATGAAGTGAAGGTGTCATTTGCAGGGTGGAAAGTGAGTGCTTTTCGGAGGGCCTGGCATGCTAACAAGCATACTCTTTCAACTCAAGTGAGGAAGGCAATGGTAAACCACCTTACTCCTCGTTTTTACTTAGTAAAACCTCTAGAGGTTCAAACCAGCCTTTCGGCTGTTGACCTAAACAATAACAACAACTGTTTAATGGACAAATTTAGGTGGATTGTGAATATGGACACTACACGATTAAAATCTATGTCAAACATTTTGTCATGTCCACTACATGTAATGTACATTATTCTCGTAATGTGACTAATGTGTACATCACATTTCTCGAATGCGTTATTATCAGCATTACCTCCAAAAACAACCAGGCTTATAAATATGTAACGTTTTGGTTTTCCATTTTTTGGTAATTAAAGATGATTTTATGACCCTTGTGAATTCAGTCTTAAGTCAAATGTCTCAATATTTTTATTGTTTTTAAAAAATACAAAAAAATATATAAAAAAAATGGTAGAGGTGTAAATAACACTAATCAGAGTTATCTCCTCTGAAAGTAATGAATTTAATTATATAGCCAGACTCTGTGGTGAATGAAGTGAAGGTGTCATTTGCAGAATGGAAAATATTTATGCTTTTCAGAGGGCCCAGCATGCTGATAAGCGTACTTTTCCACTCAGTGAGGAAGGCTGTTGTAAACCACCTCACTCCTCGTTTTACATCGTATAACCACTACAAGTTCAAACCAGCCTTTCGGCTGATTACGTAAACAACACAACATAAAAATACGTTTTTATCATATTGATAAAAATGTATTTAGGCGGCAAAGAGATTTGAAATTTAATCAATATTATCAAACAAAAAAAGAAAATCAAAACATTTAAAATGTTTCTCTTTAAACTTGAAGATAATATCTAACCTAACATCATGTAAATAAATTTTGTAACGAAAATAAATTAAATATCAGTATTTAGTTTTATTTTTCAGGAATATAATATACTGTAGTTTGAATTATTTGATTTATTCTGTTATTAATAAGTTATAAATTAAGCTGGTGAATTATATTTAATATAAAATACAAAAATGTGATTGTAAATTTATTCTTGAATACTATGTAATTTATAAATAACTATTAAAAATAAATTATATAATAATGCGCGTTTGTTATTGTCCTATTCCAGTTTTGTAACATTTATAATACATTATTGTTATTGTTTGAACTCTTGTTCCAGGGCTACAAAAAATAGTTCTATCTAACGGGTGTTTTATTAAGGATGCAACCTGGTTATAAGAAGATAGAAGTAATACATCGGTAAATTTTCTGTCCCCCCAATCTGTATGTTGGTAACAGTGTACTCAAGGCCAACTACCTGAGACAGTTAAAATGTTCCAGTCAAGCATTAGTGTGGTGACATCAGTCGTTTCGTTATATTGTGTCAGCAATGGTTTTTTCCAAGGAAGAACGCGTGTTTATTGTAGAGACTTACATAGCGAGTAAATTTTACGAATGTGTGGAAGATAAGTTTCAGTTAAAATTTCCCCGTTCTGCCGTTCCGAATAAATCGTCAATATTGCGTTTGATTGATAAATTCCGTAGAACTGGGAGTGTACTTGATGAGAAACCACCTCGCTAGCCAACAAAGTTAACCGCAGAAGTTCTCGAAGATTTGAAAAATTGTTTGACTCAATCACCTAAAAAAACGCTTAGAAGATTATCATCGCAAGCTGGGCTAACATTAACTACTGTTTTCAGAGCTACGAAAAAGTTACATTAGCATCCTTATCGTGATGTCGTAACTCATGAACTGAAAGCTACAGACCATCAGAAACGATTGCAATATTGTCGGTGGTTTCGTTCTGCGGAAAAAACCATTGCTGACACAATATAACGAAATGACTGCTGTCACCACACTAATGCTTGACTGGAACATTTTAACTGTCTTAGTTGTTGGCCTTGAGTACACTGTTGCCAACATACCAATTGGGGGACAGAAAATTTATCGATGTATTACTTCTATCTTCTTATAATCAGGGTTGCATCCTTAATTAAACACCCGTTATTAATATATATGTATGGTCAACCAATTAAATTACTGAATCATTTAAGAACAGAAAAGGTGGACAGAGTTTGGTTAACCACTCCACGTTTTACTTAGTAAAATGCTCAGAGCATCTAAGTCCCAGAATGTTTTCAAAGTCATCAACAAGTAGCATCATCATTTAGAAACCAACTGGTTTATTCAAAATGTTTCTAGGCATTTGCTAAATGTCAGTATGTCACATGTTTTTTTAAGTTGGTTGTAATTGTTAAATATGAAAATGTTTAACAAAATTATGTTCAACAGTACGATATTACAATAAAATTTAAGTAAAAGTTGCTTTGAATTGTTGGGATACACCAGATTTACCTGCAATTTAATGTGGTGAACAGATAAATCATTCTTAATAAATGTTGGCTGTTGGTGGTCCTTTTTGAAATTTACAACAAAAAAAAAGAAATATTAAATTATCATAGCTAATTTACTGATGAATATTAACTTATAAATGGTTAAAGTAGATTGGAGACTACGAAAGTTACGTCATCAGATTGAATGAAGTTACGTTATAGAATGCCGATCAAGAAAATATACTGTAGGGACCAAGTAGTGACACTTTTTGATGCTACCAGGAGAGTAGGAATTAAAAGTGGTATCAATCGTAATACAGTTCATTTAGCTGATTATTCTTTCAATGTTTTTATTGAGGCTATGCACACACGATCATATTTTTCATGTTAACAATTCATCTTATAGGGAATTCTTGTATTAATAATTTCTCTCGTGTGCACTACGCCAACAACAAAATTTTATTTATTTTACTTCAAGACCAACTGACCTACTTTCATATTATGCTATCCTGGTATCGAACTTACCTTTACAAGCGCTCCGCTTGCCAGTACACGCTTTCATACAAATTGTAGAATCTTGTTTCTTTGTATTCATTCGTTCGTGAACGAGATAATAAACCAATTCTGCTTTATTCTGTACATAATATTTTTATACAGTTTTTCAAACGTGAATTACGTACCTCAAATCTCATCTGACTGCCGTTTTTACTATTTTTTTTATTATTAATAACAGGGTGCAAACTGCAGAGTTATTGAGGAATTTTATAAAAAGGAATTCGGGAATTAAAAGCTTGATAACAATATTTTAATAAAATTAAACACAGATTATTTTCGGTACAGATTTTTATTGAATTAACAGTACAGATTAATACAAAAGTTTTACAAATTTTTGATTAGAACCCTTTATTCCTTTTCGATACAAAGAGGAATAAAAGGGCAAGAAAAAGTAAAAATAAGAAAAATAAATAATAAGTAAAAAAAAAAAACCTGACTAAAGTAATTTTTTTTTTTTAATTTATTTATTTAACGTCGCATCAACTACAACGGTCATTAGCGACGACGTTGGGGTGTAACTTTTTGTACAATGAAGATGAAATGATTTTTTTTTTGTAACGTATGAAAATATGCCGGGTCTGAGTGGGATTTGAACCCAGGACCGCGTTGGCGCAGTTGGTAACGTGCTTGCCTCTCATCATGCGGTCCTGGGTTCGAATCCCACTCAGGCATGGCATATTTTCATACGTTACAAAAAAATCATTTCATCCTCATTTACACACAGTTACACCCCAACGTCGTCGCTAATGACCTTGTAGTTGATGCGACGTTAAATAATAAAAAAAAAGTAATTTTTAAAGTACATTATTACAAGTGATATCTCATTTTAAAGAGGATTAAAGGCTCTGTGTTAAAATTAAGCACACATTTTCAGCAAGGCATGGAAGGGATTCGTAGCCTAATTCCCCGTTGCAATCACCAACCAACATTTTCCTTCATTCATCCCTTTCAGCCGGCCCGTTGGCGTAGTGGTTAGCGCAACTGAACTGGCTTCTACGCTGGGAACCCGGATTCGATTCCCGATCAAGTCTGGCATTTTTTCATCACTCATTTATCATATAAATCATCATTCTCCACTGTCTGCATTAGCAGAAAATGCAAAAGTCAGATGTAAATAAAAAAGTACCTAATTCCTTTAATTACCAGGTAAGAAAATAAGTTTTTTACTTTCTCTTGCGTATATGAATATATAGGAAAGAAAGTATTGTTTTCATGTCGATTTTAAGAAATCGATATTTCATCGGATATACACGTTTTCAGATCCCCTGAACTCAAAAACATGTTTATTTGCAATTGGTCTGTTTGTGTGTGGGTGTGATCAAAATATCTCAAAAACGGAAAATCGTACAAGTTGAAACTTGAAACTTACGTTAGGTACCGTACCACTTGAAGACCCGACACGAACGTTTTCATCAAAATCGGTCAACCCGAAGCAGTAGTTTATTCGTCTTTTTTCAGTTTTTTTGCAATTTTCTCAAACACTGCCCTTACGATTTTTTTAAAAATAGCCTCATTTACTAAATTTTTTACGCTTTACAAGTTAGGGTAGGCACCATGTCTGCTGAAATTCTTGGGGAGGCTGTGCTTTCGTAGAAAAAAATGTTTTTTTTTAAAGATTGCGGCCTCAATATGCATTTTAGGGCAAAAATGTACAAAATTTAAAATCCTACAACTTTATTCCAAACTTTTCTTTGTATAATACTTAGTTAAGCGGTAATTAATGATATTCTGTTTTTTCATGAAAACCTGTAAAAAATGGATTTTTCATCAAATTTATACTACAAAATTAACAAGATCTACAACTTTTATTTTAAGCATTTTTCTCTACAGAGCCTAGTTTAAAATGTTTAAAAAAAAGTAATTTTCCGTATTATTGAGCCTAACTAAAGGTTGGTTCTCATTTTGCATCATTCACTCATGATTAAAATAAAGTTGCATATTTTTTTATTTCTAATATTTTAATACTAATGTTAGGTTATATTGTTCATTGTTTGCATTGGTAAGAGAAAGTTGTGTGAGTGTTTCACACCAATTTTATTTTATGTGATTCCTGCAGGATTTATTTAGGGTGGTTCTGCTGGTCTCTGGATAACTCCTCCATCGTAGTTGGTAGTTTCTTGATCACCTTCTCTGCAAACTGAGTAACCAACTTTCAGCTCTCCTCATGTCACAGCGTTACTGCCCCTCCTACCCCACTCACTCTCTCTCTCTCTGTGCTCTACTGTTTAACTCCTATCTTTTCAGATGTCTCCATTTTTTCATGGCCAAAATAGGGACATCTTCAAAGATTTGCGTAATGGACTGCTCTTCTTCACAGTCACATAACTGACATTTCGGAACTTCACCAAATTAAACCTCATCAAATATGTCCCAAAGCAACCATGTTATTAACTGCATAAATTTATGGTTAGTATCACTAAATGACTTCCTTATCCACTCCTCGACGTTCAAAATGAACCTCCTTGTCCACTCCTTGACCCTAGTATTCCTTCATCTCCTTTGCCACCTCCAACAATCCTCTTTATCAACACCAGTTTGCTGCTCTTCCTTCCGCATGCTACTAAATCCCATGTCTCATGGGACAACGGGAAGTAGTTAATTCTTGCGATTTTTTATTTTTAAAGTCAAACTTGTTTCTGTTTTTCCAGATACTAGATCCCATGCCTCATGAGATCTAGTAGCTGGAAAAACAGAAACAAGTTTCACTAAAAAAGTGAAAAATCGCACGAATTAACTACTTCCCGTTGACTGATTTTGATTAAAATGTTTGTGTCGGGTCCTGTAAAGGTACCTAACTTAAGCTTCAAGTTTCAAATTCATACACTATTCCATTCTTTCGATATTTTATAAGCAAACACAGATCAATTACTAAGAAACATGTTTTTTTGAGTTTAGGGGGTCTGAAAACAAGTGTATATCCAGCGAAAATTCAATTTCAAAAAATCTACATTTAAACAATACTTTCCTTTCCCATTTATTAATACGGGGCAAGCGAAAGTAAAAATTCAAATTATCTTCCTGAAAGAAATTACAAGATAAATTTTATCCATTACAATAACACACGGTTAACGACATGATCACTTGCTATTGTAAAGTTTTGTTGTTTATTTAGGTCATCAGCCGAAAAGCTGGTTTGAACCTGTAGAGGTTTTACCAAGTAAAACGAGGAGTGAGGTGGTTTACCATTGCCTTCCTCACTGAATAGAAAAATACGCTTATCAGCATGCCGGGCCCTCTGAAAAGCACATATTTTCCACTGTGCAAATGACACCTTCACTTCATTCACCACAGGGTCTAGCTGTATAATGAAATCCATTACTTTCAGAGGAGATAACTCTGATTAGTGTCTTTTACACCTCTGCCTCTTCTGTTCTTAAATGATTCAGTCATTTAATTGGCTGACCATGTGATAAGAAACAGAACTATTTATTTTAGCCCTGCAACGAACAGGTTGAGAGTAAATAATTTGACACTCCACCTGTCTGTTATGGGCAGATATTCCATGTAGGCAAGAGAAAGTAAAAAAGAAGAGAATTCAGGGAACGATGTTACCACTATGACAGTCAAACATTGAGTGAAGCTTATGCGCTGTCTGTCATAAATCCGGCATCACCACTTGGATTATTGTCGCCTAGCAACGAACCCCATTCCACTGCATTCACTTGAGTAGCCTACAACTCTTCTTTCAAAAATAATAGTATAAGTTAGTCCTACTATGAAACATTTCTCCCCTAAAACTATTTACAGTTCAGCCGTTCTTAGTTTGCTCCTACTGTTAACAAACAAAAGCCACCTACTACAGGGTGCATGCTAGAGTCTACGACTTTACGGATGTCGTATTCCTATTAAGTTAACTATTTTTTAAATTATAAGTACTTAAAGTACTAAAAACATCAATCATGATATGATGTAGGCCTAACAATTTCATAGAGAAAAAAATTTAAAAGTATTTTGTATTTAAATTTTGAAAGTATTTTGTTGTTACGTTTTAATCAGCGTGTACACATTTTGATATAATGCGCATGCTCAGTGACGTCATTATTTGTTTACATTAGGAGCAAACTAAGAAAGGCTGGACTATATATAACTATTATATATTTCACGGTTGATGAGTTCTGCTATTCCACACGTTTAGACCAATCAGAATGTTAGCCAGCATTGTCGCATTGCACCTGGCAAACATTACGCGCGCATGCGTATATATGAGCCGCAATAGTTCAATCTCGTCTTGCATCTTGTACTGAACACATCGATTATAGAGCGCGTTAACGTCCAATACTTTATAATATAATCAGCTGATTGTATGTTTTTTTTTTTTTTTTTTTGTCATCAGTCTCTCGACTGGTTTGATGCAGTTCTCCAACCTGTTCTATCTTGCGCAAGTCGTTTCATATCTACATACCTGTAACACCCTACATCTTTTGTAATTTGCTTTGTATATTCTAATCTTTGCCTCCCTCTACAATTTACTCCCTCAATATTACCCTCCATTATTGATAGCCCAATACCTGGATGTCTTAGGATATGCCCCACTAGCCTATCCCTTCTTTTGGTAAGATGCTTCCATATACTTCTTTTTTCATCCACTCGCCTAAGAACCTCTAAATTACTTATTTTGTCCACCCACCTAATCTTTAACATTTTCCTATAACACCACATTTCAAAAGCTTCTATTCTCTTTCTTTCTACAGCCCCTATCACCCACGTTTCACTTCCGTATAATGCTACACTCCAAACATAATGTTTTAAGAAATTTTTCCTAATCTGTAAATCAATGTTTGTAGTCAGTAAGCTGTTTTTCATTTCAAAGGCTTTTCTAGCTTGAGCAATTCTACTCTTGATATCACTTGTGCTTCTACCATCCTTTGTTATTTTACTCCCTAGATAGCAGAATTCCCTAACTTCCTGTATGTTTTCGTTGCCTACTTTTAAATTTCCCATCTCTTCTAAACCACTCTTGCTGCTGCACAACACTTTCGTTTTGTTCTTATTAATTTTCATGAAGTAATCCTTTCTCAAGATCTCATCCATTCCATTTAAGGCATCATCTAGTTCTTTCTTTGCCTCGGCTAATACTACTATATCATCAGCGAATCTCAGCATTTTTATTGTTTCTCCTTGAATTTTTATTCCTGCGTCAAATTTCTCCTTCACTTCATTTATAGCCTCTTCTATATACAAGTTAATTTGTATGTTTATAGGTTATAAATTGTTTTTGAAAGACAATAAAAAATGACTGAAGAAATATTAAACAGAGCTACAAAAGCATGTATTAGCAACGTTGCTGGCAAGTCATTGGCTAGCTATAAAGTGGGTAGGGGGCAATGCATACGTTCAGAGCTAATCAGCCTTGAAAAATATTATATAGGAGAATATTATGAAGTAAAAATTCATGTCATCTGCATTCATAATTCTAACCACAAACACACATTTGAACTGGAATACGGTTTTTTTTTTATCGTCTGACTGTTCTGTAATTACTGCTAATGCAGACGGTGAAGGATGAAATGATGATTTGTAACATATGAAAATATGTCATGCCTGAATGGGATTCGAACCCAAGACCACATGATGAGAGGTGAGCACTCATACCAATATATTGGTAGAGTGGATGCCAAATAAGGTTGCCGGTGTAGCTGCGCGAACAGTTCTGATTCAGTCGGTAGATTTCGTGTCTAAGTACTGAACTGCCTACTAAATCACATGTTTTAAACGATGTAAATAATCAGCTATTAGTGATGTTAAAAACATTCAATTGTAAACATTGTATACAACAATTAACACCTATCACATACAACACATTACGGACTAATGTTTTTAGGTTAGCCGATATATATAACGTTGCGAGAACAATGTGCCTCTGAACACAGCTGGTACAGCACTGATACCCACCACTCGCCGAGACAACCGTGCGTGCCATTACCAAAATATACCTTCTGCACACTTCAGAAAACCGGCAAACTTATTTGGCGTCCACTCTATTTTACAAGACATTTTGTCCTTACTACAAAAGGAACACATACCTTTACTGTAAACTCCCATTTACGTTGAAAAAATCTTAGTTTATTGCAGTATTACGATAGAAAACTATCTCAAGAACCTTTGCACAAGTGTGATGAAAATGTCACCCCACTATCACGTCAAACAAACTGTACAGATGTGCCGCAACCACTGGTTCGAGATTATTGAGAGATGTCTGCGTCTTTTTGATGTACTTATTTTGGTAGAGGGGATCAGTCCTTATCATAATCTTGTTCTTCGCTCCTTTCCACTGCCTGAAATTAATGGCATAATAGGTAGGTTAAGTTATGTAGGCGATTATCGTCGATGAATTTCATTTTAAGAAATCTCCGGGAATACATGGAAAGCTTATATCTCACAATAATTTATCACGCATAGCTACTTTCATCCTCCATTTTGTAGAAAAGTTTTTTTAATGCAACACGCTTGCTGTCAGTACCGCATGCCTAGACGAACTGTTGTCAACTGATCCCCTCCACTGGCAGGCAATGTGAGAGAGAAAGAATGTGACGGATCCATCATTTTTGCTCTCTCTGCACCGTAGAGTTCACTTTAAGGAAGTTCTTTCATTTGTGCAGGCATTATAAGATAATATATTAGAAATCCCTCATTTAAATACTTTTCTTGCTTTTTGCTGCCAAACATAATTCTAGTTTTCAATTTTCAGTACATACAATTTTAAACCTACTTTATGGGACAGAAATTATTTGCAAGTTTTTAATTCACAAATAAACGTAAAAAACATTGTATTAATTTGAAATTTATTCTTGGAAAACATGAAAACAGTAGAAAATTTTATCACTTTTACAAGCTAATAACATTACCACAAAAAAAATGGGTATGGGTTGATGGGTCATAAGTCAAAATGTTCATCTGATTTTGCTGCACAAAAAAGCTGAGGTCCCTTATATAGGTTCAGTTCAGCTCTCACAGTTTCCATTTCAGATGAAATATCAGTTAAAACTGATGTATTAACACCAAAACTGAAGGTTTGAACTGAAACTGAACGCTGGATCAAAGGGAAAACCATCAAACCATTTATCAGTTGCCCGTTATCAGTTCAAACAGCTGTGTGTAGAGAAGCTTCAGTTCATTTCTCATTTCTGTCGTAACCTTGTCTGTACCTAATGTCGTCATATAACAAATTTGTGACTGATGTATTGAAATTTATCGTAGTTTTCCGTGTCAGTGGAATAAGACGGACTCAAGTTACCATTATACATTTAAACGAGACAATGTATACAATAAGTTGTTAATTAGGTATAAAGAATATGATCCGATCCATCAGGTACGAAAAAAATGGTGCTAGCAAAAATGAGACCGGGATCGTCTTTTATGTACTGGTAACGCACTATAAGCTGATGATTGCGCCTATCATGCGGTGGGAGGGAGGACAGTATACTATCTATCCTACTTACATCAGCCAACCCGAAAACATAAGACATATATCAAGCGTGTAACTCAAAATATAACCACCACAAACACTTAAATAATCAAATCAGTACATGAACCGTCGCACTAAATAAGTAAAGAGTAATGTAATCTCGTACTTCCGGTTGACTGATATTGATGAAAATGTTCATGTCAGGTCCGGTAGTGGTATGTAGCTTAAGTTCTAAGTTTCAAGTTCGTACGATGTTCCGTTCTTGAGATATTTTGTACACACACACACACACAGACCAATCGCTAAAAACATGTTTTTTGGGTTCAGGGGGTCTGAAAACGTGTAGATCCGGTGAAAACTCGATTTCTTAAAATCAACATGAAAACAATACTTTCCTTCTTATATATTCTTACAGGGAAGAGAAAGTAAAAAAGTCTGTCATTTAAAGGGTTAAATAAATAAAATACTACACAACAATATGTAACAATATAGATTGAAATGTAGAATGGTTTCTATGATATTATTTATCTCAGGTATTTCATTTTCATTTTGATTGTGGACTCATGAACATCTCTCATTTTTGGTGAGGCTGTTTTCACGTAATTAGCTTCGTAATCTCTCTAATCGGGTACAACCTTTGACACCCCGCAAAAAAAGAGGACCACGTTTACATACTCTGAAAAGCAAATATTCATAAAACCGTTGTATATTGCATAATTCTGTGACCTCTAGTACTTTCGGTTGGAATGGAACTAATTCGTTACTACTGAAATTAGTAGGGGTTACAGAGTTAACAGGGGTTCAGAATTTTACTAATAACTCAAAATTTAAATAAGCTAAAAGTCTGAAATTTCATACATGCAAGTTTATATTGCGATGAAATCTGAAATAAATCGTTCAAGTGGTGTTTGATTTATAAGCCTTTAAATGCATCCGATCTGTTGCAGCAACAAAAACACCAGCTCTTTTTTCTTCTCAAACTGATATCGCAATATTAACACGTTCAGCACCATGGACACATACGTTGCGCCAAGCAGTACCTCATCTGATGTGCCGAGAGCGCCACAAGTGCGTCCCACACAGTATTATTTTTCTGGCGTTCTTACATCATCGGTTTTTCAGTTGTGCTCTTTATATTTTAGTGGCGTGTTAATTGAACTACAGTAAACGTGTATCGGTTCGTGGTTGCAGTTTTTACTTTCTCTTACCTTTATGAATATATAAGAATGAAAGTATTGTTTACATGTCGATTTTTCAAAATCGAGTTTTCACCGGATCTACACGTTTTCAGACCCCTGAACCCAAAAAACTTTTTTTTTAGCGATTGGTCTGTGTGTATGTGTGTAAACAAAATATCTCAAGAACGGAACATCGTACGAACTTGAAACTTAAGTTACATACCACTACTGGACTCGACACGAACATTTTCATCAAAATCGGTCAACCGGAAGTAGTTGTTTATTTGTGTAATTTTTCACTTTTTTGCGATTTTCTCATAAACTGGTCCTACGATTTTTTTTAAAATCGCCCGGTTTATTCAATTTTTTATTCTCTACAAGGCAGGGTAGGCGCCATGTTTGCTGAAATTTTTGGTGAGGCTGTTTTCACGTAATTAGCTTCGTAATCTCTCTAATTGGCCCTTGTATTTAAAGAAAATGAATTGTTAAAAATTCAATTACAATTTAACATAACTTTACTGAAAATAATGAAAATAATAAAAATAGCATTTTGAAATTACCGTAAAACTAGTATTACTCACGATAATAAGCTCGCATCGACAGAACTTTCAGACTAACTAGTCTATCACTACAAATGTCAGAGTGCAGTAATTCAGTTTACTGCTGATGACCAAAAAGGATACTAAATATAGCTTCGGCCTAGTATTATGGCTTGTTTAGAATGAATGTTTATTACTTTGGATAATTATTAAGAATCAATAAATAATACAATGGGATGTTTATAGAACGACATAGTTGCAAACATAATAAATCAATGTAAGAGCACAACTACAACATGATGTCATGGTAAATACATCATAGCTGTCGCTATGATGTATTTAGAAAACCACATATAATAGCACTTCCATGCCCCGCCTAGTCCAGTCTTACTCTCGCTGACGATCGTCAACTTGTATTGCGTTACCAGTACAGAAATCAGATGAATTAATGTCCCATAGCCGAGCGAGTGAGAGGGAAATATGTGGCATAACTACGCATGCACTCAAAGGTCTTTACCGTTATAATCCAAATCTGAAAACATACTACAGTTCGTTATCTTACTTGCTAGTTTACTGCATGGATAAACGCTTACTCACAACAACGAGTAAAATTATACAATGTTATTGGAATGGTGCGTATGGCGTGTGCGAGTGAGAGCGTTGTGCGTTCTCTCACTCCCACGGCTAGGGGACTGCAGTTCATCTGAATACTGCAACCATTTTTTACTCCAATTTAATCTCTAACTCTTTCAGTTTGTTGATGCTAATGACAGCCCAACTGCAGTAAATAGATTGTCGTCCATAACTCAAATGAGAATTGAACTGAAAAGAGTAGAAGCGTATTTTGGTTAACTGAACTGAAATGGAACTGACTATGTAAAAGAGGGCCAGTAATAGATTTAAAAAAAAAAAATTCCTGACAAGATAAATACACAACTATATTTCAAACGACTAAATTTCTGTAAGAAAATCTGGTGTGAAACACACAACTTTCTCTTGCCAATGCAAATAATTAACAATAAACCTAACATTAGTAATAAAACATTAGAAATAAACAAAAAACTAACCTCAAAAACATAACCTTATTTTTATCATGAATGAAAGGCGCAAAATGAAAATAGACCTCAATTTGGCTTAAAAATACAGAAAATCACTCTTTCTTGCTAAACTACGCTCTGTAGAGAAAAATGCTTGAAATAAAAGTTGTAGATCTTTTAATTTTCTATAAATTTGATTATATACACTTTTGTCGTAAAATGCATACTAAGGCCAAAATCTTTAAAAAATCAATTTTTCACACGTTTTCGTGAGAAAAAAACAGAAAATCGCTAATTACCGCTAAACTAAGCATTATACAAAAAATTGTTTGAAATAAAAGTTGTAGGATTTTAAATTCTCTACAACTTTTATTATATACATTTTTGCGGTAAAATGCATAATAAAGCCGCGATCTTGAAAAAACAATGTTTTTACGTGAAAACAGCCTTACTGAGAATTTCAGCAAACATGGCGCCTACCCTATCTTGTAGAGAATAAAAAATTTAGTAAACCAGGCGATTTTTAAAAAAATCGTAGGACCAGTTTTTGAGAAAGTCGCAAAAAAGTGAAAAATTATACAAATAAACTACTACTTTTGGTTGATCGATTTCGATGAAAATGTTCGTGTCGGGTCCGGTAAGGGTATGTAACTTAAGTTTCAAGTTCGTACGACGTTCCGTTCTTGAGATGTTTTGTATACACACACACACACACACACAGACCAATCGCTAAAAACATGTTTTTTGGGTTCAGGGGGTCTGAAAACATATAGATCCGGTGAAAACTCGATTTCGAAAAATTGACATGAAAACAGTACTTTCCTTCCTATATATTCATATAGGCAAGAGAAAGTAAAAATGACAATAACATCATGTTTCAATTCTCACTACCCATGTTAAAATAAACGCAACGATGTTATGTATGTATGTTCCGATATTAGTACTGAAAGTAATTTCAAGGAAATATTTTTGGAAAATTAATTGATTCTTTAATTCCAGTAGAAAAATATTGGATTTAACTCTCCAATTTTAACTCCTTAAATTGTGAACTGCAATAACAATAAAGTATAGTTTAACATTAACAAAAATTATATAAAAAATCTGATAAAGAATACAACTGAGAAAACATGGAGTATTTTTAGTAATAAAATTGTTTTTGTATATTTCGTTTGTAGTTTTGTAAGTTGTATATTATTCTGTATAGCACTTGGATTTACCATGAATTTTTTCATTAAGTGGTAACATCCGTTGGCATAGTGGTTAGCGCAACTGGCTTCTAGGCTGGGGTCCTGGATTCGATTCCTGATCAGGTTGACATTTTTTCATCACTCATTTTAATTATCATCATAGTCCACCATTAGCAGAAATTGAAAGAGTCAGACGTAAAACAAAAC
Source organism: Catonia carolina (assembly GCA_035578175.1). Lineage (NCBI taxonomy): Eukaryota > Metazoa > Arthropoda > Insecta > Hemiptera > Achilidae > Catonia > Catonia carolina. The sequence goes on from JAQMRL010000010.1 coordinate 11,498,129, forward strand.
AAAACAAAATTAAAGGGTAGTATTCTTATAAAAGTAACATGGAACCATGGTTACAGAAACTCAATATAACTGGAAACTAATTTTATTAAAAAATATTATACAAAAATACAAAACAAAACCAACTATTTTACTTAAAAATTTCTCTAATAAATTTACATGGCAGTTAATAAATGCCTGTTTAGTCTAACAACACGATTGTTAAATAAAAAAATAAATACAGAATTTTTCAGATTTACAATTCATCAAATTTTTTTTATTGAAATAGTATGTAAAATCACGGGGTTGCTGGAGGAAGTTAAAAAATTCATATATTTGTGGATTGTCTTTTCATTTGGATGGAAAATTAGAAAAGGAATTAAGTAAAAGGACAGGAAGGAGTTTTTTCTAAAGTGTGAGAAACTTAGTTTGGGATCAAGAAGTTCCAGTATAATATTTAACCGTTTAAGTGCTAGGATCCAATGCAATTGGATGAGAGGGACTTCTGAAAAGTGCCAGATACGGTCACATCGGTAAACCGTTATGTAAACGGCTACAACTTCACTATAAACTGGTACAATGTGTTGAATTTTGGCTTTGTTAATAGTGTAGTGTAATGTTGGAGTACACAGTCGATCTAGCAGCTACATAATTTCTGTTACATATTTTTTTAAAAATCTGTTACACATGTTTTGCGTGCGAAGCCACAATAGGGCATGCTGGTATTATAATATTCCAAACAATACACAGGAGAACATTTAAAATAATGTTAAAAATGTTTAGAAAATTAAGTATGAGGGCAATCCAGAAAGTAACAGACGTTTTGGCCTGGCGCGGCAGTGGGCGGAGCTAGCGCCGCCATCTTGGCGTCAGAGTGTTTCTCCATTCAGTACGCAACCAGGCGAGGTAGCTAGAGCATCGTGCGTATTGTACTTTTTATACAGTGGAGTTTTAAAATGAGTGCTGCGATTGAAAATCCTGATAGTTGTGAAGTGGAAACCATGTTATCGACCGAATCGTAACTGGTGACGAGACTTGGGTAAAGCACGTCAACTGTGAAACAAAACGGCAGTTGATAGAGTGGGGTCACATGCATTCGCCCAAGAAACTGAGGAAGTGTCTGCACTAAGTGCAGACACTATCAGCAAGAAAAATCATGGCTACTGTGTTTTGGGACGCTCATGGAGTGATTTCTGTTGATTTTCTTGAACGAGGCCAAACAATCAATTCAGAGAGGTATTGCGAAACACTCAGAAAATTAAGACGCGCGATACAAAACAAGTGTCGGGGAAAACTTAGTGGGAAAGTTTTGTTTTTCCACGACAACGCCCGTCCACACACGGCCAAACGTACTCAAGAGCTCTTGGAAGGTTTTGGATGGGAAGTTTGTAATCATCATACAGCCCGGATTTAGCACCGAGCCATTACCACCTGTTCGCAGCGATGAAGACATGGCTCGCTACGCAACGCTTCAACACTGACGCTGAACTCCATGCCGGTGTAAACCAATGGTTGAACTCACACGAGGCAGATTTACTACAAAGAGGGTATTGAAAAGCTTGTACCACGTTACGATAAATGCCTTAATTTACTTCACGATTACGTAGAAAAATAGCCTAAGAGTTAACCTTCAAAATGTACGTAATAAAAATTTTTTTTTTACTTAGTTAATTTTTTATTTCAAAACTTCTGTTATTTTCTGGACAGCCCTCGTTTAGTGCATATTTTGCGCCAATGCTGACTTACGCAGGAGAAACATGGACAAGTGGAGGGAAGCCACAGAGTAGACTGCAGGTGGCAGAAATGAAGTTCGAGACAAGTACACTAAACAAAATAAAAGAGATATAATAAGAAATAATGTAATTGGGGATGGACAACCCGCGTAAAAGAATGCTGTACTTGGAGATGGCTGAACAATGACCCAAAGGAAGTGTATGGGTTCAGTTATGGATGAATTAGGAAATCATTGTGATAACCAAGAAGGAATGGAGAATATGTAGTTCAAGGATAGAGAGAGGTGGAGAGAACTTATGTTGGGCTCGACCTGAGTACATTTGAAAGGAGGGTAAAGAGAACGATGATCGTCATCAAGAATTTATCCAATGTCGTCAAGTTCAGAACATTTACTTACATTTAAAGCACTTTGATCACTGTCTCTATTAGAACTGATAGTTGCATCCATAGTTTCTTCTTCTTCTTCATCCTCTTCAACTTCCATTTCGAACAGTCTAACTTTCCGTCTGCTTTCGGATAGAACGACAGCAACTTTACGACTTCCACTGACAGCGAAACTAGAGGCGACCATATTTTCGACCGGTCTTAATGCGGAACTATCGATGAGCGAACAACCATCGACCGATGAAGTATCTGCTTCTCGAATAGATTTTGTCGGTAACTGAACGAAAACAGCACTACGATTATCGCTCGACGGTTCTAATAGAACCGATAAAATTTCCGGTAAATAAAATTGAACGCCTAATATTTTCATGGGAACTCGCGGAGTATCGGACGAATCGATGATAGGATTGAAATGTAAATGTACAGTTTTGAAATTATTCGGCTCACCGACGGGAATATCAAAAAATTTAAACTGCGTTAAGTTTTCGTTTTGCAAAACGGCTAATAATAATCGCTGTTCATCGCATAAATGTATCATGGATAATTGGACATTATCTCTGAGATCAACTAAAGGAACAACGTGTCGCAACTGAAATAATGAACCGATCGCGTGTTGTGGAGCTTGAAACACATTGTCGATATCTTTATTCAAACGATTATGTTGTTGAACTAAAGAAGTTTTACCGTTTCTCGGAATTATACTTGAATGATTTAACAGACACGGATTATCGCGAAGAAGACCTTCCCAAGCATTTTTTGATAAATCTGGAGGATTTACTAGATCATCATCTACCAAGTATTGTCCTAGACGATCTAAACAACATTTCTTTTCTGGATTCGAAATATCTTTGATTTTGTTTTTATTTGTACCATCTAAGGAGTACAAATAATCAGCGATGAATGCGAGATCTTGTTGATTAACGTCTGTTAACGTTAAATCGGGAATTCTATCGTCCGTCATCCTAAGAATAACGGCGTACAACCAACGGAAAAACGCTTTATATTTTTTCATAGCATCATCTATGACCAACAACATTTCATTAGCTTTCACGAGAAAAGATCCGGCGGCCGTAAATGATGTGGCCACAACATTTTCATCGAGACCTAATATTTTAAACCGATCCGATAACCTGGCCATACCTTTTAATTCGGCTAAATGATACGCGATATTTTGTCCGACCGAATGTAAATGTTTCAGTATTAATTTCTGTATATTCGAATGGCTTAATTCGATAGAATGACCTAATTTTTTTATCCCTTTATCGGTTAAATCGTGCAAAAGAAATCGTTCGAGCGGCTCGGACGCGATACCGAACATTAACAATTCTAAAAAATCGGCAGAAACCGAACCTTCCGGCATCGCGTCCGCGTATGACGTTAATTTCGATTCCATTTCTAACAATAATATATTTTCCCACGCTTCCGTTATCGATTGCATCGTATGCGATAAATAATCTAAAAGACTTGTGATATGACCATGTTTCAATGCCAACGCGTGTAATTCTCTTGATCGGGACGATAAGATACGTGTATCCAATATTAGAATTTTAACAAAATTTTCAACTTTAACGGCTAATAATAATGCTTTCAGATCTTTCGAAAGTTCAGCGTCGATTATGGAACAGTTGTCGACATTCAGTAATTCTTTCGTGTTGACTGTACCGCACGGAAATAATCCGAAAACGCTGAGATTGATATGTCCGTTATTCAAGCCGACTAGAAGGAAATTTAGTTGCGTTTGATCTTTGATTTTCTTGGCATCTTCTAAATTTTCTTCCACGCCTTCATTTATTGAACCAAAACTGCGAGATAATGATGGAAGTTTAGGAAGAAAGTCACTGGTCGCATCCTGCAACTATAAACCGTACAATAATTACCTTTACAATTTAATAAAAGCAAAAAAAACTAACGGATTTTACTTGGTAACACATATCATACATCAAAATGTTCAGAAAATCTCAAATATTTATGTACTATTTTTAAAAATTAAATATTTAGGGGTCACCCCTTTTACTCCCCCGTCCTTTCACTACATATATGAATATGGTTATAATTAACCACTCATACCCTCTAAAATTGAAACAAATAACATTTTTTTACAAGAATTCCATTATAGCCACTTTGTAGAGTTTTTTGTTCTGCAGAATATAATATAAATATTGTGTTGATACACTGAAAACTATTTTTCCTATAGTCAATAATACAAGAATACTACATAACTAAATATTTTCTTGTCGATGCATAAATGATATACAGTTCAAGAGCAAATAAAAGAAACACTGACATTAAGGGCTTTCATCGGTAACCCTTTCATCAAGCACACTATTTACTAAATCGCCTATTTCTTTATTTACATTGAAATTCATGATGAAATAATAAATAAAACTTAACCTATAAAACACAAACACTGACGAGTTGAGTTACTACAAAATCAGTTTAGTTCCATAAACATCAACAAAACAACGAATTACGCAATAACTAATAATAATCAAATCATAATTGATGATTTTCATACACAAATCGAAATGAATATATTTATAATAACTAATAAACAAACGAACACGAGTAAATGCGAACGACCTTTGCAAAGCAGATGACAAGTAACACCAACTGACTTTCATGAAAATTATACCTAAATTTCATTGAATTTAGGTATCGACAACAAAATTTTTTAAGAAACAAAAATATTTTTATTTTATAATGCTGAATTTTCTGATTAAAAAATATTTATTACTTGCCGTGGTTATGCAATACAGTTTTTATGTCATAATTTCAAAACTAATGCATTGTTGATCGATACGATTTATCGATGCTGCCAGTACGGAAAACGATCCACGCGTCGAAAAATCGATGCCTGCCGGTTATAGGGTTAAGATGGCTTTTGTTGTTGTTGTTTAGGTCATCAGCCGAAAAGCTGGTTTAAACCTGTAGAGGTTTTACAAAGTAAAACGACGTGTGAGGTGGTTTACCATTGCCTTCCTCACTGAATAGAAAAGTACGCTTATCAGCACGCCAGGCCCTCTGTAAAGAACGTATTTTCCAGTCTGCAAATGACTCCTTCACTTCATTCACCACAGGGTCTGGCTGTATAATGAAATCCATTACTTTCAGAGGAGATAACTCTGATAAGTGTCTTTTGCACCTCTACCTCTTCTGTTCTTAAATGATTCAGTCATTTAATTGGCTGACCATGTGATAAGAAACAGAACTATTTATTTTAGCCCAGCAACGAACAGATTGAGAGTAAATAATTTGACACTCCACCTGTCCATTATGGGCAGAAGATGGCTTTACGGACATGATTGAGTGTTATTAAATCAGATTACAGAAACATGTTCACAACAAAAATATTCGAAATGAAAAACGTTATTACCTGACTCGTAGCTGAAGTAGTGCTGGTTACGTTATCCTGAGTTTCGTTTTCCTGTACCCAATACAAGCACGTTACTTCTGCTTCCATCTGGCTAAACGACTTATGTATTATCTGTTTATTTTCAACATCCACCAGTAAAACTTCATCTAAACAGTAAAACGATAAACTAATGAGTGTGAAAAATAAGTTAAATTTTAAAATACAGGGTGGCGCACATAAAAGTAGCCCCGTAAATAAAGTGCAACACAATTTAAATGAAATCTGTTTATTTACAGATACCAATAATTTTTTTTATTATTTTATTCAATAGTCTATTATCATTACGTTATTACACGATATATTGAAAGTGATCACAGTCAGCGTGTACACATAAGATAGCGCGGTGTAGCATATTCTGAAATACAGACTGGAGTTCAGGAGCTGTAATGGTGCGTATGTTCGTGATTGAGATCTTTAGGTCTTCAATGGATTTTGTGTTGCTGGCATATACTTTATTCTTTAAATTTCCCCAGAAGTAGTAATCGCAAGGAGACAAATCCGGTAATCACGGCGGCCATAAGCCTGAAGAGATAGTCGTCTTGTCGGTAAAAACACTATGCACACGAGCCAGTGATCTGCGAGATGTGTGACAAGTCGCCCTGTCTTGTTGGAAAAAAGAATATGTAATTTCGTGTGGTGCTAATTGATTAATAAATTGATCAGAAATCTGCAGGTAGACATCGGTATTAACTGTTGTCTCAAAGAAAATTGGCCCAACAATTCGTTCTGCTGAAACGGCACATTAAACACCGATTTTCATGTCATGTAGTGGTTGTTCATGAAAGGCATGTGGGTGTAGGAACAGCACTGATTCTGTAATGTTTCAGTTTCAAAGTGTGTAAAACTCTTTGACAAGATCTGCGTGATACACCAACTTGCTGTGATAAATGCCGAGTGGACTTACATGGACTTTGTTCTATACGAGCTGCGATGTTGGCAACAACTTCAGGTGTTCGGATTAAATTAGGCTTATTTCTCGATTTATTTTCAATTGAGCCCAACTACGCCACTTTTGTAACAACATTTTAAGGTTTAAATTCACATTTTAACGTTAAAAATGCAGGTTGTACACGGGAAGGGAAAAATGGGGGGAAATTTTCTTGATTCGGCATAAACAATATACAATCTTGGCTAAGTTACGGGGCTACTTTTATGTGCGCCACCCTGTACAATCTCAGTAACGCTTCATCAATGGGAACAAGGGTGTGATCAGTTACCCCAACATAGGGTCATTAGATCAATCAATCAATATGTATTTCAATCTAAGAGTCATTCTTAAAACACTTTTCAAATGGAGTTTTAAATTATTTGCACTCGATCTGCTAGTTCCAGGGCTACAAAAAAATAGTTCTATTTCTTATCACATGGTGTTGTTGTTTAGGTCATCAGCCAAAAGGCTGGTTTGAACCTGTAGAGGTTTTACTAAGTAAAACGAGGAGTGATGTGGTTTACCATTGCCTTCCTCACTGAGTGGAAAGGTATGCTTATCAGCATGCCGGGCCCTCTGAAAAGCACATATTTTCCACTCTGCAAATGACACCTTCACTTCACTCACCACAGGGTCTGGCTGTATAGTGAAATTCATCACTTTCAGAGGAGGTAACTCTGACTAGTGTCTTTAACACCTCTATAGTCCAGCCTCTCTAAGTTTGCTCCTAATGTAAACAAATAATGACGTCACTGAGCATGCGCATTATATCAAAATGTGTACACGCTGTTTAAAAAGTAACAACAAAATACAGAGTGATTCAATAAGATGGAAACAATTTCAATAAGCTGTATTTCCTGAACTACATGTTATATTTTAATTCTGTAAATTACATTTGAAAGAGAAAGTTTTAAATTTTAATTTACATACATGAAAGTTTATAGATGTCCAATGTGTCCTCCTCCGGCTGCACGTACAACATCTAGACGGTAACTGAACTCATCCCAAACTCTCTGACGCATGTCTTGGGTCACTGAGTTGACTGCAGCTGTGATACGATTCCTTAGTTCATTCAAATTGGTGGGAAGAGGTGGTATGTAAACTGCACTTTTCACGAACCCCCACAAGAAAAAGTCACAGGGTGTGAGATCTGGAGACCTCGGTGGCCAAAACTGAAGTGCAGAGTCGTCATTCGCCATGCGACCTATCCATCGTTGACGTATGGATTCATTTAGGAAACGCCGAACATTGCGATGCCAATGGGGTGGATTTCCTCAAATGAATGAAGATTCAGGAGATTACATTTACCAGCAGGACGGAGCTCCACCCCATTGGCATCGCAATGTTCGGCGTTTCCTAAATGAATCCATACGTCAACGATGGATAGGTCGCATGGCGAATGACGACTCTGCACTTCAGTTTTGGCCACCGAGGTCTCCAGATCTCACACCCTGTGACTTTTTCTTGTGGGGGTTCGTGAAAAGTGCAGTTTACATACCACCTCTTCCCACCAATTTGAATGAACTAAGGAATCGTATCACAGCTGCAGTCAACTCAGTGACCCAAGACATGCGTCAGAGAGTTTGGGATGAGTTCAGTTACCGTCTAGATGTTGTACGTGCAGCCGGAGGAGGACACATTGGACATCTATAGACTTTCATGTATGTAAATTAAAATTTAAAACTTTCTCTTTCAAATGTAATTTACAGAATTAAAATATAACATGTAGTTCAGGAAATACAGCTTATTGAAATTGTTTCCATCTTATTGAATCATTCTGTACTTTCAAAAGTACATTTAACCCACGGGGACGCGCGCTGTTGTAAAGTTTACAACAGTCATAGTTTTTTTGTTGTGTTAGGGGTAGTTTTGAGTGGAGGGGGTTATATTCAATATGTATGCCTCTGCTATAGCTTTCTGCACCCGTACCTCTTTGTATCCCTGTCTGGTCAAGGTCATTTAGTTCTGAGTGAGTGTTGAAACGGTACGGATCATCTTTGTTGTACTTTTTACAACGCGCGCGTTGTCTAGTAGTGTCTTTCTTTAAATATTGTATTTTTTTAATTTGTAGTTTAGTTTTACAATTAATGTCAATATGTCTGACGTATTGAGAGTAAGTGAAATAGAGCGTATACTGCAAGATAGTTCGGAAGATGAGGTCGATATGTATGGTGATTTGTTAGGAAATACGTCAGATTTCAGTGATGAAGGAATTGAATTTGATTCCATGTCAGATGAAAGTGAAATTGAGGGCGATGGAGAGAATAATGAAGAAGTAGTTGAAGACGCAGAGTTCATTCTGGGTAAAGATGAGGAGACAATTTGGTGTACATCAGAAGTCGGACACATTACTAAAAGTAAACAACGAAACATCATAAAGAAACTTCCTGGACCAACACAACATACCAAAAAAGTATGTAATGAAATGGAATCTTTTTTATTATTCATAACTATTGAAATGATTGATGACATTTTAAAATATACTAATAAGTATATAACTTCTGTTTCAAACAAATTTCTTAGAGAACGAGACTGCTTACAGACAAACCGAACTGAGATTTTCGCATTATTTGGAGTGTTTTATTTGATTGGTACAAGAAAGGGTGCTCATGCAAATGTCAGAGAACTTTGGGCTTGTGACGGAACAGGAATTCCTATAATTCGAGCAGCTATGAGCAATAAACGATTTTTATTTCTACTAAATTGTATGAGGTACGATGATAAAGACACACGAGATGATCGCAAAAAATTAGACAAACTTGCTCCAATACGACATATTGTGGACACATTTGTAAAAAACTGCATTGATTGTTACAATACATCTAAATTCGTAACAATTGACGAAATGTTGCATCATTTTCGAGGCAGATGTTCTTTTGTGCAATATATGCCGCAAAAACCGGCTAAGTACGGTTTGAAAATGTATTCTCTATGTGATGCCAAAACATTTTACTGTAGTAACTTTGAAGTTTACTGTGGAAGACAACCACAGGGTCCATATGAAGTATCTAATAGTGCCCTTGACGTAGTAAAACGACTGGTAAAACCAATAGAATATTCTAATAAAAACGTGACAACTGATAATTGGTATACAAGCATACCACTTGCTGATCATTTATTAGATAAGGGACTTACATTGATCGGAACCTTGAAGAAAAACAAATCAGCTATACCTCCGTCGTTTCTACCCAGTAAAACTAAGAAAGTTGGCAGCTCCATTTACGGATTCCAGTATGATAAAACCTTAGTTTCATATGCGACAAAAAATAACAAAGGGGTTATTCTTTTGTCTACAATGCATGAAACAAAAGTTACTGATGAAGATACTGGCAAGCCGGAAATAATTATGGACTATAATAGAACTAAAAGTGGAGTCGATACGTGCGATAAAATGTGTTCGTCGTATACTGTGTCTAGGATTACAAGACGATGGCCTCAAGCTCTTTTTTATGTGTTCATGAATTTAGCTAGTATCAATGCAAGAGTTATTTTAAATTTTAACACCAATCACCAACCACCCAAGAGAAGAAAAGTCTTTCAAAAAAATCTAGCTATGAGTTTGATGAAGGAGCACTTGGAAATGAGAGCTAAAATTAACACACTTCCTATGGACATGTACACGTTTTTAGCAAGATACAGAACAGCAGCCACGGAAGAGGAAGGAATTGCTGAAGAACCTGCTAAAAAGAGAGGAACCTGCTGGTTGTGTGGAAGAAAAAAGAACTCTTCTGCATCAATGAAGTGCGATACGTGTTCACGATTTGTTTGCAAGGCACACGCCGCGAAACAAACAATTTGTTTACGCTGCACGCGAGGCGATGCTGATGACGACAGCAATGTGTAAGGGGCCTAAAACGCTGATTACCCACTTATAAAGACTTTTAGAGTTTATTTTTGCTATTCTCATTTATATCTTTAAATTGTTTCTGTTTGATTTTATTTTGTTTAGAATATACGTTCTTACACTCCATTTATGTTTTTATTTAAACACTTTCAAAAATAGGCTTAGGGATTCAAACAACTTGCTTACATATTACAATATACAAAAACGTAAATTGCTGTGATATTGTAAGTTTTAACCGATTAAAACATCGTAAAAACCGCCGTTGTAAAAAGTACAACGCGCGCGTCCTCGTGTTATAGTGATAGGCGCGCGTCCCGTTGGGTTAAATACAAAATACTTTTAACAGTATTTTTATAAATGAAATTGTTAGGCCTACATCATATCATGACTGATGTTTTTAGTACTTTAAGTGCTTATAATTTAAAAAATAGTTAACTTAATAGGAATACGACATCCATAAAGTCACGGACTCTAGTGTGCACCCTGTAGTAGGTGGCTTTTGTTTGTTGACAGTAGGAGCAAACTAAGAACGGCTCAACTGTATCTTCTGTGTAACTGTGTGTCTTCTGTTCTTAAATGATTCAGTCATTTAATTGGCTGACCATGTGATAAGAAACAGAACTATTTATTTTAGCCCTGCAACTAACAGATTGAGTGCAAATAATCTGACACTCCACCTGTTTATTATGGGCAGTATCACATGGTCAGCCAGTTATATGACTGAACCATTTAAGAAAAGAAGAGGTACAGGTGTAAAAAACACTAGTCAGAGTTATCTCCTCTAAGAGCAAAGAATTTCATTATACAGCCACGCCCAATGGTGAATGAAGTAAAGGTGTCATTGGCAGGGTATAAAGTACATGGTTTTCAGAGGGGCTAGAGCATGCTGATAAGTATACTTTTCCACTCAATGAGGAAGGCTATGGGTAAACCATCCAGGGAGTGCCTGGAAATGAGAGAGCGGATGCCTTAGCAAAGAAAGGTGCAGCCTCTCACTTCATAGGCCCAGAGCCATTCTGTGGAATTGGTGAGGGCTATTATAAAGGTATAGTTAGGGCCTGGGAAGAGGAGGCTAAAACCTCCTATTGGAATAAGGTGACAGGCTGTGAACAGGCAAAGAAATTCATTGCCTATTCCAGCAGGAAGGCTGGGATATACAATAGACTAGGAAGACAGGACCTGAGGAGGGTAGTGGGCCTGATGACTGGTCATTGTAATCTTGGGTATCATTTATCCAAGATAGGAGTTGCTGAAGAGAGCCTGTGTAGATTCTGTCATGAGGCAGAAGAGAAGGCTGAGCACATTTTATGCAGTTGCAAAGTGGTTGGCTGCAAAAGAAGAGCGCTGATGGGTAAGGATGTGTTAACACCTTCTCAGGTAAGTGCACTAGATCCTAGGCAGATCCTGCGCTTTATTGAAAGTGTGGGTCTTGCATAAATAAGGAATAGGGGCAATCACAAAAGATCTTTTAGGTCGCGGTGAGGAGGGGCTGCAGAGGCCTGAACGCCCATATAGTAAAGTAAAGTAAAGTAAGTGGGTAAACCATCTCACTTCTCGTTTTACTTAGTAAACCTCTAGAGGATCATACCAGCCTTTTGGCTGATGACCTAAACAATAAATAAATTATTTTTATTATTATTTTATCAAACATCCTATTTGGGATTATAAACAGCCATATTATTTTAAATTGAAATATATATTTCTAACCACCAGAATATGGTAACATAAAACACTTATCAGTGTTTATAGTGCTTTTGTGTATCTTGTACACATCTTCAGTAAATTAAAATTCTTTAAAAATTTTTTCACATCAAAATTTAAAACTTCCTACTCCTACTATAGTAGACAAGGAATAGTCGATTCTTCAAAAGTCGAAAGAATGATTTGGTATAGTCGAATAATCGACTATTCCTTGTCTACCAGGTAGGAGTAGGAAGTTTTAAATTTTTATGTGAAAATTTTTTTTAAGAATTTTAATTTACTAAAGGTGTGTACAAAATACACAAAAGCGCTATAAACATTGGTAAGTGTTTTCTGTTACTGCATTCTGGTGGTTAGAAATATATATTTCAATTTCAATAAATTATTTTATCTCATACAAGAGATAATCACAAACCAAAAACTGTTCATCTCATTAAAACATAATAAAACAATTACAAACAGGTCATATAAAACAATAAGTAACACCTTACTCATCTTACTCGTTGATTTTATGGAACGTGGAACGACCATCACTTCTGCTGTCTACAGTGAAACTTTAAACAGTCTAAGAAGAGCAATTCAAAACAAGCGTCGTGGCCTTCTGACACAAGGTGTTGTGTTTGTGCATGACAACGCTCGCCCTCATACAGCTCGAAGAACATATGAACTTTTGGTCAAGTTTAAATGGGACGTTTTTGATCATCCCCCATACAGCCCGAACTTGGCTCCTAGTGACTTTCACCTGTTCTCGAACATGAAGCGGTGGCTTGCATCTCAGCGGTTCGCCAATGACGAAGAGCTTGAAAACGCCTTGAATGGTTGGCTACATTCACAGGCGACAGATTTTTATGCAGAGGGTATTTCAAAGGCTGTTCCAAGGTACGACAAGTGCTTGAATCTGTTTGGCGACTATGTCGAAAAATAGAAAAAAACAGTAGTTTTAATATGTATATAATAAAGTTTTTGTATCTTCACTCGTTTACTTTTTATTTCAAAACGAAGGTTATTTTCTGGATAACCCTCGTAATAAGTACAGTATCCATGAAATCCTGCATTGTAAATCAGTAACAGATAGCAATCAACATTAACGTATGCACAATCCACGTGTGTGATGACAGGAGAGGGAATGACAAAACGGTAGAGTAGGGATAGACGTACCGTCCTCCCACATTACAATTCTGTTCTCTATTATAATTATTTTACTGAATGTACTTACTTGTACTATAAGCAATCGCTATAACTTTCCCGTCAGGTCTCCAAGCGATTCCTTTAACAGTAACTCCTTCAGCTGGTGGCGGTAATGACCAAACTTTCTGCCAAGTTAATCTATGTAAAGCGACTTCACCTATTACAAATAAATCAGTAAAAATCTGGCGTGAAACACTTACACAACTTTCTCTTGCCAATGCAAATAATTAAAATAAACCTAATATTGGTAATAAAACATTAGAAATAAACAAAAAACCTAATCTCAATAAACATAACCTAATTTTAATCATGAATGAAAGACGCATAATGAAAATTGACCTCAGTTTGGCTTAAAAATACGGAAAATCACTCTTTCACGCTAAACTAGGCTCTGTAGAGAAGAATGCTCTAAATAAAAGTTGTAGATCTTTTAATTTTCTACAAATTTGATTATATACACTTTTGTCGTCACATACTAAGGAAGAAATCTTTAAAAAATATTTTTCACTTGTTTTCGTGAGAAAAAAACACGCTAATTACCGCTAAAATAAGCGTTATAAAAAACCATTTTTGAAATGAAAGTAGTAGGATTTTAAATTCTCTACAACTTTGGCCGTATACATTTTTGCGCTAAAATGCATATTAAAGTCGCAATCTTAAAAAAACAATTCTTTTACGAAAAAACAGCCTTCTCAAGAATTTCAGCAGACATGGTGCCTACCCTATCTTGTAGAGCATAAAAAATGTAGTAAATGAGGCGATTTTTAAAAAAATTGTAGAAGCCTGACGCAAATAAACTACTACTTCCGGTTGACCGATTTTGATGAAAATGTTCATGACACATCCAGTCGTAGTATCATAAATTTCAAGTTTCAAGTTTATATGATGTTCCATTCAGGAGATATTCTGTTCACACACACATGCACACACACACACACACACACACAGACCAATCACTAAAAACATGTTTTTTTGGGTTCAGGGGGTCTGAAAACGTGTAGATCTGGTGAAAACTCAATTTTGAAAAATTTACATGAAAACAAACTCTTTCCTTCCTATATATTTATATAGGCAAGACAAAGTAATAAGCACACACACACACACACACACACACACACACACACAAATACAGAAAATGATTTTTGACAATTTCCCTCGAATACATCTTTCGCCATCATCAAACCCCTTCGTCTACCTCAACAGCAATACGTACTCACATATACACACACACACATACATATTTATGAAAATCTTAATTAGGTCCCTTATGGTTATCATTTTTGAAAATTTAAAAATAAAATGTTGCTGTGAATATAAATACGAATAAGCTGTAAAAATTTCACAAAAATCCGTCCGGTAGTTTTGGAAATTAGCCTGCACAAAAAAAAGCTTTGTTTTTATAATATTAGTTATATAATGAGTATATTTGAAAAAATCAGGTGTGAAACACTCCCAAAACTTTCTCTTGCCAATGCAAATAATTAACAATAATCCTAACATTAGTAATAAAACATTAGAAATAAACAAAAAACTAACCTCAATAAACATAACCTAATTTTAATCATATATGAAAGATGCAAAATGAAAATCAACCTCAGTTTGGCTTAAAAATACAGAAAATCGCTCTTTCACGCTGAACTGTACAAAAAATCACTTTAAATAAAAGTTGTAGATCTTTTAATTTCCTATAAATTTTATTATATACACTTTTGTCGTAAAATGCATACTAAGGCCGAAATCTTTAAAAAATCGATATTTCACAAGTTTTCGTTAGAAAAAAAAAGAAAATCGCTAATTACCGCTAAACTAAGCATTATACAAAAAAATGTTTGTAATAAAAGTTGTAGAATTTTAAACTCCTGTAACTTTTATAATATACATTTTTGCGGTAAAATGCATAATAAAGCTGATATCTTAAAAAAACAATTTCTTTACGTGAAAACACCCTCACGGAGAATTTCAGCATAGCGCCTACCCTTTCTTACAGAGCATTAAAAATTAAGTAAATGAGGCGATTTTTAAAAACATCAAAGGACCAGTTTTCGAGAAAATCGCAAAAAAGTGAAAAATTACACGAATAAACTACTACTTCCGGTTGACAGATTTTGATGAAAATGTTCGTGTCAGGTCTGGTAGTGGTATGTAACTGAAGTTTCAAGTTCGTACGATGTTCTATTCTTTAGATATTCTGTTCACACACATACACAGACCAATCGCTAAAAACATGATTTTTGGGTTCAGGGGTTCGGTGAAAACTCGATTTTGAAAAATCGAAATGAAAACAATACTTTCCTTTCTATATATTCATATAGGCAAGAGAAAGTAAAAATTATTTAAGTTAAAACCAATAAACTGATAAATTGGAAACAATGTTGAGCCAAAATCCTTCTGGGATAAAAATGCCAGAAATTGTTAAAACATTAAATTATTCATAAGAATTAAAATAATGATTTTGTTACCTCTAACATTTGATAAGGCGAGTAGATCCATTTTATTGCACCAGACCATAAGTTCAACTTTAGTTGCAACATGTCGTTCTTCTAGTTGTCTCATAGCATTCATTTTTAGTTTTTATCGATATTATCTACCTGTACAATACCTTGAACATTAAATGAAAAACAATATTAATACAGGTGATTCACGAAGATATGCAGAAACTTTGGGAGCCCATTGTACATGTAAAATTAATGAAAAAAGTTTATATAAACATGGATCCGGAAACGCTTCGTTGCCGAGTTACGGCTAGCGAAAGATTTCGCCCGGGTTTCGGCTCACCAGGTGAAATGGGGTTTTCCTGGAATTCTGGTAAGGTAGATTAAGGGGCGAATTCAATTGTTTCTTATGGTTTTTGACCTGATAAATTGAATAAAACAGGTCCCAGAACTGTAAGTTAAATAGTTTTTGAGAAAACCAGTGTCAAATGCAAAAAATGGAGTGAAAAAAAAACACATTTTTTCATCTTAGTTTTTCCGGTTAATTTTACTTTGTACTCTTATGAATAAAAATTCATTTAATCAAACATCTATTCGCTTCCTGTGTACTTAATTTACACCGGTTTATTCAGAATAAAATTTTCTACATGTTATATTCAAAAATTTTAACTGTTTCTTGGTGAAATAACAAAGTTATTCTTGCCCAAAGATGAAAATATGTGTTTTCACTCCATTTTTTGCATTTGACACTGGTTTTCTCAAAAACTATTTAACTTACAGTTCTGGGACCTGTTTTATTCAATTTATCAGGTCAAAAACCATAAGAAACAATTGAATTCGCCCCTTAATCTACCTTACCAGAATTTCAGGAAGACCTCATTTCACCTGGTGAGCTGAAATCCGGGCGATACTTTAGCTAGCCGTAACTCGGAAACGAAGCATTTCCGGACCCATGTTTATATAAACTTTTTTCATTATTTTTACATGTACAATGAGCTCCTAAAGTTTCTGCATATCTTCGTGAATCACCCTGTATAACACGATAAATTGCAAGTAAATTGTAAAATCGGTTACTACATTCTCGTCTTACAGTGCCATCTCTGTCACTGAAGTTGTTTACTTCTACTTACCCACCTATATCCTATACACCTTTTCTCGGTCACATTGTCAAAAATCTGGTGTGAAACACTCACACAACTTTCTCTTGCCAATGCAAATAATTAACAATAATCCTAACATTAGTAATATAACATTAGAAATAAACAAACAACTAACCTCAAAAAATGTAACCTTATTTTAATAATGAGTGAAAGACGCAAAATGAAAATAGACCTGTTTGGCTTAAAAATACGGAAAATCACTCTTTCACGCTAAACTAGGCTCTGTAGAGAAAAACGCTCTAAATAAAAGTTGTAGGTCGTTTAATTTCCTATAAATTTGATTACAGACACTTTTGTCGTAAAATGCATAGGCGTACTAAGGCCGAAATCTTGAAAAAATCGATTTTTCACAAGTTTTCTTGAGAAAAAAACAGAAAATTGCTAATTACCCGCTGAACTAAGCGTTATAAAAAAAATGTTTGAAATAAAAGTTGTAGGATTTTAAATTCTCTACAACTTTTATTATATAAATTTTTGCGCTAAAATGCATATTAAAGACGTAATCTTAAGAAAACAATTTTTTTACGTGAAAACAGCCTCACCAAGAATTTCAGCAAACATGGCGCCTACCCTATCTTGTGGAGCATAAAAAATTTTGTAAACCAGGCAGGCGATTTTTAAAAAAACGTAGGACCAGTTTTTGAGAAAATCAAAAAAAAAGTGAAAAATGACACGAATAAACTACTACTTCCGGTTGACCGATTTTGTTGAAAATGTTCGTGTCGGGTTCGGTAGTAGTATGTAACTTAAGTTTCAAGTTCGTATGATGCTCCGTTCTTGAGATATTCTGTTCACACATACACACACACACACACACACACACACAGACAGACAGACCAATCTCTAAAAACATGTTTTTTGGGTTCAGGGGGTCTGATAACGTGAAGATCCGGTGAAGAGTGTATTTGTTAAAATCGACATGAAAACAATACTCCTTCCTATATATTCATATAGGCAAGAGAAAGTAAAAATGAATCAGTTGTCTTAATAGTGGTCACCATCGTAGTGTTCCTATTATGATTTACCTTTCATTTATTATGAAAATAATAAAGCGCTGCATATCTTAATTAAAAAACACCAAGATCTTGCTTTTATTTTACATTCAACTATTTTATTTTCATAAAAAATAATGTTGATGTTGAAAGGAGGTAGATAACAATGAATAGTTGAAGAATATCAGACTTGACAGGAATTGAACATGGTATCTCAACCGACCGTCTACTGCACCAAGGAAACCGTTCGAAGAACGGGCACTTTTGCTAATGGGTGTTTCAAAAAGGACGCACTTTGAAGTTTAAGGGTTAATATATTCTGCATAGGGAATATTTTTCCCCCCAAATAACAGTTTGCACTTTCGTACTCATTGTTGACCCATTGTGTACTCATTGTGACATGTACTAGTGCTATCCCAGTATTCATTTGTGTCTGTAGTGTCTGTATAAGTTCAAACATGGTTTTTTCAAAGGATGAACGTATTTTTATTATTGAAAGTTATTGCGCATATGAATCTTACGAACGAGTGAATGACGAGTTCCACTTTAAATTTCCCGATTCTGAAGTACCTAATAACACCACAATATCGCGTCTGATTAATAAATTTCGTGAGACTGGCAGTGTACAGGATCGGAAAAGCACAGGTCGACCATCAGTGTTAACAGAACAAGTTTTGGAAGATGTGAAACAATGTTTGACTACCTCACCTGGCAAATCACTTAGAAAGTTATCTTCACAGGCTGGATTATCACTATCTTCCGCTTTAAGGAAAGGCTGCAAAAAAATTAAATCTGCATCCTTACCGCATCGGTGTCGTTCATGAACTGAAAGAAGTTGACCATGGGAAACGTATACAGAATTGTCGTTGGATACGTTCTCTTGTTAATGACAACGGTGTTGAAATATTGACCCCAGATCTTACTCCTGCGGATTTTTTCTTTGGGGGAATTTAAAGAGTAAGGTTTTTAAAAACAATCCTCATACAATTGAAGAATTGAAGGCTAATATTGAAAGTGAGATTACAAACATTAATGAGCAAACACTACGAAAAGTGGCTGCAAATGTTATGAAACGTGTCTGAACTTGCATTACAAGTGGAGGAAGTCATTTTGAACATTTATTGTGAAGTTTTAAAAGTAATCTGAATGTTATAAAGGTAATAATTTCATACCGTATAATTTGTAATTACTTACTGTAATAAATTAGCGTTCTCAAACTTCGAAGTGTGTTCTTTTTGAAACACCCATTAGTTTATACTAAAAACACGAATTTTAAGACAAATCACTGAAAAGCAAAGCATACTAACAAACCTGCCATGTTGGATAGAGGAAAAGATAAGCGGAAATTAGAAATAACGATAAAAATACAAGATTTAAATTTAAAGAGAAAAGAGGGTTTATTCAGATGTATAAAGAAAAGCAAGATCTGAAAATATGAAAAGATACTGGGCAAAGAGAAAAACAGCTCGGAAAAAGAACTCTATAAAGATTAAATTTAAGTGGTCCCATGTGGCCATAAAAGTTAAAAGAAAACATAAATAAATAAAGGTAGTTACTTTTATACGGATTTTAATACAGACCGTGCGTGGTTACCAGTGTACTTGATGGTTGAGGTTTAATTAATCATAAATTCCCAGGAACGGTTGGTCTGAGTCTGTAAAAGACTACAACTTATTTACAAGTAATTCTTATCTCTTTACGTCATGGGGTTACTTACTATTCTAAATTGAACAGATTTAAAAATACACACATTACGGTTAAAAAACAATAATGTTCACTATTTCAACTAATACAACAATATGCTTTATGCTTCCTATAACTGCCCATAACAGACAGGTGGTTCAATAACTACTGCCCATAACAGACAGGTGGAGTGTCAAATTATTTACACTCAATCTGTTTGTTGCAGGGCTAAAATAAATAGTTCTGTTTCTTATCACATGGTCAGCCAATCAAATGACTGAATCATTTAAGAACAGAAGAGGTAGAGGTGTCAAAGACACTAGTCAGAGTTATCTTCTCTGAAAGTAATGAATTTCATTATACAGCCAGACCGTGTGGTGAATGAAGTGAAGGTGTCATTTGCAGAGTGGTAAATATGTGCTTTTCAGAGGGCCCGGCATGCTGTTAAGCGTACTTTTCCACTCAGTGAGTTGTGGCAATGGTAAACCACCTCACTCCTCGTTTTACTTAGTAAAACCTCTACAGGTTCAAACCAGCCTTTCGGCTGTTGACCTAAACAACAACAACATGCTTCCTATAGAACTGTAAATTGAACATTTAACCCTTTCTTATCCAGTGAGGCATAAAAGTCACATTGGAGTGAAATAACACACATAAAAACTTTAATTGTTAGCGACTACTTTTGATTAAAGAGCGCTGGATGTGAAGTGTAATAATTTTCTGTACCCTAGCTACGAATCGAAACTGAGACCTCCGCTTTGCAGTGTAAGATGCTGACCACTACGCCACAGACACGACTATTAGTTTCTTTTTAAAGTTAATTTTAGTTTTAAATATTCGTGTTCATTTACTACTAAAATAAGTAGCATTTCTTCGAGTATGTTGAATGTACATACAAGTATATTTTTTAGGCTGTAAATAGTGATTTTACCAATATTTTTGAATTGTAACATTTTTTAAGTCTTAAATAATGCTTTGATATTAAAATCATATTTAGTTTTTTTGCTACAAATCTAAGCAAGAGGAAGCCTGCACATGATTTTGCTTATTCCTATTGTTGGGAACTTTGATACCATCAAGCCCAATGTAACGTATCTGTCACACTTTTTTGTCACGCCATCAAAAAGGCTGAAGGTCTAAAAGTGATTTTATTACACTTAAATGTCAGTAATGTGTATGAAACAATGTACACATATTTGTTTGTGCATAGTTAAAAAAATTAGGATTGAAAGGGTTAAGATATATTACACTGAAAAACAAAAATTAGAAATCATCAAAAGTTGGTACCCAAAAGTTTATTGAACCACCCCAAAACTGAATCAAACACAAAGTCTTATGCAGTTATTAAGTTACATAAACGAACTTTATGGATCTGCTTTGAACGGAATGAATAGATTTTTACCAAATTTTTAAAAGAGTATCTTAAGTTACAGCTACACTCGGCTTACGTAAGTAGAAGTAGTTTTAACTAACAAGCTTTTGTCCTGAAATACAAAATTACGTTAGTCTAACCTCAATGTTAAGACATTTAATTCAAAACGTACCAAACACAAACCAGCAGTAATCATGTACCTAATTATCTCCAACTGTACCACCAGAAAACTCAAAAAATTTCATAAACTAGATAGAATTGGAAGGAATAACAGAATAAAGCTGGTAATAAAATACTCAAACACTTATTGCTGACTTTTGAGGTTAGTTCTACTCTTAATGACAAAAACTTATTATTTTACAAATAATTAAAATATAGACGCAGATTACTCACGTTGTTTTAAAACCACATAAACATTCGTACTTCAAAAAAATAGGAGATGTAAACAACAACCGACATATTTAACAATATCATGTCATTGCCGGTACAATTATCATTGTAACAAATAAAACCACGGAATAAGCAAGCTTTATTTACTCCGTGGTGTAATTATAAAGGTGTGTCCATCCAAAGTTCTAAATTTGTTCGCTCTGCGTATGACGTCAGTAGCGGAGCACAGCAGGATCAGTTGATTTGAAAAACCTGTGAAATTGATTTGAAAAACCTATGAAAATTGATTTGAAAAAGCTGAGTGATTGAATATTGCAAACGTGCTTAGTTACAATCATTTTCTTAATTACTGCAGTAGGCCTAATTTGTTTAAACAATATCTATTTACCAATTTATATATTTCTTTTGCTTATAATTAGTTTCGCGTTCGTTTGCACATTTCTTTACAGGAATAAAAATGTAATAGATAACTGAAATCATCTCTAGATTATACGATGCATGTTTTTATGTTGTTTCAATAACAAGTGACATGGGAACCAAAAATGTTGGCCTCTGGTCTGAATTAAATATTAATCATGATGGAATTTCCTATTTTAATCATCCTAATAATGATCAGTTAAGATGTCCCTCATTTGTTAAAATTAATACGTAACCACTTGATGATGGTTTTATTCAAAACAATGAGGTAATAAATAAATCATATTTTGAGAAGTTATTAACAGGATCAAATACAGACTTAAATCTAGCATACATAATTAGTTGGTAGCATCTAGATTAAGGGTTCAGAGAGACAGAAAGTGCGATCAGCTGCTCAACTCTCGTCAAATTCTGTGGCAAAATCAATCGAATTTTGTAGCTTGAAAGGTTTTATGGAAGGTACAAATTGGAAAGAAACATCGGAGTTAATTAAATTATTATTCATCAATTATGATGTGTTAATAATTTGTCTTTTGTCACAATCGGTTTACTTTTTCAATTATTTATTTTTTATTGATACATAAAACGGCAGAATTAAGGGTCATGAAGATTTATATAATAAAAGTTGTAGAGAATTTAAAATCCTACAACTTTTATTTCAAAATTTTTTTGTAGTATAACGCTTTAAATCGGTAGTAGTTGGTATAACGCAGTAATTAGCGATTTTCTGTTTTTTCTCACGAAAACGTGTGAAAAATCTATTTTTTTTTAGATTTCGGCCTTAGTATGCATTTTACGACAAAAGTGTATACGATCAAATGTATAGAAAATTGAAAGATCTACAACTTTTATTTAACGCATTTTTCTCTACAGAGCCTAGTTTAGCGTGAAAGAGTGATTTTCTGTATTTTTAACCCAAACTGAGGTTGATTTTCATTTTGTCATTCACTCATGTTTAAAATAAGGTTATGTTTTTTGAGGTTAGTTTTTTATTGTTTCTGATGTTTTATTACTAATGTTAGGTTATATTGGTCATTAATTGCTTGGCAAGAGAAAGTTGTGTGAGTGTTTCACACCAGATTTTTTTGTTATTTTATTCGTATAAATTACGAAACATGAGTGTATTAGGCATTTTCTGGTGATTTGGAAATAAAATAAGTACAGTAGAATCTCGGTAGTCCGGCCGTGAAGTAGTCCGGCACCTCCATTAATCCGGCCCTTAAAATATAAGGCCTAAAAGTATGAAACCTCACCCAGGACAGATTTTTGGTAAAAGATTTAAATTGAATTAGGGAAATCAACTCGACCCTAATTACGGCGGATTAAATATAACATGTATATGTTTAGGATTTGATTAAAGAAATGAATAAGCAAACCTTAATTATTGTTAAATGGAATAATTTTTGGCCTTTTATCCAAAACTCAGAACTGGGTCATACTCTATACTTCATGCTGAATTGACAACGAAATGTAAATCTCAGAACACGAACACCCCACACCGCACTAGGCAATGTCAATTGCCGATAATTACCTATGTTTAGTACAGTGACTACAGAAGTACTCAGCAAATCTTTTTTAATTAGTTAATTTAATTTAAAATCACATAGAAATCAATGCATATTCATTTTTACTTTCTCTTGCCTATATGAATATATAAGAAGGAAAGTATTGTTTTCATGTCGATTTTTCGAAATCGAGTTTTCACCGGATCTATACGTTTTCGGACCCCCCTGAACCCAAAAGACATGTTTTTAGCGATTGGTCTGTGTGTGTGTGTATACAAAATATCTCAAGAACGGAACATCGTACGAACTTCAAACTTGAAACTTAAGTTACATACCCTTACCGGACCCGACACGAACATTTTCATCAAAATCGGTCAACCCGGAAGTAGTAGTTTATTCGTATAATTTTTCACTTTTTTGCGATTTTCTCAAAAACTGGTCCTACGATTTTTTTTAAAAATCGCCTGGTTTATTTAATTTTTTATTCTCTACAAGATAGGGTAGGCGCCATGTTTGCTGAAATTCTTGGTGAGGGTGTTTTTACGTAAAAAAAGTGTTTTTAAGATTACGGCTTTAATATGTATTATAGCGCAAAAATGTATATAATAAAAATTGTAGAGAATTTAAAATGCTACAACTTTTATTTCAAACATTTTTTTTGTATAACGCTTAGTTTAGCGGTAATTAGCGATTTTCTGTTTTTTTTCTCACGAAAACGTGTGAAAAATCGATTTTTCTAAGATTTAGGCCTTAGTATGCATTTTACGACAAAAGTGTACATAATTAAATTTATAGGAAATAAAAAAATGTACAACTTTTATTTAGAGAATTTTTCTCTACAGAGCGTAATTTAGCGTGAAAGAGTGATTTTCTGTATTTTTAAGCCAAACTGAGGTTGATTTTCAATTTGCGTCTTCCAGTCATTATTAAAATAAGGTTATATTTTTAGAGATTAGTTTTTTGTTTATTTCTAATGTTTTATTACTAATGTTAGGATTATTGTTAATTATTAGCATTGGCAAGAGAAAGTTGTGTGAGTGTTTCACACCAGATTTTTTTTGTTTAATTTTCTAATTTATAGTTCCAAAATTCCGACACATCCAGTAATCCGGCACCCTCTCGATCCCGAACAGGCCGCACTACTGAGATTCTATTGTACACGTTTTTTAGAGCATTTTTCACTTAGTCCAAGGTTCACAACATGTAGCGCGATCAATTTTAATAGGAAAAGTATGACATTTTAGAGGAGTGTTTTCTTATTAATATCAGCTAAAATTAACCCTTTTGTTACAAATTATAAAGGAATTGGTGTTTTTTTTTTAGAAAAAATTATTTTCATTACCGATGGATTAAAAAACAGGTAAGTACATGTTTTGTTTCTAAATCATTAGAAAATGCCTAATACACTTCCGTGTTTTGTAATTTATAAAATAACAAAAAATCATGAATAAAATAAGAAAAAAAAAACAAGCTTTAAAACGATCCGTACATGAAATTTTTATGTTTCTTACTTGGTGAGATATGCAGTTCCATACACAGGCTTCATCTTCCTTTTAACATACTACAACACCGGCTGTTTCGTCACTACAATTTTACAGAAAAATTTTAAAATATTTTTACTTTCTCTTGCCTATATGAATATATAGGAAGGAAAGTATTGTTTGCATGTCGATTTTAAGAAATCGAGTTTTCACCGGATCTATACGTTTTCGGACCTCCTGAACCCCAAAAACATGTTTTTAGCGATTGGTCTGTGTGTGTGTGTGTGTGTATACAATATATCTCAAGAACGGAACATTGCACGAACTTGAAACTTAAGTTACATACCCTTACCAGACCCGACATGAACATTTTCATCAAAATCGGTCAACCGGAAGTAGTAGTTTATTCGTAGAATTTTTCACTTTTTTGCGCTTTTCTCAAAAACTGGTCCTACGATTTTTTTTGAAATCGCCTCATTTACTCAATTTTTTATTCTCTACAAGATGGGGTAGGCGCCATGTTTGCTGAAATTCTTGGTGAGGGTGTTTTTATGTAAAAAAGTGTTTTTTTTAAGATTACGGCTTTAATATGTATTATAGCGCAAAAATTTATATAATAAAAACTGTAGAGAATTTAAAATTCTACAACTTTTATTTGAAACATTTTTTTGTATAACGCTTAGTTTAGCGGTAATTAGCGATTTTCTGTTTTTTCTCACGAAAATGTATGAAAAATTGATTTTTTAAAGATTTCGGCCTTAGTATGCATTTTATGACAAAAATATCTTTAATCAAATTTATAGAAAATTAAAAGATCTACAACTTTTATTTAAAGGATTTTTCTCCACAGAGCCTAGTTTATTGAGAAAGAGTGATTTTCTGTATTTTTAGGCCAAACTGAGGTTGATTTTCATTTTGCGTCTTTCACTCATGATTAAAATTAGGTTATGTTATTAAAGTTAGTTTTTTGTTTAACTTATTTCTAATGTTTTATTAATAATGTTAGGTTTATTGTTAATTAATTTCATTGGCAAGAGAAAGTTGTGTGAGTGTTTCACACCAGATTTTTTTAAAAGAAATCCAATTATCCAAACTCCAGTCATCCAGAACCCAAATATCTGGACAATTAAAAGAAATGCCACACACAATTATTATCCATCGCTTTACACACTGAGTGCGTCAATGGACTGACTCTACAAGATAAAACATGTTTCTGGATGACAAGAGATGGCACAGCATCTACAAACTGCCTTTTCTCACAATGGACACGACATTCAACGAAAGCGGTCGATAATATAATAAAAATTACATTTTCTGAAAAAATCAAATCAAATTTAGGTACTAAAAATTTTCCACCATAAACTGTGTGCGTTTCCCTGCTGCTTGATGTTAATGTACAGTCCAGCCTCTCTTAGTTTGCTCCTAATGTAAACAAATAATGACGTCACTGAGCATGCGCATTATATCAAAATGTGTACACGCTGAGTAGTAACAAAGTAACAACAAAATACTTTCAAAAGTATTTAAATAAAATACTTTCAAAAGTATTTTTATAAATGAAATTGTTAGGCCTACATCATATCATGACTGATGTTTGTAGTATTTTAAGTACTCATAATTTAAAAAATAGTTAACTTAATAGGAATACATCCGTAAAGTCGCAGACTCTAGCGTGCATCCTGTAGTAGGTGGCTTTTGTTTGTTGACAGTAGGAGCAACTAAGAACGGCTGAACTGTATATGTTGAAATTTTTTTTTTTTGTTTTAACGTCCGACTGTTCTGCAATTACTGCTAATGCAGACGGTGAAGGATGAAATGATTTTTTGTAACGTATGAAAATATGCCGTGCCTGAATGGGATTCGAACCCAAGACCGCATGATGAGAGGCGAGCACGTTACCAACTGCGCCAATGCGGCCGGCATATACTCGTATATGTTGAAAGGCACAACTGTTGATTACAGTGTGATTGAAAAGGTAGTTTTGTTTCGAGAAATGATAAAAGTTTTACAAAGCACACTTAACCCTTTATAGGTCTTTGGTACGTATACTTACCACTAGTAATAAGGAAGATTTTATTTAAGAATAAGCTATGTAGTTGAACTCTATTGGTGTTTTATGGTTTTATAGATGTTCTCTGGTAAGTAGGCTATCCACATTTTGAAATTAGTGCACAGTGACTATTTGCTTCAAGAGTTAAACGATTGTGGTAAGGATTCATACCGGCGTAGGCAACCATGTTGTTTTGTTGTTACTTTTGTACAGTGCTTAGAAAATTCCAGTTTTTTACGGGAAAGTAACCATTCATGCTAATATAAAGTTAAGATAAGTTATTGTACTCATTTTTACTTTCTCTTGCCTATATGAATATATAGGAAGGAAACTGCCCATAACAGACAGGTGGAGTGTCAAATTATTTACACTCAATCTGTTCGTTGCAGGGCTAAAATAAATAGTTCTGTTTCTTATCACATGGTCAGTCAATTAAATGACTGAATCATTTAAGAACAGAAGAGGTAGAGGTGTAAAAGACACTAATCAGAGTTATTTCCTCTGAAAGTAATGAATTTCACTATGCAGCCAGACCCTGTGGTGAATGAAGTGAAGGTGTCATTTGCCGGGTGGAAAGTGAGTGCTTTTCGGAGGGCCTGGCATGCTGATAAGCATACTCTTTCAACTCAGTGAGGAAGGCAGTGGTAAACCACCTTACTCCTCGTTTTTACTTAGTAAAACCTCTAGAGGTTCAAACCAGCCTTTCGGCTGTTGACCTAAACAACAAGGAAGGAAAGTATTGTTTTCATGTCGATTTTTCGAAATCGAGTTTTCACCGGATCTATACGTTTTCAGACCCCCTGAACCCAAAAAACATGTTTTTAGCGATTGGTCTGTGTGTGTGTCTGTGTGTGAACAGAATATCTCAAGAACGGAACATCGTACGAACTTGAAACTTGAAACTTAAGTTACATATCACTACCGGACCCGACACGAACATTTTCATCAAAATCGGTCAACCGGAAGTAGTAGTTTATTCGTATAATTTTTCACTTTTTTGCGATTTTCTCAAAAACTAGTCCTACGATTTTTTTAAAAATCAACTGGTTTACTACATTTTTTATGCTCTATAATATAGGGTAGGCGCCATGTTTGCTGAAATTCTGCTTGAGGCTGTTTTTACGTAAAAACATTTTCTTTTTAAGATTGCGGCTTTAATATGCATTTTAGCGCAAAACGTTATATAATAAAAGTTGTAGAAAATGTAAAATTCTACAACTTTTATTTCAAACATTTTTTTGTATAACGCTTAGTTTAGCGGTAATTTGCGATTTTCTGTTTTTTTCTCACGAAAACGTGAGAAAAATCGATTTTTTTTAACATTTCGGTCTTAGTATGCATTTAACGACAAAAGTGTATATAATTAAATTTATAGAAAATTAAAAGATCTACAACTTTTGTTTAGAGCATTTTTCTCTACAGAGCCTTGTTTAGCGTGAAAGCGTGATTTTCCGTATTTTTAAGCCAAACTGAGTTCGATTGTCATTTTGCGTCATTCACTCATGATTAAAATAAGGTTATGTTTTTGAGGTTAGTTTTTGTTTATTTCTAATATTTTATTAATAATGTTAGGTTTATTATTAATTATTTGCATTGGCAAAAGAAAGTTGTGTGAGTGTTTCACACCAGATTTTTCTGTTATATAGGGCTACAAGTTGATTTAATAAGCATTCTTACCACTAAACATTATGTGATTTCCATTTCAATAAACATTCTATGGTGACAATACTTAGTAGGGCTTGACATGAAAAAAAGAAATATATAACTGTTCTGGCACTAGAAATACATTATTCAAGTCCCTATAAAACAAAATTTAATATTTTTTAACTTGTATAGCCTATATTTCCCCGTAGTACTGCCCTATAAAGGGTTAACAAGCATTTGCAATTGGATCCAAATGAGATAGCTTCTAGAGAACAGGAAATAGAATTTGACTGATTGATGGATATAAGTGGATTGAAAACACATGATGAGGAAGTTGTAAGTTGTGGATTCAGTATAAATGTAGACAAGACTGATTTTTTTTTTTTTTTTTTTGGTTTAACGTCCGACTGTTTTGCTAATTGCTGCTAATGCAGACGGTGAAGGATGAAATGAATTTTTTGTAACGTATGAAAAAATGCCATGCCCGAGTGGGATTCGAACCCAAGACCGCGTGATGAGAGGCGAGCACGTTACCAACATCGCTAACGCGGCCGGCTAGACAAGACTTAACACCTTACTGTTGGTGAGCAAGGAAATTATATTTAGCTAGGTATAGTATGTTTGTTTTAGGAAGAAGCTTGTAAAGGGAGGGCGAGTAGGTAGAGTAGGGATAGTTTCAAAGGGGCAAGTGTTGTCTCCTTCTCACTTAATGATCATTCCATCTCTTTCTAACCGTATACTATGTTACAACTACGAGGTGCTTCCCCAACCACTAAACAGAACAGCTCAGCGGCACACAGCGTTGGAGGGAAAGCTTCTAGCTAGAACAAATGACCTGTATGGGTGTAGCGGAAAGCTGTGTAAGTTTTAAATACAGTCAAACTCGGTTAAAACGAATTCCACGGGAGCAAGTAAATTCGTTCGTTAAATCCGTTATTCGCAATAACCGTGACGTGAAATATAAGGGGTGCTTACATATTACGTACAAGAAAACAATGGAATTTTTAGATACTAATCATTAAACGCTATATTAATAGAGACCTAATATTTGAACAAAGAAATATGTATATTTATCTAAAATTAATTTTTTTACAAATAAAATATATATTTTTTATTTAAAAATAAATAAAAAATTGCAAAAACTTACATAAGTAGTATGTATGATGGAGTAAAACTCAAGTTATGGCATAAAAAAATTGTCTATTGTTGTTTGAGTTGTTTTCTTTGAGTACTTCAATTGTCTAAAACTGTTCCTCAAAACACTCAGTTGCTGGAACGTTTCTTCTGTAGAGTTTCCTCTAGATTCCAGAAATCCAGAAAGAAGTTCCAAAGCATCTTCTGCATCTTTCCACGAAGTGGTTTTAATGATAGGTGCGTTGTCATCGGATTCGGAGTCACTGCTTTCTTGAACGATAGTGGAAACATTACTTAAGATTTCATCATCGGTCGGAATCCCTGAAGTCACTACTTCAGTATCTATATCCACAAAATCGTCTACTATTACATCCAAAAATCGGCAATCGCTCTTGACATTTCTTGACTTAAGCCATTGTGATAAAGGTAAGTAGTCCTCAGGATCTTCACTGTCATTTGGAAATGTTGCAAGTCCTGGTTTTTTAAAGCAGTTGCGTATCGTGTTTTCTGTCACATTTTCCCATGCATCGCTGAAAAGACGAATTGCTTCGAGCACGGAAACTTTGGCATCATAAACAGTTTTATCGGAACTGTTAATTTTTTCAATTAAATTTAAGACCAACAGTCGGCGATAGTTACATTTGAAACTTCTAATTACCCCTTGATCCATTGGCTGTAACACAGACGTACAATTTGCAGGCAAGAAAACCATTTTTATGTTTGTTAAATTGTGCAATGTAGGGTGAGCCGGACAGTTATCAATCAAAAGCAAAATATTTTTTCTCTCTTTTCTCAGTGATTCATCCCACTGCCTGATTTCTTTTTCAAAAATACTAGCCGTCATCCACGCCTTTTTATTAGCAACGTAATTAACGGGAAGACATTTCACATTTCTAAAACACCTTGGCTTTTGCGACTTTCCTATTACCAGGAGCTTTCTCTTATCGGTGCCGGTCATATTAGCGCATACTAAAACTGTAAGTCTGTTTTTAACAAACTTACCACCCACACATTTTTCACATTTAAACTTTAACGTTTTATCAGGCGTTATGTTGTAAAAGACACCTGTTTCATCCGCATTATATATGTTGCTATCACTATAATCCCGCCTTATATCCGGCCACACAGTTTTTAACCAATCGTTGACTACAGTTTGATCAACCGCAGATGCTTCACCACTTATTTTTCCGTACACGATATTGTTCCTGTTTTTAAAGCGATCCAACCATCCATTGTTGCACACAAAGTCCTTGTACCCTAACTGTATGGCAAACTTTTCAGCTTGAACCTTTAATAGTGTTCCACTAATTGGTAAACCACGGGACGATTGCATTTTAAACCAAGAAAGAAGAGCTGTGTCAATGTCACTTTTTTCACATTTTTTATTTTTTTTTACAATTTGTCTGATTATTTGCAAAGGCTAACAGTATAGTGTCCCGATTTTTCCAAATTGTAGATGTCGTGGATGCTGATAATCCGTATTTTTTTGACACAGATAAATTAGACGATCCATTTTGTAATTCGCGGATCACTTGCACTTTTTCAGAAACTGAAAAATTTTTACTCTTTGACATTTTAAAAACTGAAGTCACAGTACAGCGCTGCAATAATACACCACTTTAACTGAACGATACTACGACACACTACAATGCAATACAGTACAGTGTGCGTATACTGTAGTAAACTCGAGTTTTAAGAAACAAACTGTAGTACGGTACATACAGTATGTATTGAACTAGAGCCGATCAGTGTAAAACTGATTGTTGAGAGTCGGTCAGGTGACACATGTGGGCCTATGCCTATTCATAGCCTATAATGGCTATAAGTGGAGGAACAAAAGGAAAGAACTGAACATACTGTACTAGTGCGATTCTAAGAAGTGAAAGAAAATATTTTTGTGGTCAATAAATTTAGGCGTACAAGTCACAAGGGTCGCTGACCGCCATCCAATTACAGTAAAATTGTGTATGTACATACTGTAGTACTGAACTTAGTACAAAGTGAACAATGGGAAAACCAGGTAGGTACACCCTATTCATACTGCGTACAGTGGTGTCTGTTCTAAGAAAACGGTGAAAGTGTTTGTGGTGTCAATATCGTGTACTACCTGTTACAAAAATCATACGTATCTGATTCCGATATTTCCTATTTCTATCACACTGTTAGGTTCGTTATATCCGTTATACGCATTCGTATTAAACGTGAAAACCAATCATAAGAATTAAGTAAAATCAAATCAAACTATCTGATTTGTTCATTTTAACCGTGAATTCGTTGTAACCGTGATCGTTTTAACCAAGTTTGACTGTACCTGGAAGTCATCTTTGATAGAAGCGTAACGAGTGCAATGGAAGTAAACAGTAAGATTTCGCAAGGCGAAGGGTTTTTTTTGGTTTAATTAACGTCAGACTCTTTTGCAATTACTCCTAATGCAGACGGTGATGGATGAAATGATTTTTTTGTGATGTATGAAAATATGCCATACTTGAATGGGATTCGAACCCAAGACCGCATGATGAGAGGCGAGCACGATACCAACTACGCCAATGCGGCCGGCAAGGGCAAAGGGTTATAGGACAGTTAAATTCTGTCCTTTGGAATGATAATGTTTCCATAACCAATTACAAAAAATATCCATCTGTTTATTATTTAATGTAAATCTTATGCCAATCAATCTCCTTTTACAACATAAATTGTTTTTATGGTTACAAAGTTATTTTCATTATATATTTATGTTAAGAACAATACAATAAACAAATTCTTGGCCAGGTGTTTTTGTTTACAGAACAAAATAACCACAATATAAACAAATCCTAGCCTAGAGTGAATTTAGATTTGTTCGTTACATTACAAAACAGACAATTATTCACAATTATTATAAGAGTTCAAATATACTTATGTTAAGAAAAATACAATGAACAAATTCTTAACCAGGTATTTTTGTTTACAGAACATAATAACCACAATATAAACAAATCCTAGCCTAGAGTGAATTGAGATTTGTTAGTTACATTACAAAACAGATAGTTTTAAACAGAAGAGTAAACAGAAGAGTTTTTAAAATACAGAAAAAAGCTATTAGGTGTATGATGGGAGTCAACCACCTTACCTCATGCAGATCACTATTTAAAGAGCTGCAATTGATCACGGTTCCTTCTTTGTACATTTTTGAAGTGATAATGTACGTAAAGAAAAATACCTTTTTACAGAATTTAGGTGTTCACAACCACTACACAAGAAACAGAATCGATTATTATGTTGCTAATCACAACACTAAATTGTTTGAACAAAAACCAACTTATGCAGGTAGAAAATACATCAATAAATTGCCTCAAGGTTTAAAAAGTTGTGACAATTTAAGTCATTTTTAAAAAAAGCTAAAACAATATTTGATTGATGAAACATTTTACAGTGTGCACGAATTCCTTTCTAAATAGTTTTGGTATTTAACTTTAATTAAACAAATATTGTGTACAATTTGATACAAAGGGGTTCATGACAAGCCTGCTGAGTTAAGCAGTGGTAGGGGGAAATTATTGGTAAGTGATGAATTTATCATTGTGTTTGATTTATTTTTATTATTTATTGTGTGTGATATTTAATTCAATAGGGTTCATGACAAGCCTACTGAAGTAAGCAGTAGCAAAAACAAATTTTGGTGGTAAGTAATAAATTTATCACATTGGTGATAAACTTTCAGTTCCTTGGAGTCTTTATTTTTCTATTTTAAACTAAGTAATATGAGCGATTCGTTTCTGTTTAAAGTATCGGTAGTTTTCATCGGACGTTGAAGAAACATTTGGGTAAGTTTAGGGCGTTGGCCCGGACATTTTTGTTGAAATGTTGTTTTATTTATCTGTTTAGGGAGAATATTGTGTAAGTAGTTGAAATCCATGCTGGTTGATTCGGCTGATCGCCAATTAGTTAAATTCTAAAGTTGATCTTGAATTATTATTTTTGTATTATTTAAATTATACTTGAATTGTTTAAAATGTAAAGTTAAATAATTTTTGTTAGAGGGTAAAACGTTGTATTTTTGGTGTTCTAAGTTTTGGATTATTTAGTAGTTAAAATCTTTAAAGTAGAAGGCGATCAGCATTTGGAGCGAAAGATGGTTAAAATAGAGTCATTTTTTTTTTGTATAATTTTGTGTAATTTTGTAGTGTAGTTATAATTGAGTTTAAAGTCGCGTCATAGTGAAAAAGGGAGGGGGTATACTTATATTTTTTGGAAGTTCTCTCTCCTATTATAGTGGTACATGTTGCAGATATATCTCGAGCCCGGAGTATTCTTGAGCGTGGAGATATCTTGAGCCCGGCTTATCTTAGTATTGGAGCAGTATTGAGCGCTGGAGCAATCTGACGTATTGTGTCTGACTTGAGAGAGACATGTCATCTGTACTTTAAAAATTTCTTCGGATCTCCGTCGGCTCGGATTCACCCAAAGTTCTTAATGTCATGCTTCGTTTGGTGCAGTATCGAATTTATTTATTTTTTCTTTGGAACTTTATTATGATAATTAATTAATTTTGTGTAATTATGTGTGGCCACATACTTTGAAAGTATTTCATACAAATTGTAAATTTTAGTAATTAAATATTTTATGGGGTTAACAACACAAAATTTTGTTTTATTTTATATAGATCCTAAAGTGGTGCCAAGTGTTAATTGTTTATCCCATCTTCAGGATTTCTTTCCTGAAATGGAAGTTCTGCACTTATCGACAAAATAAATAAGTTATTTACCAATACATAAATATAAATTTAATTAATATTCTTAATTAGTTGTGGTGCAAAGCTGTATTTCCTGAACTACATGTTGTATTTTAATTCTGTAAATTAGATTTTGAAAGAGGAAGTTTTAAATTTTAATTTACATACATGAAAGTTTATAGATGTTCAATGTGTCCTCCTCCGGCTACACGTACAACATCTAGACGGTAACTGAACTCATCCCAAACTATCTGACGCATGTCTTGGGTCACTGAGTTGACTGCAGCTGTGATACGATTCCTTAGTTCATTCAAATTGGTGGGAAGAGGTGGTATGTAAACTGCACTTTTCACGACCCCCACAAGAAAAAGTCACAGGGTGTGAGATCTGGAGACCTCGGTGGCCAAAACTGAAGTGCAGAGTCGTCATTCGCCATGCGACCTATCCATCGTTGACGTATGGATTCATTTAGGAAATATAAACTAAATATAAACTTTCATGTATGTAAATTAAAATTTAAAACTTTCTCTTTCAAAATGTAATTTACAGAATTAAAATATAACATGTATATGAACTTTTTTTCATATTTTTAGCTATAGAATTAGATCCCAAGAGATTGGCGTATAGTTTTGAATCATCCCAACCCGAGTTTACAAGCTTTAACCTCATACACCATTCCATTCTTGAGATAATTTTTTCATACACACATACACACACACAAAGTGCTTAAAAAACGTTTTTTGATTTTAAGGGGCCTGACAACATGCATTTCCAGTGAAAACACGTCTTTAAAACAAAACTTCCTTCAAATAGGGAATTAATATTCAAATAGAGCAAGAGAAAGTAAAAATTATTACTCTAGGGTTAATAATCAACTAAATCATAAAAATATAACATTAACGTTTATTTAAACAAATAAATTATCAATAAAAGTACATAAACATGTATCACAATATATATTTTCTTTGTTAAAGAGTAAATAAAATCAAATAGAAGCAAAAACAAAAAATCTCTCTTGTATGATAATACATAAATATTGGATACAAATGATCATATTGAATATATTATATTATACATTATAGGTAATTTAATATGGGCATAAATGATGATTGGGTACAAATGATAATAAATATAAAATACAAAAATATAAAATTCTTCAAATATACATCCACATAAATTGTTTTCAACTTTTATGATATTTATGTTACTTAATTATGCACTATGACACATTTGAAAACAATTTTGAGTATGTTTTGTGTTGGAAACTGTTGTCCTTTTATTTAGCCACCAAGATTGTTTGCAGTTGACAGCTGTTGCAAAGTGATTCATTCACTAATGCTAGTAACATTAATATCATATAAATCGAATAATAATAACAATAAAATAAATATAATAAATGTTTTTTTAATATACTAATGTTTAATACTGATAATATTAAAAAAAAAAATTACAATCACCGAAACAGATAGTGTCTTCATATAAGGATACTTTTCAAGTAGGGTGCAGCACCAGCCACACTAACATTTTAATTTTGATAAGTGTGCATAATGCCCAAAACGGGCAGGTGGAGTGTTATTTTAATTGCACTCTATCTGTGTAGTCCAGGGCTAAAAAAAATAGTTCTGTTTCTTATCACATAGTCAGCCACTTATATGACTGGACTATTTAAGAACAGAAGAGGTAGAGGTGTAAAAGACACTAGTCAGAGTTATCTCCTCTGAGAGTAATGAATTTCACTATGCAGCCAGACCCTGTGGTGAATGAAATGAAGGTGTCATTTGCAGGGTGGAAAGTGAGTGCTTTTCGGAGGGCCTGGCATGTTAATAAGCATACTCTTTCAATTCAATGAGGAAGGCAATGGTAAACCACCTAACTCCTCGTTTTTTACTTAGTAAAACCTCTAGATGTTCAAACCAGCCTTTAGGCTGTTGACCTAAACAACAAACAACAAGTGTGCATAAAAAGGAACTCCAAGTGTTTACGAATATACCCCGGCATTCCTTGTTGTATAATGTTCAAATTTGTTCATTTAAAACCCAAAAACTTAAGTGTCCTTATTTTCAACCACCATCCGTTTACAAGATTTTTATGAAAATTAATTCGCCCTATAAAGGGTTAAAGAACAACAAAATGAGATTTTACATAGAGACAGATACTCTGTTTATTCAGTTTATAATGCCACTTATTGCGGCCAATCTGATGTATTTACAGTTCAGCCGTTGTTAGTTTGCTCCTACTGTCAACAAACCAAAGCCACCTACTACAGAGTGTACGCTAGAGTCCACGAATTAATGGATGTCGTATTCCGATTAAGTTAACTATATTTTAAATTATAAGTATTTAAATGTCACCGGATGGTGACATTACGTGGCTAACCTTATCATTTTGGTGGCCCTGAAAAGGGCCGGTGTAAACCTTATTAAATTGGTCCTGAAAAGAACCGTTGTGCCGGTCTCGAAGGAGACCGGTGTAGGCAGCGCGTGGCTGCGACGAGAGCCGTAGCTCAGGTTGATGGCCCTGAGAAGGGCCGGTTAAAACCTTATTAAATTGGTCCTGAGAAGGACCGTTGTGCTGGTCTCGAAGGAGACCGGCGTAAGCAGCGCGTGGCTGCGAAGAGAGCCGTGGCTCCGGTTGATGGCCCTGAGAAGGGCCGGTTAAAACCTTGTTAAATTGGTCCTGAGAAGGA
Organism: Catonia carolina; assembly: GCA_035578175.1. Taxonomy (NCBI): domain Eukaryota; kingdom Metazoa; phylum Arthropoda; class Insecta; order Hemiptera; family Achilidae; genus Catonia; species Catonia carolina. The sequence goes on from JAQMRL010000010.1 coordinate 11,534,953, forward strand.
CCGTTGTGCTGGTCTCGAAGGAGACCAGTGTAGTCAGCGTGTGGCTGCGACTGCTGCGGCGGCGGCGGCTGCGAGAGATGCGGCGACGGCTGCTGCGTTGCTGGCTGCTGCAAGTCCCAGAGCATCTTCCTTCTTTCTCTCGTGGATGTAGTCGGTCGATCCTCGTCGGAGATGTAGAGCGCAATGAAAAGCGGCTCAGTGCACTGCGCTTTTATAGCTACTGAGAGCGCTGTGGTAGGGGGCGGTGAGTCGCTTGGCCTTGGCAACAAAGCCCTTTAGCGGAAGGGAGCCGAAAGGATTGTCGGGCACCGCTAAAGGCTTTGTCGCTTCGCCGCTAAAGGGCCCATCGCGCCGACAAAGGCCGGAAGAAGTACTCAAAGCCGGCAACACAGTAAATGATTAATTAGAAAGGGTGGCGGTGACATAAAGTACTTAAAATATCGGTCATGATTTGATGTAGGCCTAACAATTTCATTTATAAAAATACTTTTAAAAGTATTTTGTTGTTACTTTTTAATCAGCGTGTACACATTTTTATATAATGCGCATGCTCAGTGACGTCATTATTTGTTGACAGTAGGAGCAAACTAAGAAAGGCTGGACTTTACAATGTGTTTATTAAAACCATTACGGGCCAGTGACAAATTAAAAAAAGTGTGCTTTTAAGCGGCATAATAAGATAATGGGAAGGATGGAAGTAGTAAACATTTCAACAGATAAACAACAGTAATCACACATCAGTCATAACAGAGATGTTATTTAGAGTACAACGAGTACATAATTGTCGTTGCACAAATTTCAGTGTGTCATATATAGTCCATCTACATCCGAATTGACTATAATTCTATAATTCTTCAATCTCGGTTCATATGTGTTACTTATCAGTAAGGATAACTGGAGACCCACTGTAAACTGTTTACACAATAAATGTAAACACAACTATGTAAATCAGTTAGGTAGCTAGTAATGTAAATACTATAGTTGATTTCACGTTCAGTATGCAGTACGGAAAGTCCATAAACTATGGACAATATATTTCATATGGGAGTTTGAGCGTTACTACACTATACTATTTTTCAAGGCTGATGAGCTCTGAATGTACGCATTGCCCTCTACCTACTTTATAGCTAGCCAATAACTTGCCAGCATTTTTGCCAATACTTGCTCTTGTAGCTCTGTTAAATTTTCGTCAGCCATTTTTTTGGTCTTTCAATAACATAACCTATGAACATACATCAGCTGATTATATTGTAAAGTACTGAATGTCAACACGCTCTGTAATCGATGTGTTCAGTATGAGATCCAAGAAACGAGTGGACTATTGCGGCTCTTATACGCATGCGTAATGTTTGTCAGGTACACAATGACAACACTGGAAAGTATTCTGATTGGTCTAAATGCGTGGAACAGCAGAGCTCATCAACCGTGAAAAGCATATTAAGTAAAAATATCAACTCCGCGCCTCAACACGTTCTCATTTACAAACTCCTATTGAATATCACAATTATACGCAAACATAATTACTTAATATTTGTATCGTTTTAAAGATCAGGGAAAGATATAAGATGATTTGATGTCTCATAGCCGAGCAAATGAGAGGGAGATATGTGGCATAACTACGCATGCGCCCAAAGGTCTTTACCGTTATAATCAAAATCTGAAAACATACTACAGTCGTTATCTTGCTTGTTAGCTTACTGCATGCATAAAGGCTTGCTCACAACAATGAGTGAAATTGTACAATGTTATTGGAATAGTGCGCATGGCTTGTGCGAGTGAGAGCGTTATGAATTCTCTCACTCCCACGGCTAGGGGACTTCAATTCATCTGAATACTGTACTAACAATTACTATAGTAATGGAATCGTTTATCAATTTGATTGTCTTTTTAATTATTTTAGAGTAAAGAACAGTTATTGTTTAAATCTTGTTTGAATAACAGTCGTTAGTATCTCGGAAAGGTCTAATAATGGTAATAAAACTCCCCTGGTTAGACAGTGAGGGTGAGGGAGAGAAAGATGTCATACCCCTTCCTCTTGCGGACCGTACACGATCATTAATAAAGTCATTCCCTTATCATAATGACATTATTACTGACCGTTTACGGTTGACAAAGCTGGAATGATTCTCAGTAATGATGCGAATCCGGATTTTCTGATTTCGTTGCTTCATTACTGCGGCAGAGTGGGGTTAATGTCAGTAATAATGACCGTGAACGGAGCATGCATCATTCCTTCATCATTATTTAGTTAAGTTTGTAGCGTGCTGCAGTAAACATGAATGACGAAACTGAAGTATCTGTCGCGAGTGAAGTGGTTAGTAATCTAGAAGAGAACAACGATAGTACAGATGTTCTTTTAAATTTTATTGAAACATATGAGAATCTTCCAGAACTTTGGAACCCTTCTTGCGCATTATATTTAAATAAGACAAAGAGGAATCAAGCGTTGGATAAACTTTTAAACATATATAAAACCATTAAACCGGGAGCTACACGTGCTGATGTTAGGCGGAAAATAAATACACTGCGATGTAATTATAGGAAAGAACTGAAGAAACTTCTGTTGCACTAACTTCTCTGAGCAACACAACGTGGGAACGCTCACGGTTTTTTAGCCAGGTTTTCATCCAGCGTCGACGTTCAACATTACACTTTAAGCTTAATCCCAAAATTAAAGCAACACACGCTTTCTTACGCGAATCCATTACTGGTTCTTGTTAGGTAACCCAAGTAGTAATGACGTAAAACTATTGTCATTATTACTGATGGTGTACGGCTACAAAAAAATGATACGGTAATGAAGCTTGAATTTTCGAAGTAATGACATTTCTCGTAATGACATTATTAACGATCGTGTACGGTCCGCATTATACATTCCTATGATCTCTTATCTAAATATCAGAGTATAATAATAACAATTACCTTCGGATGGCATCAGTGGAGGAGAGATATTGTATTATTGGCTGTGGCTGATGTTTTTCGTACGCCTGATAACACAACGGGTTCTCATTACAGCTGTACTACATTCTCAACGTGAAATAGAGTATAGACAATGCATCTCCAAAAGAGCACTGTAAGCCAATTTTTAGAAAATATGGTATTATGACAGTTATTTGCTTATACATATTTATGAATATTTCGGTCAAAAATAATTAAAATAAGCCGGCCGCATTGGCGCAGTTGGTAACGTGCTCGCCTCTCATCATGCGGTCCTGGGTTCGAATCCCACTCAGGCAAGGCATATTTTCATACGTTCCAAAAAAATAAAATCATTTCATCCTCCATCGTACAAAAAGTTACACCCCAACGGCGTCGCTAATGACCGTTGTAGTTGATGCGACGTTAAATATATGAATTTAAAAAAAAATTGAAATTAATATGAAGTCTTATCTAATAATCTTGACTACAATGCTCGTAGCAGGAATGATCAGTTCAGCATTTTAGTAGGCTGAGAAAGTGCCAAAGATCCATACATCTTATTAAAAGGCTTCCTAAATACCTTAAAAACTTATATTATAACGAATTTGAGAAAAAATTGAATATGTTATTGACATCAAAAGCGTATTATACAATAGACGAATATTAAAATGATCACATCGAGGTGCAGAGAAATGATGATTGGTGGTCTTTGTTTTAATTCATTTATTTTATGTATATTCATTAGTATTTTGTAATATATCTTTCTGTATTTGTTATTTGACATGGATCTATTCCAACTTTGGTTGGCTAACGATTGAAAAATATTAAATGTAATGTAAATTACATAACAGATTATTGACAATAAGAGTTTAAATAACGTTGAACATTGAAATCTATAAACCAATCACATTCAGAAAATTTCTCACTGAATTGTTCACAAGTTTCTTTTGTCGGATTAAACCACTTAATAATTCTTTCTACACTATGATCAGTTCTATACCAATCGATGATCATTTCCATCAACTTACCATCGATCATCAAATCAATTTTACATTTTGAAACCTCCAAACCAAACGCATGACAATACCATTCCACTAACTCATCACATTGGCGATACCCAGTAAAAAAGAGCAATTTTTTTATTAAATGTCTTAAATTATTATTTCTATTTAATATTTCTGAAGAAAATAAATCATATTTTTTATGATCATCATCATCATCATCATCATCACCAGAGACTTCACTGGTTGGAAAACACCATTTAATGAACTCTTTTAATGCTTCTAAATTTTCTTCTTTAATCGACAATTTATAAATCAAATGCGATACATAATTTAAATTTGTAAATTCATCGATCGCATCGCTCGTATAGAAATCTCTCTTTAATCGTTCTAATTTAATACGATCACCGCCCGAACCCCAATTAAATATGTCATCCATGTGTCTAAAATTTCTCGAACGGTACCCCCTATGAAAACGTTTACATAGCCATTCCACCATTTGCTCTTCCTTGAAAAAATCCATTTTAATCGCATTCAGACTGTCATCGTTATCATCATTTGCATTACAACACCAACTAAGGAAAATATTCATTTTATCAAGATCAACATTATCAAAATCATCCTCTAATAATTCAATTAGGTCATACTCTACCAGATTTAATTTGAGATTGTTAATTTGTTGATCGGTTAACGTGTCAGAAACAAAGTCAACAAATTCTGTTAATTGAGCTTTTAGCTCAATCTTAGAGCAATCTTCAAGATTATAACGAACGATACCTTCAAAATTGTCATCAAAATATTTCATTTTAAAACTTTTTAATTCATCCGGATGCGATGTAAAAAATATAGATACAAATTTATTAAATAAACTGTATTTTCTTTCGAAGATTAAATCAGTTAGCTTACATGTTATTGTTCCGGCATTAATGAATGACATTTTTTCATCGTGAGTAAATGAATTTAACAGTAATGAAATTACATCCATGTGATTTGTCTTTAATAGTAGAAAAATACACTTGCAAAATTTTGTGGTTTGTTCGAGAAGGATACCTCTTTTAAAATTTTCATCAAATGAACGAGACAATTTCTCCAATACATCTTTGTATTTAGAACTCTGATGTGTTAGATAACCTTCTAAGTACTTATTTAGATTAACTGTAAAAACACCCGTCTCACTTGAGCCGCCAAAAAATTTTCCAATAACATTATTAATTAGATATGACTGCAGAAAATTCACATCCGTGGCGCAATATTTGAAATTTGTTATTAAATCCACACTATCAAAAAAGAATCTGCGTAAATTTACATTAAGGAAAATTATCAGATCAAAATTGAAGAAATCAAACAAAGAAAATTCGAATAAATAATCATATCTATAAGTTGTTAATTGTAAATTTCTAATTTCTTGTTTACTCTGTTTGTCCATCTTCGATAACAAATAATATAACGTGGTAATACTGAGAGATTCATTAAATATATACTTCTTGCATCTAAGACGCTGATCTTCATCAAATTTATTCCAGAGGTACTTAATTGCAGTATCATAAGGCAGAGCAATACCTGTTTTTAACTGTGAAAGTAAAATAAAAGCACGTTCTTCATCAGTCACAGAATCAGAATGATTGCTGTTGGTTTCCCTGTACACATCGTTTAACACAGTCCGTATGTCTGGAGTGAATAATGCTACCATTGGCCACATACTGGCAAATGTTTCCATACCTATACTTCGGTATTTATTTAAAAAACAATGCCAATTTATGTTCTCTGAAAAAATAATTTCTCCATTTTCCATCAGACAATGATTACATGCGATCATATACTTATGTAGTTTAGTCAATTGAGAATGATTACATAATGATTCAGCCGTTCCTTTATGATCTATTAAACCGTAATCATTCCAAACGATATGATCTAAAAGATCTACATAATCCACATCATCTGAATATCGATCGTATAAATATTTTTGTTCACGGATCCATTTAAATATTTCACATCCAGTTAGAAAAACAATATCAAGAACTTTAAATGCTAATTTTTGCGGTAAAACTAATATATTATTATCATTTATCAAGATTATAACTTGCGCAAATATATCACAATAGCTGTGCAGTAAAGATGTATAACTGCATTTGCCAGAATATTTTCCCTGATAATTTCGCGAATCAGGAGCAATCTGAAATACGGGTCTTAATTTATCTATTACAACCGGTTGATTCCAAAATGGTTTAACAATGTTAACAGCTGCAAGGTGTTCTAATGGAACCAAATTATTGTTTTTACAATCATCACTACAAGCCATCACTGATGATAATATCTTCCTCACCAAACACCAATTACCATTCTGAAAAGAATAAAGAAACTGTCATTATAACTAAAATTTCTTTACTTTTTTATGATAAGTTTTTATTGCAGGTTTATTTTTAGGTACTCATATGTGGACCTCAGGTTTTAACATACACTTTAGTAATTATAGGTTATGTTTTTGTTTACAGATGATTGTTACATTGATGGTGAATTTATAGCCAGATTATTATATTTATATTTATAGCCAGAAGATAGTGATCCTGAATTATCTGATGTTTTTTTTTGTTTAACGTCCGACTGTTTTGCAAATTGCTGCTAATGCAGACGGTGAAGGATGAAATGAATTTTTTGTAACGTATGAAAAAATGCCATGCCCGAGTGGGATTCGAACCCAAGACCGCGTGATGAGAGGCGAGCACGTTACCAACATCGCCAACGCGGCCGGCAGAGGATGAATGATGTTGATGACCCAGATGTATTGGATGATTCATTTAGTATTTCTCATGATGATGATCATTTGAGTGAGACAATAAATGTTGAAAATGGGACAGTAATAGAAAATGACCAACCCAATGATACTTTACAAGCTGATAATAGACCAAAACGAGAAATGAAATGGATGAAAAGAAGGTAAGTGTTGTTTATTAAATAAATCCAATAGCTGTTAAGTTAAGCCTTATATTTACAAAAAAAAGAAACTACGCAAAGACTTCAATTCTTTGTTTTAGAATGGAACAACAACAGTTTTACTGTTTGAAGAAATCTTGTGCGCAGATTCTGAAGATGAAAAGGGCATATTAGAGTCATTTTTTGAGTACCTACTTGCCTATCACATTTTGGGAAGATTTGAGTTATTTGAGTATACAATTCAAATTTGTACTCTGTTCAGACAAGAAATCATAAATCTCTTGACACATCTTCGGAAGATTGCTTCGACTATGTGGGATACATTTGATGATGGGTATTTTAGGATTTCTTTAGGTGTCTATGTACTGGCAAGCGGATACATCAGTTCCCATTATTGCGAATTGTATGACTAGGGATCGCTTCTTTGAGCTACGCAATCATTTGGATTTGGTTGATAATGAGGCTGCCCACGACCCTAATGATAGACTCTGGAAAGTCCGTCCCCTATTAACCACTTTGAAAAACAAATGGTTGTCTCTGCCTAGAAATTCCCATTTATGTGTGGACGAGCAGATGGTACCATTAGCCGGCCATTTACACAGATACTTACTGGCGGGTTTGGAACGCCACGTACCAAGAACGCGTACAAGAGTGTGTGTTAAGGGGAGAGACGCATCAGATACTTGGATCGAGACACTTGGCGCGCGGGTTTAGCGTGTGACAAGCCCACTAATTTGAGGTCTAGAACGTGCCGTTCTTCTTTCATCCAGTTGTGAAATTACATCCAAACCGTTCGTTAACTTTTGTTGTATTCTTTCTCCTAAAGTTTTAGTTTTTATTTTTTGTATTTTTTAAATTTTTAGTATTCTGTAGTTTTTTGTTCTTTCGTATTGAAAATAGACACACGATATTGGAGTAAGGAGTTCATGATGGAATTTATAGAATTGTATAGGTGTCATCCAAGTTTATGGAAAGTTAAACGTAGTGAGTATACGAACCGCAATTTAAAATTAAAAGCTTATACGATAGCTTAAACGAAAGCTACGAAAGCTTAAACGATAGTACCGATGTTCTTCTAAATTTTATTGAAACATATGAGAATCTTCCAGAACTTTGGAACCCTTCTTGCGCATTATATTTAAATAAGACAAAGAAGAATCAAGCGTTGGATAAACTTTTAAACATATATAAAACCATTAAACCGGGGGCTACACGTGCTGATGTTAGGCGGAAAATAAATACACTGCGATGTAATTATAGGAATGAACTGAAGAAAATTCTGTTGCACTAACTTCTCTGAGCAACACAACGTGGGAATGCTCACGGTTTTTTACCCAGGTTTTCATCCAGCGTCGACGTTCAACATTACACTTTAAGCTTAATCCCAAAATTAAAGAAACACACACTTTCTTACGCGAATCCATTACTGGTTCTTGTTAGAAAACGGTAGTAATGAAGTAAAACTATTGTCATTATTACTGATGGTGTACGGCTACAAAAAAAATGATGCGGTAATGAAGCTTGAATTTTCGAAGTAATGACATTATTAACGATCGTGTACGGTCCGCATTATACATTCCTATGATCTCTTATCTAAATATCAGAGTATAATAATAACATTTACCTTCGGATGGCATCAGTGGAGGAGAGATATTGTATTGGCTGTGGCTGGTGTTTTCCGTACGCCTGATAACACAACGGGTTCTCATTACAGCTGTAATACATTCTCAACGTAAAATAGAGTATAGACAATGCATCTCCAATAGAGCACTGTAAGCCAATTTTTAGAAAATATGGTATGACAGTTATTTGCTTATACATATTTATGAATATTTCGGTCAATAAGAATTAAAATAAGCCGGCCGCATTGGCGCAGTTGGTAACGTGCTCGCCTCTCATCATGCGGTCCTGGGTTCGAATCCCACTCAGGCATGGCATATTTTCATAAGTTACAAAAAAAAATCGTTTCATCCTCCATCGTACAAAACGTTACACCCCAATGTCGTCGCTAATGACCGTTGTAGTTGATGCGACGTTAAATAAATGAATTAAAAAAAAAATTGAAAAATATATGAAGTCTTATCTAATAATCTTGACTACAATGCTCGTAGCAGGAATGATCATTTCAGCATTTTAGTAGGCTGAGAAAGTGCCAAAGATCCATACATCTTTTTAATAGGCTTCCTATATACCTTAAAAACTTAAATTATAACGAATTTGAGAAAAAATTGAATATGTTATTGACATCAAAAGCGTATTATACAATAGACGAATATTAAAATGATCACATCGAGGTGCAGAAAAATGATGATTGGTGGTCTTTGTTTTAATTCATTTATTTTATGTATATTCATTAGTATTTTGTAATATATCTTTCTGTATTTGTTATTTGACATGGATCTATTCCAACTTTGGTTGGCTAACGATTGAAAAATATTAAATGTAATGTAAATTACATAACAGATTATTGACAATAAGAGTTTAAATAACGTTGAACATTGAAATCTATAAACCAATCACATTCAGAAAATTTTTCACTGAATTGTTCACAAGTTTCTTTTGTCGGATTAAACCACTTAATAATTCTTTCTACACTACGATCGGTTCTATACCAATCGATGATCATTTCCATCAACTTACCATCAATCATCAAATCAATTTTACATTTTGAAACCTCCAAACCAAACGCATGACAATACCATTCCACTAACTCATCACATTGGCGATACCCAGTAAAAAAGAGGAATTTTTTTATTAAATGTCTTAAATTATTATTTCTATTTAATATTTCTGATGAAAATAAATCATATTTTTTATGATCATCATCATCATCACCAGAGACTTCACTGGTTGGAAAACACCATTTAATGAACTCTTTTAATGCTTCTAAATTTTCTTCTTTAATCGACAATTTATAAATCAAATGCGATACATAATTTAAATTTGTAAATTCATCGATCGCATCGCTCGTATAGAAATCTCTCTTTAATCGTTCTAATTTAATACGATCACCGCCCGAACCCCAATTAAATATGTCATCCATGTGTCTAAAATTTCTCGAACGGTGGTACCCCATTTGAAAATGTGTACATAGCCATTCCACCATTTGCTCTTCCTTGAAAAAATCCATTTTAATCGCATTCAGACTGTCATCGTTATCATCATTTGCATTACAACACCAACTAAGGAAAATATTCATTTTCTCAAGATCAACATTATCAAAATCATCCTCTAATAATTCAATTAGGTCATACTTTACCAGATTTAATTTGAGATTGTTAATTTGTTGATCGGTTAACGTGTCAGAAACAAAGTCAACAAATTCTGTTAAATGAGCTTTTAGCTCAATCTTAGAGCATTCTTCAAGATTATAATGAACGATATCTTCAAAATTGTCATCAAAATATTTCATTTTAAACGTTTTAATTCATCCGGATGCGATGTAAAAAATATAGATACAAATTTATTAAATAAACTGTATTTTCATTTGCACATTAAACAAGTCAGGTTACCAGTTATTGTTCCGGCATTAATGAATGACATTTTTTCATCGTGAGTAAATGAATTTAACAGTAATGAAATTACATCCATGTGATTTGTCTTTAATAGTAGATAAATACACTTGCAAAATTTTGTGGTTTGTTCGAGAAGGATACCTCTTTTAAAACTTTCATCAAATGAACGAGACAATTTCTCCAATATATCTTTGTATTTAGAACTCTGATATGTTAGATAACCTTCTAAGTACTTGTTTAGATTAACTGTAAAAACACCCGTCTCACTTGAGTCACCAATAAATTTTCCAATAACATTATTAATTAGATATGACTGCAGAAAATTCACATCCGTGGCGCAATATTTGAAATTTGTAATTAAATCCACAAGATCAAAGAAGAATCTGCGTAAATTTACATTAGGGAAAATTATCAGATCAAAATTGAAGAAATCAAACAAAGAAAATTCGAATAAATAATCATATCTATAAGTTGTTAATCGTAAATTTCTAATTTCTTGTTTACTCTGTTTGTCCATCTTCGATAACAAATAATATAACGTGGTAATACTGAGAGATTCATTAAATATATACTTCTTGCATCTAAGACGCTGATCTTCATCAAATTTATTCCAGAGGTACTTAATTGCAGTATCATAAGGCAGAGCAATACCTGTTTTTAACTGTAAAAGTAAAATAAAAACACGTTCTTCATCAGTCACAGAATCAGACTGATTGCTGTTGGTTTCCCTGTACACATCGTTTAACACAGTCCGTATGTCTGGAGTGAATAATGCTACCATTGGCCACATACTGGCAAATGTTTCCATACCTATACTTCGGTATTTATTTAAAAAACAATGCCAATTTATGTTCTCTGAAAAAATAATTTCTCCATTTTCCATCAGACAATGATTACATGCGATCATATACTTATGTAGTTTAGTCAATTGAGAATGATTACATAATGATTCAGCCGTTCCTTTATGATCTATTAAACCGTAATCATTCCAAACGATATGATCTAAAAGATCTACATAATCCACATCATCTGAATATCGATCGTATAAATATTTTTGTTCACGGATCCATTTAAATATTTCACATCCAGTTAGAAAAACAATATCAAGAACTTTAAATGCTAATTTTTGCGGTAAAACTAATATATTATTATCATTTATCAAGATTATAACTTGCGCAAATATATCACAATAGCTGTGCAGTAAAGATGTATAACTGCATTTGCCAGAATATTTTCCCTGATAATTTCGCGAATCAGGAGCAATCTGAAATACGGGTCTTAATTTATCTATTACAACCGGTTGATTCCAAAATGGTTTAACAATGTTAACAGCTGCAAGGTGTTCTAATGGAACCAAATTATTGTTTTTACAATCATCACTACAAGCCATCACTGATGGTAATATCTTCCTCACCAAACACCAATTACCATTCTGAAAATAATAAAGAAACTGTCATTATAACTAAAATTTCTTTACTTTTTTATGATAAGTTTTTATTGCAGGTTTATTTTTAGGTACTCATATGTGGACCTCAGACTTTAACATACACTTTAGTAATTAAAGGTTATGTTTTTGTTTACAGATGATTGTTACATTGATGGTGAATTTATAGCCAGATTATTATATTTATATTTATAGCCAGAAGATAGTGATCCTGAATTATCTGATGTTTTTTTTTTTGTTTAACGTCCGACTGTTTTGCAAATTGCTGCTGATGAAGACGGTGAAGGATGAAATGAATTTTTTGTAACGTATGAAAAAATGCCATGCCCGAGTGGGATTCGAACCCAAGACCGCGTGATGAGAGGCGAGCACGTTACCAACATCGCCAACGCGGCCGGCAAAGGATGAATGATGTTGATGTCCCAGATGTATTGGACGATTCATTTAGTATTTCTCATGATGATGATGATCATTTGAGTGAGACAATAAATGTTGAAAATGGGACAGTAATAGAAAATTACCAACCCAGTGATACTTTACAAGCTGATAATAGACCAAAACGAGAAATGAAATGGATGAAAAGAAGGTAAGTGTTGTTTATTAAATAAATCCAATAGCTGTTAAGTTAAGCCTTATATTTACAAAAAAAAGAAACTACGCAAAGACTTCAATTCTTTGTTTTAGAATGGAACAACAACAGTTTTACTGTTTGAAGAAATCTTGTGCGCAGATTCTGAAGATGAAAAGGGCATATTAGAGTCATTTTTTGAGTACCTACTTGCCTATCACATTTTGGGAAGATTTGAGTTATTTGAGTATACAATTCAAATTTGTACTCTGTTCAGACAAGAAATCATAAATCTCTTGACACATCTTCGGAAGATTGCTTCGACTATGTGGGATACATTTGATGATGGGTATTTTAGGATTTCTTTAGGTGTCTATGTACTGGCAAGCGGATACATCAGTTCCCATTATTGCGAATTGTATGACTAGGGATCGCTTCTTTGAGCTACGCAATCATTTGGATTTGGTTGATAATGAGGCTGCCCACGACCCTAATGATAGACTCTGGAAAGTCCGTCCCCTATTAACCACTTTGAAAAACAAATGGTTGTCTCTGCCTAGAAATTCCCATTTATGTGTGGACGAGCAGATGGTACCATTAGCCGGCCATTTACACAGATACTTACTGGCGGGTTTGGAACGCCACGTACCAAGAACGCGTACAAGAGTGTGTGTTAAGGGGAGAGACGCATCAGATACTTGGATCGAGACACTTGGCGCGCGGGTTTAGCGTGTGACAAGCCCACTAATTTGAGGTCTAGAACGTGCCGTTCTTCTTTCATCCAGTTGTGAAATTACATCCAAACCGTTCGTTAACTTTTGTTGTATTCTTTCTCCTAAAGTTTTAGTTTTTATTTTTTGTATTTTTTAAATTTTTAGTATTCTGTAGTTTTTTGTTCTTTCGTATTGAAAATAGACACACGATATTGGAGTAAGGAGTTCATGATGGAATTTATAGAATTGTATAGGTGTCATCCAAGTTTATGGAAAGTTAAACGTAGTGAGTATACGAACCGCAATTTAAAATTAAAAGCTTATACGATAGCTTAAACGAAAGCTACGAAAGCTTAAACGATAGTACCGATGTTCTTCTAAATTTTATTGAAACATATGAGAATCTTCCAGAACTTTGGAACCCTTCTTGCGCATTATATTTAAATAAGACAAAGAAGAATCAAGCGTTGGATAAACTTTTAAACATATATAAAACCATTAAACCGGGGGCTACACGTGCTGATGTTAGGCGGAAAATAAATACACTGCGATGTAATTATAGGAATGAACTGAAGAAAATTCTGTTGCACTAACTTCTCTGAGCAACACAACGTGGGAATGCTCACGGTTTTTTACCAAGGTTTTCATCCAGCGTCGACGTTCAACATTACACTTTAAGCTTAATCCCAAAATTAAAGAAACACACACTTTCTTACGCGAATCCATTACTGGTTCTTGTTAGAAAACGGTAGTAATGAAGTAAAACTATTGTCATTATTACTGATGGTGTACGGCTACAAAAAAAATGATGCGGTAATGAAGCTTGAATTTTCGAAGTAATGACATTATTAACGATCGTGTCCGGTCCGCATTATACATTCCTATGATCTCTTATCTAAATATCAGAGTATAATAATAACATTTACCTTCGGATGGCATCAGTGGAGGAGAGATATTGTATTGGCTGTGGCTGGTGTTTTCCGTACGCCTGATAACACAACGGGTTCTCATTACAGCTGTAATACATTCTCAACGTAAAATAGAGTATAGACAATGCATCTCCAATAGAGCACTGTAAGCCAATTTTTAGAAAATATGGTATGACAGTTATTTGCTTATACATATTTATGAATATTTCGGTCAATAAGAATTAAAATAAGCCGGCCGCATTGGCGCAGTTGGTAACGTGCTCGCCTCTCATCATGCGGTCCTGGGTTCGAATCCCACTCAGGCATGGCATATTTTCATAAGTTACAAAAAAAAATCGTTTCATCCTCCATCGTACAAAACGTTACACCCCAATGTCGTCGCTAATGACCGTTGTAGTTGATGCGACGTTAAATAAATGAATTAAAAAAAAAATTGAAAAATATATGAAGTCTTATCTAATAATCTTGACTACAATGCTCGTAGCAGGAATGATCATTTCAGCATTTTAGTAGGCTGAGAAAGTGCCAAAGATCCATACATCTTTTTAATAGGCTTCCTATATACCTTAAAAACTTAAATTATAACGAATTTGAGAAAAAATTGAATATGTTATTGACATCAAAAGCGTATTATACAATAGACGAATATTAAAATGATCACATCGAGGTGCAGAAAAATGATGATTGGTGGTCTTTGTTTTAATTCATTTATTTTATGTATATTCATTAGTATTTTGTAATATATCTTTCTGTATTTGTTATTTGACATGGATCATATTCCAACTTCGGTTGGCTAACGATTGAAAAATATTAAATGTAATGTAAATTACATAACAGATTATTGACAATAAGAGTTTAAATAACGTTGAACATTGAAATCTATAAACCAATCACATTCAGAAAATTTTTCACTGAATTGTTCACAAGTTTCTTTTGTCGGATTAAACCACTTAATAATTCTTTCTACACTACGATCGGTTCTATACCAATCGATGATCATTTCCATCAACTTACCATCAATCATCAAATCAATTTTACATTTTGAAACCTCCAAACCAAACGCATGACAATACCATTCCACTAACTCATCACATTGGCGATACCCAGTAAAAAAGAGGAATTTTTTTATTAAATGTCTTAAATTATTATTTCTATTTAATATTTCTGATGAAAATAAATCATATTTTTTATGATCATCATCATCATCATCATCATCACCAGAGACTTCACTGGTTGGAAAACACCATTTAATGAACTCTTTTAATGCTTCTAAATTTTCTTCTTTAATCGACAACTCATAAATCAAATGCGATACATAATTTAAATTTGTAAATTCATCGATCGCATCGCTCGTATAGAAATCTCTCTTTAATCGTTCTAATTTAATACGATCACCGCCCGAACCCCAATTAAATATGCCATCCATGTGTCTAAAATTTCTCGAACGGTGGTACCCCATTTGAAAATGTGTACATAGCCATTCCACCATTTGCTCTTCCTTGAAAAAATCCATTTTAATCGCATTCAGACTGTCATCGTTATCATCATTTGCATTACAACACCAACTAAGGAAAATATTCATTTTCTCAAGATCAACATTATCAAAATCATCCTCTAATAATTCAATTAGGTCATACTTTACCAGATTTAATTTGAGATTGTTAATTTGTTGATCGGTTAACGTGTCAGAAACAAAGTCAACAAATTCTGTTAAATGAGCTTTTAGCTCAATCTTAGAGCATTCTTCAAGATTATAATGAACGATATCTTCAAAATTGTCATCAAAATATTTCATTTTAAAACGTTTTAATTCATCCGGATGCGATGTAAAAAATATAGATACAAATTTATTAAATAAACTGTATTTTCTTTTGCACATTAAACAAGTCAGGTTACCAGTTATTGTTCCGGCATTAATGAATGACATTTTTTCATCGTGAGTAAATGAATTTAACAGTAATGAAATTACATCCATGTGATTTGTCTTTAATAGTAGATAAATACACTTGCAAAATTTTGTGGTTTGTTCGAGAAGGATACCTCTTTTAAAACTTTCATCAAATGAACGAGACAATTTCTCCAATATATCTTTGTATTTAGAACTCTGATATGTTAGATAACCTTCTAAGTACTTGTTTAGATTAACTGTAAAAACACCCGTCTCACTTGAGTCACCAATAAATTTTCCAATAACATTATTAATTAGATATGACTGCAGAAAATTCACATCCGTGGCGCAATATTTGAAATTTGTAATTAAATCCACAAGATCAAAGAAGAATCTGCGTAAATTTACATTAGGGAAAATTATCAGATCAAAATTGAAGAAATCAAACAAAGAAAATTCGAATAAATAATCATATCTATAAGTTGTTAATCGTAAATTTCTAATTTCTTGTTTACTCTGTTTGTCCATCTTCGATAACAAATAATATAACGTGGTAATACTGAGAGATTCATTAAATATATACTTCTTGCATCTAAGACGCTGATCTTCATCAAATTTATTCCAGAGGTACTTAATTGCAGTATCATAAGGCAGAGCAATACCTGTTTTTAACTGTAAAAGTAAAATAAAAACACGTTCTTCATCAGTCACAGAATCAGACTGATTGCTGTTGGTTTCCCTGTACACATCGTTTAACACAGTCCGTATGTCTGGAGTGAATAATGCTACCATTGGCCACATACTGGCAAATGTTTCCATACCTATACTTCGGTATTTATTTAAAAAACAATGCCAATTTATGTTCTCTGAAAAAATAATTTCTCCATTTTCCATCAGACAATGTAATCATTGTCTGATGGAAAATGGAGAAATTAATGCATGCGATCATATACTTATGTAGTTTAGTCAATTGAGAATGATTACATAATGATTCAGCCGTTCCTTTATGATCTATTAAACCGTAATCATTCCAAACGATATGATCTAAAAGATCTACATAATCCACATCATCTGAATATCGATCGTATAAATATTTTTGTTCACGGATCCATTTAAATATTTCACATCCAGTTAGAAAAACAATATCAAGAACTTTAAATGCTAATTTTTGCGGTAAAACTAATATATTATTATCGTTTATCAAGATTATAACTTGCGCAAATATATCACAATAGCTGTGCAGTAAAGATGTATAACTGCATTTGCCAGAATATTTTCCCTGATAATTTCGCGAATCAGGAGCAATCTGAAATACGGGTCTTAATTTATCTATTACAACCGGTTGATTCCAAAATGGTTTAACAATGTTAACAGCTGCAAGGTGTTCTAATGGAACCAAATTATTGTTTATACAATCATCACTACAAGCCATCACTGATGATAATATCTTCCTCACCAAACACCAATTACTATTCTGAAAAGAATAAAGAAACTGTCAGTATAACTAAAGTTTCTTTACTTTTTTATGATAAGTTTTTATTGCACGTTTATTTTTAGGTACTCATATGTAGACCTCAGGTTTTAACACACACTTTAGTAATTATAGGTTATGTTTTTGTTTACAGATGATTGTTACATTGATGGTGAATTTATAGCCAGATTAATATATTTATATTTATAGCCAGAAGATAGTGATCCTGAATTATCTGATGTTTTTTCTTGTTTAACATCCGACTGTTTTGCAAATTGCTGCTAATGCAGACGGTGAAGGATGAAATGAATTTTTTGTAACGTATGAAAAAATGCCATGCCCGAGTGGGATTCGAACCCAAGACCGCGTGATGAGAGGCGAGCACGTTACCAACATCGCCAACGCGGCCGGCAAAGGATGAATGATGTTGATGACCCAGATGTATTGGATGATTCATTTAGTATTTCTCATAGTGATGATGATGATCATTTGAGTGAGACAATAAATGTTGAAAATGGGACAGTAATAGAAAATGACCAACCCAATGATATTTTACAAGCTGATAATAGACCAAAACGAGAAATGAAATGGATGAAAAGAAGGTAAGTGTTGTTTATTAAATAAATCCAATAGCTGTTAAGTTAAGCCTTATATTTACAAAAAAAAGAAACTACGCAAAGACTTCAATTCTTTGTTTTAGAATGGAACAACAACAGTTTTACTGTTTGAAGAAATCTTGTGCGCAGATTCTGAAGATGAAAAGGGCATATTAGAGTCATTTTTTGAGTACCTACTTGCCTATCACATTTTGGGAAGATTTGAGTTATTTGAGTATACAATTCAAATTTGTACTCTGTTCAGACAAGAAATCATAAATCTCTTGACACATCTTCGGAAGATTGCTTCGACTATGTGGGATACATTTGATGATGGGTATTTTAGGATTTCTTTAGGTGTCTATGCACTGGCAAGCGGATACATCAGTTCCCATTATTGCGAATTGTATGACTAGGGATCGCTTCTTTGAGCTACGCAATCATTTGGATTTGGTTGATAATGAGGCTGCCCACGACCCTAATGATAGACTCTGGAAAGTCCGTCCCCTATTAACCACTTTGAAAAACAAATGGTTGTCTCTGCCTAGAAATTCCCATTTATGTGTGGACGAGCAGATGGTACCATTAGCCGGCCATTTACACAGATACTTACTGGCGGGTTTGGAACACCACGTACCAAGAACGCGTACAAGAGTGTGTGTTAAGGGGAGAGACGCATCAGATACTTGGATCGAGACACTTGGCGCGCGGGTTTAGCGTGTGACAAGCCCACTAATTTGAGGTCTAGAACGTGCCGTTCTTCTTTCATCCAGTTGTGAAATTACATCCAAACCGTTCGTTAACTTTTGTTGTATTCTTTCTCCTAAAGTTTTAGTTTTTTTTGTATTTTTTAAATTTTTAGTATTCTGTAGTTTTTTGTTCTTTCGTATTGAAAATAGATACACGATATTGGAGTAAGGAGTTCATGATGGAATTTATAGAATTGTATAGGTATCATCCAAGTTTATGGAAAGTTAAAAGCAGTGAGTATACGAACCACAATTTAAAATTTAAAGCTTATAAAGAAATGATTGAGCTGTGTAAAAGAAATTTACAATAAGGCTGATAAGAAGTTTGTTGTGAAAAAAATTCAAGCTATATGTGACTGTTTCCGAAAGGAATTTAAAAAAGTAGAGCAGTCAAAACGGATTGGAGCCTCAGGATTAGCTTCCAGTAAATCGTTTAAAAGGTTAACGTGTGTATACTCCCGTTTTTGTTACCAACGTTTTTCAGTTTCTTAGGCTTGTCATCAGCGTAAAGAAATGTAACGGGTAAAGCCAAAGCTTTTTTCTTTTCAAGGCTTATTAAACTCATATTTCACAATTTTAATAAATGTTAAACAAATAACTTAAACTAAGCACGTGTATAACAAAAAAAAATCAATTTAAATAACCAAGTCTGCTGTAAAGTATAACCAATAATAGTAAAATATTAAAAGAACGTGAACTGAAACAGATTTATCACACTCCAAACATTTATTATTTCTAACCGGATGAAATACATTTTGAAAAGGTAGTGTTTAATACGTTAATCAGTTTTTTGACTGAAAACCTTGTTATCTCAAAAGATCAGCATGGTTTCCAAAAGTGTAAGTCAACCAAAACTGCTATTGTCTCACTTTTTGAGCAGAGAGTTGATATTTTGAATGCAGGAGAGAAGGCCTTAACTGTGTTTCTAGATCTCAGTAAAGCTTTCGACTGTGTTGATCATGAAGTCTTGTTGAAAATGTTAGAGTCATTAGGTATAAGGGACGTAGAACTTAAATGGTTTCAGTCTTATCTGATAGGTAGAGTGCAGTGCGTAGAAATAACTAGAGTAGTTAGGGGGAAACTTACAAAAATTTTGTCTGGAAAGCTTGAAGTCAAAGCTGGTGTTCCGCAGGGTTCAATTTTAGGCCCCATTTTGTTTTTATTGTATATAAATAGATTACCAAAAATCTTACCCAACAGTGGAGCTTTATTGTTTGCTGATGATACTTCAATCATAAACAAAAGTTTACTGGTAGAAAATCTCGAAGTGAATACACATATTAGCATAGAATCTGTAGTCCAATTTCTGAATGAATTAAGGTTAACAGGTAATGGGAAAAAGTGTCAGTACTTACAGTTCAAAAACAAACACAATGTAAGGGAAAACAGAGAAGTGGATATCTTTATACAGAATAATATCTTAGATCATGTGCAAACAGTGAAGTTTCTAGGAGTGTCACTAGATAGGACCCTATCATGGGATTATTACACCGATCAAATTTGTGGTAAAATATCATCTGGGGTATTTGCATTAAAACAAATTGCCAGATTAAATGATAAAAAATTGCTTATAGCAGCTTATCATGGTTTAATTTTATCTCATATCAGGTATGCCATACTAGTATGGGGTAATTCATCACAGGGTAACATGGAAAGAGTTTTTAAAATACAGAAAAAAGCTGTTAGGTGTATGATGGGAGTCAACCACCTTACCTCATGCAGATCACTATTTAAAGAGCTGCAATTGCTCACAGTTCCTTCTTTGTATATTTTTGAAGTGATAATGTACGTAAAGAAAAATACCTTTTTACAGAATTTAGATGTTCACAACCACTACACAAGAAACAGAATCGATTATTATGTTGCTAATCACAACACTAAATTGTTTGAACAAAAACCAACTTACGCCGGTAGAAAATACATCAATAAATTGCCACAAGGTTTAAAAAGTTGTGACAATTTAAGTCATTTAAAAAATAAGCTAAAACAGTATTTGATTGATGAAACATTTTATAGTGTGCACGAATTCCTTTCTAAATAGTTTTTGGTTGAAAAGTATTTAACTTGTAATTAAACAAATATTGTGTACTATTTGATACAAAGGGGTTCATGACAAGCCTACTGAGTTAAGTAGTAGCAGGGAAAAATATTGGTAAGTGATGAATTTATCATTGTGTTTGATTTTTTTTTAATTTTAATTTTGTGTGATTTTTGATTCAATGGGTTCATGACAAGCCTACTGAAGTAAGCAGTAGCAAAAACAATTTTCTGGTGGTAAATGATGAATTTATAATTAGTGATAAACTTTCAGTTTAACAGTTTTATTTGACATGTCCTATACTCCCTTTGGAGTCTCCTGGAGGCAAGTGAAAAAAAAAAACTTACTCGCGTACTTGGAACGTACAAAATTCGATGTATCTCACCCATAAACGAACGCGCAAGTATTTACCGTTCCTAGAGCGCGAGTCTAGCACGCGTGTAAATTCAACTCATGTTAGTGGGCAACACACAATAAGTACGCGGCGTTCCAAACCCGCCAGTAAGTATCTGTGTAAATGGCCGGCTAATCTCTGGTAACTGCATTTTTAGACAGTTTGTGCCATCAAAGCCCAATCCTGTCGGCCTAAAATGTTTTATCCTGTCAGCACCTGATGGTTTAGTGCTGGATTTTTTAATTTATACAGGAAAGGGTACTGTTTTTGACAGTGATTTAAAAGAATTAGGTTTAGGTGCATCAGTGGTAAAATATTTAACTACAACTATTTCTAATGATTATGTTGTTGTTTAGGTCATCAGCCGAAAGGCTGGTTTGAACCTGTAGAGGTTTTACTAAGTAAAACGAGGAGTAAGGTGGTTTACCATGCCTTCCTCACTGAGTGAAAAAATACGCTTATCAACATGCCAGGCCCTCTGAAAAGCACATATTTTCCACTCTTCAAATGACACCGTCACTTCATTCACCACAGAGTCTGGCTGTATAATGAAATTCATTACTTTCAGAGGAGACAACTCTGATTTGTGTCTTTTGCACCTCTACCTCTTCTGTTCTTAAATGATTCAGTCATTTAATTGGCTGACCATGTTATAAGAAACAGAACTATTTATTTTGTCCCTGGAACGGACAGATTGAGAGTAAATAAATTGACACTCCACCTGTCTGTTATGGGCATCTAATGATTATAAGCATTGTATATACACAGATAGATTTTTTACCAGTATTAAATCAATAGACTTTTTATTATCTCGAAATATTTATCAAACTGGAACAGTAATGAAGAATAGAGTAGGTCGCGCAGTTAAAAAAAACTATTGATTATAAACTGCTGGAAAGGGGAGAACATGATGAAATTGTTAGAGAGGATGATAAAGTTTCACTAGTAAAGTAGAAGGACAATAAAAGTGTTCTTTTACTTTCTTCGCGCAGTGGGGCTGAACCTGTTGGCTTTTGTAAACGCTGGAGCAAGGAGGAAAAAAGAAAATTGATGTGCCACAGCCCCAGGTTGTTAAATTTTACAATTTCAAAATGAGGGGTGTTGATTTATATGATCGCTTTATGTCCTACTACAGAGTTTATATTCGAACTAAAAAAATGGCCTGTACGATTATTTAATAATTTTATTGATTTGATCGTAGTAAATTGTTGGGTAATGTACAAGCGTCGGTGTCAAATTAATGGTGTACCAAAGAAATTTGAACTTCCGCTTATGAAGTACAAAATGCATTTAGGAAAAGCATTAATAAACTACATTACTCCACTAGAGGTAACTGCACGACCAAGGGGGCGACCTCGGTTAAATGATTCCTCTGATGAAGAACTGATTATAAAGAAACCAAGGAAAGTAGTTCCTCATCCTATTCCAGAAATGAGATATGATAACTTTGGGCATTTCCCAGAGTATAAAGATGCAAAAATCAAAATGTCGTTTACCGGGCTGTCAATCAAAAAGTAAAATTTTTTGTAGTAAATGTAATGTGTACCTTTGTGTAATGAAGAACAATTGTTTAAAAATGTATCATAAAAATTAAGTATGAGCACTAATATAAATAAGGAATGGCCGTATTGTAATTCCGGCGCTTTATCTTTTTCGCCAAACCTTAAGATCCCGAAGGTAAATAACCGTCGGAAATAAAGATAAAGTGCGCGCCTCCACGTGGTGCGGCTGGATAACTTGTGGAACAATTGGCAAAACCACAAGCGAACTAAATCGGAATTCCCCTGAGCTTCAACTCTCAGAGTGTATCTCAGTACAGGAACAAAACCTGTACTCCACTTTTAGTAATTTTTATGTAAAATTACCATGATGGAAACGCGCAGTAAGAAACATATTACCCCAGGAGGTAAGTCGACTCGCTTGGCGAATCCTTCTTTTGGATCAATGGGACATAAATCCCAGGACGATAAAGTCAGAGCTCATGGATTCTGGGGGAGCTCATCTACTGCAAATAAAGCTGAATCGGAGCAGTGGGATACTCCCAGAAACAAACTCCAATATAACAAAATCAACTACATGGAAACTTTCAACGTAAACTCACTAGTTAAAACAAGCAAACTGGAAATCCTAAAAAATACACTAAGAAAACACAATATCCTAATAACAGCATTGTAAGAGACAAGATATACCGACGAAAACCATTTCGAGTCCGGTGAATACAGAATGTTGAAAGTAAGACCGGGGATAAAACCTAAAAGCAAACATGCTGGACATCTAGGCACAGGATTCATAGTGCATATAAGGTCTTAGATTCCATAGTGGACTTCTCCGTTACGAGTCCCAGAATGTCTTCTTTAACATTTAGATCCGCAAACAAAATTTACACAATAGTCAACTACAACAGCCCCATCAACGCAGATAACCAACGAAACAGAAAATACGTAGAAGAGAACTGGGAAAATTTAGAGGAAGAACTGCTCAAAATATCAAGACATCACGTTAAAATATTAATGGGGGATTTTAATAGACAAATAGGAAAAGAAAAATGTTACAGGAACATAGTCGGGAAGTTCCCGGCACACTTACGAACAAATGCCAACGGGAAAAGATTAATAAACATTTGCAAAAATTTCAATCTAAAACTCATGTCTACAAACTTCACACGCAAGCCCAACAAACTCAAAACGTGGAGACTGCCGGGTAATCGGAAGGGAAAATTCCAACTGGACCACGTAGCAATCTCCAAAACATCCTCCAAAGAAATATTAAACGTAAGGGTCCTAAGAGGTCAGGATTTAGATTCTGACCATTACCTCTCAAAAATCAAGATTAAAATAATACCCAAAAGAACAAAGAAACATTTAAAAACCAACATTACCAAAACACAAGTGGATAGGGAGATACTGAAAACAGAACATAAAACTTCAAACTATCAAAAAGAAATGAGAGATCACCAACCTGAGAGCTTGGAGGAAATCAGAACCAACATGCTCAATGTTGCCGAAAGAATCGCTCCTCAAAAATTCGCGAAAAGGCAATGGTGGAATAATAAATGCGCTGAAGCCTACGAAGAGCAAAATAGGAAGTATCACTCATGGAAATCCACCCAAAAGGAGTCCGACTACAACGAATACAAAGAACAGAGAAGAACAACCGCTAAAATAATAAGAAAAGAAAAAAGAAAGCAACTACAAGAGATGCTGGACTCCATCGAGAAAGACTTCAAGAAGAACAACACCTCAGATTACTACCGTAACATCAAAACGTACAAGAACAAATACCAACCACCAAGCCTCTGCCTCAAAAGAAAGGACAACTCACTCGCCATTAGACAGTCCGAAAGTTGCTCCATAATGGCAGAGTACTTCAAAGAACTTCTAAATTGTCCAAAACCCCAGAACCCCATACAGACCAAACCCAGCAACAACCCCTTCCCACCCAGCTCCCCACCAACAAAAGCAGAAATCCAAACCGCAATAAATGAATTAAAAAATAAGAAGGCCAGAGACCAAAACGGCCTATTTGCAGAACTATGGAAAATCGCCCCAGATCAAACAATAAACCAGCTCCACCAAATCTTCACCGATGTGTGGGAAAACGAAGAGTTCCCGGAACCAAGTTGGACAGAAGCGATTATTCACCCCATCCATAAGAAAGGGGATAAATCTGATATCAATAACTACAGAGGAATCTCCATCCTCGATATCACATACAAAATCTTCTCAAAATTACTCCTCCAAAAATTAGAACCCCAAGTCGACCACCAAATAGGAGACTACCAAGCGGGATTCAGGAAAGGTCGATGCGGATCGGAAAAGATCCTTAACTTAAAAATGTTGTGCAGAAAAGCAGCACTAAGAACGGACAATAACTACTACATAAGCTTCATAGACTTTGCTAAAGCGTATGATTCAATAGACAGAGAAGTACTCGATAAAATCTTGCAAGAGATGGGCGTAGACAACAAGACAAGAAACTTAATAAAATTGACTCTAACAGACACTATATCCAGAGCGCGCTTCATGGGCGAACTATCGGAACCATTTGAAATAAAAACCGGACTCAGACAAGGCGACGGGCTCTCCCCAATTCTCTTTAACTGCGTACTAAATAAAGTAATTACAGAATGGCGGACCAAATGCCAAGAATATAACAACGAAAACAAAATCAAAGAAGCCCCCTTCAGAAACAAAAGGAACGAGAAAATAAAACTGGATGTACTAGCCTTTGCAGACGACTTAGCTCTGGTAGCTTGGTCAGAGCAACAGGCAATCTTCCAAATAAACACCCTCAAAGAAATCGCCACCCAAACAGGACTAAACATCTCCTTCGATAAGTCCGTATACATGTCAGGTAACAAAAGTAAAACATCCACCCTCAAAACCCAACACGGAATGCTCAAAAGAGTCAACCACTTCAAATACTTAGGAGAAATTATACAACAAAACGGAAACGACGTACTTACATTGCAAAACAGAATAGCAAAACTAGAAATGGCCTACGTACAAACAAGGAACTTCTACAACAAAAAATGCATATCTAGAAACGCCAAACATAGACAGCTAAACACAGTCGTTCTACCACAAGTCTTATACGCAGCCGAAACCCTAACATTTCATAGGAAAGGATTATTAACAAAACTAAATAAAATACACAGGAGATTCGCCCAGACAATCCTAGGAACAGTTTTCGACCCAGAAACCAAGATCCACAAGAAGAGAACGAACGAACACATAATGAATTTCCTAGGCGAAACTCTAACAACTAAGCTCATAAAACGTCGACTACAATATTACGGTCACATGATGCGATTCCAAAACAAAAATAACGAAACGTACAAAATAATCACATATCAAGAAAGTTTTAAAACCAAAGATAGATGAATCAAAGAAATCGAAGCAAACCTAAACACCCATAAACGCTTCACGTAACGATGTAATAGATGGAACTGCCTTTAGAAGGAAAATAAAAGATTATGGGAATTTCCCGACTGCAGAAACAAGGCAGAGGACATGGACGCAGGAACAAAGGGAGAAGGTTAGCGAGAGAATGAAGGCGTACCATGCGAACAAGCGACAGCTTAAGAAATAATTTTACATAACCAGTGCGTTCTTTATATAGGACAATACAATAAAAAAAAATAAAAAAAAAATAAGGAATACACTGTAACAAAGTAGCTCATTTTAGTATCATATTTCATTAATTATTTTTATTAATTTGTTGTCGCATGTTTCTTCATATTTTTTTTAGGTAGTAGGTCTCAAGGAAAATGTATATTTTTTAATAATTTTAAACTTTAATTTGTCTGTATTAGTATTGTCGAATATATAGAATCAGGGTCCGTCCCCGATTGTAAACGAATTTTTTGAAATCGATACTTTTCTGAGCGCTTAATCCAAATATGAACTTATTTTCCCCCGGAAATCACCATGAAATTAGTTATAAGCCTTTTTTTATCATCTGCCGATACAGGTGATTCACGAAGATATGCAGAAACTTTAGGAGCTCATTGTACATGTAAAAATAATGAAAAATGTTTATATAAACATGTGTTCGAAAATGCATCGTTTTCGAGTTACGGCTAGCGAAAGTTTCGCCCAGATTTCAGCTCACCAGGTGAAATGAGGTCGTCTTGGAATTCTGGTAAGGTAGATTAAGGGGCGAATTCAATCATTTCTTATGGTTTTTGATAATAATTGAATAAAATAGGTCCCAGAACTGTAAGTTAAATAGTTTTTAAGAAAACCAGTGTTAAATGCAAAAAATGGAGTGAAAAACACATTTTTTCATCTTTGGGCAAGAATAACTTTGTTATTTCACCAAGAAAAGTTAAAATTTTTGAATAAAACATGTTGAAAATTTTATTCTGAACAAACCGGTGTAAATTAAGTACACAGAAGCGAATAGATGTTTGATTAAATGAATTTTTATTCATAAGAGCACAAAGTAAAATTAACCGGAAAAACTAAGATGAAAAAATGTGTTTTTTGTCACACCATTTTTTGCATTTGACACTGGTTTTCTCAAAAACTATTTAACTTACTGTTCTGGGACCTGTTTTTATCAATTTATCAGGTCAAAAACCATAAGAAACGATTGAATTCGCCCCTTAATCTACCTTACCAGAATTTCAGAAGACCTCATTTCACCTGGTGAGCTGAAATCCGGGCGAAATCTTTCGCTAGCCGTAACTCGGTAACGAAGCATTTCCAGACCCATGTTTATATAAATATTTTTTATTATTTTTATATGTACAATGGGCTCCCAAAGTTTCTGCATTTCTTCGTGAATCACCCTGTATAACCTTACTTTTCGTAATTTTCAATTTTCAGTTTTGCCGTTATATTACCCTTCGTTATCGTACAAATGTTCACAACCAATAAATAATATCGCTTTATTTACAAATTTAATTTATTATACTCGTCACATTAAAAAATATATAAATTTACTAATGATTTACAACATTTCAAACAAACCGTAACCCCTGACGTCACTCCTACCACATAATGGTGTATAGTTCAGCCGCTCTAAGTTTGCTCCTACTGTCAACAAACCAAAACCAGCTACTACAGGGTGCACGCTAGAGTCCGTGACTTTATGGATGTCGTATTCCTATTAAGTTAACTATTTTTTTTTTAAATTATAAGTACTTAAAGTACTAAAAACATCAGTCGTGATATGATGTAGGCCTAACAATTTAATTTATAAAAATATTTTTGAAAGTATTTAGTTGTTACTTTTTAATCAGCGTGTACACATTTAGATATAATGCGCATGCTCAGTGACGTCATTATTTGTTTACATTAGGAGCAAACTTAGAACGGCTGAACTTTACATCAAAAATTAACCTTTCTTATTTAGTAAATGGTGAGTATATGCGGTTCCAAGCTACAGTATTCAGATAAACTAAAGTCCCCTAGCCGTGGGAGTGAGAGAATGCATAACTCTCACTCGCACAAGCCATACGCGCCGTTCCAATAACATTGTATAATTTTACTCATTTTTGTGAGCAAGCGTTTACGCACTCAGTGAACTAACAAGCAACATAACGACTGTAGTATGTTTTCAGATTTGGATTATAACGGTAAAGACCTTTGAGCGCATGCGTAGTTATGCCACATATCTCCCTCTCACTCGCTCGGCTATGGGACATTAGTTCGTCTGATACCTATACGTATAGTTCCGGGGTGAAGGGCACAGGTGAGGTATAATGAATGAGCGACGCATGTAGGGAGAACGATTGTTGTCTTACTCTGTTACAACACATTCGTTTTCAAACTTTCCGTATTTAACATATTTGTTTGTATTTATTACCGAAATTTATTACTTTCTCTTGCCTATATGAATATATATATATGAATACATAGGAAGGAAAGTATTGTTTTCATGTCGATTTTTCGAAATCGAGTTTTCACCAGATTCCCTAAACAAAGAAACATGTTCTTAGCGATTGGTCTGTGTGAACGGAATATCTCAAGAACGGAATATCGTACGATTTTGAAACTTAAAACTTAAGTTACATACCACTACCGGACCCGACACCAACATTTTCATCAAAATCGGTCCACCGGAAGTAGTAGTTAATTCGTGTCATTTTTCACTTTTTTTTTTAAATCGCCTGGTTTACTAATTTTTATGCTCTACCAGATACGGTAGGCGCCAAGTTTGCTGAAATTCTTGGTCAGGCTGTTTTCACGTAAAAAACTCTTTTAAGATTACGGCTTTAATATGCATTGTAGCGCAAAAATTTATATAATAAAAATTGTAGAGAATTTAAAATCCTACAACTTTTATTTCAAATATTTTTTTGTATAACGCTTAGTGTAGCGGTAATTAGCGATTTTCTGTTTTTTTTCTCACGAAAACGTGTGAAAAATTGATTTTTCACACGAGTTGACGAAAAGATTTCGGCCTTATTATGCATTTTACGACAAAAGTGAATATAATCAAATGTAGAGGAAATTAAAGAGCTACAACTTTTATGTAACGCATTTTTCTCTACACAGCCTAGTTTAGCGTGAAAGAGTGATTTTCCGTATTTTTAAGCCAAACTGAGGTAGATTTTCATTTTGCGTCTTTCACTCATGATTAAAATAAGGTTATGTTTTTTGCTTATTTCTAATGTTAGGTTATATTGGTCATTATTTGTATTGACAAGAGAAAGTTGTGTGTGTTTCACACCAGATTTTTATTTACATATTTTGATATAAATTGGTAAGTTAAATGTTAATAATCCGACAAAGTTAATAACCCGGTAGGTATTTGTTAAATTAATGCGCCGGATGATGAGAATATTTTTTTAGTCCAGTTAGTAGGCCTACACGCTTCCACTACAAATGCATCAGCTGTGAAACTACTGACTCATTCTTCTCCCACTATTATAACAACGCACTGCATTTCTTCCTACTACAGTCCAACCTTTCTTAGTTTGCTCCTAATGTAAACAAATAATGACGTCACGGAGCATGCGCATTATATAAAAATGAGTACACGCTGATTAAAAAGTAACAACAAAATACTTTCACAAGTATTTAAATACAAAATACTTTTAAAAGTATTTTTATAAATGAAATTGTTACGCCTATATCATATCATATTTTTTTTATTCCTAATTTGTGTACGTTGCAATCTGTTCAATTTAGAACAATAAGCAACCCCATGACCCAATGAGATGAGGATGATGTGTATGACGTGTAAATGAGGTGTAGTCTGGTACAGACCCAGGCTGACCATTCCTGAAAGAGTATGGTTAATTAAACCCTAACCATCAAAGTACACCGGTAACCACTGTCTAGTATTCAAATCCGTATAAAAGTAACTACCTTTACTAGGATTTGAACCAGGAACCTTCGTCTCCGAAAATCAGCTGTTAAACAGCTGTATATCATATCATGACTGATGTTTTAAGTATTTTAAGTACTTATAATTTAAAATATAGTTAACTTAATAAGAATACGACATTCATAAAGTCGCGGACTCTAGCGTGCACCCTGTAGTATCTGGCTTTGGTTCGTTTACAGTAGGAGCAAACTAAGAACGGCTGAACTCTACACAGAGATGGGGCTCAAGCAATTAGGTTATCGGTTATTATACTCAGTTATAAATACACATGACAACCGATAACCTACTCAAAATAAAGTTATTGATTACTAAATGCAGTTTTACAGGCTATTTTTTAAAATAAAAATCAGTCCTAAAGGTTGTTGATTATTATTTGCAGTTTTAAATGCAAAGTTATCAGTTAATATAGTACGCATTTCAATATTTTCGTACAGCTTGTAACGACGTTACCGTATTTTAAAAGGTTACATGTTAGTCGGTTAGCTATTTCATCAACATAGAAATATTTAAACACACATACTTGATCAATAGGTAAAATTAGTTGATACAGGGACATTTTAATATCTTAGTGTTCATTTAAAGCATAAATGAATTCAAATAAAACTGCAAAATTGAAACATACGAAAAAGTGAGGTTATGTCCGTAAACAAAAGAAAGGACTTTTATCTAATATCGGTAATTATATAGAATCAGAGTCCTTTACTTAAGAAATAGAAAACAATTCAAATAACTGACCTCAGTACTTATACTGTAATAATATAATCACAACTCTCTAATTTCACGTACAACAAACATATGTTTCAACGGTAGATACAGTTCAATAAGAACATGGTATAAGTATAAAGGTGTGTCCGTCCAAAGTTCTAAATTTGTTCGCTCTGCGTATGACGTCATTAGCAGAGCACAGCAGCATTATTGATTTGTAAAACGCGGCTAAGTGTTTGAATATTACAAACGTGTTTAGTTAAAATCATTTTCTCAATTGAATGTACAATCTTCAAGATTGTCTACACATCTTTTAATGTAAGTCGAATGTAAATTCAGTTAACCTTAAAATATTTACAGTCCAGCCTCTCTTAGTTTGCTCCTAATGTAAACAAATAATGACGTCACTGAGCATGCGCATTATATCAAAATGTGTACACGCTGATTAAAAAGTAACAACAAAATACTTTCAAAAGTATTTAAATACAAAATACTTTTAAAAATATTTTTTATAAATGAAATTGTTGAGCCTACATCATATCATGACTGATGTTTTTAGTACCGTAAGTATAAAGTACTTATAATTTAAAAAATCTGGTGTGAAACACTCACACAACTTTCTCTTGCCAATGCAAATAATTAACAATAAACCTAACATTAGTATTAAAACATTAGAAATGAACAAAAAACTAACCTCAAAAAACATTAGTGAAATACGCAAAATTAAAATCGACCTCAGTTTAGCTTAAAAATACGGAAAATCGCTCATTCACGCTAAACTGGGCACTTTACAAAAAAATGCTCTAAATAAAAGTTGTAGATCTCTTAATTTCCTATAAATTTTATTTTATACACTTTTGTCGTAAAATGCATTCTAAGGCCAAAATCTTAAAAAAATAGATTTTTCACACGTATTCGTGAGAAAAAACAGAAAATTGCTAATAACCGCTAAACTAAGCGTTATACAAAAAAATGTTTGAAATAAAAGTTGTAGAATTTTACATTCTCTACAACTTTTATTATATAACGTTTTGCGCTAAAATGCATATTAAAGCCGCAATCTTAAAAAGAAAATGTTTTTACGTAAAAACAGCCTCACGCAGAATTTCAGCAAACATGGCGCCTACCCTATCTTGTAGAGAATTAAAAATTGAGTAAACCAGGCGATTTTTAAAAAAATCGTAGGACCAGTTTTTGAGAAAATCGCAAAAAAGTGAAAAATTATACGAATAAACTACTACTTCCGGTGGGCCGATTTTGATGAAAATGTTCGTGTCGGGCCCGGTAGTGGTATGTAACTTAAGTTTTAAGTTTCAAGTTCGTACGATGTTCCGTTCTTGAGATATTCTGCTCAGACACAGACACACACACACACACACACACACACACACACACACACACACACACACACAGACTAATCGCTAAAAACATGTTTTTTGGGTTCAGGGGGTCTGAAAACGTATAGATCCGGTGAAAACTCGATTTCGAAAAATCGACATGAAAACAATACTTTCCTTCCTATATATTCATATAGGCAAGAGAAAGTAAAAATAGTTAACTTAATAGGAATAGGACATCCGTAAAGTCATAGACTAGCGTGCACCCTGTAGTAAGTGGCTTTTGTTTGTTGACAGTAGGAGCAAACTAAGAACGGCTCAACTGTAGTG
This sequence comes from Catonia carolina, assembly GCA_035578175.1. Lineage (NCBI taxonomy): Eukaryota > Metazoa > Arthropoda > Insecta > Hemiptera > Achilidae > Catonia > Catonia carolina. The sequence continues at coordinate 11,567,322 of JAQMRL010000010.1, forward strand.
CCTAAGTTATCATAACTCATTAGAAATATTTTTCTTTCCAATAAAACACTTTGTAACAAGTGCAACATTATTTTAAGGGGTTTAACCGCAACATACGCGTTTAATTAACACAATATTAAAATAACAATTTTTTTAATAGAAATTTTAAAAATTGCTAATTACCGCTAAACTAAGCGTTATACAAAAAAATGTTAAAAATAAAAGTTGTACAATTTTAAATTCTCTACAACTTTTATTAATACATTTTTGCTCAAAAAGCATATTAAAGCCGCAATCTTAAAAAAACAATTTGTTTACGTGAAAACAGCCTTACCAAGAATTTCAGCAAACATAACGCCTATCCTATCTTGTAAAGCATAAAATAATTAGTAAATTTGGCGATTTTTAAAAAATCTTAGAACCAGCTTTTGAGAAAATCGCAAACAAGTGAAAAATTACACGAATAAACTACTACTTCCGGTTGACCGATTTTGATGAAAATGTTTGTGCCGGGTCCGGTAGTGGTGTCTACCTTAGGTTTCAAGTTTCAAGTTCGTACAATGTTTCGTTCTTGAGATATTCTGTTCACACACACACGCGCAAGCACGCACGCACACGCAGGCACACACACAGACCAATCGCTAAAAATATGTTTTTCAGGTTCAGGGGGGTCTGAGAACGTGTATATCTGGTGAAAACTCGATTTTAAAAAATCAACATGAAAACAATACGTTTTCCTTCCTACATATTCATTAAAGGCAAGAGAAAGCAAAAAATTGTAAAATAGAATAACTAGGAGTAACAATGGAATTTATGTTTTTTTTTAGCTTATATTTGTTATTGAGAACTGTACATTATTAACAACTACCCAATCTGATCGCTGCTTTGCTGTATTTATTTGACGTGAATATTAGTGACATGAGTTTGAACAGGGACCCCCAGTATAGTTTGTTTATGGATGGCTGTCAGCTGGTCACCATACAAAGTGACTTGCTCAACCGGTGTTACTTAACAAATAATAGCGACTTTCTACCAGCTGACTGACTGGGCTGGCACGAAGGCCAGAAAATATGTTTGACCTTAATTATTTTAGAATACAGTTTGTTTTGGTTATTTATGTAATATACAGGTACATTCTTCTAAAAGTAATACATCATTGTGATAACACTATATAATTTTATACAAAAATCTGGTGTGAAACACTCACACAACTTCCTCTTGCCAACTCAAATAATGACCAATATAACCCAACATTAGTAATAAACAAAAAACTAAACTCAAAAAACATTACCTTATTTAATCATGAGTGAAAGACACAAAATGAAAATCGACCTCAGTTTGGCTTAAAAATATGGAAAACCACTCTTTCACGCTAAACTAGGCACTGTACAAAAAAATGTTTTAAATAAAAGTTGTAGATCTTTTAATTTCCTATAAATTTTATTATATACACTTTTGTCGTAAAATGCATACTAAGGCCGAAATCTTAAAAAAAAAATCGATTTTTTCTAATTCAAATTCTTTATTTCTAATTTTCTAATAACAAATTCTTTAAAAATAAATGGTAATTTTTTGAATTTTTTAGAAATGAAACTGAATGAAATAAAAGAGTTTTTATTAGGCGTAAAATGACAGTCCGCGTGATCGTTAAAAATCTCCGTTCTCGTCGGGTTAGTTGAATTTTGACTCACATTTATCTTTTAACAAAATGAAAATACCTATTTTAATTCATTAAAATTATTTGCCGGTAGTAGGCCTACTCCTAGTTAATTTATAGTATGGTTCTGACAACAAACTGGTGCTTGTTTAAGTATTTTTAATAAAAGTTAACTGCCTCGGTTTTGCCGACGATTTAGCACTATTATCCAAAAGCATAGAAGAAGCCAGGACACAGGTTGAAACTATAGAGAAATACGCTGGGAAAATAGGACTAAAAATATCTTATGAAAAAACAAAAATAATGGTTCGAGATCCCCTGTGTGTAGACAACGTCAGAATTAACAATCAAAACGTGGAATTAGTTAGAAGTTTCAAATACCTGGGTGAAACAATAACGCACAACATTAAAGAAAAAATTAACTGGAAGGAAAGAACAAATAAATTAATCAAATCCGCCATAACCACTAGGAATATTTACAATAAGAAATGTATGTCCATCAACACAAAATTAAGACACTACAATACCGTGATACTTCCTGAAGTCCTGTATGCGAGTGAAACCCTGTTTGGTCCAACAAGAATAGGCGAAAAGGACAAAATCGAGAAAGTGGAGAGGCAAATAGCAAGAAAGTGTATTGGAAAATGGTCCCTTCAAGATGGTAGTTTCTATATTGTACCAAACAAGGAAGTATATGAAGCAATTGAGCCTTTAACCAGTATCATCAGAAAAAAAGGATATCCTTCCTGGGACATATATTGAGAATGGAGGATACAAGATTACTAAGAAGGATGACTGAGTTTTTCTGGCAAAAGAAGATGACACCAAACTGGATAAAGGAGGTCAAAAAGGATATGGAGGAACTAAACATCACAATAGCTGACCTCAAAACTAAGTCAGGGAGCTACAGGACATACAAACAGCGATCGGTTAAATTTAGGGAACAAATGAGGGTCAGGAAAGCCATGGTGATTTCGGACGCTGAGAGACTGAGAAGATCCGAAACATTGAAGAATTATTGGCGAAGAAGAGGACAAGTACGGGAGCGACAACTGCGGGGGCGTTTTGGTGGAACATCTGAAAGAGCTAGACGTTGAAAGATTGAACTTAAGTGGTCCTTTGTGGCCGTAAAATAAAAAAAATAAAAAATACGACTGTTTCCTACGGGTATTTCCATGGTACTGTGTGTTAAGTTACACCATATAAAATGAATGCTTCAAAATTAACGGAGGCCATTCTGTCAACCAAATTTCAATAACGGCATTATTCTGCACGTTAATCATGTTAATTACTTTCTCTTGCCTATATGAATATATAGGAAGGAGAGTATTGTTTTCATGTCGATTTTTTGAAATCGAGTTTTCGCCGGATCTATATGTTTTCAGACCCCCTAAACTCAAAAAACATGTTTTTAGCGATTGGTCTGTGTGTGTGTGTGTGTGTGTGTGTGTGTGTGTGTGTGTGTGTGTGTGTGTATACAGAATATCTCTAGAACGGAACATCGTACGAACTTGAAACTTAAGTTACATACCACCCGACACGAACATTTTCATCAAAATCGGTCAACCGGAAGTAGTAGTTTATTCGTATAATTTTTCACTTTTTTGCGATTTTCTCAAAAACTGGTCCTACGATTCTTTTTTAAATCGCCTGGTTTACTCAATTTTTTATTCTCTACAAGATAGGGAAGGCCCCATGTTTGCTGAAATTCTGCGTGAGGCAGTTTTTACGTAAAAACATTTTATTTTTAAGATTGCGGCTTTAATATGCATTTTAGCGCAAAACGTTATATAATATAAATTGTAGAGAATTTAAAAACCTACAACTTTTATTTCAAACATTTTTTTGTATGACGCTTAGTTTAGCGGTAATTTGCGATTTTCTGTTTTTTTCTCACGAGAACGTGAGAAAAATCGATTTTTTTAACATTTCGGCTTTAGTATGCATTTTACGACAAAAGTGTATATAATTAAATTTATAGAAAATTAAAAGATCTACAACTTTTATTTAGAGCATTTTTCTCTACAGAGCCTAGTTTAGAGAGAAAGAGTGATTTTCCATATTTCTAAGCCAAACTGCGGTTGATTTTCATTTTGCCTCTTTCACTCACGATTAAAATTAGGTTATGTTTATTGAGGTTAGTTTTTTGTTTATTTCTTATGTTTTGTTACTAATGTTAGGTTTATTGTTAATTATTTGCATTGGCAAGAGAAAGTTGTGTGAGTGTTTCACACCAGATTTTTAATGATAATATGAATGTTTCCTACGGGTATTTCCATGGTACTGTGTGTTAAGTTACACCATATAAAATGAATGCTTCAAAAATAACGGAGGCCATTCTGTAAACCAAATTTCAATAACGGCATTATTCTGCACGTTAATCATGTTAATTACTTTCTCTTGCCTATATGAATATATAGGAAGGAGAGTATTGTTTTCATGTCGATTTTTCGAAATCGAGTTTTCACCGGATCTATATGTTTTCAGACCCCCAGAACTCAAAAAACATGTTTTTAGCGATTGGTCTGTGTGTGTGTGTGTGTGTGTGTGTGTGTACAGAATATCTCAAGAACGGAACATCGTTCGAACTTGAAACTTAAGTTACATACCCTTACCAGACCCGACATGAACATTTTCATCAAAATCGGTCAACCGGAAGTAGTAGTTTATTCGTAGAATTTTTCACTTTTTTGCGCTTTTCTCAAAAACTGGTCCTACGATTTTTTTTGAAATCGCCTCATTTACTCAATTTTTTATTCTCTACAAGATGGGGTAGGCGCCATGTTTGCTGAAATTCTTGGTGAGGGTGTTTTTATGTAAAAAAAGTGTTTTTTTTAAGATTACGGCTTTAATATGTATTATAGCGCAAAAATTTATATAATAAAAAATGTAGAGAATTTAAAATCCTACGACTTTTATTTCCAACTTCTTTTGTATAACGCTTAGTCTAGCGGTAATTAGCGATTTTCTATTTTTTCTCACGAAAACGTGTGAAAAATCGATTTTTTAAAGATTTCGGCCTTAGTATGCATTTTATGACAAAAGTGTAAATAATCGAATTTATAGAAAATTAAAAGATTACAACTTTTATTTAGAGCATTTTTCTCTACAGAGCCTAGTTTAGCGTGAAAGAGTGATTTTCCGTATTTTTAAGGCAAACAGATCGATTTTCATTTTGTGTCTTTCACTCATGATTAAAATTAGGTCACGTTTATTGTTTATTTCTAATGTTTTGTTACTAATGTTAGGTTTATTGTTCAATATTTAAACTGGCAAGAGAAAGTTGTGTGAGTGTTTCACACACCAGATTTTTTCCTTTAATCTTGGCGTGCGGTTGTGGTAGCTTATTTTTACTTTCTCTTGCCTATATGAATATATAGGAAGGAAAGTATTGTTTTCATGTCGATTTTTCGAAATCGAGTTTTCACCGGATCTATACGTTTTCAGACCCCCTGAACCCAAAAAACATGTTTTTAGCGATTGGTCTGTGTGTGTGTGTGTCTGTGTCTGTGTGTGAACAGAATATCTCAAGAACGGAACATCGTATGAACTTGAAACTTAAGTTACATACCACTACCGGACCCGACACGAACATTTTCATCAAAATCGGTCAACCGGAAGTGGGAGTTTATTCGTATAATTTTTCACTTTTTTGCAATTTGCTCAAAAACTGGTCCTACGATTTTTTTAAAAATCGCCTGGTTTTCTCAATTTTTTATTCTCTACAAGATAGGGTAGGCGTCATGTTTGCTGAAATTCTGGGTGAGGCTGTTTTCACGTAAAAACAAAGTTTTTTTAAGATTACGGCTTTAATATGCATTCTAGCGCAGAAATGTATATAATAAGAGTTGTAGAAACTTCAAAATTCTACAACTTTTATTTCAAACATTTTTTTGTATAACGCTTAGTCTAGCGGTAATTTGCGATTTTCTATTTTTTCTCACGAAAACGTGTGAAAAATCGATTTTTTTAACATTTCGGCCTTAGTATGCATTTTACGACAAAAGTGTATATAATTAAATTTATAGAAAATTAAAAGTTTTACAACTTTTATTTATAGCATTTTTCTCTACAGAGCCTAGTTTAGAAAGAAAGAGTGATTTTCCGTATTTTTAAGCCAAACTGAGTTCGATTTTCATTTTGCGTCTTTCACTCATGATTAAAATAAGATTATGTTTTTGAGCTTAGTTTTTAGTTTATTTCTAATGTTTTATTACTAATGTTAGATTTATTGTTAATTATTTGCCTTGGCAAGAGAAAGTTGTGTGAGTGTTTCACACCAGATTTTTCTGTTTAAATATCAACCTTAGACACGTTTTTGTCCTAACCAAACAAAGTAGCACTTCATAGAGAATATTACACATTCATTTTAATAGAATTTTTTCGCTGAGTTATCATATATATTCGAGGTCTGTCCAATAAATACGCGAACTGAGCCCATAAAAACTTTATTTTCCAAAATTTAGTCTACATCAATTTTGTCCCATTCAAAATACTCTCTATTTGTTGTTATGCACTATTTCATTTTCTTTTTCATAGTTTAAAGCACCCTTAGAAGTCCTCAGCAGTTAGGCTTTTTAGTGTTCTCGTCGTTTCTTGCTTTATTGTGTCCAAATCTTCCCAGTGATGTCCCCTCATCACATTTTTGCATTTTGGGAATAGGAAAACGTCGCAGGAGGTGATATCTGGCGAAGAAGAAGGATGATCAAGGATGGTGATTGAATTTTTTGCCCGAAACTGGCGAACAATCAATGCTGAATGTGCAGGTGCATTGTCATGGTGAAGGATTCATCCATCACCTTGACAAATGTTCAGTTAAAATAGTGTGCACTGTTGATTTTCCTAGATTCAGTTCATCAGCTATCATTCGGACAGTTTTTTGACGATCAGTATGGACAAGGGACCGCACATGATCAATGTTATCGTCCAACACAGGTGGTTGAAGGTCGTCCCGGCCTTGCATCATCCGTGGCGTCTTGTCGGCCATCTTAAAAGCGCTTAATCCACTTGAAAACTGATGTTTTCTTTAGAGCATTATCACCGTAAACAGCTGTCAACATTTCAGTAATTTCTTTATAACTTTTACCACACTTCAACAAAAACTTGATATTGATTCGTTGCTCCGTGATTTCATCAGTTTCCATTTTCGACAAACAGTAAAAACAAGGATAACAGAAACTAACATAACTAGCACTATAGGCACAGTTTGACGATCCGCCAAGCACTGACGGCTCATTGGGAATCAGGCAACTAGCGCCGCTAGTGGGTGGGACTTAGTCCGCGTCATGGGCGCTAGCTTGCACAAGTTCGCGTATTTATTGGACAGACCTCGTATTTACCATCAGAAAGACTGTAACTGTGAAAACACTTAAATTCTGTTTCCATTAAAAACGTAATTTGAAGAAGTTCATCAGTTGGATACATGAGTTCTCCATGTGACAAATTGTAACCAGTTCAGTTCTTGATTGGCTACCGGCTTCAGATTCTTTGTAGCTGTTCCTAGGTATAGCCTGATTTTCGTAAGGAGAGCGCTTGGCAAAACGTGCGTCTGCATTAGTATAGTCTTGTATGTACTGCAATAGTGCAGCTTATGTAATCAACAATGGAACAGCATGCATACAAAATACAATGGGTGTTGTCAATTTTCAACAACTCTCTGACTGTACATCTAACTGTTGGTCGGAGGGGTATGCTGGGTCGAATTCATGTATGCGCATGCGTATTCCAGCGCTCACAGCAATTGGCTTGGCCTTTAACTATATTTATCTCGAAAACGGTGAGCAACATACCCAGCCATATACAGAGTGATTCAATAAGATGGAAACAATTTCAATAAGCTGTATTTCCTGAACTACATGTTATATTTTAATTCTGTAAATTACATTTGAAAGAGAAAGTTTTAAATTTTAATTTACATACATGAAAGTTTATAGATGTTCAATGTGTCCTCCTCCGGCTGCACGTACAACATCTAGACGGTAACTGAACTCATCCCAAACTATCTGACGCATGTCTTGGGTCACTGAGTTGACTGCAGCTGTGATACGATTCCTTAGTTCATTCAAATTGGTGGGAAGAGGTGGTATGTAAACTGCACTTTTCACGAACCCCCACAAGAAAAAGTCACAGGGTGTGAGATCTGGAGACCTTGGTGGCCAAAACTGAAGTGCAGAGTCGTCATTCGCCATGCGACCTATCCATCGTTGACGTATGGATTCATTTAGGAAACGCCGAACTTTGCGATGCCAATGGGGTGGACCTCCGTCCTGCTGCAAAATGTAATCTCCTGAATCTTCATTCATTTGAGGAAATCCACTAGTAGTTTATTCTAGTAGTTTACTCTTTCCGATAATTATAGTTCTTTAAAATAATAACAATAAAATTTCACATGTCGGCATGACTTTCTTACTGATATAACTATTTCTTTTATTACCAAATGTCAAAAAACTGTTGGTGAAGAATTATCTACTTTACTGTTTTAACTTTCTTCTTTATACTTCGAGTTGTGGAAAGAGAAACATCACAGTAGTTGCCGATCGCTCACGGCTTTCGTTAAGAGGAACGTGAAGGTATTTTGTTTAGCTTCAACTCCACAACATTTTATTACAATGCATATTAGATTTCGTTAAGCACTGTGAACAGTTCAACCGCGTTTTTGAGAAATCGACATTTCCGTTTACAGTAACAAACAGTTAACCTACAAAAGGTTCCACGATATAGAGTATGTCCTCCAAGTATAGTTTACGTTGTTGTGGTGGCAAACTGATACCAAAGCAGCCGCGCATGCGCTCTGATGCTTTCTCCCTTTAACGCATCCACCGTCGCTTTTAAAAAATTATAGCTCCAATTTTTTGAGAAAACTAAAAAATTTGTGTCAGGTCCCCAACCCGAGTTTACAAGCTTTAACCTCATACACCATTCCATTCTTGAGATAATTTTTTCATACACACATACAAAGTGTTAAAAAACGTTTTTTGATTTTAAGGGGCCTGACAACATGCATTTCCAGTGAAAACACGTCTTTAAAACAAAACTACCTTCAAATAGGGAATTAATATTCAAATAGAGCAAGAGAAAGTAAAAATTATTACTCTAGGGTTAATAATCAACTAAATCATAAAAATATAACATTAACGTTTATTTAAACAAATAAATTATCAATAAAAGTACATAAACATGTATCACAATATATATTTTCTTTGTTAAAGAGTAAATAAAATCAAATAGAAGCAAAAACAAAAAATCTCTCTTGTATGATAATACATAAATATTGGATACAAATGATCATATTGAATATATTATATTATACATTATAGATAATTATAATATGGGTACAAATGATGATTGGGTACAAATGATAATAAATATAAAATACAAAAATATAAAATTCTTCAACTATACATCCACATAAATTGTTTTCAACTTTTATGATATTTATGTTACTTAATTATGCACTATGACACATTTGAAAACAATTTTGAGTATGTTTTGTGTTGGAAACTGTTGTCCTTTTATTTAGCCACCAAGATTGTTTGCAGTTGACAGCTGTTGCAAAGTGATTCATTCACTAATGCTAGTAACATTAATATCATATAAATCGAATAATAATAACAATAAAATAAATATAATAGATGTTTTTTTAATATACTAATGTTTAATACTGATAATATTAAAAAAAAAAATTACAATCACCGAAACAGATAGTGTCTTCATATAAGGATACTTTTCAAGTAGAGTGCAGCACCAGCCACACTAACATTTTAATTTTGATAAGTGTGCATAATGCCCAAAACGGGCAGGTGGAGTGTTATTTTAATTGCACTCTATCTGTGTAGTCCAGGGCTAAAAAAAATAGTTCTGTTTCTTATCACATAGTCAGCCACTTATATGACTGGACTATTTAAGAACAGAAGAGGTAGAGGTGTAAAAGACACTAGTCAGAGTTATCTCCTCTGAGAGTAATGAATTTCACTATGCAGCCAGACCCTGTGGTGAATGAAATGAAGGTGTCATTTGCAGGGTGGAAAGTGAGTGCTTTTCGGAGGGCCTGGCATGTTAATAAGCATACTCTTTCAATTCAATGAGGAAGGCAATGGTAAACCACCTAACTCCTCGTTTTTTACTTAGTAAAACCTCTAGATGTTCAAACCAGCCTTTAGGCTGTTGACCTAAACAACAAACAACAAGTGTGCATAAAAAGGAACTCCAAGTGTTTACGAATATACCCCGGCATTCCTTGTTGTATAATGTTCAAATTTGTTCATTTAAAACCCAAAAACTTAAGTGTCCTTATTTTCAACCACCATCCGTTTACAAGATTTTTATGAAAATTAATTCGCCCTATAAAGGGTTAAAGAACAACAAAATGAGATTTTACATAGAGACAGATACTCTGTTTATTCAGTTTATAATGCCACTTATTGCGGCCAATCTGATGTATTTACAGTTCAGCCGTTGTTAGTTTGCTCCTACTGTCAACAAACCAAAGCCACCTACTACAGAGTGTACGCTAGAGTCCACGAATTAATGGATGTCGTATTCCGATTAAGTTAACTATATTTTAAATTATAAGTATTTAAAGTACTTAAAATATCGGTCATGATTTGATGTAGGCCTAACAATTTCATTTATAAAAATACTTTTAAAAGTATTTTGTTGTTACTTTTTAATCAGCGTGTACACATTTTTATATAATGCGCATGCTCAGTGACGTCATTATTTGTTGACAGTAGGAGCAAACTAAGAAAGGCTGGACTTTACATATGTGTTTATTAAAACCATTACGGGCCAGTGACGAATTAAAAAAAGTGTGCTTTTAAGCGGCATAATAAGATAATGGGAAGGATGGAAGTAGTAAACATTTCAACAGATAAACAACAGTAATCACACATCAGTCATAACAGAGATGTTATTTAGAGTACAATGAGTACATAATCGTCGTTGCACAAATTTCAGTGTGTCATATATAGTCCATCTACATCCGAATTGACTATAATTCTATAATTCTTCAATCTCGGTTCATATGTGTTACTTATCAGTAAGGATAACTGGAGACCCACTGTAAACTGTTTACACAATAAATGTAAACACAACTATGTAAATCAGTTAGGTAGCTAGTAATGTAAATACTATAGTTGATTTCACGTTCAGTATGCAGTACGGAAAGTCCATAAACTATGGACAATATATTTCATATGGGAGTTTGAGCGTTACTACACTATACTATTTTTCAAGGCTGATGAGCTCTAAATGTACGCATTGCCCTCTACCTACTTTATAGCTAGCCAATAACTTGCCAGCATTTTTGCCAATACTTGCTCTTGTAGCTCTGTTAAATTTTCGTCAGCCATTTTTTTGGTCTTCCAATAACATAACCTATGAACATACATCAGCTGATTATATTGTAAAGTACTGAATGTCAACACGCTCTGTAATCGATGTGTTCAGTATGAGATCCAAGAAACGAGTGGACTATTGCGGCTCTTATACGCATGCGTAATGTTTGTCAGGTACACAATGACAACACTGTAAAGTATTCTGATTGGTCTAAATGCGTGGAACACCAGAGCTCATCAACCGTGAAAAGCATATTAAGTAAAAATATCAACTCCGCGCCTCAACACGTTCTCATTTACAAACTCCTATTGAATATCACAATTATACGAAAACATAATTACTTAATATTTGTATCGTTTTAAAGATCAGGGAAAGATATCAGATGATTTGATATCTCATAGCCGAGCAAGTGAGAGGGAGATATGTGGCATAACTACGCATGCGCCCAAAGGTCTTTACCGTTATAATCCAAATCTGAAAACATACTACAGTCGTTATCTTGCTTGTTAGCTTACTGCATGCATAAAGGCTTGCTCACAACAATGAGTGAAATTGTACAATGTTATTGGAATAGTGCGCATGGCTTGTGCGAGTGAGAGCGTTATGAATTCTCTCACTCCCACGGCTAGGAGACTTCAATTCATCTGAATACTGTACTAACAATTACTATAGTAATGGAATCGTTTATCAATTTGATTGTCGTTTTAATTATTTTAGAGTAAAGAACAGTTATTGTTTAAATCTTGTTTGAATAACAGTCGTTAGTATCTCGGAAAGGTCTAAAAATGGTAATAAAACTCCCCTGGTTAGACAGTGAGGGTGAGGGAGAGAAAGATGTCATGCCCCTTTCTCTTGCGGACCGTACACGATCATTAATAATGTCATTCCCTTATCATAATGACATTATTACTGACCGTTTACGGTTGACAAAGCTGGAATGATTCTCAGTAATGATGCGAATCCGGATTTTCTGATTTCGTTGCTTCATTACTGCGGCAGAGTGGGGTTAATGTCAGTAATAATGACCGTGTACGGAGCATGCATCATTCCTTCATCATTATTTAGTTAAGTTTGTAGCGTGCTGCAGTAAACATGAATGACGAAACTGAAGTATCTGTCGCGAGTGAAGTGGTTAGTAATCTAGAAGAGAACAACGATAGTACCGATGTTCTTCTAAATTTTATTGAAACATATGAGACTCTTCCAGAACTTTGGAACCCTTCTTGCGCATTATATTTAAATAAGACAAAGAGGAATCAAGCGTTGGATAAACTTTTAAACATATATAAAACCATTAAACCGGGAGCTACACGTGCTGATGTTAGGCGGAAAATAAATACACTGCGATGTAATTATAGGAAAGAACTGAAGAAACTTCTGTTGCACTAACTTCTCTGAGCAACACAACGTGGGAATGCTCACGGTTCTTTAGCTAGGTTTTCATCCAGCGTCGACGTTCAACATTACACTTTAAGCTTAATCCTAAAATTAAAGCAACACACGCTTTCTTACGCGAATCCATTACTGGTTCTTGTTAGGTAACCCAAGTAGTAATGAAGTAAAACTATTGTCATTAATACTGATGGTGTACGGCTACAAAAAAATGATACGGTAATGAAGCTTGAATTTTCGAAGTAATGACATTTCTCGTAATGACATTATTAACGATCGTGTACAGTCCGCATTATACATTCCTATGATCTCTTATCTAAATATCAGAGTATAATAATAACAATTACCTTCGGATGGCATCAGTGGAGGAGAGATATTGTATTGGCTGTGGCTGATGTTTTTCGTACGCCTGATAACACAACGGGTTCTCATTACAGCTGTACTACATTCTCAAGTGAAATAGAGCCAAAAGCCAATTTTTAGAAAATATGGTATTATGACAGTTATTTGCTTATACATATTTATGAATATTTCGGTCAAAAATAATTAAAATAAGCCGGCCGCATTGGCGCAGTTGGTAACGTGCTCGCCTCTCATCATGCGGTCCTGGGTTCGAATCCCACTCAGGCACGGCATATTTTCATACGTTCCAAAAAAATAAAATCATTTCATCCTCCATCGTACAAAAAGTTACACCCCAACGTCGTCGCTAATGACCGTTGTAGTTGATGCGACGTTAAATATATGAATTTAAAAAAAAATTGAAATTAATATGAAGTCTTATCTAATAATCTTGACTACAATGCTCGTAGCAGGAATGATCAGTTCAGCATTTTAGTAGGCTGAGAAAGTGCCAAAGATCCATACATCTTTTTAAAAGGCTTCCTAAAATACCTTAAAAACTTATATTATAACGAATTTGAGAAAAAATTGAATTTGTTATTGACATCAAAAGCGTATTATACAATAGACGAATATTAAAATGATCACATCGAGGTGCAGAAAAATGATGATTGGTGGTCTTTGTTTTAATTCATTTATTTTATGTATCTTTATTTGTATTTTGAAATATATCTTTCTGTATTTGTTATTTGACATGGATCTATTCCAACTTTGGTTGGCTAACGATTGAAAAATATTAAATGTAATGTAAATTACATAACAGATTATTGACAATAAGAGTTTAAATAACGTTGAACATTGAAATCTATAAACCAATCACATTCAGAAAATTTTTTACTGAATTGTTCACAAGTTTCTTTTGTCGGATTAAACCACTCAATAATACTTTCTACACTACGATCGTACCTATACCAATCGATGATCATTATCATCAACTTACCATCAATCATCAAATCAATTTTACATTTTGAAACCTCCAAACCAAACGCATGACAATACCATTCCACTAACTTATCACATTGGCGATACCCAGTAAAAAAGAGCAACTGTTTTATTAAATGTCTTAAATTATTATTTCTATTTAATATTTCTGATGAAAATAAATCATATTTTTTATGATCATCATCATCATCATCATCATCACCAGAGACTTCACTGGTTGGAAAACACCATTTAATGAACTCTTTTAATGCTTCTAAATTTTCTTCTTCCATCGATAACTCACAAATCAAGTCTAATACACAATTAAAATTTATAAATTTATTGATCGCATCGCTCGTATAGAAATCTCTCTTTAATCGTTCTAATTTAATACGATCACCGCCCGAACCCCAATTAAATATGTCATCCATGTGTCTAAAATTTCTCGAACGGTGGTACCCCATTTTAAAATGTGTACATAGCCATTCCACCATTTGCTCTTCCTTGAAAAAATCCACTTTAATCGCATTCAGACTGTCATCGTTATCATCATTTGCATTACAACACCAACTAAGGAAAATATTCATTTTATCAAAATCAACATTATATAAATCATCCTCTAATAATTCAATTAGGTCAAACTTTACCAGATTTAATTTGAGATTGTTAATTTGTTGATCGGTTAACGTGTCAGAAACAAAGTCAACAAATTCTGTTAAATGAGGTTTTAGATCAAAATGAGCTTTTAGATCAATAGTCCATTCTTCAAGATTATAACGAACGATCAATTCAAAATTTTCATCAAAATATTTCATTTTAAAACTTTTTAATTCATCCAGATGCGATGTAAAAAATATAGATACAAATTTATTAAATAAACTGTATTTTCTTTTGAAGATTAAATCAGTTAGCTTACCAGTTATTGTTGCGGCATTAATGAATGACATTTTTTCATCGTGAGTAAATGAATTTAAAAGTAATGAAATTACATCCATGTGATTTGTCTTTAATAGTAGAAAAATACACTCGCAAAATTTTGTGGTTTGTTCGAGAAGGATACCTCTTTTAAAATTTTCATCAAATGAACGAGACAATTTCTCCAATACATCTTTGTATTTAGAACTCTGATGTGTTAGATAACCTTCTAAGTACTTGTTTAGATTAACTGTAAAAACACCCGTCTCACTTGAGTCACCAATAAATTTTCCAATAACATTATTAATTAGATATGACTGCAGAAAATTCACATCCGTGGCGCAAAATTTGAAATTTGTAATTAAATCCACAAGATCAAAGAAGAGTCTGCGTAAATTTACATTAGGGAAAATTATCAGATCAAAATTGAAGAAATCAAACAAAGAAAATTCGAATAAATAATCATATCTATAAGTTGTGAATCGTAAATTTCTAATTTCTTGTTTACTCTGTTTGTCCATCTTCGATAACAAATAATATAACGTGGTAATACTGAGAGATTCATTAAATATATACTTCTTGCATCTAAGACGCTGATCTTCATCAAATTTATTCCAGAGGTACTTAATTGCAGTATCATAAGGCAGAGCAATACCTGTTTTTAACTGTAAAAGTAAAATAAAGACGCGTTCTTCATCAGTCACAGAATCAGACTGATTGCTGTTGGTTTCCCTGTACACATCGTTTAACACAGTCCGTATGTCTGGAGTGAATAATGCTACCATTGGCCACATACTGGCAAATGTTTCCATACCTATACTTCGGTATTTATTTAAAAAACAATGCCAATTTATGTTCTCTGAAAAAATAATTTCTCCATTTTCCATCAGACAATGATTACATGCGATCATATACTTATGTAGTTTAGTCAATTGAGAATGATTACATAATGATTCAGCCGTTCCTTTATGATCTATTAAACCGTAATCATTCCAAACGATATGATCTAAAAGATCTACATAATCCACATCATCTGAATATCGATCGTATAAATATTTTTGTTCACGGATCCATTTAAATATTTCACATCCAGTTAGAAAAACAATATCAAGAACTTTAAATGCTAATTTTTGCGGTAAAACTAATATATTATTATCATTTATCAAGATTATAACTTGCGCAAATATATCACAATAGCTGTGCAGTAAAGATGTATAACTGCATTTGCCAGAATATTTTCCCTGATAATTTCGCGAATCAGGAGCAATCTGAAATACGGGTCTTAATTTATCTATTACAACCGGTTGATTCCAAAATGGTTTAACAATGTTAACAGCTGCAAGGTGTTCTAATGGAACCAAATTATTGTTTATACAATCATCACTACAAGCCATCACTGATGATAATATCTTCCTCACCAAACACCAATTACTATTCTGAAAAGAATAAAGTTACTGTCAGTATAACTAAAATTTCTTTACTTTTTTATGATAAGTTTTTATTGCAGGTTTATTTTTAGGTACTCATATGTGGACCTCAGGTTTTAACACACACTTTAGTAATTATAGGTTATGTTTTTGTTTACAGATGATTGTTACATTGATGGTGAATTTATAGCCAGATTAATATATTTATATTTATAGCCAGAAGATAGTGATCCTGAATTATCTGATGTTTTTTCTTTTTGTTTAACGTCCGACTGTTTTGCAAATTGCTGCTAATGCAGACGGTGAAGAATAAATGAATTTTTTGTAACGTATGAAAAAAGGCCATGCCCGAGTGGGATTCGAACCCAAGACCGCGTGATGAGAGGCGAGCACGTTACCAACATCGCCAACGCGGCCGGCAAAGGATGAATGATGTTGATGACCCAGATGTATTGGATGATTCATTTAGTATTTCTCATAGTGATGATGATGATCATTTGAGTGAGACAATAAATGTTGAAAATGGGACAGTAATAGAAAATGACCAACCCAATGATATTTTACAAGCTGATAATAGACCAAAACGAGAAATGAAATGGATGAAAAGAAGGTAAGTGTTGTTTATTAAATAAATCCAATAGCTGTTAAGTTAAGCCTTATATTTACAAAAAAAAGAAACTACGCAAAGACTTCAATTCTTTGTTTTAGAATGGAACAACAACAGTTTTACTGTTTGAAGAAATCTTGTGCGCAGATTCTGAAGAGATGAAAAGGGCATATTAGAGTCATTTTTTGAGTACCTACTTGCCTATCACATTTTGGGAAGATTTGAGTTATTTGAGTATACATTTCAAATTTGTACTCTGTTCAGACAAGAAATCATAAATCTCTTGACACATCTTCGGAAGATTGCTTCGACTATGTGGGATACATTTGATGATGGGTATTTTAGGATTTCTTTAGGTGTCTATGTACTGGCAAGCGGATACATCAGTTCCCATTATTGCGAATTGTATGACTAGGGATCGCTTCTTTGAGCTACGCAATCATTTGGATTTGGTTGATAATGAGGCTGCCCACGACCCTAATGATAGACTCTGGAAAGTCCGTCCCCTATTAACCACTTTGAAAAACAAATGGTTGTCTCTGCCTAGAAATTCCCATTTATGTGTGGACGAGCAGATGGTACCATTAGCCGGCCATTTACACAGATACTTACTGGCGGGTTTGGAACGCCACGTACCAAGAACGCGTACAAGAGTGTGTGTTAAGAGGAGAGACGCATCAGATACTTGGATCGAGACACTTGGCGCGCGGGTTTAGCGTGTGACAAGCCCACTAATTTGAGGTCTAGAACGTGCCGTTCTTCTTTCATCCAGTTTTGAAATTACATCCAAACCGTTCGTTAACTTTTGTTGTATTCTTTCTCCTAAAGTTTTAGTTTTTTTTGTATTTTTTAAATTTTTAGTATTCTGTAGTTTTTTGTTCTTTCGTATTGAAAATAGATACACGATATTGGAGTAAGGAGTTCATGATGGAATTTATAGAATTGTATAGGTATCATTCAAGTTTATGGAAAGTTAAAAGCAGTGAGTATACGAACCACAATTTAAAATTAAAAGCTTATAAAGAAATGATTGAGCTGTGTAAAAAAAATTTACAATAAGGCTGATAAGAAGTTTGTTGTGAAAAAAATTCAAGCTATATGTGACTGTTTCCGAAAGGAATTTAAAAAAGTAGAGCAGTCAAAACGGATTGGAGCCTCAGGATTAGCTTCCAGTAAATCGTTTAAAAGGTTAACGTGTGTATACTCCCGTTTTTGTTACCAACGTTTTTCAGTTTCTTAGGCTTATCAGCGTAAAGAAATGTAACGGGTAAAGCCAAAGCTTTTTTCTTTTCAAGGCTTATTAAACTCATATTTCACAATTTTAATAAATGTTAAACAAATAACTTAAACTAAGCACGTGTATAACAAAAAAAAATCAATTTAAATAACCAAGTCTGCTGTAAAGTATAACCAATAATAGTAAAATATTAAAACAACGTGAACTGAAACAGATTTATTACACTCCAAACATTTATTATTTCTAACCGGATGAAATACTTTTTGAAAAGGTAGTGTTTAATACGTTAATCAGTTTTTTGACTGAAAACCTTGTTATCTCAAAAGATCAGCATGGTTTCCAAAAGGGTAAGTCAACCAAAACTGCTATTGTCTCACTTTTTGAGCAGAGAGTTGATATTTTGAATGCAGGAGAGAAGGCCTTAACTGTGTTTCTAGATCTCAGTAAAGCTTTCGACTGTGTTGATCATGAAGTCTTGTTGAAAATGTTAGAGTCATTAGGTATAAGGGACGTAGAACTTAAATGGTTTCAGTCTTATCTGATAGGTAGAGTGCAGTGCGTAGAAATAACTAGAGTAGTTAGGGGGAAACTTACAAAAATTTTGTCTGGAAAGCTTGAAGTCAAAGCTGGTGTTCCGCAGGGTTCAATTTTAGGCCCCATTTTGTTTTTATTGTATATAAATAGATTACCAAAAATCTTACCCAACAGTGGAGCTTTATTGTTTGCTGATGATACTTCAATCATAAACAAAAGTTTACTGGTAGAAAATCTCGAAGTGAATACACATATTAGCATAGAATCTGTAGTCCAATTTCTGAATGAATTAAGGTTAACAGTTAATGGGAAAAAGTGTCAGTACTTACAGTTCAAAAACAAACACAATGTAAGGGAAAACAGAGAAGTGGATGTCTTTATACAGAATAATATCTTAGATCATGTGCAAACAGTGAAGTTTCTAGGAGTGTCACTAGATAGGACCCTATCATGGGATTATTACACCGATCAAATTTGTGGTAAAATATCATCTGGAGTATTTGCATTAAAACAAATTGCCAGATTAAATGATAAAAAATTGCTTATAGCAGCTTATCATGGTTTAATTTTATCTCATATCAGGTATGCCATACTAGTATGGGGTAATTCATCACAGGGTAACATGGAAAGAGTTTTTAAAATACAGAAAAAAGCTGTTAGGTGTATGATGGGAGTCAACCACCTTAACCTCATGCAGATCACTATTTAAAGAGCTGCAATTGCTCACAGTTCCTTCTTTGTATATTTTTGAAGTGATAATGTACGTAAAGAAAAATACATTTTTACAGAATTTAGATGTTCACAACCACTACACAAGAAACAGAATCGATTATTATGTTGCTAATCACAACACTAAATTGTTTGAACAACAACCAACTTACGCCGGTAGAAAATACATCAATAAATTGCCACAAGGTTTAAAAATTTGTGACAATTTAAGTCATTTTAAAAAAAAGCTAAAACAGTATTTGATTGATGAAACATTTTATAGTGTGCACGAATTCCTTTCTAAATAGTTTTTGGTTGAAAAGTATTTAACTTGTAATTAAACAAATATTGTGTACTATTTGATACAAAGGGGTCCATGACAAGCCTACTGAGTTAAGTAGTAGCAGGGAAAAATATTGGTAAGTGATGAATTTATCATTGTTTGATTTTTTTTTAATTTTAATTTTGTGTGATTTTTGATTCAATGGGTTCATGACAAGCCTACTGAAGTAAGCAGTAGCAAAAACAATTTTCTGGTGGTAAATGATGAATTTATAATTAGTGATAAACTTTCAGTTTTACAGTTTTATTTGACATGTCCTATACTCCCTTTGGAGTCTCCTGGAGGCAAGTGAAAAAAAAAAAAACTTACTCGCGTACTTGGATCGTACAAAATTCGATGTATCTCACCCATAAACGAACGCGCAAGTATTTACCGTTCCTAGAGCGCGAGCCTAGCACGCGTGTAAATTCAACTCATGTTAGTGGGCAACACACAGTAAGTACGCGGCGTTCCAAACCCGCCAGTAAGTATCTGTGTAAATGGCCGGCTAATCTCTGGTAACTGCATTTTTAGACAGTTTGTGCCATCAAAGCCCAATCCTGTCGGCCTAAAATGTTTTATCCTGTCAGCACCTGATGGTTTAGTGCTGGATTTTTTAATTTATACAGGAAAGGGTACTGTTTCTGACAGTGATTTAAAAGAATTAGGTTTAGGTGCATCAGTGGTAAAATATTTAACTACAACTATTTCTAATGATTATGTTGTTGTTTAGGTCATCAGCCGAAAGGCTGGTTTGAACCTGTAGAGGTTTTACTAAGTAAAACGAGGAGTAAGGTGGTTTACCATGCCTTCCTCACTGAGTGAAAAAATACGCTTATCAACATGCCAGGCCCTCTGAAAAGCACATATTTTCCACTCTTCAAATGACACCTTCACTTCATTCACCACAGGGTCTGGCTGTATAATGAAATTCATTACTTTCAGAGGAGACAACTCTGATTAGTGTCTTTTGCACCTCTACCTCTTCTGTTCTTAAATGATTCAGTCATTTAATTGGCTGACCATGTTATAAGAAACAGAACTATTTATTTTGTCCCTGGAACGGACAGATTGAGAGTAAATAAATTGATACTCCACCTGTCTGTTATGGGCATCTAATGATTATAAGCATTGTATATACACAGATAGATTTTTTACCAGTATTAAATCAATAGACTTTTTATTATCTCGAAATATTTATCAAACTGGAACAGTAATGAAGAATAGAGTAGGTCGCGCAGTTAAAAAAAACTATTGATTATAAACTGCTGGAAAGGGGAGAACATGATGAAATTGTTAGAGAGGATGATAAAGTTTCACTAGTAAAGTGGAAGGACAATAAAAGTGTTCTTTTACTTTCTTCGCACAGTGGGGCTGAACCTGTTGGCTTTTGTAAACGCTGGAGCAAGGAGGAAAAAAGAAAATTGATGTGCCACAGCCCCAGGTTGTTAAATTCTACAATTTCAAAATGAGGGGTGTTGATTTATATGATCGCTTTATGTCCTACTACAGAGTTTATATTCGAACTAAAAAAATGGCCTGTACGATTATTTAATCATTTTATTGATTTGATCGTAGTAAATTGTTGGGTAATGTACAAGCGTCGGTGTCAAATTAATGGTGTACCAAAGAAATTTGAACTTCCGCTTATGAAGTACAAAATGCATTTAGGAAAAGCATTAATAAACTACATTACTCCACTAGAGGTAACTGCACGACCAAGGGGGCGACCTCGGTTAAATGATTCCTCTGATGAAGAACTGATTATAAAGAAACCAAGGAAAGTAGTTCCTCATCCTATTCCAGAAATGAGATATGATAACTTTGGGCATTTCCCAGAGTATAAAGATGCAAAAATCAAAATGTCGTTTACCGGGCTGTCAATCAAAAAGTAAAATTTTTTGTAGTAAATGTAATGTGTACCTTTGTGTAATGAAGAACAATTGTTTAAAAATGTATCATAAAAATTAAGTATGAGCACTAATATAAATAAGGAATGGCCGTATTGTAATTCCGGCGCTTTATCTTTTTCGCCAAACCTTAAGATCCCGAAGGTAAATAACCGTCGGAAACAAAGATAAAGTGCGCGCCTCCACGTGGTGCGGCTGGATAACTTGTGGAACAATTGGCAAAACCACAAGCGAACTAAATCGGAATTCCCCTGAGCTTCAGCTCTCAGAGTGTATCTCAGTACAGGAACAAAACCTGTACTCCACTTTTAGTAATTTTTATGTAAAATTACCATGATGGAAACACGCAGTAAGAAACATATTACCCCAGGAGGTAAGTCGACTCGCTTGGCGAATCCTTCTTTTGGATCACTGGGACATAAATCCCAGGACGATAAAGTCAGAGCTCATGGATTCTGGGGGAGCTCATCTACTGCAAATAAAGCTGAATCGGAGCAGTGGGATACTCCCAGAAACAAACTCCAATATAACAAAATCAACTACATGGAAACTTTCAACGTAAACTCACTAGTTAAAACAGGCAAACTGGAAATCCTAAAAAATACACTAAGAAAACACAATATCCTAATAACAGCATTGCAAGAGACAAGATATACCGACGAAAACCATTTCGAGTCCGGTGAATACAGAATGTTGAAAGTAAGACCGGGGATAAAACCTAAAAGCAAACATGCTGGACATCTAGGCACAGGATTCATAGTGCATATAAGGTCTTAGACTCCATAGTGGACTTCTCCGTTACGAGTCCCAGAATGTCTTCTTTAACATTTAGATCCGCAAACAAAATTTACACAATAGTCAACTACAACAGCCCCATCAACGCAGATAACCAACGAAACAGAAAATACGTAGAAGAGAACTGGGAAAATTTAGAGGAAGAACTGCTCAAAATATCAAGACATCACGTTAAAATATTAATGGGGGATTTTAATAGACAAATAGGAAAAGAAAAATGTTACAGGAACATAGTCGGGAAGTTCCCGGCACACTTACGAACAAATGCCAACGGGAAAAGATTAATAAACATTTGCAAAAATTTCAATCTAAAACTCATGTCTACAAACTTCACACGCAAGCCCAACAAACTCAAAACGTGGAGACTGCCGGGTAATCGGAAGGGAAAATTCCAACTGGACCACGTAGCAATCTCCAAAACATCCTCCAAAGAAATATTAAACGTAAGGGTCCTAAGAGGTCAGGATTTAGATTCTGACCATTACCTCTCAAAAATCAAGATTAAAATAATACCCAAAAGAACAAAGAAACATTTAAAAACCAACATTACCAAAACACAAGTGGATAGGGAGATACTGAAAACAGAACATAAAACTTCAAACTATCAAAAAGAAATGAGAGATCACCAACCTGAGAGCTTGGAGGAAATCAGAACCAACATGCTCAATGTTGCCGAAAGAATCGCTCCTCAAAAATTCGCGAAAAGGCAATGGTGGAATAATAAATGCGCTGAAGCCTACGAAGAGCAAAATAGGAAGTATCACTCATGGAAATCCACCCAAAAGGAGTCCGACTACAACGAATACAAAGAACAGAGAAGAACAACCGCTAAAATAATAAGAAAAGAAAAAAGAAAGCAACTACAAGAGATGCTGGACTCCATCGAGAAAGACTTCAAGAAGAACAACACCTCAGATTACTACCGTAACATCAAAACGTACAAGAACAAATACCAACCACCAAGCCTCTGCCTCAAAAGAAAGGACAACTCACTCGCCATTAGACAGTCCGAAAGTTGCTCCATAATGGCAGAGTACTTCAAAGAACTTCTAAATTGTCCAAAACCCCAGAACCCCATACAGACCAAACCCAGCAACAACCCCTTCCCACCCAGCTCCCCACCAACAAAAGCAGAAATCCAAACCGCAATAAATGAATTAAAAAATAAGAAGGCCAGAGACCAAAACGGCCTATTTGCAGAACTATGGAAAATCGCCCCAGATCAAACAATAAACCAGCTCCACCAAATCTTCACCGATGTGTGGGAAAACGAAGAGTTCCCGGAACCAAGTTGGACAGAAGCGATTATTCACCCCATCCATAAGAAAGGGGATAAATCTGATATCAATAACTACAGAGGAATCTCCATCCTCGATATCACATACAAAATCTTCTCAAAATTACTCCTCCAAAAATTAGAACCCCAAGTCGACCACCAAATAGGAGACTACCAAGCGGGATTCAGGAAAGGTCGATGCGGATCGGAAAAGATCCTTAACTTAAAAATGTTGTGCAGAAAAGCAGCACTAAGAACGGACAATAACTACTACATAAGCTTCATAGACTTTGCTAAAGCGTATGATTCAATAGACAGAGAAGTACTCGATAAAATCTTGCAAGAGATGGGCGTAGACAACAAGACAAGAAACTTAATAAAATTGACTCTAACAGACACTATATCCAGAGCGCGCTTCATGGGCGAACTATCGGAACCATTTGAAATAAAAACCGGACTCAGACAAGGCGACGGGCTCTCCCCAATTCTCTTTAACTGCGTACTAAATAAAGTAATTACAGAATGGCGGACCAAATGCCAAGAATATAACAACGAAAACAAAATCAAAGAAGCCCCCTTCAGAAACAAAAGGAACGAGAAAATAAAACTGGATGTACTAGCCTTTGCAGACGACTTAGCTCTGGTAGCTTGGTCAGAGCAACAGGCAATCTTCCAAATAAACACCCTCAAAGAAATCGCCACCCAAACAGGACTAAACATCTCCTTCGATAAGTCCGTATACATGTCAGGTAACAAAAGTAAAACATCCACCCTCAAAACCCAACACGGAATGCTCAAAAGAGTCAACCACTTCAAATACTTAGGAGAAATTATACAACAAAACGGAAACGACGTACTTACATTGCAAAACAGAATAGCAAAACTAGAAATGGCCTACGTACAAACAAGGAACTTCTACAACAAAAAATGCATATCTAGAAACGCCAAACATAGACAGCTAAACACAGTCGTTCTACCACAAGTCTTATACGCAGCCGAAACCCTAACATTTCATAGGAAAGGATTATTAACAAAACTAAATAAAATACACAGGAGATTCGCCCAGACAATCCTAGGAACAGTTTTCGACCCAGAAACCAAGATCCACAAGAAGAGAACGAACGAACACATAATGAATTTCCTAGGCGAAACTCTAACAACTAAGCTCATAAAACGTCGACTACAATATTACGGTCACATGATGCGATTCCAAAACAAAAATAACGAAACGTACAAAATAATCACATATCAAGAAAGTTTTAAAACCAAAG
This sequence comes from Catonia carolina, assembly GCA_035578175.1. Classification (NCBI taxonomy): domain Eukaryota; kingdom Metazoa; phylum Arthropoda; class Insecta; order Hemiptera; family Achilidae; genus Catonia; species Catonia carolina. The sequence goes on from JAQMRL010000010.1 coordinate 11,592,011, forward strand.
ATAGATGAATCAAAGAAATCGAAGCAAACCTAAACACCATAAACGCTTCACGTAACGATGTAATAGATGGAACTGCCTTTAGAAGGAAAATAAAAGATTATGGGAATTTCCCGACTGCAGAAACAAGGCAGAGGACATGGACGCAGGAACAAAGGGAGAAGGTTAGCGAGAGAATGAAGGCGTACCATGCGAACAAGCGACAGCTTAAGAAATAATTTTACATAACCAGTGCGTTCTTTATATAGGACAATACAATAAAAAAAAAATAAAAAAAAAAGGAATACACTGTAACAAAGTAGCTCATTTTAGTATCATATTTCATTAATTATTTTTATTAATTTGTTGTCGCATGTTCTTCATATTTTTTTTAGGTAGTAGGTCTCAAGGAAAATGTATATTTTTTAATAATTTTAAACTTTAATTTGTCTGTATTAGTATTGTCGAATATATAGAATCAGGGTCCGTCCCCGATTGTAACGATTTTTTTGAAATCGATACATTTCTGAGCGCTTAATCCACATATGAACTTATTTTCCCCCGCAAATCACCATGAAATTAGTTATAAGCCTTTTTTTTATCATCTGCCGATACAGGTGATTCACGAAGATATGCAGAAACTTTAGGAGCTCATTGTACATGTAAAAATAATGAAAAATGTTTATATAAACATGTGTTCGGAAATGCATCGTTTTCGAGTTACGGCTAGCGAAAGTTTCGCCCAGATTTCAGCTCACCAGGTGAAATGAGGTCGTCTTGGAATTCTGGTAAGGTAGATTAAGGGGCGAATTCAATCATTTCTTATGGTTTTTGATCTGATAAATTGAATAAAATAGGTCCCAGAACTGTAAGTTTAATAGTTTATAAGAAAACCAGTGTCAAATGCAAAAAATGGAGTGAAAAACACATTTTTTCATCTTTGGGCAAGAATAACTTTGTTATTTCACCAAGAAACAGTTAAAATTTTTGAATAAAACATGTTGAAAATTTTATTCTGAACAAACCGGTGTAAATTAAGTACACAGAAAGCGAATAGATGTTTGATTAAATGAATTTTTATTCATAAGAGCACAAAGTAAAATTAACCGGAAAAACTAAGATGAAAAAATGTGTTTTTGTCACTCCATTTTTTGCATTTGACACTGGTTTTCTCAAAAACTATTTAACTTACTGTTCTGGGACCTGTTTTATTCAATTTATCAGGTCAAAAACCATAAGAAACGATTGAATTCGCCCCTTAATCTACCTTACCAGAATTTCAGGAAGACCTCATTTCACCTGGTAAGCTGAAATCCGGGCGAAATCTTTCGCTAGCCGTAACTCGGTAACGAAGCATTTCCAGACCCATGTTTATATAAATTTTTTTTATTATTTTTATATGTACAATGGGCTCCCAAAGTTTCTGCATTTCTTCGTGAATCACTCTGTATAACCTTACTTTTCGTAATTTTCAATTTTCAGTTTTGCCGTTATATTACCCTTCGTTATCGTACAAATGTTCACAACCAATTAATAATATCGCTTTATTTACAAATTTAATTTATTATACATTAAAAAATATATAAATTTACTAATGATTTACAACATTTCAAACAAACCGTAACCCCTGACGTCACTCCTACCACATAATGGTGTATAGTTCAGCCGCTCTAAGTTTGCTCCTACTGTCAACAAACCAAAACCAGCTACTACAGGGTGCACGCTAGAGTACGTGACTTTATGGATGTCGTATTCCTATTAAGTTAACTATTTTTTTTTTTAATTATAAGTACTTAAAGTACTAAAAACATCAGTCGTGATATGATGTAGGCCTAACAATTTAATTTATAAAAATATTTTTGAAAGTATTTAGTTGTTACTTTTTAATCAGCGTGTACACATTTAGATATAATGCGCATGCTCAGTGACGTCATTATTTGTTTACATTAGGAGCAAACTTAGAACGGCTGAACTTTACATCAAAAATTAACCTTTCTTATTTAGTAAATGGTGAGTATATGCGGTTCCAAGCTACAGTATTCAGATAAACTAAAATCCCCTAGCCGTGGGAGTGAGAGAATGCATAACGCTCTCACTCGCACAAGCCATACGCGCCGTTCCAATAACATTGTCTTTAATTTTACTCATTGTTGCGAGCAAGCGTTTACGCACTCAGTAAACTAACAAGCAACATAACGACTGTAGTATGTTTTCAGATTTGGATTATAACGGTAAAGACCTTTGAGCGCATGCGTAGTTATGCCACATATCTCCCTCTCACTCGCTCGGCTATGGGACATTAGTTCGTCTGATACCTATACGTATAGTTCCGGGGTGAAGGGCACAGGTGAGGTATAATGAATGAGCGACGCATGTAGGGAGAACGATTGTTGTCTTACTCTGTTACAACACATTCGTATTCAAACTTTCCGTATTTAACATATTTGTTTGTATTTATTACCGAAATTTATTACTTTCTCTTGCCTATATGAATATATATATATGAATACATAGGAAGGAAAGTATTGTTTTCATGTCAATTTTTCGAAATCGAGTTTTCACCAGATTCCCTAAACAAAGAAACATGTTCTTAGCGATTGGTCTGTGTGAACGGAATATCTCAAGAACGGAATATCGTACGATTTTGAAACTTGAAACTTAAGTTACATACCACTACCGGACCCGACACCAACATTTTCATCAAAATCGGTCCACCGGAAGTAGTAGTTAATTTGTGTCATTTTTCACTTTTTTTAAAATCGCCTGGTTTACTAATTTTGATGCTCTACCAGATACGGTAGGCGCCAAGTTTGCTGAAATTCTTGGTCAGGCTGTTTTCACGTAAAAAAACTATTTTAAGATTACGGCTTTAATATGTATTGTAGCGCAAAAATTTATATAATAAAAATTGTAGAGAATTTAAAATCCTACAACTATTATTTCAAACATTTTTTTGTATAACGCTTAGTGTAGCGGTAATTAGCGATTTTCAGTTTTTTTCTCACGAAAACGTGTGAAAAATTGATTTTTCACACGAGTTGACGAAAAGATTTCGGCCTTATTATGCATTTTACGACAAAAGTGAATACAATCAAATGTAGAGGAAATTAAAGAGCTACAACTTTTATGTAACGCATTTTTCTCTACACAGCCTAGTTTAGCGTGAAAGAGTGATTTTCCGTATTTTTAAGCCAAACTGAGGTAGATTTTCATTTTGCGTCTTTCACTCATGATTAAAATAAGGTTATGTTTTTTTGTTTATTTCTAATGTTAGGTTATATTGGTCATTATTTGTATTGACAAGAGAAAGTTGTGTGTGTTTCACACCAGATTTTTTATTTACATATTTTGATATAAATTGGTAAGTTAAATGTTAATAATCCGACAAAGTTAATAACCCGGTAGGTATTTGTTAAATTAATGCGCCGGATGATGAGAATATTTTTTTAGCCCAGTTAGTAGGCCTATACGCTTCCACTACAAATGCATCACCTAAGAAACTACTAACTCATTCATTCTCCCACTATTATAACAACGCACTGCATTTCTTCCTACTACAGTCCAGCCTTTCTTAGTTTGCTCCTAATGTAAACAAATAATGACGTCACGGAGCATGCACATTATATAAAAATGAGTACACGCTGATTAAAAAGTAACAACAAAATACTTTCACAAGTCTTTAAATACAAAATACTTTTAAAAGTATTGTTATAATGAAGTGGCGAAAATAAAATCAGCTGGTCAAATAAAATCAGCTTCTCATAAACAGCTGACTGGTTAAATATAAAAACGAAGGTTTCCATTGTTGGGGCGGCCGCGGTTGGAATGGCTGACGTGTTAGTGGTCTAAATTGTACGGGATTCTTCGTTACGGTGAAGTTTGTTATTTTGTCATGAGACATTGTATTTTATGTTTAATTTGGTAAGGGATATTATTTTATTTTGTTTTATTGTTAATAAATTCCGTGAATTTCATTGTTTTAATTGTTTAAGAACTTATTTTCATTAACTCATTATATTCGTTGTTGTCGTTAGTAAAGGTTAGTTTTTTGTTGTCAAATAATTTTGTTAAATAAACATATGTGAATTAATTAAATTAAAGTTTACAATTTTACTTTACTATAACGAGTTGTAACAGTATTTTTATAAATGAAATTGTTACGCCTATATCATATCATATTTTTTTTTATTCCTAATTTGTGTAAGTTGCAATCTGTTCAATTTAGAACAATAAGCAGCCCCATGACCCAATGAGATGAGGATGACGTGTAAATGAGGTGTAGTCTGGTACAGACCCAGGCTGACCATTCCTGAAAGAGTATGGTTAATTAAACCCTAACCATCAAAGTACACCGGTAACGACTGTCTAGTATTCAAATCCGTATAAAAGTAACTACCTTTACTAGGATTTGAACCAGGAACCTTCGTCTCCGAAAATCAGCTGTTAAACAGCTGTATATCATATCATGACTGATGTTTTAAGTATTTTAAGTACTTATAATTTAAAATATAGTTAACTTAATAAGAATACGACATTCATAAAGTCGCGGACTCTAGCGTGCACCCTGTAGTAGCTGGCTTTGGTTCGTTTACAGTAGGAGCAAACTAAGAACGGCTGAACTCTACACAGAGATGGGGCTCAAGCAATTAGGTTATCGGTTATTATACTCAGTTATAAATACACATGACAACCGATAACCTACTCAAAATAAAGTTATTGATTACTAAATGCAGTTTTACAGGCTATTTTTTTAAATAAAAATCAGTCCTAAAGGTTGTTGATTATTATTTGCAGTTTTAAATGCAAAGTTATCAGTTAATATACGCATTTCAATATTTTCGTACAGCTTGTAACGACGTTACCGTATTTTAAAAGGTTACATGTTAGTCGGTTAGCTATTTCATCAACATAGAAATATTTAAACACACATACTTGATCAATAGGTAAAATTAGTTGATACAGGGACATTTTAATATCTTAGTGTTCATTTAAAGCATAAATGAATTCAAATAAAACTGCAAAATTGAAACATACGAAAAAGTGAGGTTATGTCCGTAAACAAAAGAAAGGACTTTTATCTAATTTCGGTAATTATATAGAATCAGGGTCCTTTACTTAAGAAATAGAAAACAATTCAAATAACTGACCTCAGTACTTATACTGTAATAATATAATCACAACTCTCTAATTTCACGTACAACAAACATATGTTTCAACGGTAGATACAGTTCAATACGAACATAAAGGTGTGTCCGTCCAAAGTTCTAAATTTGTTCGCTCTGCGTATGACGTCATTAGCGGAGCACAGCAGCATTATTGATTTGTATACGCGGCTAAGTGTTTGAATATTACAAACGTGTTTAGTTAAAATCATTTTCTCAATTGAATGTACAATCTTCAAGATTGTCTACACATCTTTTAATGTAAGTCGAATGTAAATTCAGTTAACCTTAAAATATTTACAGTCCAGCCTCTCTTAGTTTGCTCCTAATGTAAACAAATAATGACGTCACTGAGCATGCGCATTATATCAAAATGTGTACACGCTGATTAAAAAGTAACAACAAAATACTTTCAAAAGAATTTAAATACAAAATACTTTTAAAAGTATTTTTTTTAAATGAAATTGTTGAGCCTACATCATATCATGGCTGATGTTTTTAGTACCGCAAGTACTTATAATTTAAAAAATTATAATTTAAAAAATCTGGTGTGAAACACTCACACAACTTTCTCTTGCCAATGCAAATAATTAACAATAAACCTAACATTAGTATTAAAACATTAGAAATGAACAAAAAACTAACCTCAAAAAACATTAGTGAAATACGCAAAATTAAAATCGACCTCAGTTTAGCTTAAAAATACGGAAAATCGCTCATTCACGCTAAACTAGGCACTTTACAAAAAAATTCTCTAAATAAAAGTTGTAGATCTCTTAATTTCCTATAAATTTTATTTTATACACTTTTGTCGTAAAATGCATTCTAAGGCCGAGATCTTAAAAAAATAGATTTTTCACACGTTTTCGTGAGAAAAAACAGAAAATTGCTAATAACCGCTAAACTAAGCGTTATACAAAAAAATGTTTGAAATAAAAGTTGTAGAATTTTACATTCTCTACAACTTTTATTATATAACGTTTTGCGCTAAAATGCATATGAAAGCCGCAATCTTAAAAAGAAAATGTTTTTACGTAAAAACAGCCTCACGCAGAATTTCAGCAAACATGGCGCCTACCCTATCTTGTAGAGAATTAAAAATTGAGTAAACCAGGCGATTTTTAAAAAAATCGTATGACCAGTTTTTGAGAAAATCGCAAAAAAGTGAAAAATTATACGAATAAACTACTACTTCCGGTTGACCGATTTTGATGAAAATGTTCGTGTCGGGTCCGGTAGTGGTATGTAACTTAAGTTTTAAGTTTCAAGTTCGTACGATGTTCCGTTCTTGAGATATTCTGTTCACACACAGACACACACACACACACACACACACACACACACACACACACACACACACAGACCAATCGCTAAAAACATGTTTTTTGGGTTCAGGGGGTCTGAAAACGTATAGATCCGGTGAAAACTCGATTTCGAAAAATCGACATGAAAACAATACTTTCCTTCCTATATATTCATATAGGCAAGAGAAAGTAAAAAACAGTTAACTTAATAGGAATAGGACATCCGTAAAGTCATAGACTAGCGTGCACCCTGTAGTAAAAGGGTTTTGTTTGTTGACAGTAGGAGCAAACTAAGAACGGCTGAACTGTAGTGCCTAAGTTATCATAACTCATTAGAAATATTTTTCTTTCCAATAAAAGACTTTGTAACAAACTTTGTAAAAAGTGCAACAACATTTTAAGGGGTTTAACCGCAACATACGCGTTTAATTAACACAATATTAAAATAACAATTTTTTTAATAGAAATTTTAAAAATTGCTAATTACCGCTAAACTAAGCGTTATACAAAAAAATGTTAAAAATAAAAGTTGTGCAATTTTAAATTCTCTACAACTTTTATTAATACATTTTTGCGCAAAAAGCATATTGAAGCCGCAATCTTAAAAAAACAATTTTTTTACGTGAAAACAGCCTTACCAAGAATTTCAGCAAACATAACGCCTATCCTATCTTGTAAAGCATAAAAAAATTAGTAAATTTGGCGATTTTTAAAAAAATCTTAGAACCAGCTTTTGAGAAAATCGCAAACAAGTGAAAAATTACACGAATAAACTACTACTTCCGGTTGACCGATTTTGATGAAAATGTTTGTGCCGGGTCCGGTAGTGGTGTCTACCTTAGGTTTCAAGTTTCAAGTTCGTACAATGTTTCGTTCTTGAGATATTCTGTTCACACACACACACACGCGCAAGCACGCACGCACACACACAGACCAATCGCTAAAAATATGTTTTTCAGGTTCAGGGGGGGTCTGAGAACGTGTATATCTGGTGAAAACTCGATTTTAAAAAATCAACATGAAAACAATACGTTTTCCTTCCTACATATTCATTAAAGGCAAGAGAAAGCAAAAAATTGTAAAATAGAATAACTAGGAGTAACAATGGAATTTATGTTTTTTTTTTTTAGCTTATATTTGTTACTGAGAACTGTACATTATTAACAACTACCCAATCTGATCGCTGCTTTGCTGTATTTATTTGACGTGAATTAGTGACATGAGTTTGAACAGGGACCCCCAGTATAGTTTGTTTATGGATGGCTGTCAGCTGGTCACCATACAAAGTGACTTGCTCAACCGGTGTTACTTAACAAATAATAGCGACTTTCTACCAGCTGACTGACTGGGCTGGCCCGAAGGCCAGAAAATATGTTTGACCTTAATTATTTTAGAATACAGTTTGTTTTGGTTATTTATGTAATATACAGGTACATACTTCTAAAAGTAATACATCATTGTGATAACACTATATAATTTTATACAAAAATCTGGTGTGAAACACTCACACAACTTCCTCTTGCCAACTCAAATAATGACCAATATAACCCAACATTAGTAATAAACAAAAAACTAAACTCAAAAAACATTACCTTATTTAATCATGAGTGAAAGACACAAAATGAAAATCGACCTCAGTTTGGCTTAAAAATATGGAAAACCACTCTTTCACGCTAAACTAGGCACTGTACAAAAAAATGCTTTAAATAAAAGTTGTAGATCTTTTAATTTCCTATAAATTTTATTATATACACTTTTGTCGTAAAATGCATACTAAGGCCGAAATCTTTAAAAAAAATCGATTTTTCACACGTTTTCGTGAGAAAAAAACAGAAAATCGCTAATTACCGCTAAACTAAGCGTTATACAAAAAAAATGTTTAAAATAAATGTTGTAGAATTATAAATTCTCTACAACTTTTATTTATACATTTTTGCGCTTAAATACATAGGGTATTAAAGCCGCAATCTTAAAAAAAAAATTTTTACGTAAAAACAGCCTCACCAAGAATTTCAGCAAACATGACGCGTACCCTATCTTGTAAAGCATAACAAATTTAGTAAAGCAGGTGATTAAAAAAAAAAAAAAATCGTACGATTTTGAGAAAATCGCAAAAAAGTAAAAAATTACACGAATAAACTACTACTTCCGGTTGACCGATTTTGATGAAAATGTTCGTGTCGGGTCCGGTAGTGGTATGATACATCTTCAGTCACTTGTATAAAACTGTTATACAAGCTTTATATAACTTTATACAAACTGTTATATAAACTTGTATAAACTTTTATACAAGTGACTGAAGATGTATCATCTTCTATAGATTTTTAATAAATAATGTTTTTAGTTTCAATTATATGTTATTTACTCTGATGATGGTGGATCCACCGAAACACGTGTAAGTGAAAATTAAAATAAGAGTGACGCAGTTTAAAAAGAAGGTTAGTGAAATTATTGTATTAATTCATTATATGAAATAGAAATATTTAAAACTGCAGGATGCATTATAAAGATTTATTTTTGAATGAATTTCTTTAGTTTCTTAAAGTAATAAATATTATTATATAATAAATAATAATAAAATAATAGTTTTATTACGCGGGCTAAAAGTTTTACTATGCTGTGTGACAAAATATTGAAATATTTTTAAAAAATCTACATAAAAACAATGCTTCAAATTTACCTTGGATGCGTACTTCTTATTTTATCTTATAATTACTGCAATTACAGGATCTTGAAAAATGGATTAACGACTCTCCACATGGTGTAATATATCTTAGTTTTGGTTCACACATTAAGATTTCTGATTTGGAACCTGAAAAATTAAACGTGTTCTTAAAAGTACTTGGAAATCTTCCACAAAGAATACTTTGGAAATGGGAAAAAGATGGAAATATACCAGGGCAACCACCGAATGTAAAAACTTCAAAATGGTTTCCACAGCTTGACATATTAGGTAAATATTTTCTTTTGTGAACTTTTTACATTTTTAGAATTAAATTTAGAATTTTTAACCATTGGATTCAATATGGTGAAATTTATATTTTGAAGAATGTTTGATATTTCTTGACAGTTTTTCTTTCTTTTTGTAGTTTGAAAGTTTTAATGATCATAATTATCTTCACTCTTGTAATTAAGGGTCATCAGTCTGAAAGATGATTTAAATTTTAAAATGTATATAATAAGTAAAAATCTGGTGTGAAACACTCACACAACTTTCTCTTGCCAATGCAAATAATAATTAACAATATAACCTAACATTAGTAATAAAATATTAGAAATAAACAAAAAACTAACCTCAATAAACATTACCTCATTTGAATCATATATGAAAGACGCAAAATGAAAATCGATCCGTTTGCTTTAAAAATACGGAAAATCACTCTTTCACACTAAACTAGGCTCTGTAGAGAAAAATGCTTTAAATAAAAGTTGTAGATCTTTTTATTTTCTATAAAATTAATTATACACACTTTTGTCGTTAAATGCATACTAAGGCCGAAATCTTAAAAAAATTGATTTTTCACATGTTTTCGTGAGAAAAAAAAACAGAAAATCGCTAATTACCGCTAAACTATGCGTTATACAAAAAAGGTTTGAAATAAAAGTTGTAGGATTTTTAATTCTCTACAACTTTAATTATGTAAATGTTTAAGCTAAAATGCATATTAAAGCCGTAAACTTAAAAAAACAGTTTCTTAACATGAAAACAGCCTCACCAAGAATTTCAGCAAACATTGCGCCTACCCTATCTTGTAAAGAATAACAAATTGAATAAACCAGGCGATTTTTTAAAAAATCGTAGGACCAGTTTTTGAGAATATCACAAAAAGTGAAAAATTACACGAATAACCTACTACTTCCGGTTGACCGATTTTGATGAAAACGTTCGTGTTGAGTCCGGTAGTGGTATGCAGCTTAAGTTCTATAAAATTAATTATACACACTTTTGTCGTTAAATGCATACTAAGGCCGAAATCTTAAAAAATTGATTTTTCACATGTTTAACATATTAGAACAATAATTTAACATATTAGAACATATTTTCACATTTTGATTGCACTAAATTGCTCTGGTTTCTATCTATGAGTAAAGGGTGATTCAAAAAGAGCGCCGGTTTTTAAACGGCTGGTAAATTTTTGTTTATCGGTTGGCAACATTGTTTGACCACATTTCTATTTTGGAGAACATTCCGATTGACGATTCAGTAGTAGTTTCTCTTGTTCGCAGTGTAGTACTCTCGCAGTCTGTGTCTAACCATGGAGAAGTTTACTATTGCACAACGAGGGTTAATCGTCAAAACATTTTACCAGAGTGGAGAGAGTTATGCGGCTACTGTCAGGCGACTTCGCGGTAATCTAGGACGTAATGAAGCACCGAATGAATCAACAGTTCGCAGGCTCATGAAAAAGTTTTTTGAGACGGGTTCAACAGTCGACCTTAAAAGTTCTGGACGTCGTCGTTCTGGCCGAACTGAGCAGAACGTTGCGTTGGTTCGTGACAGTGTGGCTGTTACCGATACCGTACGATGATTAGGGAGTTTTTGTGGCGTCATTTGGGTGGAATGGACATTGACGAGTTGTGGTTTCAGCAGGATGGTGCCACCTGTCACGCTGCACGAGAAACAATGTTGTTGCTCCGTGAACGGTTCCAGGATCGCATCATTTCTCGTAATTCCGACCATCAATGGCTACCAAGGTCGTGTGACTTGACGCCTTGTGACTTTCCTCTTTGGGGTCATCTGAAGTCATTGGTGTATGCCAATAAACCCGGAAACATCAATGACTTGAAGGAGGAAATTCGACGGGTTATCGGGCAAATGGAAGTCGAAACTTGTCATGCAGTAATATCCAATTTCATGGACAGAGTTGATGTGTGCCAGCGAAGTAGAGGAGGACACATGCATGACATCATTTTTCATACATAAAATCGGAAGGAAAGATGAACTTGTTGATGTATTTATTTTCAGTTTTTCAATAAAATAAATCTCTTAATTTGATATATCAAAACCGGCGCTCTTTTTGAATCACCCTATATGTAATCATGAATAAAATCTTTGAAGTGATAATGTAGGGCCTACATAAAGCAAAATACTTTTTCACAGAATTTAAATGTTCACCACCACAACACAAGAAACAGAATTAATTACTAAGTTGCTAATCACGACGCTAAATTGTTTGAACAAAAACCGACTTTTGCAGATAACGGTTGTTTTATTAAGGACGCAACCCTGATTATAAGAAGATAGAAGTAATGCATCGGTAAATTTTCTGAACGGAAGAAGCTTGTAAGGGGAGGGCGAGTAGGTAGAGTAGGGATAGTTTCAAAGGGGCAAGTGTTGTCTCCTTCTCAATTAATGATCATTCCATCTCTTTCTAACCGTATACTATGTTACAACTACGAGGTGCTTCCCCAACCACTAAACAGAACAGCTCAGCGGCACACAGCGTTGGAGGGAAAGCTTCTAGCTAGAACAAATGACCTGTATGGGTGTAGCGGAAAGCTGTGTACGTTTTAAGTACCTGGAAGTCATCTTTGATAGAAGCGTAACGAGTGCAATGGAAGTAAACAGTAAGATTTCGCAAGGCGAAGGGTTTTTTTTGGTTTAATTAACGTCAGACTCTTTTGCAATTACTCCTAATGCAGACGGTGATGGATGAAATGATTTTTTGTAATGTATGAAAATATGCCATACTTGAATGGGATGCGAACCCAAGACCGCATGATGAGAGGCGAGCACGTTACCAACTACGCCAATGCGGCCGGCAAGGGCAAAGGGTTATAGGACAGTTAAATTCTGTCCTTTGGAATGATAATGTTTCCATAACCAATTACAAAAAATATCCATCTGTTTATTATTTAATGTAAATCTTATACCAATCAATCTCCTTTTACAACATAAATTGTTTTTATGGTTACAAAGTTATTTTCATTATATATTTATGTTAAGAACAATACAATAAACAAATTCTTGGCCAGGTGTTTTTGTTTACAGAACAAAATAACCACAATATAAACAAATCCTAGCCTAGAGTGAATTTAGATTTGTTCGTTACATTACAAAACAGACAATTATTCACAATTATTATAAGAGTTCAAATATACTTATGTTAAGAAAAATACAATGAACAAATTCTTAACCAGGTATTTTTGTTTACAGAACATAATAACCACAATATAAACAAATCCTAGCCTAGAGTGAATTGAGATTTGTTAGTTACATTACAAAACAGATAGTTTTAAACAGAAGAGTAAACAGAAGAGAAAACAGAAGAGTTTTTAAAATACAGAAAAAAGCTATTAGGTGTATGATGGGAGTCAACCACCTTACCTCATGCAGATCACTATTTAAAGAGCTGCAATTGATCACGGTTCCTTCTTCGTACATTTTTGAAGTGATAATGTACGTAAAGAAAAATACCTTTTTACAGAATTTAGATGTTCACAACCACTACACAAGAAACAGAATCGATTATTATGTTGCTAATCACAACACTAAATTGTTTGAACTAAACCCAACTTATGCAGGTAGAAAATACATCAATAAATTGCCTCAAGGTTTAAAAAGTTGTGACAATTTAAGTCATTTTAAAAAAAAGCTAAAACAATATTTGATTGATGAAACATTTTACAGTGTGCACGAATTCCTTTCTAAATAGTTTTGGTATTTAACTTTAATTAAACAAATATTGTGTACAATTTGATACAAAGGGGTTCATGACAAGCCTGCTGAGTTAAGCAGTGGTAGGGGGAAATTATTGGTAAGTGATGAATTTATCATTGTGTTTGATTTATTTTTATTATTTATTGTGTGTGATATTTAATTCAATAGGGTTCATGACAAGCCTACTGAAGTAAGCAGTAGCAAAAACAAATTTTGGTGGTAAGTAATAAATTTATCACATTGGTGATAAACTTTCAGTTCCTTGGAGTCTTTATTTTTCTATTTTAAACTAAGTAATATGAGCGATTCGTTTCTGTTTAAAGTATCGGTAGTTTTCATCGGACGTTGAAGAAACATTTGGGTATGTTTAGGGCGTTGGCCCGGACATTTTTGTTCAAATGTTGTTTTATTTATCTGTTTAGGGAGAATATTGTGTAAGTAGTTGAAATCCATGCTGGTTGATTCGGCTGATCGCCAATTAGTTAAATTCTAAAGTTGATCTTGAATTATTATTTTTGTATTATTTAAATTATACTTGAATTGTTTAAAATGTAAAGTTAAATAATTTTTATTAGAGGGTAAAACGTTGTATTTTTGGTGTTCTAAGTTTTGGATTATTTAGTAGTTAAAATCTTTAAAGTAGAAGGCGATCAGCATTTGGAGCGAAAGATGGTTAAAATAGAGTCATTTTTTTTTTGTATAATTTTGTGTAATTTTGTAGTGTAGTTATAATTGAGTTTAAAGTCGCGTCATAGTGAAAAAGGGAGGGGGTATACTTATATTTTTTGGAAGTTCTCTCTCCTATTATAGTGGTACATGTTGCAGAAAAATCTCGAGCCCGGAGTATTCTTGAGCGTGGAGATATCTTGAGCCCGGCTTATCTTAGTATTGGAGCAGTATTGAGCGCTGGAGCAATCTGACGTATTGCGTCTGAGTTGAGAGAGACATGTCATCTGTACTTTAAAAATTTCTTCGGATCTCCGTCGGCTCGGATTCACCCAAAGTTCTTAATGTCATGCTTCGTTTGGTGCAGTATCGAATTTATTTATTTTTTCTTTGGAACTTTATTATGATAATTAATTAATTTTGTGTAATTATGTGTGGCCACATACTTTGAAAGTATTTCATACAAATTGTAAATTTTAGTAATTAAATATTTTATGGGGTTAACAACACAAAATTTTGTTTTTATTTTATATAGATCCTAAAGTGGTGCCAAGTGTTAATTGTTTATCCCATCTTCAGGATTTCTTTCCTGAAATGGAAGTTCTGCACTTATCGACAAAATAAATAAGTTATTTACCAATACATAAATATAAATTTAATTAATATTCTTAATTAGTTGTGGTGCAAAGCTGTATTTCCTGAACTACATGTTGTATTTTAATTCTGTAAATTAGATTTTGAAAGAGGAAGTTTTAAATTTTAATTTACATACATGAAAGTTTATAGATGTTCAATGTGTCCTCCTCCGGCTACACGTACAACATCTAGACGGTAACTGAACTCATCCCAAACTATCTGACGCATGTCTTGGGTCACTGAGTTGACTGCAGCTGTGATACGATTCCTTAGTTCATTCAAATTGGTGGGAAGAGGTGGTATGTAAACTGCACTTTTCACGACCCCCACAAGAAAAAGTCACAGGGTGTGAGATCTGGAGACCTCGGTGGCCAAAACTGAAGTGCAGAGTCGTCATTCGGCATGCGACCTATCCATCGTTGACGTATGGATTCATTTAGGAAATATAAACTAAATATAAACTTTCATGTATGTAAATTATAATTTAAAACTTTCTCTTTCAAAATGTAATTTACAGAATTAAAATATAATATGTATATGAACTTTTTTTTCATATTTTTAGCTATAGAATTAGATCCCAAGAGATTGGCGTATAGTTTTGAATCATCCCAACCCGAGTTTACAAGCTTTAACCTCATACACCATTCCATTCTTGAGATAATTTTTTCATACACACATACACACACACAAAGTGCTTAAAAAACGTTTTTTGATTTTAAGGGGCCTGACAACATGCATTTCCAGTGAAAACACGTCTTTAAAACAAAACTACCTTCAAATAGGGAATTAATATTCAAATAGAGCAAGAGAAAGTAAAAATTATTACTCTAGGGTTAATAATCAACTAAATCATAAAAATAAAACATTAACGTTTATTTAAACAAATAATCAATAAAAGTACATAAACATGTATCACAATATATATTTTCTTTGTTAAAGAGTAAATAAAATCAAATAGAAGCAAAAACAAAAAATCTCTCTTGTATGATAATACATAAATATTGGATACAAATGATCATATTGAATATATTATATTATACATTATAGGTAATTATAATATGGGTACAAATGATGATTGGGTACAAATGATAATAAATATAAAATACAAAAATATAAAATTCTTCAAATATACATCCACATAAATTGTTTTTAACTTTTATGATATTTATGTTACTTAATTATGCTTTATGACACATTTGAAAACAATTTTGAGTATGTTTTGTGTTGGAAACGGTTGTCCTTTTATTTAGCCACCAAGATTGTTTGCAGTTGACAGCTGTTGCAAAGTGATTCATTCACTAATGCTAGTAACATTAATATCATATAAATCGAATAATAATAACAATAAAATAAATATAATAGATGTTTTTTTAATATACTAATGTTTAATACTGATAATATTAAAAAAAAAAATTACAATCACCGAAACAGATAGTGTCTTCATATAAGGATACTTTTCAAGTAGAGGGCAGCACCAGCCACACTAACATTTTAATTTTGATAAGTGTGCATAATGCCCAAAACGGGCAGGTGGAGTGTTATTTTAATTGCACTCTATCTGTGTAGTCCAGGGCTAAAAAAAATAGTTCTGTTTCTTATCACATAGTCAGCCACTTATATGACTGGACTATTTAAGAACATAAGAGGTAGAGGTGTAAAATACACTAGTCAGAGTTATCTCCTCTGAGAGTAATGAATTTCACTATGCAGCCAGACCCTGTGGTGAATGAAATGAAGGTGTCATTTGCAGGGTGGAAAGTGAGTGCTTTTCGGAGGGCCTGGCATGTTAATAAGCATACTCTTTCAATTCAATGAGGAAGGCAATGGTAAACCACCTTACTCCTCGTTTTTTACTTAGTAAAACCTCTAGATGTTCAAACCAGCCTTTAGGCTGTTGACCTAAACAACAAACAACAAGTGTGCATAAAAAGAAACTCCAAGTGTTTACGAATATACCCCGGCATTCCTTGTTGTATAATGTTCAAATTTGTTCATTTACAACCCAAAAACTTAAGTGTCCTTATTTTCAACCACCATCCGTTTACAAGATTTTTATGAAAATTAATTCGCCCTATAAAGGGTTAAAGAACAACAAAATGGGATTTTACATAGAGACAGATACTCTGTTTATTCAGTTTATAATGCCACTTATTGCGGCTAATCTGATGAATGTACAGTTAAGCCGTTGTTAGTTTGCTCTTACTGTAAACAAACCAAAGCCAGCTACTACAGGGTGTACGCTAGAGTCCACGAATTAATGGATGTCGTATTCCGATTAAGTTAACTATATTTTAAATTATAAGTATTTAAAGTACTTAAAATATCAGTCATGATGTAGGCCTAACAATTTCATTTATTGTTGTTGTTGTTTAGGTCATCAGCCAAAAGGCTGGTTTGAACCTGTAGAGATTTTACTAAGTAAATCGAGAAGTGAGGTATTTTACCACTGCCTTCCTCACTGAGTGGAAAAGTACACTTATCAGCATGCCGGGCCCTCTGAATATGCTTTTCAGAGGGCCCTAATATATGTATTTTCCACTCTGCAAATGACACTTTCACTTCATTCACCACAGGGTCTGGCTGTATAATGAAATCCATTACATTCAGACGAGATAACTCTGATTAGTGTCTTTTACACCTCTACCTCTTCTGTTCTTAAATGATTCAGTCATTTAATTGGCTGACCATGTGACAAGAAACAGAACTATTTATTTTAGCCCTGCAACTAACAGATTGAGTGTAAAAAATTTGACACTCCACCTGTCTGTTATGGGCAGTAATTTGCCCTATAAAGGGTTAAAGAACAACAACAAAATGAAATTTTACATAGAGACAGATACTCTGTTTATTCAGTTTATAATGCCACTTATTGCGGCCAATCTGATGTATTTACAGTTCAGCCGTTGTTAGTTTGCTCCTACTGTCAACAAACCAAAGCCACCTACTACAGAGTGTACGCTAGAGTCCACGAATTAATGGATGTCGTATTTCGATTAAGTTAACTATATTTTAAATTATAAGTATTTAAAGTACTTAAAATATCGGTCATGATTTGATGTAGGCCTAACAATTTCATTTATAAAAATACTTTTAAAAGTATTTTGTTGTTACTTTTTAATCAGCGTGTACACATTTTTATATAATGTGCATGCTCAGTGACGTCATTATTTGTTGACAGTAGGAGCAAACTAAGAAAGGCTGGACTTTACATATGTGTTTATTAAAACCATTACGGGCCAGTGACGAATTAAAAAAAGTGTGCTTTTAAGCGGCATAATAAGATAATGGGAAGGATGGAAGTAGTAAACATTTCAACAGATAAACAACAGTAATCACACATCAGTCATAACAGAGATGTTATTTAGAGTACAACGAGTACATAATTGTCGTTGCACAAATTTCAGTGTGTCATATATAGTCCATCTACATCCGAATTGACTATAATTCTATAATTCTTCAATCTCGGTTAATATGTGTTACTTATCAGTAAGGATAACTGGAGACCCACTGTAAACTGTTTACACAATAAATGTAAACACAACTATGTAAATCAGTTAGGTAGCTAGTAATGTAAATACTATAGTTGATTTCACGTTCAGTATGCAGTACGGAAAGTCCATAAACTATGGACAATATATTTCATATGGGAGTTTGAGCGTTACTACACTATACTATTTTTCAAGGCTGATGAGCTCTAAATGTACGCATTGCCCTCTACCTACTTTATAGCTAGCCAATAACTTGCCAGCATTTTTGCCAATACTTGCTCTTGTAGCTCTGTTAAATTTTCGTCAGCCATTTTTTGGGTCTTCCAATAACATAACCTATGAACATACATCAGCTGATTATATTGTAAAGTACTGAATGTCAACACGCTCTTTAATCGATGTGTTCAGTATGAGATCCAAGAAACGAGTGGACTATTGCGGCTCTTATACGCATGCGTAATGTTTTTCAGGTAGCCTACAATATGACAACACTGGCAAGTATTCTGATTGGTCTAAATGCGTGGAACACCAGAGCTCATCAACCGTGAAAAGCATATTAAGTAAAAATATCAACTCCGCGCCTCAACACGTTCTCATTTACAAACTCCTATTGAATATCACAATTATACGAAAACATAATTACTTAATATTTGTATCGTTTTAAAGATCAGGGAAAGATATCAGATGATTTGATGTCTCATAGCCGAGCAAGTGAGAGGGAGATATGTGGCATAACTACGCATGCGCCCAAAGGTCTTTACCGTTATAATCCAAATGTGAAAACATACTACAGTCGTTATCTTGCTTGTTAGCTTACTGCATGCATAAAGGCTTGCTCACAACAATGAGTGAAATTGTACAATGTTATTGGAATAGTGCGCATGGCTTGTGCGAGTGAGAGCGTTATGAATTCTCTCACTCCCACGGCTAGGGGACTTCAATTCATCTAAATACTGTACTAACAATTACTATAGTAATGGAATCGTTTATCAATTTGATTGTCTTTTTAATTATTTTAGAGTAAAGAACAGTTATTGTTTAAATCTTGTTTGAATAACAGTCGTTAGTATCTCGGAAAGGTCTAAAAATGGTAATAAAACTCCCCTGGTTAGACAGTGAGGGTGAGGGAGAGAAAGATGTCATACCCCTTTCTCTTGCGGACCGTACACGATCATTAATAATGTCATTCCTTTATCATAATGACATTATTACTGACCGTTTACGGTTGACAAAGCTGGAATGATTCTCAGTAATGATGCGAATCCGGATTTTCTGATTTCGTTGCTTCATTACTGCGGCAGAGTGGGGTTAAAATGTCAGTAATAATGACCGTGAACGGAGCATGCATCATTCCTTCATCATTATTTAGTTAAGTTTGTAGCGTGCTGCAGTAAACATGAATGACGAAACTGAAGTATCTGTCGCGAGTGAAGTGGTTAGTAATCTAGAAGAGAACAACGATAGTACCGATGTTCTTCTAAATTTTATTGAAACATATGAGAATCTTCCAGAACTTTGGAACCCTTCTTGCGCATTATATTTAAATAAGACAAAGAGGAATCAAGCGTTGGATAAACTTTTAAACATATATATAACCATTAAACCGGGAGCTACACGTGCTGATGTTAGGCGGAAAATAAATACACTGCGATGTAATTATAGGAAAGAACTGAAGAAACTTCTGTTGCACTAACTTCTCTGAGCAACACAACGTAGGAATGCTCACGGTTTTTTACCCAGGTTTTCATCCAGCGTCGACGTTCAACATTACACTTTAAGCTTAATCCCAAAATTAAAGAAACACACACTTTCTTACGCGAATCCATTACTGGTTCTTGTTAGAAAACGGTAGTAATGAAGTAAAACTATTGTCATTATTACTGATGGTGTACGGCTACAAAAAAAATGATGCGGTAATGAAGCTTGAATTTTCGAAGTAATGACATTTCTCGTAATGACATTATTAACGATCGTGTACGGTCCGCATTATACATTCCTATGATCTCTTATCTAAATATCAGAGTATAATAATAACATTTACCTTCGGATGGCATCAGTGGAGGAGATATTGTATTGGCTGTGGCTGGTGTTTACGGTACGCCTGATAACACAACGGGTTCTCATTACAGCTGTACTACATTCTCAACGTGAAATAGAGTATAGACAATGCATCTCCAATAGAGCACTGTAAGCCAATTTTTAGAAAATATGGTATTGACAGTTATTTGCTTATACATATTTATGAATATTTCGGTCAAAAATAATTAAAATAAGCCGGCCGCATTGGCGCAGTTGGTAACGTGCTCGCCTCTCATCATGCGGTCCTGGGTTCAAATCCCACTCAGGCATGGCATATTTTCATAAGTTACAAAAAAAAATCGTTTCATCCTCCATCGTACAAAACGTTACACCCCAACGTCGTCGCTAATGACCGTTGTAGTTGATGCGACGTTAAATAAATGAATTAAAAAAAAAATTGAAAAATATATGAAGTCTTATTTAATAATCTTGACTACAATGCTCGTAGCAGGAATGATCAGTTCAGCATTTTAGTAGGCTGAGAAAGTGCCAAAGATCCATACATCTTTTTAAAAGGCTTCCTAAATACCTTAAAAACTTATATTATAACGAATTTGCGAAAAAATTGAATATGTTATTGACATCAAAAGCGTATTATACAATAGACGAATATTAAAATGATCACATCGAGGTGCAGAGAAATGATGATTGGTGGTCTTTGTTTTAATTCATTTATTTTATGTATATTCATTAGTATTTTGTAATATATCTTTCTGTATTTGTTATTTGACATGGATCATATTCCAACTTCGGTTGGCTAACGATTTAAAATTATTAAATGTAATGTAAATTACATAACAGATTATTGACAATAAGAGTTTAAATAACGTTGAACATTGAAATCTATAAACCAATCACATTCAGAAAATTTCTCACTGAATTGTTCACAAGTTTCTTTTGTCGGATTAAACCACTTAATAATTCTTTCTACACTACGATCGGTTTTATACCAATCGATGATCATTATCATCAACTTACCATCAATCATCAAATCAATTTTACATTTTGAAACCTCCAAACCAAACGCATGACAATACCATTCCACTAACTCATCACATTGGCGATACCCAGTAAAAAAGAGCAATTTTTTTATTAAATGTCTTAAATTATTATTTCTATTTAATATTTCTGAAGAAAATAAATCATATTTTTTATGATCATCATCATCATCATCATCATCACCAGAGACTTCACTGGTTGGAAAACACCATTTAATGAACTCTTTTAATGCTTCTAAATTTTCTTCTTTAATCGACAATTTATAAATCAAATGCGATACATAATTTAAATTTGTAAATTCATCGATCGCATCGCTCGTATAGAAATCTCTCTTTAATCGTTCTAATTTAATACGATCACCGCCCGAACCCCAATTAAATATGTCATCCATGTGTCTAAAATTTCTCGGTCGGTACCCCATTTGAAAATGTGTACATAGCCATTCCACCATTGGCGCTTCCTTGAAAAAATCCATTTTAATCGCATTCAGACTGTCATCGTTATCATCATTTACATTACAAAACCATTTAAAGAAAATATTCAATTTATCAATATCCAAATATTTAAAATCATAACTTGATAATGATTGAATTAATTCGCGATTTTTTAACAGATTTAATTTGAGATTGTTAATTTGTTGATCGGTTAACGTGTCAGAAACAAAGTCAACAAATTCTTTTAAATGAGCTTTTAGCTCAATCTTAGAGCATTCTTCCAGATTATAACGAACGATATCTTCAAAATTATCATCAAAATATTTCATTTTAATACTTTTTAATTCATCCGGATGCGATGTAAATAATATAGATACATATTCATTAAATAAACTGTATTGTCTTTTGCAGATTAAACAAGTCAGGTTATCAGTTATTGTTTCGTCATTAATGAATATCATTTTTTCATCGTGAGTAAATGAATTTAACAGTAATGAAATTACATTCATGTGATTTGTCTTTAATAGTACATAAATACACTTGCAAAATTTTGTGGTTTGTTCGAGAAGAATACCTCTTTTAAAACGTTCATCAAATGAACGAGACAATTTCTCCAATATATCTTTGTATTTAGAACTCTGATATGTTAGATAACCTTCTAAGTACTTGTTTAGATTAACTGTAAAAACACCCGTCTCACTTGAGTCACCAATAAATTTTCCAATAACATTATTAATTAGATATGACTGCAGAAAATTCACATCCGTGGCGCAAAATTTGAAATTTGTAATTAAATCCACAAGATCAAAGAAGAATCTGCGTAAATTTACATTAGGGAAAATTATCAGATCAAAATTGAAGAAATCAAACAAAGAAAATTCGAATAAATAATCATATCTATAAGTTGTGAATCGTAAATTTCTAATTTCTTGTTTACTCTGTTTGTCCATCTTCGATAACAAATAATATAACGTGGTAATACTAAGAGATTCATTAAATATATACTTCTTGCATCTAAGACGCTGATCTTCATCAAATTTATTCCAGAGGTACTTAATTGCAGTATCATAAGGCAGAGCAATACCTGTTTCTAACTGTGAAAGTAAAAAAAAAACACGTTCTTCATCAGTCACAGAATCAGACTGATTGCTGTTGGTTTCCCAGTACAAATCGTTTAACATAGTCCGTATGTCTGGAGTGAATAATGCTACCATTGGCCACATACTGGCAAATGTTTCCATTTCTATACTTCGGTATTTATTTAAAAAACATTGCCAATTTATGTTCTCTGAAAAAATAATTTCTCCATTTTCCATCAGACAATGATTACATGCGATCATATACTTATGTAGTTTAGTCAATTGAGAATGATTACATAATGATTCAGCCGTTCCTTTATGATCTATTAAACCGTAATCATTCCAAACGATATGATCTAAAAGATCTACATAATCCACATCATCTGAATATCGATCGTATAAATATTTTTGTTCACGGATCCATTTAAATATTTCACATCCAGTTAGAAAAACAATATCAAGAACTTTAAATGCTAATTTTTGCGGTAAAACTAATATATTATTATCATTTATCAAGATTATAACTTGCGCAAATATATCACAATAGCTGTGCAGTAAAGATGTATAACTGCATTTGCCAGAATATTTTCCCTGATAATTTCGCGAATCAGGAGCAATCTGAAATACGGGTCTTAATTTATCTATTACAACCGGTTGATTCCAAAATGGTTTAACAATGTTAACAGCTGCAAGGTGTTCTAATGGAACCAAATTATTGTTTTTACAATCATCACTACAAGCCATCACTGATGATAATATCTTTCTCACCAAACACCAATTACCATTCTGAAAATAATAAAGAAACTGTCATTATAACTAAAATTTCTTTACTTTTTTATGGTAAGTTTTTATTGCAGGTTTATTTTTAGGTACTCATATGTGGACCTCAGGTTTTAACACACACTTTAGTAATTATAGGTTATGTTTTTGTTTACAGATGATTGTTACATTGATGGTGAATTTATAGCCAGATTATTATATTTATATTTATAGCCAGCAGATAGTGATCCTGAATTATCTGATGTTTTTTTTTGTTTAACGTCCGACTGTTTTGCAAATTGCTGCTAATGCAGACGGTGAAGGATGAAATGAATTTTTTTGTAACGTATGAAAAAATGCCATGCCCGAGTGGGATTCGAACCCAAGACCGCGTGATGAGAGGCGAGCACGTTACCAACATCGCCAACGCGGCCGGCAAAGGATGAATGATGTTGATGACCCAGATGTATTGGATAATTCATTTAGTATTTCTCATAGTGATGATGATGATCATTTGAGTGAGACAATAAATGTTGAAAATGGGACAGTAATAGAAAATGACCAACCCAATGATACTTTACAAGCTGATAATAGACCAAAACGAGAAATGAAATGGATGAAAAGAAGGTAAGTGTTGTTTATTAAATAAATCTAATAGCTGTTAAGTTAAGCCTTATATTTACAAAAAAAAGAAACAACGCAAAGACTTCAATTCTTTGTTTTAGAATGGAACAACAACAGTTTTACTGTTTGAAGAAATCTTGTGCGCAGATTCTGAAGATGAAAAGGGCATATTAGAGTCATTTTTTGAGTACCTACTTGCCTATCACATTTTGGGAAGATTTGAGTTATTTGAGTATACAATTCAAATTTGTACTCTGTTCAGACAAGAAATCATAAATCTCTTGACACATCTTCGGAAAATTGCTTCGACTATGTGGGATACATTTGATGATGGGTATTTTAGGATTTCTTTAGGTGTCTATGTACTGGCAAGCGGATACATCAGTTCCCATTATTGCGAATTGTATGACTAGGGATCGCTTCTTTGAGCTACGCAATCATTTGGATTTAGTTGATAATGAGGCTGCCCACGACCTTAATGATAGACTCTGGAAAGTCCGTCCCCTATTAACCACTTTGAAAAACAAATGGTTGTCTCTGCCTAGAAATTCCCATTTATGTGTGGACGAGCAGATGGTACCATTAGCCGGCCATTTACACAGATACTTACTGGCGGGTTTGGAACGCCACGTACCAAGAACGCGTACAAGATTGTGTGTTAAGGGGAGAGACGCATCAGATACTTGGATCGAGACACTTGGCGCGCGGGTTTAGCGTGTGACAAGCCCACTAATTTGAGGTCTAGAACGTGCCGTTCTTCTTTCATCCAGTTGTGAAATTACATCCAAACCGTTCGTTAACTTTTGTTGTATTCTTTCTCCTAAAGTTTTAGTTTTTATTTTTTGTATTTTTTAAATTTTTAGTATTCTGTAGTTTTTTGTTCTTTCGTATTGAAAATAGATACACGATATTGTAGTAAGGAGTTCATGATGGAATTTATAGAATTGTATAGGTGTCATCCAAGTTTTTTTTTTTTTTTTTTTTTTTGGTTTAACGTCCAAGTTTATGGAAAGTTAAACGTAGTGAGTATACGAACTGCAATTTAAAATTAAAAGCTTATACGATAGCTTAAACGAAAGCTACGAAAGCTTAAACGATAGTACCGATGTTCTTCTAAATTTTATTGAAACATATGAGAATCTTCCAGAACTTTGGAACCCTTCTTGCGCATTATATTTAAATAAGACAAAGAGGAATCAAGCGTTGGATAAACTTTTAAACATATATAAAACCATTAAACCGGGAGCTACACGTGCTGATGTTAGGCGGAAAATAAATACACTGCGATGTAATTATAGGAAAGAACTGAAGAAACTTCTGTTGCACTAACTTCTCTGAGCAACACAACGTGGGAATGCTCACGGTTTTTTAGCCAGGTTTTCATCCAGCGTCGACGTTCAACATTACACTTTAAGCTTAATCCCAAAATTAAAGCAACACACGCTTTCTTACGCGAATCCATTACTGGTTCTTGTTAGGTAACCCAAGTAGTAATGACGTAAAACTATTGTCATTATTACTGATGGTGTACGGCTACAAAAAAATGATACGGTAATGAAGCTTGAATTTTCGAAGTAATGACATTTCTCGTAATGACATTATTAACGATCGTGTACGGTCCGCATTATACATTCCTATGATCTCTTATCTAAATATCAGAGTATAATAATAACAATTACCTTCGGATGGCATCAGTGGAGGAGAGATATTGTATTATTGGCTGTGGCTGATGTTTTTCGTACGCCTGATAACACAACGGGTTCTCATTACAGCTGTACTACATTCTCAACGTGAAATAGAGTATAGACAATGCATCTCCAATAGAGCACTGTAAGCCAATTTTTAGAAAATATGGTATTATGACAGTTATTTGCTTATACATATTTATGAATATTTCGGTCAAAAATAATTAAAATAAGCCGGCCGCATTGGCGCAGTTGGTAACGTGCTCGCCTCTCATCATGCGGTCCTGGGTTCGAATCCCACTCAGGCACGGCATATTTTCATACGTTCCAAAAAAATAAAATCATTTCATCCTCCATCGTACAAAAAGTTACACCCCAACGTCGTCGCTAATGACCGTTGTAGTTGATGCGACGTTAAATAAATGAATTTTAAAAAAATTGAAATTAATTTGAAGTCTTATCTAATAACCTTGACTACAATGCTCGTAGCAGGAATGATCAGTTCAGCATTTTAGTAGGCTGAGAAAGTGCCAAAGATCCATACATCTTTTTAAAAGGCTTCCTAAATACCTTAAAAACTTATATTATAACGAATTTGCGAAAAAATTGAATATGTTATTGACATCAAAAGCGTATTATACAATAGACGAATATTACAATGATCACATCGAAGTGCAGAAAATTTCTCACTGAATTGTTCACAAGTTTCTTTTGTCGGATTAAACCACTTAATAATTCTTTCTACACTACGATCGGTTTTATACCAATCGATGATCATTATCATCAACTTACCATCAATCATCAAATCAATTTTACATTTTGAAACCTCCAAACCAAACGCATGACAATACCATTCCACTAACTCATCACATTGGCGATACCCAGTAAAAAAGAGCAATTCTTTTATTAAATGTCTTAAATTATTATTTCTATTTAATATTTCTGATGAAAATAAATCATATTTTTTATGATCATCATCATCATCATCATCACCAGCGACTTCACTGGTTAGAAAACACCATTTAATGAACTCTTTTAATGCTTCTAAATTTTCTTCTTTAATCGACAACTCATAAATCAAATGCGATACATAATTTAAATTTGTAAATTCATCGATCGCATCGCTCGTATAGAAATCTCTCTTTAATCGTTCTAATTTAATACGATCACCGCCCGAACCCCAATTAAATATGTCATCCATGTGTCTAAAATTTCTCGGTCGGTACCCCATTTGAAAATGTGTACATAGCCATTCCACCATTGGCGCTTCCTTGAAAAAATCCATTTTAATCGCATTCAGACTGTCATCGTTATCATCATTTACATTACAAAACCATTTAAAGAAAATATTCAATTTATCAATATCCAAATATTTAAAATCATAACTTGATAATGATTGAATTAATTTGCGATTTTTTAACAGATTTAATTTGAGATTGTTAATTTGTTGATCGGTTAACGTGTCAGAAACAAAGTCAACAAATTCTTTTAAATGAGCTTTTAGCTCAATCTTAGAGCATTCTTCCAGATTATAACGAACGATATCTTCAAAATTATCATCAAAATATTTCATTTTAATACTTTTTAATTCATCCGGATGCGATGTAAATAATATAGATACATATTCATTAAATAAACTGTATTGTCTTTTGCAGATTAAACAAGTCAGGTTACCAGTTATTGTTTCGTCATTAATAAATGTCATTTTTTCATCGTGAGTAAATGAATTTAACAGTAATGAAATTACATTCATGTGATTTGTCTTTAATAGTAGATAAATACACTTGCAAAATTTTGTGGTTTCTTCGAGAAGAATACCTCTTTTAAAACGTTCATCAAATGAACGAGACAATTTCTCCAATATATCTTTGTATTTAGAACTCTGATATGTTAGATAACCTTCTAAGTACTTGTTTAGATTAACTGTAACAACACCCGTCTCACTTGACTCACCAATAAATTTTCCAATAACATTATTAATTAGATATGACTGCAGAAAATTCACATCCGTGGCGCAAAATTTGAAATTTGTAATTAAATCAACAAGATCAAAGAAGAATCTGCGTAAATTTTTATTAGGGAAAATTATCAGATCAAAATTGAAGAAATCAAACAAAGAAAATTCGAATAAATAATCATATCTATAAGTTGTGAATTGTAAATGTCTAATTCCTTGTTTACTCTGTTTGTCCATCTTCGATAACAAATAATATAACGTGGTAATACTGAGAGATTCATTAAATATATACTTCTTGCATCTAAGACGCTGATCTTCATCAAATTTATTCCAGAGGTACTTAATTGCAGTATCATAAGGCAGAGCAATACCTGTTTTTAACTGTGAAAGTAAAATAAAAACACGTTCTTCATCAGTCACAGAATCAGACTGATTGCTGTTGGTTTCCCTGTACACATCGTTTAACACAGTCCGTATGTCTGGAGTGAATAATGCTACCATTGGCCACATACTGGCAAATGTTTTCATACCTATACTTCGGTATTTATTTAAAAAGCAATGCCAATTTATGTTCTCTGAAAAAATAATTTCTCCATTTTCCATCAGACAATGATTACATGCGATCATATATTTATGTAATTTAGTCAATTGAGAATGATTACATAATGATTCAGCCGTTCCTTTATGATCTATTAAACCGTAATCATTCCAAACGATATGATCTAAAAGATCTACATAATCCACATCATCTGAATATCGATCATATAAATATTTTTGTTCACGGATCCATTTAAATATTTCACATCCAGTTAGAAAAACAATATCAAGAACTTTAAATGCTAATTTTTGCGGTAAAACCAATATATTATTATCATTTATCAAGATTATAACTTGCGCAAATATATCACAATAGCTGTGCAGTAAAGATGTATAACTGCATTTTCCCGAATATTTGCCCTGATAATTTCGCGAATCGGAAGCAATCTGAAATAAGGGTCTTAATTTATCTATTACAACCGGTTGATTCCAAAATGGTTTAACAATGTTTACAGCTGCAAGGTGTTCTAAAGGAACCAAATTATTGTTTTTACAATCATCACTACAAGCCATCACTGATGATAATATCTTCCTCACCAAACACCAATTACCATTCTGAAAAGAATAAAGAAACTGTCATTATAACTAAAATTTCTTTACTTTTTGTATGATAAGTTTTTATTGCAGGTTTCTTTTTAGGTACTCATATGTGGACCTCAGGTTTTAACATACACTTTAGTAATTATAGGTTATGTTTTTGTTTAGAGACGATTGTTACATTGATGATGATTTTATAGCCAGATTATTAGAAGATAGTGATGCTGAATTATCAGATGATGATGATGACACAGATGTATTGGATGATTCATTTAGTATTTCTCATGATGATGATCATTTGAGTGAGACAATAAATGTTGAAAATGGGACAGTAATAGAAAATGACCAACCCAATGATACTTTACAAGCTGATAATAGACCAAAACGAGAAATGAAATGGATGAAAAGAAGGTAAGTGTCGTTTATTAAATAAATCTAATAGCTGTTAAGTTAAGCCTTATATTTACAAAAAAAATAAACTACGCAAAGACTTCAATTCTTTGTTTTAGAATGGAACAACAACAGTTACTGTTTGAAGAAATCTTGTGCGCAGATTCTGAAGATGAAAAGGGCATATTAGAGTCATTTTTTGAGTACCTACTTGCCTATCACATTTTGGGAAGATTTGAGTTATTTGAGTATACAGTTCAAATTTGTACTCTGTTCAGACAAGAAATCATAAATCTCTTGACACATCTTCGGAAGATTGCTTCGACTATGTGGGATACATTTGATGATGGGTATTTTAGGATTTCTTTAGGTGTCTATGTACTGGCAAGCGGATACATCAGTTCCCATTATTGCGAATTGTATGACTAGGGATCGCTTCTTTGAGCTACGCAATCATTTGGATTTAGTTGATAATGAGGCTACCCACGACCCTAATGATAGACTCTGGAAAGTCCGTCCCCTAATAACCACTTTGAAAAACAAATGTTTGTCTCTGCCTAGAAATTCCCATTTATGTGTGGACGAGCAGATGGTACCATTAGCCGGCCATTTACACAGATACTTACTGGCGGGTTTGGAACGCCACGTACCAAGAACGCGTACAAGAGTGTGTGTTAAGGGTGCGCTCTCCTCTGCCGCGCCGCTCAATGTAAGGGTTTAGATGATTCCAACCAACTCGGTTGTTATGCAAGTCATAATTAAAGTTTGACATGCCTTTTAAAGCTTAAAATACGCTCCATTTACCAGTTAAATTTTTTTGTATGAGCATTAAGTTTAAGCTTTAAAAAATTAAAGTAAATCTCTTAAAGTTGTAAAGTTTTCTAAAATTATTTCTAAAGATAGGAAAGTATTTGTCGCAAATTAGTCTGTATTAGTAAAAAGAATATCATTTTTAGATTCTAAAAATATAAACTTTAACGTGTTTACTTATTTATCAGCGGGGATGTCTTGCAATCCAAAAAACCTTCACAAGCACAAATTTTCCAGCCGTTCGATGGCGTTCCGAGCTGACAGTTACGGAACTACTACACATTACATTATCTGCTAATCAAGGACATTTCCCCTCAGCTTGATTTCGCTCTAGGTCATACAACGTTGCCGGATAGAGTAATACGTTTGTCTCCTGTAGACTGTTTACTCCCGTTAGTATTTGTTTTGACAGAAGTAAAATTAATCGCTCACCCAACCTACACAAAGATTAACTTTAATTGATTATGAAAAGGATAATTGTTCGTTTAGGAAAATATTATACTGTTAGACCCACTGATTGTTATTTCTGTAATTAATTGGTAGCCTACTGTTCGGATAAAACAAATATTTTTTTATTTCTAATTTTTTCTAATAATAATTTTAAAATTAAATTTTTAAAATTTAAAAACAGGTATTTTTACTTTCTTTTGTTCTATGTGAATATAGCCTACAGGAAGGAGAGTATCGTTTTCATGTTGATTTTTTTAAACGAGTTTTCACGGGCTATATATAAGTTTTCAGGCCCCCTGCAGCCAAAGAACATGTTTTCAGCGATTGGTCTTTGAATGTGTGTGTGAACAAAATATCTAAAGAACGTAATAACGTACGAAGTTGAAACTTGGAATTTAAGTTACATACTACTAAAGGGGGCCCGACACGACCATTTTCATCAAAATCGGCCAAAGGGAAGTAGCAGTTTCTCGTAAAATTTTTCACGCTTTTGCAGTTTTCTCAAAACCGGTCCCTACGATATTTTTATTAATTGCCTCATTTACCACATTTTTATGCTTTACAAGATAGCGTAAGCGCCATGTCTGCTGACATTCTTGGGGAAACTATAAACTAAATTTACTATTTATATATTATTAGCTGTATTTAGTTTTACTATGTTAGCGGCAATGTCATTTACTACATAATGCTATGTAAAAATTTACTAATGTATAATGTAGGCAGTAGTGTAATTTACTATTTTTGCGGTATTTAGTTTTGTTTCATTTATTATCGTAGGTCTACTAGGTTTTTAATTGTTAGTTTCAGTTTATAGATTGTAATCGCTGTGTCTGTTTTTGATAATATGTACGTGTACCATTTCTTGTTAAATGGTAAATATTTATTGTCTGTAATAGGTATTAAATGTGGAATGATTATTGTTTTTAATTTGGTTAATTAATGTTTGTTATTTGGAGAGATATTGATTTATGTTGTTAAATTAAAAACGTGATGCAGATATTTAAAAAAAATCCCTTTGCACTAAAACGACCAGTATAAAATTATGAAAAATATTCGTTCTTGATGATTCGATAATTTTTCTGGGTAAACATAATGAAAACTTAATTTTTTTCATTGAAGTAATGTTTTTACGTAACTTTGCTATTCTGCTATTTCTTGTATTTTTTACTGGTATTTACGAGTACTTTTGCATTGCGCATCGCTTCATCAAGTTAAAAATACATAAAACTTAAAAATTGTATGAAGAAAAATTATTATTCATAAATGGCAATTGGAACTAAAATTTATTTACTATAGATAACTTTTACTTATGCAGTAGACCCTCTGTTAATCGACTTCTGTTATCCGACTCTCCGGGTTAACCGTTGAACCCCCTGCCGACCACTAAAACTCCGGTTTTATTTTTAAGGTAAAAAAGTTTTTTAATTCATGAGCTGATGTAAACTATTTCTCTTATAATTTTGTACGATACTTACATTACTGTATTAATCTAATTAGGGCCTATATTAGTTAAGTACAATAGTAGTAGACCAACATGCGAAGGACAGATTTTTATAAACTCTGACGTTTTACATTTGAAAAAGCGGACAGATTACACAGCGTGCTGTGGCCAAACAAACAAAAATTACAAGTTATGTTAAACAAAAGTAATCCACTGAATCCTTTAACTTTGTTATGTTATTTGTGTAGTACCTATACTTTATTACATAGTTAGTTTATTTTCGTATCAGCATATTTTTGTGTGTAAATCGTGTGCGTGTACAGTACAGTGTAAATAATAACAAGAGTAGGGGTAATGTTTTACAAAAATCATAGAAAAAATTATTTATTTAAACATTATTTACAAATTATTTAACATTACATTATTTAAACATTAGACAAATACCTCTTCGGTTAAACTGAGCTTTTCACTTGACCGACTACCCGTCGGTCAGCACTAAGTCGGTTAACAGAGGACCTACTGTGGTAGATTTTAACCAGTAATCATTATTAAATTGTGTTAATTCTTTTATTAAATTATCACTACATATTAATGTTTCTATTTCAATTTTCTCCGAAGTTTGAATTTTGTATTTCTTGTAAATTGTTTCCAAAAGTTATGTGTTTTAATATAAAAAATGTATCGTTATTTATTTGAATGTGTTATGTATTATTATATTTTTGTTTAACATATTTTATACGCTTGTAAATATTCTTAAAATCATTTTTAAAAGGACCTAGATATTATCCTGATGTAAAAATTATCACAATCTTCTGAATCACATTTTGATCTTATAAACACCTGGTTCTTCATATAAACTAAATGTACTATTTATTATTAGCTGTATTTAGTTTTATATGTTAGCGGTAATGTCATTTACTACATAATGCTATGTAAAAATTACCTAATGTATAATGTAGGCAGCAGTGCAATTTACTATTTTTGCGGTATTTAGTTTTGTTTCATTTATCATTGTAGGTCTACTAGGTTTTTAAATGTAAGTTTCAGTTTATAGATTGTAATCGCTGTGTCTGTTTTTGATAATATGTACGTGTACCATTTTTTGTTAAATGGTAAATATTTATTGTCTTACAGGTATTAAATGTGGAATGATTATTGTTTTTAATTTGTTT
This sequence comes from Catonia carolina, assembly GCA_035578175.1. NCBI lineage: Eukaryota > Metazoa > Arthropoda > Insecta > Hemiptera > Achilidae > Catonia > Catonia carolina. Next base: position 11,624,917 of record JAQMRL010000010.1, read on the forward strand.
AATTAATGTTTGTTATTTGGAGAGGTATTGATTTATGTTGTTAGTAAACAGGCTGGTTTTAAATTATGGTAAAATGATTTTGTAAATTATTGTAGAGCTAAAAATAAGAAAAAAGTTCATTTCAGTTCCTCTGGTGAAAAACAGTTTTACTGAATTTTTTGGGGGCTAATTTTTGCATCAAATATGGTGGATATAGCCTATATGGAAAATATCACAACCTACATTAAAGTTCAATAGTTCTAGTAGGGCCAACATGCGAAGGACAAGTTTGTATAAAATCTCATTACGACGTTTTACATCTGAAGGAATTGAGCGACTACGCTGTGTGCTGTGGCTAATGAAACAAAAATTACAAGTTGTGTTAAACAAAAGTGATCCATTGAATTTTTTAACTTTTTCATGTTATGAGTATATAGCATTTTACATTGTTACTTTATTTTGATATCAGCATATTTTTTTGTGTGTAATTCGTGTGCGTGTATAATAATAACAAGAAATTGTGTTTATTGGATTCGAAATAAAATTAAAACAATTTTTAGGCTATAATGTACTCGTATATAAACTTCAGTTCAAAAACACATCTCGGCATGTTTCCAGCCGTCTGCCGTCTTCAGTGTATATAAATACGGTACATGTAAAATATACGTGAAATAAACACACATTTCAAAGTAAAACACGCATGTCAATGTGTTAAAGCACATACGATTTTTGAAAAACACAATAAAGCATAATCGAGAAGAATAATTTCTAACGTAAATAATAGACGATTAAACGATTTAAACAGGAGGACCAGGCTGGTTATTTGGTAGTTGCCAGCCACAACTAAACGACTGAGTGATTGAACGAAATGATTAAATAGACGGTTAAGCAAAACTGACAATTTGAGAATTGAAAATTCTACAACTTTTATTTCAAACAATTTTTTGTATAACGCTTAGTTTAGCGGTAATTTGCGATTTTCTGTTTTTTTTCTCACGAAAACGTGTGAAAAATTCATTTTTTTAAGATTTCGGCCTTAGTATGCATTTTACGACAAAAGTGTATATAATTTAATTTATAGAAAATTAAAAGATCTACAACTTTTATTTAAAGCATTTTTCTCTACAGAGCCTAGTTTAGAGAGAAAGAGTGATTTTTCGTATTTCTAAGCCAAATTGAGGTTGATTTTCATTTTGCATCATTCACTCATGATTAAAATAAGGTTATGTTTTTGAGGTTAGTTTTTGTTTATATCTAATATTTTATTAATAATGTTAGGGTTATTGTTAATTATTTGCATTGGCAAGAGAAAGTTGTGTGAGTGTTCCACACCAGATTTTTTTTTAATGATAATACGAACGTTTCCTACGGGTATTTCCATGGTACTGTGTGTTAAGTTACACCAAATAAAATGAATGCTTCAAAAATAACGGAGGCCATTCTGTCAACCAAATTTCAATAACGGCATTATTCTGCACGTTAATCATGTTAATTACTTTCTCTTGCCTATATGAATATATAGAAAGGAGAGTATTGTTTTCATGTCGATTTTTCGAAATCGAGTTTTCACCGGATCTATATGTTTTCAGACCCCCTGAACTCAAAAAACAAGTTTTTAGCGATTGGTCTGTGTGTGTGTGTACAGAATATCTCAAGAACGGAACATCGTACGAACTTGAAACTTGAAACTTAAGTTACATACCACTACCGGACCCGACACGAATATTTTCATCAAAATCGGTCAACCGGAAGTAGTAGTTTATTCGTGTAATTTTTCACTTTTTTGCGATTTTCTCAAAAACTGGTCCTACGATTTTTTTAAAAATCCCCTGGTTTACTTAATTTTTTTATTCTCTACAAGATAGGGTAGGCGCCATGTTTGCTGAAATTCTTGGTGAGGCTGTTTTCACGTAAAAAAAGTGTTTTTTTAAGATTACGGCTTTAATATTGTATTATAGCGCAAAAATTTTTATAATAAAACATGTAGAGAATTTAAAATCCTACAACTTTTATTTCCAACTTTTTTTGTATAACGCTTAGTCTAGCGGTAATTAGCGATTTTCTATTTTTTCTCACGAAAACGTGTGAAAAATCGATTTTTTAAAGATTTCGGCCTTAGTATGCATTTTATGACAAAAGTGTAAATAATCGAATTTATAGAAAATTAAAAGATTACAACTTTTATTTAGAGCATTTTTCTCTACAGAGCCTAGTTTAGCGTGAAAGAGTGATTTTCCGTATTTTTAAGGCAAACAGATCGATTTTCATTTTGTGTCTTTCACTCATGATTAAAATTAGGTCACGTTTATTGTTTATTTCTAATGTTTTGTTACTAATGTTAGGTTTATTGTTCAATATTTAAACTGGCAAGAGAAAGTTGTGTGAGTGTTTCACACACCAGATTTTAACCTTTAATCTTGGCGTGCGGTTGTGGTAGCTTATTTTTACTTTCTCTTGCCTATATGAATATATAGGAAGGAAAGTATTGTTTTCATGTCGATTTTTCGAAATCGAGTTTTCACCGGATCTATACGTTTTCAGACCCCCTGAACCCAAAAAACATGTTTTTAGCGATTGGTCTGAGTGTGTGTGTGTGTGTGTGTGTACAGAATATCTCAAGAACGGAACATCGTACGAACTTGAAACTTGAAACTTAAGTTACGTACCACTACCGGACCCGACACGAACATTTTCATCAAAATCGGTCAACTGGAAGTGGGAGTTTATTCGTAAAATTTTTTACTTTTTTGCAATTTGCTCAAAAACTGGTCCTACGATTTTTTTAAAAATCGCCTGGTTTACTCAATTTTTTATTCTCTACAAGATAGGGTAGGCGTCATGTTTGCTGAAATTCTGGGTGAGGCTGTTTTCACGTAAAAACAAAGTTTTTTTAAGATTACGGCTTTAATATGCATTTTAGCGCAGAAATGTATATAATAAAAGTTGTAGAAACTTCAAAATTCTACAACTTTTATTTTAAATATTTTTTTGTATAACGCTTAGTCTAGCGGTAATTAGCGATTTTCTATTTTTTCTCACGAAAACGTGTGAAAAATTGATTTTTTTAACATTTCGGCCTTAGTATGCATTTTACGACAAAAGTGTATATAATTAAATTTATAGAAAATTAAAAGTTCTACAACTTTTATTTATAGCATTTTTCTCTACAGAGCCTAGTTTAGAGAGGAAGAGTGATTTTCCGTATTTTTAAGCCAAACTGAGTTCGATTTTCGTTTTGCGTCTTTCACTCATGATTAAAATAAGATTATGTTTTTGAGCTTAGTTTTTAGTTTATTTTAATGTTTTATTACTAATGTTAGATTTATTGTTAAATATTTGCCTTGGCAAGAGAAAGTTGTGTGAGTGTTTCACACCAGATTTTTCTGTTTAAATATCAACCTTAGACACGTTTTTGTCTTAACCAAACAAAGTAGCACTTCATAGAGAATATTACACATTCATTTTAATAGAATTTTTTCGCTGAGTTGTCATATATATTCGAGGTCTGTCCAATAAATACGCGAACTGAGCCCATAAAAACTTTATTTTCCAAAATTTAGTCTACATCAATTTTGTCCCATTCAAAATACTCTCTATTTGTTGTTATGCACTATTTGTTGTTATGCACTATTTCATTTTCTTTTTCATTGTTTAAAGCACCCTTAGAAGTCCTCAGCAGTTTGGCTTTTTAGTGTTCTCGTCGTTTCTTGCTTTATTGTGTACAAATCTTCCCAGTGATGTCCCCTCATCACATTTTTGCATTTTGGGAATAGGAAAAAGTCGCAGGGGTGATATCTGGCGAAGAAGAAGGATGATCAAGGATGGTGATTGAATTTTTTGCCCGAAACTGGCGAACAATCAATGCTGAATGTGCAGGTGCATTGTCATGGTGAAGGATTCATCCATCACCTTGACAAATGTTCAGTTAAAATAGTGTGCACTGTTGATTTTCCTAGATTCAGTTTATCAGCTATCATTCGGACAGTTTTTTGACGATCAGTATGGATAAGGGACCGCACATGATCAATGTTGTTGTCCAACACAGGTGGTTGAAGGTCGTCCTGGCCGTGCATCATCCGTGGCGTCCTGTCGGCCATCTTTAAAGCGCTTAATCCACTTGAAACCTGATGTTTTCTTCAGAGCATTATCACCGTAAACAGCTGTCAACATTTCAGTAATTTCTTTATAACTTTTACCACACTTCAACAAAAACTTGATATTGATTCATTGCTCCTTGATTTCATCAGTTTCCATTTTCGACAAACAGTAAAAACAAGGATAACAGAAACTAACATAACTAGCACTATAGGCACAGTTTGACGATCCGCCAAGCACTGACGGCTCATTGGGAATCAGGCAACTAGCGCCGCTAGTGGGTGGGACTTAGTCCGCGTCATGGGCGCTAGCTTGCACAAGTTCGCGTATTTATTGGACAGACCTCGTATTTACCATCAGAAAGACTGTAACTGTGAAAACACTTAAATTCTGTTTCCATTAAAAACGTAATTTGAAGAAGTTCATCACTTGGATACACGAGTTCTCCATGTGACAAATTGTAACCAGTTCAGTTCTTGATTGGCTACCGGCTTCAGATTCTTTGTAGCTGTTCCTAGGTATAGCCTGATTTTCGTAAGGAGAGCGCTTGGCAAAACGTGCGTCTGCATTAGTATAGTCTTGTATGTACTGCAATAGTGCAGCTTATGTAATCAACAATGGGACAGCATGCATACAAAATACAATGGGTGTTGTCAATTTTCAACAACTCTCTGACTGTACATCTAACTGTTGGTCGGAGGGGTATGCTGGGTCGAATTCATGTATGCGCATGCGTAGTCCAGCGCTCACAGCAATTGGCTTGGCCTTTAACTATATTTATCTCGAAAACGGTGAGCAACATACCCAGCCATATACAGAGTGATTCAATAAGATGGAAACAATTTCAATAAGCTGTATTTCCTGAACTACATGTTATATTTTAATTCTGTAAATTACATTTGAAAGAGAAAGTTTTAAATTTTAATTTACATATATGAAAGTTTACAGATGTTCAATGTGTCCTCCTTCGGCTGCACGTACAACATCTAGACGGTAACTGAACTCATCCCAAACTCTCGACGCATGTCTTGGGTCACTGAGTTGACTGCAGCTGTGATACGATTCCTTAGTTCATTCAAATTGGTGGGAAGAGGTGGTATGTAAACTGATTTTTTCACGAACCCCAACAAGAAAAAGTCACAGGGTGTGAGATCTGGAGACCTCGGTGGCCAAAACTGAAGTGCAGAGTCGTCATTCGCCATGCGACCTATCCATCGTTGATGTATGGATTCATTTAGGAAACGCCGAACATTGCGATGCCAATGGGGTGGAGCTCCGTCCTGCTGGAAAATGTAATCTCCTGAATCTTCATTCATTTGAGGAAATCCACTAGTAGTTTATTCTAGTAGTTTACTCTTCCCGATAATTATAGTTCTTTAAAATAATAACAATAAAATTTCACATGTCGGCATGACTTTCTTACTGATATAACTATTTCTTTTATTACCAAATGTCAAAAAACTGTTGGTGAAGAATTATCTACTTTACTGTTTTAACTTTCTTCTTTATACTTCGAGTTGTGGAAAGAGAAACATCACAGTAGTTGCCGATCGCTCACGGCTTTCGTTAAGAGAAACGTGAAGGTATTTTGTTTAGCTTCAACTCCACAACATTTTATTACAATGCATATTAGATTTCGTTAAGCACTGTGAACAGTTCAACCGCGTTTTCGAGAAATCGACATTTCCGTTTACAGTAACAAACAGTTAACCTACAAAAGGTCCGCGATATAGAGTATGTCCTCCAAGTATAGTCTACGTTGTTGTGGTGGCAAACTGATACCAAAGCAGCCGCGCATGCGCTCTGATGCTTTCTCCCTTTAACGCATCCACCGTCGCTTTTAAAAAATTATAGCTCCAATTTTTTGAGAAAACTAAAAAATTTGTGTCAGGTCCCCAACCCGAGTTTACAAGCTTTAACCTCATACACCATTCCATTCTTGAGATAATTTTTTCATACACACATACACACACACAAAGTGCTAAAAAACGTTTTTTGATTTTAAGGGGCCTGACAACATGCATTTCCAGTGAAAACACGTCTTTAAAACAAAACTACCTTCAAATAGGGAATTAATATTTAAATAGAGCAAGAGAAAGTAAAAATTATTACTCTAGGGTTAATAATCAACTAAATCATAAAAATATAACATTAACGTTTATTTAAACAAATAAATTATCAATAAAAGTACATAAACATGTATCACAATATATATTTTCTTTGTTAAAGAGTAAATAAAATCAAATAGAAGCAAAAACAAAAAATCTCTCTTGTATGATAATACATAATTATTGGATACAAATGATCATATTGAATATATTATATTATACATTATAGGTAATTATAATATGGGCATAAATGATGATTGGGTACAAATGATAATAAATATAAAATACAAAAATATAAAATTCTTCAAATATACATCCACATAAATTGTTTTCAACTTTTATGATATTTATGTTACTTAATTATGCACTATGACACATTTGAAAACAATTTTGAGTATGTTTTGTGTTGGAAACTGTTGTCCTTTTATTTAGCCACCAAGATTGTTTGCAGTTGACAGCTGTTGCAAAGTGATTCATTCACTAATGCTAGTAACATTATTATCATATAAATCGAATAATAATAACAATAAAATAAATATAATAGATGTTTTTTTAATATACTAATGTTTAATAAAATTACAATCACCGAAACAGATAGTGTCTTCATATAAGGATACTTTTCAAGTAAAGGGCAGCACCAGCCACACTATTTTTTTTTTTTTTTTTTTTTGGTTTAACGTCCGACTGTTCTGCAATTACTGCTAATGCAGACGGTGAATGATGAAATGATTTTTTGTAACGTATGAAAAAATGCCGTGCCTGAATGGGATTCGAACCCAAGACCGCATGATGAGCCACACTAACATTTTAATTTTGATAAGTGTGCAAAATGCCCAAAACGTGCAGGTGGAGTGTTATTTTAATTGCACTCTATCTGTGTAGTCCAGGGCTAAAAAAAATAGTTCTGTTTCTTATCACATAGTCAGCCACTTATATGACTGGACTATTTAAGAACATAAGAGGTAGAGGTGTAAAAGACACTAGTCAGAGTTATCTCCTCTGAGAGTAATGAATTTCACTATGCAGCCAGACCCTGTGGTGAATGAAGTGAAGGTGTCATTTGCAGGGTGGAAAGTGAGTGCTTTTCGGAGGGCCTGGCATGTTAATAAGCATACTCTTTCAATTCAATGAGGAAGGCAATGGTAAACCACCTTACTCCTCGTTTTTTACTTAGTAAAACCTCTAGATGTTCAAACCAGCCTTTAGGCTGTTGACCTAAACAACAAACAACAAGTGTGCATAAAAAGAAACTCCAAGTGTTTACGAATATACCCCGGCATTCCTTGTTGTATAATGTTCAAATTTGTTCATTTACAACCCAAAAACTTAAAGTGTCCTTATTTTCAACCACCATCCGTTTACAAGATTTTTATGAAAATTAATTCGCCCTATAAAGGGTTAAAGAACAACAACAAAATGGGATTTTACATAGAGACAGATACTCTGTTTATTCAGTTTATAATGCCACTTATTGCGGCTTATCTGATGAATGTACAGTTCAGCCGTTGTTAGTTTGCTCCTACTGTAAACAAACCAAAGCCAGCTACTACAGGGTGTACGCTAGAGTCCACGAATTAATGGATGTCGTATTCCGATTAAGTTAACTATATTTTAAATTATAAGTATTTAAAGTACTTAAAATATCAGTCATGATGTAGGCCTAACAATTTCATTTATTGTTGTTGTTGTTTAGGTCATCAGCCAAAAGGCTGGTTTGAACCTGTAGAGATTTTACTAAGTAAATCGAGAAGTGAGGTATTTTACCACTGCCTTCCTCACTGAGTGGAAAAGTACACTTATCAGCATGCCGGGCCCTCTGAATATGTGCCGGCCCTAATATATGTATTTTCCACTCTGCAAATGACACTTTCACTTCATTCACCACAGGGTCTGGCTGTATAATGAAATCCATTACATTCAGACGAGATAACTCTGATTAGTGTCTTTTACACCTCTACCTCTTCTGTTCTTAAATGATTCAGTCATTTAATTGGCTGACCATGTGACAAGAAACAGAACTATTTATTTTAGCCCTGCAACTAACAGATTGAGTGTAAATAATTTGACACTCCACCTGTCTGTTATGGGCAGTAATTTGCCCTATAAAGGGTTAAAGAACAACAACAAAATGAAATTTTACATAGAGACAGATTCTGATAAACAGACTCTGTTTATTCAGTTTATAATGCCACTTATTGCGGCCAATCTGATGTATTTACAGTTCAGCCGTTGTTAGTTTGCTCCTACTGTAAACAAACCAAAGCCAGCTACTACAGGGTGTACGCTAGAGTCCACGAATTAATGGATGTCGTATTCCGATTAAGTTAACTATATTTTAAATTATAAGTATTTAAAGTACTTAAAATATCGGTCATGATTTGATGTAGGCCTAACAATTTCATTTATAAAAATACTTTTAAAAGTATTTTGTTGTTACTTTTTAATCAGCGTGTACACATTTTTATATAATGCGCATGCTCAGTGACGTCATTATTTGTTGACAGTAGGAGCAAACTAAGAAAGGCTGGACTTTACATATGTGTTTATTAAAACCATTACGGGCCAGTGACGAATTAAAAAAAGTGTGCTTTTAAGCGGCATAATAAGATAATGGGAAGGATGGAAGTAGTAAACATTTCAACAGATAAACAACAGTAATCAGTCATAACAGAGATGTTATTTAGAGTACAACGAGTACATAATTGTCGTTGCACAAATTTCAGTGTGTCATATATAGTCCATCTACATCCGAATTGACTATAATTCTATAATTCTTCAATCTCGGTTCATATGTGTTACTTATCAGTAAGGATAACTGGAGACCCACTGTAAACTGTTTACACAATAAATGTAAACACAACTATGTAAATCAGTTAGGTAGCTAGTAATGTAAATACTATAGTTGATTTCACGTTCAGTATGCAGTACGGAAAGTCCATAAACTATGGACAATATATTTCATATGGGAGTTTGAGCGTTACTACACTATACTATTTTTCAAGGCTGATGAGCTCTAAATGTACGCATTGCCCTCTACCTACTTTATAGCTAGCCAATAACTTGCCAGCATTTTTGCCAATACTTGCTCTTGTAGCTCTGTTAAATTTTCGTCAGCCATTTTTTGGGTCTTCCAATAACATAACCTATGAACATACATCAGATGATTATATTGTAAAGTACTGAATGTCAACACGCTCTGTAATCGATGTGTTCAGTATGAGATCCAAGAAACGAGTGGACTATTGCGGCTCTTATACGCATGCGTAATGTTTTTCAGGTAGCCTACAATATGACAACACTGGCAAGTATTCTGATTGGTCTAAATGCGTGGAACAGCAGAGCTCATCAACCGTGAAAAGCATATTAAGTAAAAATATCAACTCCGCGCCTCAACACGTTCTCATTTACAAACTCCTATTGAATATCACAATTATACGAAAACATAATTACTTAATATTTGTATCGTTTTAAAGATCAGGGAAAGATATCAGATGATTTGATGTCTCATAGCCGAGCAAGTGAGAGGGAGATATGTGGCATAACTACGCATGCGCCCAAAGGTCTTTACCGTTATAATCCAAATGTGAAAACATACTACAGTCGTTATCTTGCTTGTTAGCTTACTGCATGCATAAAGGCTTGCTCACAACAATGAGTGAAATTGTACAATGTTATTGGAATAGTGCGCATGGCTTGTGCGAGTGAGAGCGTTATGAATTCTCTCACTCCCACGGCTAGGGGACTTCAATTCATCTGAATACTGTACTAACAATTACTATAGTAATGGAATCGTTTATCAATTTGATTGTCTTTTTAATTATTTTAGAGTAAAGAACAGTTATTGTTTAAATCTTGTTTGAATAACAGTCGTTAGTATCTCGGAAAGGTCTAAAAATGGTAATAAAACTCCCCTGGTTAGACAGTGAGGGTGAGGGAGAGAAAGATGTCATACCCCTTTCTCTTGCGGACCGTACACGATCATTAATAATGTCATTCCTTTATCATATTGACATTATTACTGACCGTTTACGGTTGACAAAGCTGGAATGATTCTCAGTAATGATGCGAATCCGGATTTTCTGATTTCGTTGCTTCATTACTGCGGCAGAGTGGGGTTAATGTCAGTAATAATGACCGTGAACGGAGCATGCATCATTCCTTCATCATTATTTAGTAAAGTTTGTAGCGTGCTGCAGTAAACATGAATGACGAAACTGAAGTATCTGTCGCGAGTGAAGTGGTTAGTAATCTAGAAGAGAACAACGATAGTACCGATGTTCTAAATTTTTTTGAAACATATGAGACTCTTCCAGAACTTTGGAACCCTTCTTGCGCATTATATTTAAATAAGACAAAGAGGAATCAAGCGTTGGATAAACTTTTAAACATATATAAAACCATTAAACCGGGAGCTACACGTGCTGATGTTAGGCGGAAAATAAATACACTGCGATGTAATTATAGGAAAGAACTGAAGAAACTTCTGTTGCACTAACTTCTCTGAGCAACACAACGTGGGAATGCTCACGGTTTTTTAGCCAGGTTTTCATCCAGCGTCGACGTTCAACATTACACTTTAAGCTTAATCCCAAAATTAAAGCAACACACGCTTTCTTACGCGAATCCATTACTGGTTCTTGTTAGGTAACCCAAGTAGTAATGACGTAAAACTATTGTCATTATTACTGATGGTGTACGGCTACAAAAAAATGATACGGTAATGAAGCTTGAATTTTCGAAGTAATGACATTTCTCGTAATGACATTATTAACGATCGTGTACGGTCCGCATTATACATTCCTATGATCTCTTATCTAAATATCAGAGTATAATAATAACAATTACCTTCGGATGGCATCAGTGGAGGAGAGATATTGTATTATTGGCTGTGGCTGATGTTTTTCGTACGCCTGATAACACAACGGGTTCTCATTACAGCTGTACTACATTCTCAACGTGAAATAGAGTATAGACAATGCATCTCCAAAAGAGCACTGTAAGCCAATTTTTAGAAAATATGGTATTATGACAGTTATTTGCTTATACATATTTATGAATATTTCGGTCAAAAAGAATTAAAATAAGCGGGCCGCATTGGCGCAGTTGGTAACGTGCTCGCCTCTCATCATGCGGTCCTGGGTTCGAATCCCACTCAGGCATGGCATATTTTCATAAGTTACAAAAAAAAAATCGTTTCATCCTCTATCGTACAAAACGTTACACCCCAACGTCGTCGCTAATGACCGTTGTAGTTGATGCGACGTTAAATAAATGAATTAAAAAAAAAATTGAAAAATATATGAAGTCTTATCTAATAATCTTGACTACAATGCTCGTAGCAGGAATGATCATTTCAGCATTTTAGTAGGCTGAGAAAGTGCCAAAAATCCATACATCTTTTTAATAGGCTTCCTATATACCTTAAAAACTTAAATTATAACGAATTTGAGAAAAAATTGAATATGTTATTGACATCAAAAGCGTATTATACAATAGACGAATATTAAAATGATCACATCGAGGTGCAGAAAAATGATGATTGGTGGTCTTTGTTTTAATTCATTTATTTTATGTATCTTTATTTGTATTTTGTAATATATCTTTCTGTATTTGTTATTTGACATGGATCTATTCCAACTTTGGTTGGCTAACGATTGAAAAATATTAAATGTAATTTAAATTACATAACAGATTATTGACAATAAGAGTTTAAATAACGTTGAACATTGAAATCTATAAACCAATCACATTCAGAAAATTTTTCACTGAATTGTTCACAAGTTTCTTTTGTCGGATTAAACCACTTAATAATTCTTTCTACACTACGATCGGTTCTATACCAATCGATGATCATTTCCATCAACTTACCATCAATCATCAAATCAATTTTACATTTTGAAACCTCCAAACCAAACGCATGACAATACCATTCCACTAACTTATCACATTGGCGATACCCAGTAAAAAAGAGCAATTTTTTTATTAAATGTCTTAAATTATTATTTCTATTTAATATTTCTGATGAAAATAAATCATATTTTTTATGATCATCATCATCATCACCAGAGACTTCACTGGTTGGAAAACACCATTAAATGAACTCTTTTAATGCTTCTAAATTTTCTTCTTCCATCGATAACTCACAAATCAAGTCTAATACACAATTAAATTTTATAAATTTATTGATCGCATCGCTCGTATAGAAATCTCTCTTTAATCGTTCTAATTTAATACGATCACCGCCCGAACCCCAATTAAATATATCATCCATGTATCTAAAATTTCTCGAACGGTGGTACCCCATTTGAAAATGTGTACATAGCCATTCCACCATTTGCTCTTCCTTGAAAAAATCCATTTTAATCGCATTCAGACTGTCATCGTTATCATCATTTGCATTACAACACCAACTAAGGAAAATATTCATTTTATCAAGATCAACATTACCAAAATCATCCTCTAATAATTCAATTAGGTCATACTTTACCAGATTTAATTTGAGATTGTTAATTTGTTGATCGGTTAACGTGTCAGAAACAAAGTCAACAAATCCTGTTAAATGAGCTTTTAGCTCAATCTTAGAGCATTCTTCAAGATTATAATGAACGATATCTTCAAAATTGTCATCAAAATATTTCATTTTAAAACTTTTTAATTCATCCGGATGCGATGTAAAAAATATAGATACAAATTTATTAAATAAACTGTATTTTCTGTTGACGATTAAATCAGTTAGCTTACCAGTTATTGTTCCGGCATTAATGAATGACATTTTTTCATCGTGAGTAAATGAATTTAACAGTAAATGAATTTTCAGTAATGAATCCATGTGATTTGTCTTTAATAGTAGAAAAATACACTTGCAAAAATTTGTGGTTTGTTCGAGAAGGATACCTCTTTTAAAATTTTCATCAAATGAACGAGACAATTTCTCCAATACATCTTTGTATTTAGAACTCTGATGTGTTAGATAACCTTCTAAGTACTTGTTTAGATTAACTGTAACAACACCCGTCTCACTTGAGTCACCAATAAATTTTCCAATAACATTATTAATTAGATATGACTGCAGAAAATTCACATCCGTGGCGCAAAATTTGAAATTTGTAATTAAATCCACACTATCAAAGAAGAATCTGCGTAAATTTACATTAGGGAAAATTATCAGATCAAAATTGAAAAAATCAAACAAAGAAAATTCGAATAAATAATCATATCTATAAGTTGTTAATCGTAAATTTCTAATTTCTTGTTTGCTCTGTTTGTCCATCTTCGATAACAAATAATATAACGTGGTAATACTGAGAGATTCATTAAATATATACTTCTTGCATCTAAGACGCTGATCTTCATCAAATTTATTCCAGAGGTACTTAATTGCAGTATCATAAGGCAGAGCAATACCTGTTTTTAACTGTAAAAGTAAAATAAAAACACGTTCTTCATCAGTCACAGAATCAGACTGATTGCTGTTGGTTTCCCTGTACACATCGTTTAACACAGTCCGTATGTCTGGAGTGAATAATGCTACCATTGGCCACATACTGGCAAATGTTTCCATACCTATACTTCGGTATTTATTTAAAAAACAATGCCAATTTATGTTCTCTGAAAAAATAATTTCTCCATTTTCCATCAGACAATGATTACATGCGATCATATACTTATGTAGTTTAGTCATTTGAGAATGATTACATAATGATTCAGCCGTTCCTTTATGATCTATTAAACCGTAATCATTCCAAACGATATGATCTAAAAGATCTACATAATCCACATCATCTGAATATCGATCGTATAAATATTTTTGTTCACGGATCCATTTAAATATTTCACATCCAGTTAGAAAAACAATATCAAGAACTTTAAATGCTAATTTTTGCGGTAAAACTAATATATTATTATCATTTATCAAGATTATAACTTGCGCAAATATATCACAATAGCTGCGCAGTAAAGATGTATAACTGCATTTGCCAGAATATTTTCCCTGATAATTTCGCGAATCAGGAGCAATCTGAAATACGGGTCTTAATTTATCTATTACAACCGGTTGATTCCAAAATGGTTTAACAATGTTAACAGCTGCAAGGTGTTCTAATGAAACCAAATTATTGTTTTTACAATCATCACTACAAGCCATCACTGATGATAATACCTTCCTCACCAAACACCAATTACCATTCTGAAAAGAATAAAGAAACTGTCATTATAACTAAAATTTCTTTACTTTTTTATGATAAGTTTTTATTGCAGGTTTATTTTTAGGTACTCATATGTGGACCTCAGGTTTTAACACACACTTTAGTAATTATAGGTTATGTTTTTGTTTACAGATGATTGTTACATTGATGGTGAATTTATAGCCAGATTATTATATTTATATTTATAGCCAGAAGATAGTGATCTTGAATTATCTGATGTTTTTTTTGTTTAACGTCCGACTGTTTTGCAAATTGCTGCTAATGCAGACGGTGAAGGATGAAATGAATTTTTTGTAACGTATAAAAAATGCCATGCCCGAGTGGGATTCGAACCCAAGACCGCGTGATGAGAGGCGAGCACGTTACCAACATCGCCAACGTGGCCGGCAAAGGATGAATGATGTTGATGACCCAGATGTATTGGATGATTCATTTAGTATTTCTCATAGTGATGATGATGATCATTTGAGTGAGACAATAAATGTTGAAAATGGGACAGTAATAGAAAATGACCAACCCAATGATATTTTACAAGCTGATAATAGACCAAAACGAGAAATGAAATGGATGAAAAGAAGGTAAGTATTGTTTATTAAATAAATCCAATAGCTGTTAAGTTAAGCCTTATATTTACAAAAAAAAGAAACTACGCAAAGACTTCAATTCTTTGTTTTAGAATGGAACAACAACAGTTTTACTGTTTGAAGAAATCTTGTGCGCAGATTCTGAAGATGAAAAGGGCATATTAGAGTCATTTTTTGAGTACCTACTTGCCTATCACATTTTGGGAAGATTTGAGTTATTTGAGTATACAATTCAAATTTGTACTCTGTTCAGACAAGAAATCATAAATCTCTTGACACATCTTCGGAAGATTGCTTCGACTATGTGGGATACATTTGATGATGGGTATTTTAGGATTTCTTTAGGTGTCTATGTA
This sequence comes from Catonia carolina, assembly GCA_035578175.1. Lineage (NCBI taxonomy): Eukaryota > Metazoa > Arthropoda > Insecta > Hemiptera > Achilidae > Catonia > Catonia carolina. The sequence goes on from JAQMRL010000010.1 coordinate 11,640,243, forward strand.
CTGGCATGCGGATACATCAGTTCCCATTATTGCGAATTGTATGACTAGGGATCGCTTCTTTGAGCTACGCAATCATTTGGATTTAGTTGATAATGAGGCTGCCCACGACCCTAATGATAGACTCTGGAAAGTCCGTCCCCTATTAACCACTTTGAAAAACAAATGGTTGTCTCTGCCTAGAAATTCCCATTTATGTGTGGACGAGCAGATGGTACCATTAGCCGGCCATTTACACAGATACTTACTGGCGGGTTTGGATCGCCACGTACCAAGAACACGTACAAGAGTGTGTGTTAAGGGGAGAGACGCATCAGATACTTGGATCGAGACATTTGGCGCGCGGGTTTAGCGTGTGACAAGCCCACTAATTTGAGGTCTAGAACGTGCCGTTCTTATTTCATCCAGTTGTGAAATTACATCCAAACCGTTCGTTAACTTTTGTTGTATTCTTTCTCCTAAATTTTTAGTTTTTTTTTGTATTTTTTAAATTTTTAGTATTCTATAGTTTTTTGTTCTTTCGTATTGAAAATAGATACACGATATTGGAGTAAGGAGTTCATGATGGAATTTATAGAATTGTATAGGTGTCATCCAAGTTTATGGAAAGTTAAACGTAGTGAGTATACGAACCGCAATTTAAAATTAAAAGCTTATACGATAGCTTAAACGAAAGCTTAAACGATAGTACCGATGTTCTTCTAAATTTTATTGAAATATATGAGAATCTTCCAGAACTTTGGAACCCTTCTTGCGCATTATATTTAAATAAGACAAAGAGGAATCAAGCGTTGGATAAACTTTTAAACATATATAAAACCATTAAACCGGGAGCTACACGTGCTGATGTTAGGCGGAAAATAAATACACTGCGATGTAATTATAGGAAAGAACTGAAGAAAATTCTGTTGCACTAACTTCTCTGAGCAACGCAACGTGGGAATGCTCACGGTTTTTTACCCAGGTTTTCATCCAGCGTCGACGTTCAATATTACACTTTAAGCTTAATCCCAAAATTAAAGAAACACACACTTTCTTACGCGAATCCATTACTGGTTCTTGTTAGAAAACGGTAGTAATGAAGTAAAACTATTGTCATTATTACTGATGGTGTACGGCTACAAAAAAAATGATGCGATAATGAAGCTTGAATTTTCGAAGTAATGACATTTCTCGTAATGACATTATTAACGATCGTGTACGGTCCGCAATACACATTCCTATGATCTCTTATCTAAATATCAGAGTATAATAATAACATTTACCTTCGGATGGCATCAGTGGAGGAGATATTGTATTGGCTGTGGCTGGTGTTTACGGTACGCCTGATAACACAACGGGTTCTCATTACAGCTGTACTACATTCTCAACGTAAAATAGAGTATAGACAATGCATTTCCAATAGAGCACTGTAAGCCAATTTTTAGAAAATATGGTATTGACAGTTATTTGCTTATACATATTTATGAATATTTCGGTCAAAAAGAATTAAAATAAGCGGGCCGCATTGGCGCAGTTGGTAACGTGCTCGCCTCTCATCATGCGGTCCTGGGTTCGAATCCCACTCAGGCACGGCATATTTTCATACGTTACAAAAAATAAAATCATTTCATCCTCCATCGTACAAAAAGTTACACCCCAACGTCGTCGCTAATGACCGTTGTAGTTGATGCGACGTTAAATATATGAATTTTAAAAAAATTGAAATTAATATGAAGTCTTATCTAATAATCTTGACTACAATGCTCGTAGCAGGAATGATCAGTTCAGCATTTTAGTAGGCTGAGAAAGTGCCAAAGATCCAAAGATCTTTTTAAAAGGCTTCCTAAATACCTTAAAAACTTATATTATAACGAATTTGCGAAAAAATTGAATATGTTATTGACATCAAAAGCGTATTATACAATAGACGAATATTAAAATGATCACATCGAAGTGCAGAAAAATGATGATTGGTGGTCTTTGTTTTAATTCATTTATTTTATGTATCTTTATTTGTATTTTGTAATATATCTTTCTGTATTTGTTATTTGACATGGATCTATTCCAACTTTGGTTGGCTAACGATTGAAAAATATTAAATGTAATGTAAATTACATAACAGATTATTGACAATAAGAGTTTAAATAACGTTGAACATTGAAACCTATAAACCAATCACATTCAGAAAATTTCTCACTGAATTGTTCACAAGTTTCTTTTGTCGGATTAAACCATTTAATAATTCTTTCTACACTATGATCGGTTTTATCCCAATCGATGATCATTTTTATCAACTTACCATCAATCATCAAATCAATTTTACATTTTGAAACCTCCAAACCAAACGCATGACAATACCATTCCACTAACTCATCACATTGGCGATACCCAATAAAAAAGATCAAATGTTTTATTAAATGTCTTAAATTATTATTTCTATTTAATATTTCTGATGAAAATAAATCATATTTTTTATGATCATCATCATCACCAGAGACTTCACTGGTTGGAAAACACCATTTAATGAACTCTTTTAATGCTTCTAAATTTTCTTCTTCCATCGATAACTCACAAATCAAGTCTGATACACAATTAAAATTTATAAATTTATTGATCGCATCGCTCGTATAGAAATCTCTCTTTAATCGTTCTAATTTAATACGATCACCGCTCGAACCCCAATTAAATATGTCATCCATCTGTCTAAAATTTCTCGAACGGTGGTACCCCATTTGAAAATGTTTACATAGCCATTCCACCATTGGCCCTTCCTTGAAAAAATCCATTTTAATCGCATTCAGACTGTCATCGTTATCATCATTTACATTACAAAACCATCTAAAGAAAATATTCAATTTATAAAGATTTACATATTTAATATCATAACCTAATAATGATCGAATTAATTCGCGCTTTTTTAACAGATTTAATTTGAGATTGTTAATTTGTTGATCGGTAAACGTGTCAGAAACAAAGTCAACAAATTCTGTTAAATGAGCTTTTAGCTCAATCTTAGAGCATGCTTCAAGATTATAACGAACGATAAATTCAAAATTATCATCAAAATATTTCATTTTAATTCTTTTTAATTCATCCGGATGCGATGTAAATAATATAGATACATATTCCATAAATAAACTGTATTGTCTTTTGCAGATTAAACAAGTCAGGTTACCAGTTACTGTTTCGTCATTAATGAATGTCATTTTTTCATCGTGAGTAAATGAATTTAACAGTAATGAAATTACATTCATGTGATTTGTCTTTAATAGTAGATAAATACACTTGCAAAATTTTGTGGTTTGTTCGAGAAGGATATCTCTTTTAAAACTTTCATCAAATGAACGAGCCAATTTCTCCAAAATATCTTTGTATTTAGAACTCTGATATGTTAGATAACCTTCTAAGTACTTGTTTAGATTAACTGTAACAACACCCGTCTCACTTGAGTCACCAATAAATTTTCCAATAACATTATTAATTGCAGAATATATGCCTGCAGAAAATTCACATCCGTGGCGCAAAATTTGAAATTTGTAATTAAATCCACAAGATCAAAGAGGAATCTGCGTAAATTTACGTCAGGGAAAATTATCAGATCAAAATTGAAGAAATCAAACAAAGAAAATTCGAATAAATAATCATATCTATAAGTTGTTAATCGTAAATTTCTAATTTCTTGTTTACTCTGTTTGTCCATCTTCGATAACAAATAATATAACGTGGTAATACTGAGAGATTCATTAAATATATACTTCTTGCATCTAAGACGCTGATCTTCATCAAATTTATTCCAGAGGTACTTAATTGCAGTATCATAAGGCAGAGCAATACCTGTTTTTAACTGTAAAAGTAAAATAAAGACGCGTTCTTCATCAGTCACAGAATCAGACTGATTGCTGTTGGTTTCCCTGTACACATCGTTTAACACAGTCCGTATGTCTGGAGTGAATAATGCTACCATTGGCCACATACTGGCAAATTTTCCATACCTATACTTCGGTATTTATTTAAAAAACAATGCCAATTTATGTTCTCTGAAAAAATAATTTCTCCATTTTCCATCAGACAATGATTACATGCGATCATATACTTATGTAGTTTAGTCAATTGAGAATGATTACATAATGATTCGGCCGTTCCTTTATGATCTATTAAACCGTAATCATTCCAAACGATATGATCTAAAAGATCTACATAATCCACATCATCTGAATATCGATCGTATAAATATTTTTGTTCACGGATCCATTTAAATATTTCACATCCAGTTAGAAAAACAATATCAAGAACTTTAAATGCTAATTTTTGCGGTAAAACTAATATATTATCATTTATCAAGATAATAACTTGCGCAAATATATCACAATAGCTGTGTAGTAAAGATGTATAACTGCATTTGCCAGAATATTTTCCCTGATAATTTCGCGAATCAGGAGCAATCTGAAATACGGGTCTTAATTTATCTATTACAACCGGTTGATTCCAAAATGGTTTAACAATGTTAACAGCTGCAAGGTGTTCTAATGGAACCAAATTATTGTTTATACAATCATCACTACAAGCCATCACTGATGATAATATCTTCCTCACCAAACACCAATTACTATTCTGAAAAGAATAAAGAAACTGTCAGTATAACTAAAATTTCTTTACTTTTTTGTAAGTTTTTATTGCAGGTTTATTTTTAGGTACTCATATGTGGGCCTCAGGTTTTAACACACACTTTAGTAATTATAGGTTATGTTTTTGTTTACAGATGATTGTTACATTGATGGTGAATTTATAGCCAGATTAATATATTTATATTTATAGCCAGAAGATAGTGATCCTGAATTATCTGATGTTTTTTTTTTGTTTAACATCCGACTGTTTTGTAAATTGCTGCTAATGCAGACGGTGAAGGATGAAATGAATTTTTTGGAACGTATGAAAAAATGCCATGCCCGAGTGGGATTCGAACCCAAGACCGCGGGATGAGAGGCGAGCACGTTACCAACATCGCCAACGCGGCCGGCAAAGGATGAATGATGTTGATGACCCAGATGTATTGGATGATTCATTTAGTATTTCTCATAGTGATGATGATGATCATTTGAGTGAGACAATAAATGTTGAAAATGGGACAGTAATAGAAAATGACCAACCCAATGATATTTTACAAGCTGATAATAGACCAAAACGAGAAATGAAATGGATGAAAAGAAGGTAAGTGTTGTTTATTAAATAAATCCAATAGCTGTTAAGTTAAGCCTTATATTTACAAAAAAAAGAAACTACGCAAAGACTTCAATTCTTTGTTTTAGAATGGAACAACAACAGTTTTACTGTTTGAAGAAATCTTGTGCGCAGATTCTGAAGATGAAAAGGGCATATTAGAGTCATTTTTTGAGTACCTACTTGCCTATCACATTTTGGGAAGATTTGAGTTATTTGAGTATACAATTCAAATTTGTACTCTGTTCAGACAAGAAATCATAAATCTCTTGACACATCTTCGGAAGATTGCTTCGACTATGTGGGATACATTTGATGATGGGTATTTTAGGATTTCTTTAGGTGTCTATGTACTGGCAAGCGGATACATCAGTTCCCATTATTGCGAATTGTATGACTAGGGATCGCTTCTATGAGCTACGCAATCATTTGGATTTGGTTGATAATGAGGCTGCCCACGACCCTAATGATAGACTCTGGAAAGTCCGTCCCCTATTAACCACTTTGAAAAACAAATGGTTGTCTCTGCCTAGAAATTCCCATTTATGTGTGGACGAGCAGATGGTACCATTAGCCGGCCATTTACACAGATACTTACTGGCGGGTTTGGAACGCCACGTACCAAGAACGCGTACAAGAGTGTGTGTTAAGGGGAGAGACGCATCAGATACTTGGATCGAGACACTTGGCGCGCGGGTTTAGCGTGTGACAAGCCCACTAATTTGAGGTCTAGAACGTGCCGTTCTTCTTTCATCCAGTTGTGAAATTACATCCAAACCGTTCGTTAACTTTTGTTGTATTCTTTCTCCTAAAGTTTTAGTTTTTTTGTATTTTTTAAATTTTTAGTATTCTGTAGTTTTTTGTTCTTTCGTATTGAAAATAGATACACGATATTGGAGTAAGGAGTTCATGATGGAATTTATAGAATTGTATAGGTATCATCCAAGTTTATGGAAAGTTAAAAGCAGTGAGTATACGAACCACAATTTAAAATTAAAAGCTTATAAAGAAATGATTGAGCTGTGTAAAAAAAATTTACAATAAGGCTGATAAGAAGTTTGTTGTGAAAAAATTCAAGCTATATGTGACTGTTTCCGAAAGGAATTTAAAAAAGTAGAGCAGTCAAAACGGATTGGAGCCTCAGGATTAGCTTCCAGTAAATCGTTTAAAAGGTTAACGTGTGTATACTCCCGTTTTTGTTACCAGCGTTTTTCAGTTTCTTAGGCTTGTCATCAGCGTAAAGAAATGTAACAGGTAAAGCCAAAGCTTTTTTCTTTTCAAGGCTTATTAAACTCATATTTCACAATTTTAATAAATGTTAAACAAATAACTTAAACTAAGCACGTGTATAACAAAAAAAAAATCAATTTAAATAACCAAGTCTGCTGTAAAGTATAACCAATAATAGTAAAATATTAAAAGAACGTGAACTGAAACAGATTTATCACACTCCAAACATTTATTATTTCTAACCGGATAAAATACTTTTTGAAAAGGTAGTGTTTAATACGTTAATCAGTTTTTTGACTGAAAACCTTGTTATCTCAAAAGATCAGCATGGTTTCCAAAAGGGTAAGTCAACCAAAACTGCTATTGTCTCACTTTTTGAGCAGAGAGTTGATATTTTGAATGCAGGAGAGAAGGCCTTAACTGTGTTTCTAGATCTCAGTAAAGCTTTCGACTGTGTTGATCATGAAGTCTTGTTGAAAATGTTAGAGTCATTAGGTATAAGGAACGTAGAACTTAAATGGTTTCAGTCTTATCTGATAGGTAGAGTGCAGTGCGTAGAAATAACTAGAGTAGTTAGGGGGAAACTTACAAAAATTTTATCTGGAAAGCTTGAAGTCAAAGCTGGTGTTCCGCAGGGTTCAATTTTAGGCCCCATTTTGTTTTTATTGTATATAAATAGATTACCAAAAATCTTACCCAACAGTGGAGCTTTATTGTTTGCTGATGATACTTCAATCATAAACAAAAGTTTACTGGTAGAAAATCTCGAAGTGAATACACATATTAGCATAGAATCTGTAGTCCAATTTCTGAATGAATTAAGGTTAACAGTTAATGGGAAAAAGTGTCAGTACTTACAGTTCAAAAACAAACACAATGTAAGGGAAAACAGAGAAGTGGATGTCTTTATACAGAATAATATCTTAGATCATGTGCAAACAGTGAAGTTTCTAGGAGTGTCACTAGATAGGACCCTATCATGGAATTATTACACCGATCAAATTTGTGGTAAAATATCATCTGGGGTATTTGCATTAAAACAAATTGCCAGATTAAATGATAAAAAATTGCTTATAGCAGCTTATCATGGTTTAATTTTATCTCATATCAGGTATGCCATACTAGTATGGGGTAATTCATCACAGGGTAACATGGAAAGAGTTTTTAAAATACAGAAAAAAGCTGTTAGGTGTATGATGGGAGTCAACCACCTTACCTCATGCAGATCACTATTTAAAGAGCTGCAATTGCTCACAGTTCCTTCTTTGTATATTTTTGAAGTGATAATGTACGTAAAGAAAAATACCTTTTTACAGAATTTAGATGTTCACAACCACTACACAAGAAACAGAATCGATTATTATGTTGCTAATCACAACACTAAATTGTTTGAACAAAAACCAACTTACGCCGGTAGAAAATACATCAATAAATTGCCACAAGGTTTAAAAAGTTGTGACAATTTAAGTCATTTTAAAAAAAAAGCTAAAACAGTATTTGATTGATGAAACATTTTATAGTGTGCACGAATTCCTTTCTAAATAGTTTTTGGTTGAAAAGTATTTAACTTGTAATTAAACAAATATTGTGTACTATTTGATACAAAGGGGTTCATGACAAGCCTACTGAGTTAAGTAGTAGCAGGGAAAAATATTGGTGATGAATTTATCATTGTGTTTGATTTTTTTTTAATTTTAATTTTGTGTGATTTTTGATTCAATGGGTTCATGACAAGCCTACTGAAGTAAGCAGTAGCAAAAACAATTTTCTGGTGGTAAATGATGAATTTATAATTAGTGATAAACTTTCAGTTTAACAGTTTTATTTGACATGTCCTATACTCCCTTTGGAGTCTCCTGGAGGCAAGTGAAAAAAAAACTTACTCGCGTACTTGGAACGTACAAAATTCGATGTATCTCACCCATAAACGAACGCGCAAGTATTTACCGTTCCTAGAGCGCGAGTCTAGCACGCGTGTAAATTCAACTCATGTTAGTGGGCAACACACAGTAAGTACGCGGCGTTCCAAACCCGCCAGTAAGTATCTGTGTAAATGGCCGGCTAATCTCTGGTAACTGCATTTTTAGACAGTTTGTGCCATCAAAGCCCAATCCTGTCGGCCTAAAATGTTTTATCCTGTCAGCACCTGATGGTTTAGTGCTGGATTTTTTAATTTATACAGGAAAGGGTACTGTTTCTGACAGTGATTTAAAAGAATTAGGTTTAGGTGCATCAGTGGTAAAATATTTAACTACAACTATTTCTAATGATTATGTTGTTGTTTAGGTCATCAGCCGAAAGGCTGGTTTGAACCTGTAGAGGTTTTACTAAGTAAAACGAGGAGTAAGGTGGTTTACCATGCCTTCCTCACTGAGTGAAAAAATACGCTTATCAACAAGCCAGGCCCTCTGAAAAGCACATATTTTCCACTCTTCAAATGACACCTTCACTTCATTCACCACAGGGTCTGGCTGTATAATGAAATTCATTACTTTCAGAGGAGACAACTCTGATTAGTGTCTTTTGCACCTCTACCTCTTCTGTTCTTAAATGATTCAGTCATTTAATTGGCTGACCATGTTATAAGAAACAGAACTATTTATTTTGTCCCTGGAACGGACAGATTGAGAGTAAATAAATTGACACTCCACCTGTCTGTTATGGGCATCTAATGATTATAAGCATTGTATATACACAGATAAATTTTTTACCAGTATTAAATCAATAGACTTTTTATTATCTCGAAATATTTATCAAACTGGAACAGTAATGAAGAATAGAGTAGGTCGCGCAGTTAAAAAAAACTATTGATTATAAACTGCTGGAAAGGGGAGAACATGATGAAATTGTTAGAGAGGATGATAAAGTTTCACTAGTAAAGTGGAAGGACAATAAAAGTGTTCTTTTACTTTCTTCGCACAGTGGGGCTGAACCTGTTGGCTTTTGTAAACGCTGGAGCAAGGAGGAAAAAAGAAAATTGATGTGCCACAGCCCCAGGTTGTTAAATTTTACAATTTCAAAATGAGGGGTGTTGATTTATATGATCGCTTTATGTCCTACTACAGAGTTTATATTCGAACTAAAAAAATGGCCTGTACGATTATTTAATCATTTTATTGATTTGATCGTAGTAAATTGTTGGGTAATGTACAAGCGTCGGTGTCAAATTAATGGTGTACTAAAGAAATTTGAACTTCCGCTTATGAAGTACAAAATGCATTTAGGAAAAGCATTAATAAACTACATTACTCCACTAGAGGTAACTGCACGACCAAGGGGGCGACCTCGGTTAAATGATTCCTCTGATGAAGAACTGATTATAAAGAAACCAAGGAAAGTAGTTCCTCATCCTATTCCAGAAATGAGATATGATAACTTTGGGCATTTCCCAGAGTATAAAGATGCAAAAATCAAAATGTCGTTTACCGGGCTGTCAATCAAAAAGTAAAATTTTTTGTAGTAAATGTAATGTGTACCTTTGTGTAATGAAGAACAATTGTTTAAAAATGTATCATAAAAATTAAGTATGAGCACTAATATAAATAAGGAATGGCCGTATTGTAATTCCGGCGCTTTATCTTTTTCGCCAAACCTTAAGATCCCGAAGGTAAATAACCGTCGGAAAGAAAGATAAAGTGCGCGCCTCCACGTGGTGCGGCTGGATAACTTGTGGAACAATTGGCAAAACCACAAGCGAACTAAATCGGAATTCCCCTGAGCTTCAACTCTCAGAGTGTATCTCAGTACAGGAACAAAACCTGTACTCCACTTTTAGTAATTTTTATGTAAAATTACCATGATGGAAACACGCAGTAAGAAACATATTACCCCAGGAGGTAAGTCGACTCGCTTGGCGAATCCTTCTTTTGGATCACTGGGACATAAATCCCAGGACGATAAAGTCAGAGCTCATGGATTCTGGGGGAGCTCATCTACTACAAATAAAGCTGAATCGGAGCAGTGGGATACTCCCAGAAACAAACTCCAATATAACAAAATCAACTACATGGAAACTTTCAACGTAAACTCACTAGTTAAAACAGGCAAACTGGAAATCCTAAAAAATACACTAAGAAAACACAATATCCTAATAACAGCATTGCAAGAGACAAGATATACCGACGAAAACCATTTCGAGTCCGGTGAATACAGAATGTTGAAAGTAAGACCGGGGATAAAACCTAAAAGCAAACATGCTGGACATCTAGGCACAGGATTCATAGTGCATACAAGGTCTTAGACTCCATAGTGGACTTCTCCGTTACGAGTCCCAGAATGTCTTCTTTAACATTTAGATCCGCAAACAAAATTTACACAATAGTCAACTACAACAGCCCCATCAACGCAGATAACCAACGAAACAGAAAATACGTAGAAGAGAACTGGGAAAATTTAGAGGAAGAACTGCTCAAAATATCAAGACATCACGTTAAAATATTAATGGGGGATTTTAATAGACAAATAGGAAAAGAAAAATGTTACAGGAACATAGTCGGGAAGTTCCCGGCACACTTACGAACAAATGCCAACGGGAAAAGATTAATAAACATTTGCAAAAATTTCAATCTAAAACTCATGTCTACAAACTTCACACGCAAGCCCAACAAACTCAAAACGTGGAGACTGCCGGGTAATCGGAAGGGAGAATTCCAACTGGACCACGTAGCAATCTCCAAAACATCCTCCAAAGAAATATTAAACGTAAGGGTCCTAAGAGGTCAAGATTTAGATTCTGACCATTACCTCTCAAAAATCAAGATTAAAATAATACCCAAAAGAACAAAGAAACATTTAAAAACCAACATTACCAAAACACAAGTGGATAGGGAGATACTGAAAACAGAACATAAAACTTCAAACTATCAAAAAGAAATGAGAGATCACCAACCTGAGAGCTTGGAGGAAATCAGAACCAACATGCTCAATGTTGCCGATAGAATCGCTCCTCAAAAATTCGCGAAAAGGCAATGGTGGAATAATAAATGCGCTGAAGCCTACGAAGAGCAAAATAGGAAGTATCACTCATGGAAATCCACCCAAAAGGAGTCCGACTACAACGTATACAAAGAACAGAGAAGAACAACCGCTAAAATAATAAGAAAAGAAAAAAGAAAGCAACTACAAGAGATGCTGGACTCCATCGAGAAAGACTTCAAGAAGAACAACACCTCAGATTACTACCGTAACATCAAAACGTACAAGAACAAATACCAACCACCAAGCCTCTGCCTCAAAAGAAAGGACAACTCACTCGCCATTAGCAAGTCCGAAAGTTGCTCCATAATGGTAGAGTACTTCAAAGAACTTCTAAATTGTCCAAAACCCCAGAACCCCATACAGACCAAACCCAGCAACAACCCCTTCCCACCCAGCTCCCCACCAACAAAAGCAGAAATCCAAACCGCAATAAATGAATTAAAAAATAAGAAGGCCAGAGACCAAAACGGCCTATTTGCAGAACTATGGAAAATCGCCCCAGATCAAACAATAAACCAGCTCCACCAAATCTTCACCGATGTGTGGGAAAACGAAGAGTTCCCGGAACCAAGTTGGACAGAAGCGATTATTCACCCCATCCATAAGAAAGGGGATAAATCTGATATCAATAACTACAGAGGAATCTCCATCCTCGATATCACATACAAAATCTTCTCAAAATTACTCCTCCAAAAATTAGAACCCCAAGTCGACCACCAAATGGAGACTACCAAGCGGGATTCAGGAAAGGTCGATGCGGATCGGAAAAGATCCTTAACTTAAAAATGTTGTGCAGAAAAGCAGCACTAAGAACGGACAATAACTACTACATAAGCTTCATAGACTTTGCTAAAGCGTATGATTCAATAGACAGAGAAGTACTCGATAAAATCTTGCAAGAGATGGGCGTAGACAACAAGACAAGAAACTTAATAAAATTGACTCTAACAGACACTATATCCAGAGCGCGCTTCATGGGCGAACTATCGGAACCATTTGAAATAAAAACCGGACTCAGACAAGGCGACGGGATCTCCCCAATTCTCTTTAACTGCGTACTAAATAAAGTAATTACAGAATGGCGGACCAAATGCCAAGAATATAACAACGAAAACAAAATCAAAGAAGCCCCCTTCAGAAACAAAAGGAACGAGAAAATAAAACTGGATGTACTAGCCTTTGCAGACGACTTAGCTCTGGTAGCTTGGTCAGAGCAACAGGCAATCTTCCAAATAAACACCCTCAAAGAAATCGCCACCCAAACAGGACTAAACATCTCCTTCGATAAGTCCGTATACATGTCAGGTAACAAAAGTAAAACATCCACCCTCAAAACCCAACACGGAATGCTCAAAAGAGTCAACCACTTCAAATACTTAGGAGAAATTATACAACAAAACGGAAACGACGTACTTACATTGCAAAACAGAATAGCAAAACTAGAAATGGCCTACGTACAAACAAGGAACTTCTACAACAAAAAATGCATATCTAGAAACGCCAAACATAGACAGCTAAACACAGTCGTTCTACCACAAGTCTTATACGCAGTCGAAACCCTAACATTTCATAGGAAAGGATTATTAACAAAACTAAATAAAATACACAGGAGATTCGCCCAGACAGTCCTAGGAACAGTTTTCGACCCAGAAACCAAGATCCACAAGAAGAGAACGAACGAACACATAATGAATTTCCTAGGCGAAACTCTAACAACTAAGCTCATAAAACGTCGACTACAATATTACGGTCACATGATGAGATTCCAAAACAAAAATAACGAAACGTACAAAATAATCACATATCAAGAAAGTTTTAAAACCAAAGATAGATGAATCAAAGAAATCGAAGCAAACCTAAACACCATAAACGCTTCACGTAACGATGTAATAGATGGAACTGCCTTTAAAAGGAAAATAAAAGATTATGGGAATTTCCCGACTGCAGAAACAAGGCAGAGGACATGGACGCAGGAACAAAGGGAGAAGGTTAGCGAGAGAATGAAGGCGTACCATGCGAACAAGCGACAGCTTAAGAAATAATTTTACATAACCAGTGCGTTCTTTATATAGGACAATACAATAAAAAAAAAAAAATTTTAAAATAAGGAATACACTGTAACAAAGTAGCTCATTTTAGTATCATATTTCATTAATTATTTTTATTAATTTGTTGTCGCATGTTCTTCATATTTTTTTTAGGTAGTAGGTCTCAAGGAAAATGTATATTTTTTAATAATTTTAAACTTTAATTTGTCTGTATTAGTATTGTCGAATATATAGAATCAGGGTCCGTCCCCGATTGTAACGATTTTTTTGAAATCGATACTTTTCTGAGCGCTTAATCCAAATATGAACTTATTTTCCCCCGCAAATCACCATGAAATTAGTTATAAGCCTTTTTTTATCATCTGCCGATACAGGTGATTCACGAAGATATGCAGAAACTTTAGGAGCTCATTGTACATGTAAAAATAATGAAAAATGTTTATATAAACATGTGTTCGGAAATGCATCGTTTTCGAGTTACGGCTAGCGAAAGTTTCGCCCAGATTTCAGCTCACCAGGTGAAATGAGGTCGTCTTGGAATTCTGGTAAGGTAGATTAAGGGGCGAATTGAATCATTTCTTATGGTTTTTGATCTGATAAATTGAATAAAATAGGTCCCAGAACTGTAAGTTTAATAGTTTATAAGAAAACCAGTGTCAAATGCAAAAAATGGAGTGAAAAACAAATTTTTTCATCTTTGGGCAAGAATAACTTTGTTATTTCACCAAGAAACAGTTAAAATTTTTGAATAAAACATGTTGAAAATTTTATTCTGAACAAACCGGTGTAAATTAAGTACACAGAAAGCGAATAGATGTTTGATTAAATGAATTTTTATTCATAAGAGCACAAAGTAAAATTAACCGGAAAAACTAAGATGAAAAAATGTGTTTTTGTCACTCCATTTTTTGCATTTGACACTGGTTTTCTCAAAAACTATTTAACTTACTGTTCTGGGACCTGTTTTATTCAATTTATCAGGTCAAAAACCATAAGAAACGATTGAATTCGCCCCTTAATCTACCTTACCAGAATTTCAGGAAGACCTCATTTCACCTGGTGAGCTGAAATCCGGGCGAAATCTTTCGCTAGCCGTAACTCGGTAACGAAGCATTTCCAGACCCATGTTTATATAAATTTTTTTTATTATTTTTATATGTACAATGGGCTCCCAAAGTTTCTGCATTTCTTCGTGAATCACTCTGTATAACCTTACTTTTCGTAATTTTCAATTTTCAGTTTTGCCGTTATATTACCCTTCGTTATCGTACAAATGTTCACAACCAATTAATAATATCGCTTTATTTACAAATTTAATTTATTATACATTAAAAAATATATAAATTTACTAATGATTTACAACATTTCAAACAAACCGTAACCCCTGACGTCACTCCTACCACATAATGGTGTATAGTTCAGCCGCTCTAAGTTTGCTCCTACTGTCAACAAACCAAAACCAGCTACTACAGGGTGCACGCTAGAGTACGTGACTTTATGGATGTCGTATTCCTATTAAGTTAACTATTTTTTTTTTTAATTATAAGTACTTAAAGTACTAAAAACATCAGTCGTGATATGATGTAGGCCTAACAATTTAATTTATAAAAATATTTTTGAAAGTATTTAGTTGTTACTTTTTAATCAGCGTGTACACATTTAGATATAATGCGCATGCTCAGTGACGTCATTATTTGTTTACATTAGGAGCAAACTTAGAACGGCTGAACTTTACATCAAAAATTAACCTTTCTTATTTAGTAAATGGTGAGTATATGCGGTTCCAAGCTACAGTATTCAGATAAACAAAAGTCCCCTAGCCGTGGGAGTGAGAGAATGCATAACGCTCTCACTCGCACAAGCCATACGCGCCGTTCCAATAACATTGTATAATTTTACTCATTGTTGTGAGCAAGCGTTTACGCACTCAGTAAACTAACAAGCAACATAACGACTGTAGTATGTTTTCAGATTTGGATTATAACGGTAAAGACCTTTGAGCGCATGCGTAGTTATGCCACATATCTCCCTCTCACTCGCTCGGCTATGGGACATTAGTTCGTCTGATACCTATACGTATAGTTCCGGGGTGAAGGGCACAGGTGAGGTATAATGAATGAGCGACGCATGTAGGGAGAACGATTGTTGTCTTACTCTGTTACAACACATTCGTATTCAAACTTTCCGTATTTAACATATTTGTTTGTATTTATTACCGAAATTTATTACTTTCTCTTGCCTATATGAATATATATATATGAATACATAGGAAGGAAAGTATTGTTTTCATGTCAATTTTTCGAAATCGAGTTTTCACCAGATTCCCTAAACAAAGAAACATGTTCTTAGCGATTGGTCTGTGTGAACGGAATATCTCAAGAACGGAATATCGTACGATTTTGAAACTTGAAACTTAAGTTACATACCACTACCGGACCCGACACCAACATTTTCATCAAAATCGGTCCACCGGAAGTAGTAGTTAATTTGTGTCATTTTTCACTTTTTTTAAAATCGCCTGGTTTACTAATTTTGATGCTCTACCAGATACGGTAGGCGCCAAGTTTGCTGAAATTCTTGGACAGGCTGTTTTCACGTAAAAAAACTCTTTTAAGATTACGGCTTTAATATGTATTGTAGCGCAAAAATTTATATAATAAAAATTGTAGAGAATTTAAAATCCTACAACTATTATTTCAAACATTTTTTTGTATAACGCTTAGTGTAGCGGTAATTAGCGATTTTCTGTTTTTTTCTCACGAAAACGTGTGAAAAATTGATTTTTCACACGAGTTGACGAAAAGATTTCGGCCTTATTATGCATTTTACGACAAAAGTGAATATAATCAAATGTAGAGGAAATTAAAGAGCTACAACTTTTATTTAACGCATTTTTCTCTACACAGCCTAGTTTAGCGTGAAAGAGTGATTTTCCGTATTTTTAAGCCAAACTGAGGTAGATTTTCATTTTGCGTCTTTCACTCATGATTAAAATAAGGTTATGTTTTTTTGTTTATTTCTAATGTTAGGTTATATTGGTCATTATTTGTATTGACAAGAGAAAGTTGTGTGTGTTTCACACCAGATTTTTTATTTACATATTTTGATATAAATTGGTAAGTTAAATGTTAATAATCCGACAAAGTTAATAACCCGGTAGGTATTTGTTAAATTAATGCGCCGGATGATGAGAATATTTTTTTAGCCCAGTTAGTAGGCCTATACGCTTCCACTACAAATGCATCAGCTAAGAAACTACTAACTCATTCATTCTCCCACTATTATAACAACGCACTGCATTTCTTCCTACTACAGTCCAGCCTTTCTTAGTTTGCTCCTAATGTAAACAAATAATGACGTCACGGAGCATGCACATTATATAAAAATGAGTACACGCTGATTAAAAAGTAACAACAAAATACTTTCACAAGTCTTTAAATACAAAATACTTTTAAAAGTATTGTTATAATGAAGTGGCGAAAATAAAATCAGCTGGTCAAATAAAATCAGCTTCTCATAAACAGCTGACTGGTTAAATATAAAAACGAAGGTTTCCATTGTTGGGGCGGCCGCGGTTGGAATGGCTGACGTGTTAGTGGTCTAAATTGTACGGGATTCTTCGTTACGGTGAAGTTTGTTATTTTGTCATGAGACATTGTATTTTATGTTTAATTTGGTAAGGGATATTATTTTATTTTGTTTTATTGTTAATAAATTCCGTGAATTTCATTGTTTTAATTGTTTAAGAACTTATTTTCATTAACTCATTATATTCGTTGTTGTCGTTAGTAAAGGTTAGTTTTTTGTTGTCAAATAATTTTGTTAAATCAACATATGTGAATTAATTAAATTAAAGTTTACAATTTTACTTTACTATAACGAGTTGTAACATTGGTGTCAGAAGTGGGATAAATTTCTAATAATTCGCTGTGTGTAATTTTGTAAACGAGTTACGTATTGGTAAACAAACCTTTGTTTTGATTTATGGAGACGCGAACAAAACTGAGAGAAATGGAAGAATTAAAAGTTCTTATTGCTAGTTTAAACGAAAATCTTAATTTAAAAACAGACAAATTAAATTCTAAATTTGAAGAACAAAATATTAAACTTAAAAATTTTACGGACAGCTTAAATCAAAATTTTGATCATTTAAAAGGAAAAATGGAATAGTTTGAAGGACGAATGGACAAAATAAGTGAAAAAATTGTAACAGTCGAAGAAGAATCTTGTAAGTTCAGGGAAAATATTAGAAAGGAAATAGATGAAGAATTTAGGAAGTTTAAGGAAGAAATTG
Organism: Catonia carolina; assembly: GCA_035578175.1. NCBI lineage: Eukaryota > Metazoa > Arthropoda > Insecta > Hemiptera > Achilidae > Catonia > Catonia carolina. The sequence continues at coordinate 11,657,988 of JAQMRL010000010.1, forward strand.
GAAGGGATTTAAGGAAAGGAATTCAGGAATATAACGAAGTAAATGCAACTGCTACGGATGTTGTTATGCCCGTAGATGTTACCGAGCGCATTTTCGGAAATTTATCATCGTTTGAAAAATCGGTGAATAGAGTAAAAGTACTGATATTTGATGGGAGTATGTCGTGGTATGTTCATCAGTTACAGTTTGAAGCAGCTGCAAAATTTAATAACTGGTCAGAGTCGGAGAAGGCGGCCAACCTTATGTTGTCGTTACGGGGATCTGCAGCCGACTTGCTGCGAACTTTTCCCGCGGGAAACGCCAGCTACCAGTATATTGTAACAGCTCTGGAGCAGCGGTACGGTGACAGTCATTTACAAAACGTGTACCGCTGCCAACTGAAACATCGGATCCAGAAACCAGGCGAGTCTGTTCAAGAATTTGCTGCGGAAGTGGAAAGGTTAGGCCAGCTGGCTTATCACTCGGCACCGGTAGATATCCAACAACACCTTGCTACGCAGGCATTTGTGGACGGTCTACGGGATCAAGAGATGAAGAAGCTGCTCCTGCTAAGTGACCACCGGACTATGGATGCAGCTATAGGGCAGGCTTTGACGCTGGAGGCGGCCACGATAGCGTCACGTTCGATACCAGTTCGCGAGCTTACTGTTCAACAGAAAGCGACCCGTGGAAGATCAGGAACTTGGAACCAGGAAATCAAATGCTGGAATTGTGGAGAGGCCGGCCATGTAAGATCAACCTGTCCGAAAAGGAGCCCGAAAGCAGACTATAAGTGTTGGACCTGCGGCAAGTCTGGCCATTTAAGACGGGACTGCCGAGAGAAAAAGCCGGCTGAGGGAGGTCGTCAGGTTGCAGTAAGTACGCAGTCGGAAAACTAAGACGAGCTGACACGGCGAGGCGTATGTCAGCTGAAGTGAAACCAAATGCCCCAGACTCTGTTGTAAGCGTTACTTTATTGAAAAGTAATGGTGATAGTCTTATGATGCCCGCCCGCGTAAACGAACAATCATGTGTTTTAACTATCGCCACCGGTGCAACATCATCCGTCATCAGGCCAGATATGGTGGCAGCAGACGTTGTTAGACAGACATCAAGAAGTTTCGTCCTTCAGACAGCATGTGGGGAGACCGTACCAATACAAGGTGAAGCGGAGGTCGACATCGCTTTCGGCCGTCGTAGAATTAGGGCTGTAGTGTTTGTCGCACCGATCTCTGATGAGTTTATTGTTGGACTAGATATCATGAGAGTTTATAATTTTGTTATTGATGTTATAAGACAGTTAGTTAATATCGGAAACGAGAGTGTATGTCTACAACCTAATCGGCATGCTCGTGAGTTTACGAATAAACTGGTTCGGTTGTTGGTTAGAAGTGAAGAAGTAGTACCACCTATGACTGAACGTATAATTAAAACGTTTCCGGAAGAGCAAGTCACGTCATCACTTCTTATCACGGAGCCAGATAATTTGGAAAAATGTGACGGATTGTTGGTTGGTCGAAGTCTCGTCCAGGAGACTACCTGCATTCCGGTACGGGTCGCGAATGTGACTAGCGAAAGTAAAGTAATGAACCCGGGGCAAGTAATAGAACGTTTACGAACTATCCACCAGCTTGCGCGAACTAGTTTGAATCTGTGCTACACAAAAATGAAGAGTCGTTACGATCTAGCAGCAACATCATCGGGGTATTGCGTTGGAGACAAGGTGTGGTTGTACAATCCTGCACGGAAGAAGGGAATTAGTCCGAAGTCAAAGGCTCCGTGGGAAGGCCCCTACGTCGTAGTGAAGCGGATTAATGATGTTGTGTATCGAGTGCAATGCGTTGGCAAACGCTCCAAGCCGAAGGTGGTTCATTTAGATCGCCTTACACCGTACAAAGGAGAGCTGGAAGGTGTTGGGGACCAACACCCTTGAGAGGGAGGTGGTGTTATAATGAAGTGGCGAAAATAAAATCAGCTGGTCAAATAAAATCAGCTTCTCATAAACAGTTGACTGGTTAAATATAAAAACGAAGGTTTCCATTGTTGGGGCGGCCGCGGTTGGAATGGCTGACGTGTTAGTGGTCTAAATTGTACGGGATTCTTCGTTACGGTGAAGTTTGTTATTTTGTCATGAGACATTGTATTTTATGTTTAATTTGGTAAGGGATATTATTTTATTTTGTTTTATTGTTAATAAATTCCGTGAATTTCATTGTTTTAATTGTTTAAGAACTTATTTTCATTAACTCATTATATTCGTTGTTGTCGTTAGTAAAGGTTAGTTTTTTGTTGTCAAATAATTTTGTTAAATAAACATATGTGAATTAATTAAATTAAAGTTTACAATTTTACTTTACTATAACGAGTTGTAACAGTATTTTTATAAATGAAATTGTTACGCCTATATCATATCATATTTTTTTTTATTCCTAATTTGTGTAAGTTGCAATCTGTTCAATTTAGAACAATAAGCAGCCCCATGACCCAATGAGATGAGGATGACGTGTAAATGAGGTGTAGTCTGGTACAGACCCAGGCTGACCATTCCTGAAAGAGTATGGTTAATTAAACCCTAACCATCAAAGTACACCGGTAACGACTGTCTAGTATTCAAATCCGTATAAAAGTAACTACCTTTACTAGGATTTGAACCAGGAACCTTCGTCTCCGAAAATCAGCTGTTAAACAGCTGTATATCATATCATGACTGATGTTTTAAGTATTTTAAGTACTTATAATTTAAAATATAGTTAACTTAATAAGAATACGACATTCATAAAGTCGCGGACTCTAGCGTGCACCCTGTAGTAGCTGGCTTTGGTTCGTTTACAGTAGGAGCAAACTAAGAACGGCTGAACTCTACACAGAGATGGGGCTCAAGCAATTAGGTTATCGGTTATTATACTCAGTTATAAATACACATGACAACCGATAACCTACTCAAAATAAAGTTATTGATTACTAAATGCAGTTTTACAGGCTATTTTTTTAAATAAAAATCAGTCCTAAAGGTTGTTGATTATTATTTGCAGTTTTAAATGCAAAGTTATCAGTTAATATACGCATTTCAATATTTTCGTACAGCTTGTAACGACGTTACCGTATTTTAAAAGGTTACATGTTAGTCGGTTAGCTATTTCATCAACATAGAAATATTTAAACACACATACTTGATCAATAGGTAAAATTAGTTGATACAGGGACATTTTAATATCTTAGTGTTCATTTAAAGCATAAATGAATTCAAATAAAACTGCAAAATTGAAACATACGAAAAAGTGAGGTTATGTCCGTAAACAAAAGAAAGGACTTTTATCTAATTTCGGTAATTATATAGAATCAGGGTCCTTTACTTAAGAAATAGAAAACAATTCAAATAACTGACCTCAGTACTTATACTGTAATAATATAATCACAACTCTCTAATTTCACGTACAACAAACATATTATGTTTCAACGGTAGATACAGTTCAATAAAAACATGGTATACGTCTAAAGGTGTGTCCGTCCAAAGTTCTAAATTTGTCGCTCTGCGTATGACGTCATTAGCGGAGCACAGCAGCATTATTGATTTGTAAAACGCGGCTAAGTGTTTGAATATTACAAACGTGTTTAGTTAAAATCATTTTCTCAATTGAATGTACAATCTTCAAGATTGTCTACACATCTTTTAATGTAAGTCGAATGTAAATTCAGTTAACCTTTAAATATTTACAGTCCAGCCTCTCTTAGTTTGCTCCTAATGTAAACAAATAATGACGTTACTGAGCATGCGCATTATATCAAAATGTGTACACGCTGATTAAAAAGTAACAACAAAATACTTTCAAAAGAATTTAAATACAAAATACTTTTAAAAGTATTTTTTTTAAATGAAATTGTTGAGCCTACATCATATCATGGCTGATGTTTTTAGTACCGCAAGTACTTATAATTTAAAAAATTATAATTTAAAAAATCTGGTGTGAAACACTCACACAACTTTCTCTTGCCAATGCAAATAATTAACAATAAACCTAACATTAGTATTAAAATATTAGAAATGAACAAAAAACTAACCTCAAAAAACATTAGTGAAATACGCAAAATTAAAATCGACCTCAGTTTAGCTTAAAAATACGGAAAATCGCTCATTCACGCTAAACTAGGCACTTTACAAAAAAATGCTCTAAATAAAAGTTGTAGATCTCTTAATTTCCTATAAATTTTATTTTATACACTTTTGTCGTAAAATGCATTCTAAGGCCGAGATCTTAAAAAAATAGATTTTTCACACGTTTTCGTGAGAAAAAACAGAAAATTGCTAATTACCGCTAAACTAAGCGTTATACAAAAAAATGTTTGAAATAAAAGTTGTAGAATTTTACATTCTCTACAACTTTTATTATATAACGTTTTGCGCTAAAATGCATATTAAAGCCGCAATCTTAAAAAGAAAATGTTTTTACGTAAAAACAGCCTCACGCAGAATTTCAGCAAACATGGCGCCTACCCTATCTTGTAGAGAATTAAAAATTGAGTAAACCAGGCGATTTTTAAAAAAATCGTAGGACCAGTTTTTGAGAAAATCGCAAAAAAGTGAAAAATTATACGAATAAACTACTACTTCCGGTGGACCGATTTTGATGAAAATGTTCGTGTCGGGTCCGGTAGTGGTATGTAACTTAAGTTTTAAGTTTCAAGTTCGTACGATGTTCTGTTCCGTTCTTGAGATATTTTGTTCAGACACAGACACACACACACACACACACACACACACACACACACACACACACACACACACAGACCAATCGCTAAAAACATGTTTTTTGGGTTCAGGGGGTCTGAAAACGTATAGATCCGGTGAAAACTCGATTTCGAAAAATCGACATGAAAACAATACTTTCCTTCCTATATATTCATATAGGCAAGAGAAAGTAAAAAATAGTTAACTTAATAGGAATAGGACATCCGTAAAGTCATAGACTAGCGTGCACCCTGTAGTAAAAGGGTTTTGTTTGTTTACAGTAGGAGCAAACTAAGAACGGCTCAACTGTAGTGCCTAAGTTATCATAACTCATTAGAAATATTTTTCTTTCCAATAAAACACTTTGTAACAAGTGCAACAACACTTTAAGGGGTTTAACCGCAACATACGCGTTTAATTAACACAATATTAAAATAATTTTTTTAATAGAAATTTTAAAAATTGCTAATTACCGCTAAACTAAGCGTTATACAAAAAAATGTTATAAATAAAAGTTGTACAATTTTAAATTCTCTACAACTTTTATTAATACATTTTTGCGCAAAAAGCATATTAAAGCCGCAATCTTAAAAAAACAATTTTTTTACGTGAAAACAGCCTTACCAAGAATTTCAGCAAACATAACGCCTATCCTATCTTGTAAAGCATAAAAAAATTAGTAAATTTGGTAATTTTTAAAAAAATCTTAGAACCAGCTTTTGAGAAAATCGCAAACAAGTGAAAAATTACACGAATAAACTACTACTTCCGGTTGACCGATTTTGATGAAAATGTTTGTGCCGGGTCCGGTAGTGGTGTCTACCTTAGGTTTCAAGTTTCAAGTTCGTACAATGTTTCGTTCTTGAGATATTCTGTTCACACACACACGCGCAGGCACGCACGCACACGCAGGCACACACACAGACCAATCGCTAAAAATATGTTTTTCAGGTTCAGGGGAGTCTGAGAACGTGTATATCTGGCGAAAACTCGATTTTAAAAAATCAACATGAAAACATACGTTTTCCTTCCTACATATTCATTAAAGGCAAGAGAAAGCAAAAAATTGTAAAATAGAATAACTAGGAGTAACAATGGAATTTATGTTATTTTTTAGCTTATATTTGTTATTGAGAACTGTACATTATTAACAACTACCCAATCTGATCGCTGCTTTGCTGTATTTATTTGACGTGAATTAGTGACATGAGTTTGAACAGAGACCCCCAGTATAGTTTGTTTATGGATGGCTGTCAGCTGGTCACCATACAAAGTGACTTGCTCAACCGGTGTTACTTAACAAATAATAGCGACTTTCTACCAGCTGACTGACTGGGCTGGCACGAAGGCCAGAAAATATGTTTGACCTTAATTATTTTAGAATACAGTTTGTTTTGGTTATTTATGTAATATACAGGTACATTCTTCTAAAAGTAATACATCATTGTGATAACACTATATAATTTTATACAAAAATCTGGTGTGAAACACTCACACAACTTCCTCTTGCCAACTCAAATAATGACCAATATAACCCAACATTAGTAATAAACAAAAAACTAAACTCAAAAAACATTACCTTATTTAATCATGAGTGAAAGACACAAAATGAAAATCGACCTCAGTTTGGCTTAAAAATATGGAAAACCACTCTTTCACGCTAAACTAGGCACTGTACAAAAAAATGTTTTAAATAAAAGTTGTAGATCTTTTAATTTCCTATAAATTTTATTATATACACTTTTGTCGTAAAATGCATACTAAGGCCGAAATCTTAAAAAAAAAATCGATTTTTTCTAATTCAAATTCTTTATTTCTAATTTTCTAATAACAAATTCTTTAAAAATAAATGGTAATTTTTTGAATTTTTTAGAAATGAAACTGAATGAAATAAAAGAGTTTTTATTAGGCGTAAAATGACAGTCCGCGTGATCGTTAAAAATCTCCGTTCTCGTCGGGTTAATTGAATTTTGACTCACATTTATCTTTTAACAAAATGAAAATACCTATTTTAATTCATTAAAATTATTTGCCGGTAGTAGGCCTACTCCTAGTTAATTTATAGTATGGTTCTGACAACAAACTGGTGCTTGTTTAAGTATTTTTAATAAAAGTTAACTGCCTCGGTTTTGCCGACGATTTAGCACTATTATCCAAAAGCATAGAAGAAGCCAGGACACAGGTTGAAACTATAGAGAAATACGCTGGGAAAATAGGACTAAAAATATCTTATGAAAAAACAAAAATAATGGTTCGAGATCCCCTGTGTGTAGACAACGTCAGAATTAACAATCAAAACGTGGAATTAGTTAGAAGTTTCAAATACCTGGGTGAAACAATAACGCACAACATTAAAGAAAAAATTAACTGGAAGGAAAGAACAAATAAATTAATCAAATCCGCCATAACCACTAGGAATATTTACAATAAGAAATGTATGTCCATCAACACAAAATTAAGACACTACAATACCGTGATACTTCCTGAAGTCCTGTATGCGAGTGAAACCCTGTTTGGTCCAACAAGAATAGGCGAAAAGGACAAAATCGAGAAAGTGGAGAGGCAAATAGCAAGAAAGTGTATTGGAAAATGGTCCCTTCAAGATGGTAGTTTCTATATTGTACCAAACAAGGAAGTATATGAAGCAATTGAGCCTTTAACCAGTATCATCAGAAAAAAAGGATATCCTTCCTGGGACATATATTGAGAATGGAGGATACAAGATTACTAAGAAGGATGACTGAGTTTTTCTGGCAAAAGAAGATGACACCAAACTGGATAAAGGAGGTCAAAAAGGATATGGAGGAACTAAACATCACAATAGCTGACCTCAAAACTAAGTCAGGGAGCTACAGGACATACAAACAGCGATCGGTTAAATTTAGGGAACAAATGAGGGTCAGGAAAGCCATGGTGATTTCGGACGCTGAGAGACTGAGAAGATCCGAAACATTGAAGAATTATTGGCGAAGAAGAGGACAAGTACGGGAGCGACAACTGCGGGGGCGTTTTGGTGGAACATCTGAAAGAGCTAGACGTTGAAAGATTGAACTTAAGTGGTCCTTTGTGGCCGTAAAATAAAAAAAATAAAAAATACGACTGTTTCCTACGGGTATTTCCATGGTACTGTGTGTTAAGTTACACCATATAAAATGAATGCTTCAAAATTAACGGAGGCCATTCTGTCAACCAAATTTCAATAACGGCATTATTCTGCACGTTAATCATGTTAATTACTTTCTCTTGCCTATATGAATATATAGGAAGGAGAGTATTGTTTTCATGTCGATTTTTTGAAATCGAGTTTTCGCCGGATCTATATGTTTTCAGACCCCCTAAACTCAAAAAACATGTTTTTAGCGATTGGTCTGTGTGTGTGTGTGTGTGTGTGTGTGTGTATACAGAATATCTCAAGAACGGAACATCGTACGAACTTGAAACTTAAGTTACATACCACCCGACACGAACATTTTCATCAAAATCGGTCAACCGGAAGTAGTAGTTTATTCGTATAATTTTTCACTTTTTTGCGATTTTCTCAAAAACTGGTCCTACGATTCTTTTTTAAATCGCCTGGTTTACTCAATTTTTTATTCTCTACAAGATAGGGAAGGCCCCATGTTTGCTGAAATTCTGCGTGAGGCAGTTTTTACGTAAAAACATTTTATTTTTAAGATTGCGGCTTTAATATGCATTTTAGCGCAAAACGTTATATAATATAAATTGTAGAGAATTTAAAAACCTACAACTTTTATTTCAAACATTTTTTTGTATGACGCTTAGTTTAGCGGTAATTTGCGATTTTCTGTTTTTTTCTCACGAGAACGTGAGAAAAATCGATTTTTTTAACATTTCGGCTTTAGTATGCATTTTACGACAAAAGTGTATATAATTAAATTTATAGAAAATTAAAAGATCTACAACTTTTATTTAGAGCATTTTTCTCTACAGAGCCTAGTTTAGAGAGAAAGAGTGATTTTCCATATTTCTAAGCCAAACTGCGGTTGATTTTCATTTTGCCTCTTTCACTCACGATTAAAATTAGGTTATGTTTATTGAGGTTAGTTTTTTGTTTATTTCTTATGTTTTATTACTAATGTTAGGTTTATTGTTAATTATTTGCATTGGCAAGAGAAAGTTGTGTGAGTGTTTCACACCAGATTTTTAATGATAATATGAATGTTTCCTACGGGTATTTCCATGGTACTGTGTGTTAAGTTACACCATATAAAATGAATGCTTCAAAAATAACGGAGGCCATTCTGTAAACCAAATTTCAATAACGGCATTATTCTGCACGTTAATCATGTTAATTACTTTCTCTTGCCTATATGAATATATAGGAAGGAGAGTATTGTTTTCATGTCGATTTTTCGAAATCGAGTTTTCACCGGATCTATATGTTTTCAGACCCCCAGAACTCAAAAAACATGTTTTTAGCGATTGGTCTGTGTGTGTGTGTGTGTGTGTGTGTGTGTGTACAGAATATCTCAAGAACGGAACATCGTTCGAACTTGAAACTTAAGTTACATACCCTTACCAGACCCGACATGAACATTTTCATCAAAATCGGTCAACCGGAAGTAGTAGTTTATTCGTAGAATTTTTCACTTTTTTGCGCTTTTCTCAAAAACTGGTCCTACGATTTTTTTTGAAATCGCCTCATTTACTCAATTTTTTATTCTCTACAAGATGGGGTAGGCGCCATGTTTGCTGAAATTCTTGGTGAGGGTGTTTTTATGTAAAAAAAGTGTTTTTTTTAAGATTACGGCTTTAATATGTATTATAGCGCAAAAATTTATATAATAAAAAATGTAGAGAATTTAAAATCCTACGACTTTTATTTCCAACTTCTTTTGTATAACGCTTAGTCTAGCGGTAATTAGCGATTTTCTATTTTTTCTCACGAAAACGTGTGAAAAATCGATTTTTTAAAGATTTCGGCCTTAGTATGCATTTTATGACAAAAGTGTAAATAATCGAATTTATAGAAAATTAAAAGATTACAACTTTTATTTAGAGCATTTTTCTCTACAGAGCCTAGTTTAGCGTGAAAGAGTGATTTTCCGTATTTTTAAGGCAAACAGATCGATTTTCATTTTGTGTCTTTCACTCATGATTAAAATTAGGTCACGTTTATTGTTTATTTCTAATGTTTTGTTACTAATGTTAGGTTTATTGTTCAATATTTAAACTGGCAAGAGAAAGTTGTGTGAGTGTTTCACACACCAGATTTTTTCCTTTAATCTTGGCGTGCGGTTGTGGTAGCTTATTTTTACTTTCTCTTGCCTATATGAATATATAGGAAGGAAAGTATTGTTTTCATGTCGATTTTTCGAAATCGAGTTTTCACCGGATCTATACGTTTTCAGACCCCCTGAACCCAAAAAACATGTTTTTAGCGATTGGTCTGTGTGTGTGTGTCTGTGTCTGTGTGTGAACAGAATATCTCAAGAACGGAACATCGTATGAACTTGAAACTTAAGTTACATACCACTACCGGACCCGACACGAACATTTTCATCAAAATCGGTCAACCGGAAGTGGGAGTTTATTCGTATAATTTTTCACTTTTTTGCAATTTGCTCAAAAACTGGTCCTACGATTTTTTTAAAAATCGCCTGGTTTTCTCAATTTTTTATTCTCTACAAGATAGGGTAGGCGTCATGTTTGCTGAAATTCTGGGTGAGGCTGTTTTCACGTAAAAACAAAGTTTTTTTAAGATTACGGCTTTAATATGCATTCTAGCGCAGAAATGTATATAATAAGAGTTGTAGAAACTTCAAAATTCTACAACTTTTATTTCAAACATTTTTTTGTATAACGCTTAGTCTAGCGGTAATTTGCGATTTTCTATTTTTTCTCACGAAAACGTGTGAAAAATCGATTTTTTTAACATTTCGGCCTTAGTATGCATTTTACGACAAAAGTGTATATAATTAAATTTATAGAAAATTAAAAGTTTTACAACTTTTATTTATAGCATTTTTCTCTACAGAGCCTAGTTTAGAAAGAAAGAGTGATTTTCCGTATTTTTAAGCCAAACTGAGTTCTATTATCATTTTGCGTCTTTCACTCATGATTAAAATAAGATTATGTTTTTGAGCTTAGTTTTTAGTTTATTTCTAATGTTTTATTACTAATGTTAGATTTATTGTTAATTATTTGCCTTGGCAAGAGAAAGTTGTGTGAGTGTTTCACACCAGATTTTTCTGTTTAAATATCAACCTTAGACACGTTTTTGTCCTAACCAAACAAAGTAGCACTTCATAGAGAATATTACACATTCATTTTAATAGAATTTTTTCGCTGAGTTATCATATATATTCGAGGTCTGTCCAATAAATACGCGAACTGAGCCCATAAAAACTTTATTTTCCAAAATTTAGTCTACATCAATTTTGTCCCATTCAAAATACTCTCTATTTGTTGTTATGCACTATTTCATTTTCTTTTTCATAGTTTAAAGCACCCTTAGAAGTCCTCAGCAGTTAGGCTTTTTAGTGTTCTCGTCGTTTCTTGCTTTATTGTGTCCAAATCTTCCCAGTGATGTCCCCTCATCACATTTTTGCATTTTGGGAATAGGAAAAAGTCGCAGGAGGTGATATCTGGCGAAGAAGAAGGATGATCAAGGATGGTGATTGAATTTTTTGCCCGAAACTGGCGAACAATCAATGCTGAATGTGCAGGTGCATTGTCATGGTGAAGGATTCATCCATCACCTTGACAAATGTTCAGTTAAAATAGTGTGCACTGTTGATTTTCCTAGATTCAGTTCATCAGCTATCATTCGGACAGTTTTTTGACGATCAGTATGGACAAGGGACCGCACATGATCAATGTTATCGTCCAACACAGGTGGTTGAAGGTCGTCCCGGCCTTGCATCATCCGTGGCGTCTTGTCGGCCATCTTAAAAGCGCTTAATCCACTTGAAAACTGATGTTTTCTTTAGAGCATTATCACCGTAAACAGCTGTCAACATTTCAGTAATTTCTTTATAACTTTTACCACACTTCAACAAAAACTTGATATTGATTCGTTGCTCCGTGATTTCATCAGTTTCCATTTTCGACAAACAGTAAAAACAAGGATAACAGAAACTAACATAACTAGCACTATAGGCACAGTTTGACGATCCGCCAAGCACTGACGGCTCATTGGGAATCAGGCAACTAGCGCCGCTAATGGGTGGGACTTAGTCCGCGTCATGGGCGCTAGCTTGCACAAGTTCGCGTATTTATTGGACAGACCTCGTATTTACCATCAGAAAGATTGTAACTGTGAAAACACTTAAATTCTGTTTCCATTAAAAACGTAATTTGAAGAAGTTCATCAGTTGGATACATGAGTTCTCCATGTGACAAATTGTAACCAGTTCAGTTCTTGATTGGCTACCGGCTTCAGATTCTTTGTAGCTGTTCCTAGGTATAGCCTGATTTTCGTAAGGAGAGCGCTTGGCAAAACGTGCGTCTGCATTAGTATAGTCTTGTATGTACTGCAATAGTGCAGCTTATGTAATCAACAATGGAACAGCATGCATACAAAATACAATGGGTGTTGTCAATTTTCAACAACTCTCTGACTGTACATCTAACTGTTGGTCGGAGGGGTATGCTGGGTCGAATTCATGTATGCGCATGCGTATTCCAGCGCTCACAGCAATTGGCTTGGCCTTTAACTATATTTATCTCGAAAACGGTGAGCAACATACCCAGCCATATACAGAGTGATTCAATAAGATGGAAACAATTTCAATAAGCTGTATTTCCTGAACTACATGTTATATTTTAATTCTGTAAATTACATTTGAAAGAGAAAGTTTTAAATTTTAATTTACATACATGAAAGTTTATAGATGTTCAATGTGTCCTCCTCCGGCTGCACGTACAACATCTAGACGGTAACTGAACTCATCCCAAACTATCTGACGCATGTCTTGGGTCACTGAGTTGACTGCAGCTGTGATACGATTCCTTAGTTCATTCAAATTGGTGGGAAGAGGTGGTATGTAAACTGCACTTTTCACGAACCCCCACAAGAAAAAGTCACAGGGTGTGAGATCTGGAGACCTTGGTGGCCAAAACTGAAGTGCAGAGTCGTCATTCGCCATGCGACCTATCCATCGTTGACGTATGGATTCATTTAGGAAACGCCGAACTTTGCGATGCCAATGGGGTGGACCTCCGTCCTGCTGCAAAATGTAATCTCCTGAATCTTCATTCATTTGAGGAAATCCACTAGTAGTTTATTCTAGTAGTTTACTCTTTCCGATAATTATAGTTCTTTAAAATAATAACAATAAAATTTCACATGTCGGCATGACTTTCTTACTGATATAACTATTTCTTTTATTACCAAATGTCAAAAAACTGTTGGTGAAGAATTATCTACTTTACTGTTTTAACTTTCTTCTTTATACTTCGAGTTGTGGAAAGAGAAACATCACAGTAGTTGCCGATCGCTCACGGCTTTCGTTAAGACGAACGTGAAGGTATTTTGTTTAGCTTCAACTCCACAACATTTTATTACAATGCATATTAGATTTCGTTAAGCACTGTGAACAGTTCAACCGCGTTTTTGAGAAATCGACATTTCCGTTTACAGTAACAAACAGTTAACCTACAAAAGGTTCCACGATATAGAGTATGTCCTCCAAGTATAGTTTACGTTGTTGTGGTGGCAAACTGATACCAAAGCAGCCGCGCATGCGCTCTGATGCTTTCTCCCTTTAACGCATCCACCGTCGCTTTTAAAAAATTATAGCTCCAATTTTTTGAGAAAACTAAAAAATTTGTGTCAGGTCCCCAACCCGAGTTTACAAGCTTTAACCTCATACACCATTCCATTCTTGAGATAATTTTTTCATACACACATACAAAGTGTTAAAAAACGTTTTTTGATTTTAAGGGGCCTGACAACATGCATTTCCAGTGAAAACACGTCTTTAAAACAAAACTACCTTCAAATAGGGAATTAATATTCAAATAGAGCAAGAGAAAGTAAAAATTATTACTCTAGGGTTAATAATCAACTAAATCATAAAAATATAACATTAACGTTTATTTAAACAAATAAATTATCAATAAAAGTACATAAACATGTATCACAATATATATTTTCTTTGTTAAAGAGTAAATAAAATCAAATAGAAGCAAAAACAAAAAATCTCTCTTGTATGATAATACATAAATATTGGATACAAATGATCATATTGAATATATTATATTATACATTATAGATAATTATAATATGGGTACAAATGATGATTGGGTACAAATGATAATAAATATAAAATACAAAAATATAAAATTCTTCAACTATACATCCACATAAATTGTTTTCAACTTTTATGATATTTATGTTACTTAATTATGCACTATGACACATTTGAAAACAATTTTGAGTATGTTTTGTGTTGGAAACTGTTGTCCTTTTATTTAGCCACCAAGATTGTTTGCAGTTGACAGCTGTTGCAAAGTGATTCATTCACTAATGCTAGTAACATTAATATCATATAAATCGAATAATAATAACAATAAAATAAATATAATAGATGTTTTTTTAATATACTAATGTTTAATACTGATAATATTAAAAAAAAAAATTACAATCACCGAAACAGATAGTGTCTTCATATAAGGATACTTTTCAAGTAGAGTGCAGCACCAGCCACACTAACATTTTAATTTTGATAAGTGTGCATAATGCCCAAAACGGGCAGGTGGAGTGTTATTTTAATTGCACTCTATCTGTGTAGTCCAGGGCTAAAAAAAATAGTTCTGTTTCTTATCACATAGTCAGCCACTTATATGACTGGACTATTTAAGAACAGAAGAGGTAGAGGTGTAAAAGACACTAGTCAGAGTTATCTCCTCTGAGAGTAATGAATTTCACTATGCAGCCAGACCCTGTGGTGAATGAAATGAAGGTGTCATTTGCAGGGTGGAAAGTGAGTGCTTTTCGGAGGGCCTGGCATGTTAATAAGCATACTCTTTCAATTCAATGAGGAAGGCAATGGTAAACCACCTTACTCCTCGTTTTTTACTTAGTAAAACCTCTAGATGTTCAAACCAGCCTTTAGGCTGTTGACCTAAACAACAAACAACAAGTGTGCATAAAAAGGAACTCCAAGTGTTTACGAATATACCCCGGCATTCCTTGTTGTATAATGTTCAAATTTGTTCATTTAAAACCCAAAAACTTAAGTGTCCTTATTTTCAACCACCATCCGTTTACAAGATTTTTATGAAAATTAATTCGCCCTATAAAGGGTTAAAGAACAACAAAATGAGATTTTACATAGAGACAGATACTCTGTTTATTCAGTTTATAATGCCACTTATTGCGGCTAATCTGATGTACAGTTCAGCCGTTGTTAGTTTGCTCCTACTGTAAACAAACCAAAGCCAGCTACTACAGGGTGTACGCTAGAGTCCACGAATTAATGGATGTCGTATTCCGATTAAGTTAACTATATTTTAAATTATAAGTATTTAAAGTACTTAAAATATCGGTCATGATTTGATGTAGGCCTAACAATTTCATTTATAAAAATACTTTTAAAAGTATTTTGTTGTTACTTTTTAATCAGCGTGTACACATTTTTATATAATGCGCATGCTCAGTGACGTCATTATTTGTTGACAGTAGGAGCAAACTAAGAAAGGCTGGACTTTACATATGTGTTTATTAAAACCATTACGGGCCAGTGACGAATTAAAAAAAGTGTGCTTTTAAGCGGCATAATAAGATAATGGGAAGGATGGAAGTAGTAAACATTTCAACAGATAAACAACAGTAATCACACATCAGTCATAACAGAGATGTTATTTAGAGTACAATGAGTACATAATCGTCGTTGCACAAATTTCAGTGTGTCATATATAGTCCATCTACATCCGAATTGACTATAATTCTATAATTCTTCAATCTCGGTTCATATGTGTTACTTATCAGTAAGGATAACTGGAGACCCACTGTAAACTGTTTACACAATAAATGTAAACACAACTATGTAAATCAGTTAGGTAGCTAGTAATGTAAATACTATAGTTGATTTCACGTTCAGTATGCAGTACGGAAAGTCCATAAACTATGGACAATATATTTCATATGGGAGTTTGAGCGTTACTACACTATACTATTTTTCAAGGCTGATGAGCTCTAAATGTACGCATTGCCCTCTACCTACTTTATAGCTAGCCAATAACTTGCCAGCATTTTTGCCAATACTTGCTCTTGTAGCTCTGTTAAATTTTCGTCAGCCATTTTTTTGGTCTTCCAATAACATAACCTATGAACATACATCAGCTGATTATATTGTAAAGTACTGAATGTCAACACGCTCTGTAATCGATGTGTTCAGTATGAGATCCAAGAAACGAGTGGACTATTGCGGCTCTTATACGCATGCGTAATGTTTGTCAGGTACACAATGACAACACTGGAAAGTATTCTGATTGGTCTAAATGCGTGGAACACCAGAGCTCATCAACCGTGAAAAGCATATTAAGTAAAAATATCAACTCCGCGCCTCAACACGTTCTCATTTACAAACTCCTATTGAATATCACAATTATACGAAAACATAATTACTTAATATTTGTATCGTTTTAAAGATCAGGGAAAGATATCAGATGATTTGATATCTCATAGCCGAGCAAGTGAGAGGGAGATATGTGGCATAACTACGCATGCGCCCAAAGGTCTTTACCGTTATAATCCAAATCTGAAAACATACTACAGTCGTTATCTTGCTTGTTAGCTTACTGCATGCATAAAGGCTTGCTCACAACAATGAGTGAAATTGTACAATGTTATTGGAATAGTGCGCATGGCTTGTGCGAGTGAGAGCGTTATGAATTCTCTCACTCCCACGGCTAGGAGACTTCAATTCATCTGAATACTGTACTAACAATTACTATAGTAATGGAATCGTTTATCAATTTGATTGTCGTTTTAATTATTTTAGAGTAAAGAACAGTTATTGTTTAAATCTTGTTTGAATAACAGTCGTTAGTATCTCGGAAAGGTCTAAAAATGGTAATAAAACTCCCCTGGTTAGACAGTGAGGGTGAGGGAGAGAAAGATGTCATGCCCCTTTCTCTTGCGGACCGTACACGATCATTAATAATGTCATTCCCTTATCATAATGACATTATTACTGACCGTTTACGGTTGACAAAGCTGGAATGATTCTCAGTAATGATGCGAATCCGGATTTTCTGATTTCGTTGCTTCATTACTGCGGCAGAGTGGGGTTAATGTCAGTAATAATGACCGTGTACGGAGCATGCATCATTCCTTCATCATTATTTAGTTAAGTTTGTAGCGTGCTGCAGTAAACATGAATGACGAAACTGAAGTATCTGTCGCGAGTGAAGTGGTTAGTAATCTAGAAGAGAACAACGATAGTACCGATGTTCTTCTAAATTTTATTGAAACATATGAGACTCTTCCAGAACTTTGGAACCCTTCTTGCGCATTATATTTAAATAAGACAAAGAGGAATCAAGCGTTGGATAAACTTTTAAACATATATAAAACCATTAAACCGGGAGCTACACGTGCTGATGTTAGGCGGAAAATAAATACACTGCGATGTAATTATAGGAAAGAACTGAAGAAACTTCTGTTGCACTAACTTCTCTGAGCAACACAACGTGGGAATGCTCACGGTTCTTTAGCCAGGTTTTCATCCAGCGTCGACGTTCAACATTACACTTTAAGCTTAATCCTAAAATTAAAGCAACACACGCTTTCTTACGCGAATCCATTACTGGTTCTTGTTAGGTAACCCAAGTAGTAATGAAATAAAACTATTGTCATTAATACTGATGGTGTACGGCTACAAAAAAATGATACGGTAATGAAGCTTGAATTTTCGAAGTAATGACATTTCTCGTAATGACATTATTAACGATCGTGTACAGTCCGCATTATACATTCCTATGATCTCTTATCTAAATATCAGAGTATAATAATAACAATTACCTTCGGATGGCATCAGTGGAGGAGAGATATTGTATTGGCTGTGGCTGATGTTTTTCGTACGCCTGATAACACAACGGGTTCTCATTACAGCTGTACTACATTCTCAAGTGAAATAGAGCCAAAAGCCAATTTTTAGAAAATATGGTATTATGACAGTTATTTGCTTATACATATTTATGAATATTTCGGTCAAAAATAATTAAAATAAGCCGGCCGCATTGGCGCAGTTGGTAACGTGCTCGCCTCTCATCATGCGGTCCTGGGTTCGAATCCCACTCAGGCACGGCATATTTTCATACGTTCCAAAAAAATAAAATCATTTCATCCTCCATCGTACAAAAAGTTACACCCCAACGTCGTCGCTAATGACCGTTGTAGTTGATGCGACGTTAAATATATGAATTTAAAAAAAAATTGAAATTAATATGAAGTCTTATCTAATAATCTTGACTACAATGCTCGTAGCAGGAATGATCAGTTCAGCATTTTAGTAGGCTGAGAAAGTGCCAAAGATCCATACATCTTTTTAAAAGGCTTCCTAAAATACCTTAAAAACTTATATTATAACGAATTTGAGAAAAAATTGAATATGTTATTGACATCAAAAGCGTATTATACAATAGACGAATATTAAAATGATCACATCGAGGTGCAGAAAAATGATGATTGGTGGTCTTTGTTTTAATTCATTTATTTTATGTATCTTTATTTGAATCGTTTATTTCAAAAACACCATAAGTAACAAAAATGAAATTTTCGGTAAACTGAGAAAAACTACCTGGATTAATAAGCTTAATTTTTACATGAGTGGTTTCATGCTTATATTAAAGGACATATAAAAACACATCTTTCAGTATAAAATAACTGTGTTTTTCTTTTTTATTTTGTTAGAAATTTCATTAAATATGGTGCTGTACTTATGGTGTTTTTAAAATAAACAATTTTTTTTGTACAAAAATAAAACAGAAACAGTGTTTTTATAAAAAAAAAACATTTTTTTTTACTAAAAATTTCAATAGTAATTCATATTTTAAAATATAATAAGTAGAGTTCGTGATACATTATTTGATTTTTTTTTTTTACATCAATTTTCGTCATTAAATATGATGCTGTACTTATGGTGTTTTTAAAATAAACATTTTTTTTGTACAACAATAAAACAGAAAGTGTTTTTATAAAAGAAAACATTTTTTTTTTACTAAAAATTTCAATATTAATTCATATTTTAAATATAATAAGTAGTTCGTAATACATTATTTGATTTTTTTTTTAAATTACATCAATTTTCGTCAAACTCGTCATATGTTTCATTCTCCATTGTTGGCCATTGGTAGATTTCTTCATAAAATGATTTCTTTTCCTCGGGTATATACTGAATAACTTTTTTTAAATCGTTGATTTTTTTAATATGAATTTTTACAGGATTTTGATATGCAGGTTCTGCTGGAAATGCGAGATGCTGCTGCAGTGTACTTTTTTTGATATTCTCAATGTAAAATGAAAATTTGATACACCATCGATGAACTGAGAACACTACTTTACCCAGATGTTCAGTAGAATGGTGAAATTCATTATACTTTGAAACTAGGAGTCACATAACCCTCAAAACAGCTGATAGATTGATCAGCTGATAGCAAGTTAGTTGCAGAAAGCCCATTATGTACAGTACATATGGGGTTTCTGAAATAAACACTCGATTTTGTAAATTTCATCTGCCTATTACTTTGCCTTTAAAAGTTGTATATATGGTGTTACTACACCAAATGGTGTATTTTCATCAATAAAACATGGAAAACACAAAAAGTCATTTTTGACAAAGATGTCACTTATGGGGTTTTTGAAATAAACGATTCATTTGTATTTTGAAATATATCTTTCTGTATTTGTTATTTGACATGGATCTATTCCAACTTTGGTTGGCTAACGATTGAAAAATATTAAATGTAATGTAAATTACATAACAGATTATTGACAATAAGAGTTTAAATAACGTTGAACATTGAAATCTATAAACCAATCACATTCAGAAAATTTTTTACTGAATTGTTCACAAGTTTCTTTTGTCGGATTAAACCACTCAATAATACTTTCTACACTACGATCGTACCTATACCAATCGATGATCATTATCATCAACTTACCATCAATCATCAAATCAATTTTACATTTTGAAACCTCCAAACCAAACGCATGACAATACCATTCCACTAACTTATCACATTGGCGATACCCAGTAAAAAAGAGCAACTGTTTTATTAAATGTCTTAAATTATTATTTCTATTTAATATTTCTGATGAAAATAAATCATATTTTTTATGATCATCATCATCATCATCATCATCACCAGAGACTTCACTGGTTGGAAAACACCATTTAATGAACTCTTTTAATGCTTCTAAATTTTCTTCTTCCATCGATAACTCACAAATCAAGTCTAATACACAATTAAAATTTATAAATTTATTGATCGCATCGCTCGTATAGAAATCTCTCTTTAATCGTTCTAATTTAATACGATCACCGCCCGAACCCCAATTAAATATGTCATCCATGTGTCTAAAATTTCTCGAACGGTGGTACCCCATTTTAAAATGTGTACATAGCCATTCCACCATTTGCTCTTCCTTGAAAAAATCCACTTTAATCGCATTC
Source organism: Catonia carolina (assembly GCA_035578175.1). NCBI lineage: Eukaryota > Metazoa > Arthropoda > Insecta > Hemiptera > Achilidae > Catonia > Catonia carolina. The sequence continues at coordinate 11,678,340 of JAQMRL010000010.1, forward strand.
AGACTGTCATCGTTATCATCATTTGCATTACAACACCAACTAAGGAAAATATTCATTTTATCAAAATCAACATTATATAAATCATCCTCTAATAATTCAATTAGGTCAAACTTTACCAGATTTAATTTGAGATTGTTAATTTGTTGATCGGTTAACGTGTCAGAAACAAAGTCAACAAATTCTGTTAAATGAGGTTTTAGATCAAAATGAGCTTTTAGATCAATAGTCCATTCTTCAAGATTATAACGAACGATCAATTCAAAATTGTCATCAAAATATTTCATTTTAAAACTTTTTAATTCATCCAGATGCGATGTAAAAAATATAGATACAAATTTATTAAATAAACTGTATTTTCTTTTGAAGATTAAATCAGTTAGCTTACCAGTTATTGTTGCGGCATTAATGAATGACATTTTTTCATCGTGAGTAAATGAATTTAAAAGTAATGAAATTACATCCATGTGATTTGTCTTTAATAGTAGAAAAATACACTCGCAAAATTTTGTGGTTTGTTCGAGAAGGATACCTCTTTTAAAATTTTCATCAAATGAACGAGACAATTTCTCCAATACATCTTTGTATTTAGAACTCTGATGTGTTAGATAACCTTCTAAGTACTTATTCAGATTAACTGTAAAAACACCCGTCTCACTTGAGCCGCCAAAAAATTTTCCAATAACATTATTAATTAGATATGACTGCAGAAAATTCACATCCGTGGCGCAAAATTTGAAATTTGTAATTAAATCCACAAGATCAAAGAAGAATCTGCGTAAATTTACATTAGGAAAAATTATCAGATCAAAATTGAAAAAATCAAACAAAGAAAATTCGAATAAATAATCATATCTATAAGTTGTTAATTGTAAATTTCTAATTTCTTGTTTACTCTGTTTGTCCATCTTCGATAACAAATAATATAACGTGGTAATACTGAGAGATTCATTAAATATATACTTCTTGCATCTAAGACGCTGATCTTCATCAAATTTATTCCAGAGGTACTTAATTGCAGTATCATAAGGCAGAGCAATACCTGTTTTTAACTGTGAAAGTAAAATAAAAACACGTTCTTCATCAGTCACAGAATCAGACTGATTGCTGTTGGTTTCCCTGTACACATCGTTTAACACAGTCCGTATGTCTGGAGTGAATAATGCTACCATTGGCCACATACTGGCAAATGTTTCCATACCTATACTTCGGTATTTATTTAAAAAACAATGCCAATTTATGTTCTCTGAAAAAATAATTTCTCCATTTTCCATCAGACAATGATTACATGCGATCATATACTTATGTAGTTTAGTCAATTGAGAATGATTACATAATGATTCAGCCGTTCCTTTATGATCTATTAAACCGTAATCATTCCAAACGATATGATCTAAAAGATCTACATAATCCACATCATCTGAATATCGATCGTATAAATATTTTTGTTCACGGATCCATTTAAATATTTCACATCCAGTTAGAAAAACAATATCAAGAACTTTAAATGCTAATTTTTGCGGTAAAACTAATATATTATTATCATTTATCAAGATTATAACTTGCGCAAATATATCACAATAGCTGTGCAGTAAAGATGTATAACTGCATTTGCCAGAATATTTTCCCTGATAATTTCGCGAATCAGGAGCAATCTGAAATACGGGTCTTAATTTATCTATTACAACCGGTTGATTCCAAAATGGTTTAACAATGTTAACAGCTGCAAGGTGTTCTAATGGAACCAAATTATTGTTTATACAATCATCACTACAAGCCATCACTGATGATAATATCTTCCTCACCAAACACCAATTACTATTCTGAAAAGAATAAAGTTACTGTCAGTATAACTAAAATTTCTTTACTTTTTTATGATAAGTTTTTATTGCAGGTTTATTTTTAGGTACTCATATGTGGACCTCAGGTTTTAACACACACTTTAGTAATTATAGGTTATGTTTTTGTTTACAGATGATTGTTACATTGATGGTGAATTTATAGCCAGATTAATATATTTATATTTATAGCCAGAAGATAGTGATCCTGAATTATCTGATGTTTTTTTTTTTTTTGTTTAACGTCCGACTGTTTTGCAAATTGCTGCTAATGCAGACGGTGAAGAATAAATGAATTTTTTGTAACGTATGAAAAAAGGCCATGCCCGAGTGGGATTCGAACCCAAGACCGCGTGATGAGAGGCGAGCACGTTACCAACATCGCCAACGCGGCCGGCAAAGGATGAATGATGTTGATGACCCAGATGTATTGGATGATTCATTTAGTATTTCTCATAGTGATGATGATGATCATTTGAGTGAGACAATAAATGTTGAAAATGGGACAGTAATAGAAAATTACCAACCCAATGATATTTTACAAGCTGATAATAGACCAAAACGAGAAATGAAATGGATGAAAAGAAGGTAAGTGTTGTTTATTAAATAAATCCAATAGCTGTTAAGTTAAGCCTTATATTTACAAAAAAAAGAAACTACGCAAAGACTTCAATTCTTTGTTTTAGAATGGAACAACAACAGTTTTACTGTTTGAAGAAATCTTGTGCGCAGATTCTGAAGAGATGAAAAGGGCATATTAGAGTCATTTTTTGAGTACCTACTTGCCTATCACATTTTGGGAAGATTTGAGTTATTTGAGTATACATTTCAAATTTGTACTCTGTTCAGACAAGAAATCATAAATCTCTTGACACATCTTCGGAAGATTGCTTCGACTATGTGGGATACATTTGATGATGGGTATTTTAGGATTTCTTTAGGTGTCTATGTACTGGCAAGCGGATACATCAGTTCCCATTATTGCGAATTGTATGACTAGGGATCGCTTCTTTGAGCTACGCAATCATTTGGATTTGGTTGATAATGAGGCTGCCCACGACCCTAATGATAGACTCTGGAAAGTCCGCCCCCTATTAACCACTTTGAAAAACAAATGGTTGTCTCTGCCTAGAAATTCCCATTTATGTGTGGACGAGCAGATGGTACCATTAGCCGGCCATTTACACAGATACTTACTGGCGGGTTTGGAACGCCACGTACCAAGAACGCGTACAAGAGTGTGTGTTAAGAGGAGAGACGCATCAGATACTTGGATCGAGACACTTGGCGCGCGGGTTTAGCGTGTGACAAGCCCACTAATTTGAGGTCTAGAACGTGCCGTTCTTCTTTCATCCAGTTTTGAAATTACATCCAAACCGTTCGTTAACTTTTGTTGTATTCTTTCTCCTAAAGTTTTAGTTTTTATTTTTTGTATTTTTTAAATTTTTAGTATTCTGTAGTTTTTTGTTCTTTCGTATTGAAAATAGATACACGATATTGGAGTAAGGAGTTCATGATGGAATTTATAGAATTGTATAGGTATCATTCAAGTTTATGGAAAGTTAAAAGCAGTGAGTATACGAACCACAATTTAAAATTAAAAGCTTATAAAGAAATGATTGAGCTGTGTAAAAAAAATTTACAATAAGGCTGATAAGAAGTTTGTTGTGAAAAAAATTCAAGCTATATGTGACTGTTTCCGAAAGGAATTTAAAAAAGTAGAGCAGTCAAAACGGATTGGAGCCTCAGGATTAGCTTCCAGTAAATCGTTTAAAAGGTTAACGTGTGTATACTCCCGTTTTTGTTACCAACGTTTTTCAGTTTCTTAGGCTTATCAGCGTAAAGAAATGTAACGGGTAAAGCCAAAGCTTTTTTCTTTTCAAGGCTTATTAAACTCATATTTCACAATTTTAATAAATGTTAAACAAATAACTTAAACTAAGCACGTGTATAACAAAAAAAAATCAATTTAAATAACCAAGTCTGCTGTAAAGTATAACCAATAATAGTAAAATATTAAAACAACGTGAACTGAAACAGATTTATTACACTCCAAACATTTATTATTTCTAACCGGATGAAATACTTTTTGAAAAGGTAGTGTTTAATACGTTAATCAGTTTTTTGACTGAAAACCTTGTTATCTCAAAAGATCAGCATGGTTTCCAAAAGGGTAAGTCAACCAAAACTGCTATTGTCTCACTTTTTGAGCAGAGAGTTGATATTTTGAATGCAGGAGAGAAGGCCTTAACTGTGTTTCTAGATCTCAGTAAAGCTTTCGACTGTGTTGATCATGAAGTCTTGTTGAAAATGTTAGAGTCATTAGGTATAAGGGACGTAGAACTTAAATGGTTTCAGTCTTATCTGATAGGTAGAGTGCAGTGCGTAGAAATAACTAGAGTAGTTAGGGGGAAACTTACAAAAGTTTTGTCTGGAAAGCTTGAAGTCAAAGCTGGTGTTCCGCAGGGTTCAATTTTAGGCCCCATTTTGTTTTTATTGTATATAAATAGATTACCAAAAATCTTACCCAACAGTGGAGCTTTATTGTTTGCTGATGATACTTCAATCATAAACAAAAGTTTACTGGTAGAAAATCTCGAAGTGAATACACATATTAGCATAGAATCTGTAGTCCAATTTCTGAATGAATTAAGGTTAACAGTTAATGGGAAAAAGTGTCAGTACTTACAGTTCAAAAACAAACACAATGTAAGGGAAAACAGAGAAGTGGATGTCTTTATACAGAATAATATCTTAGATCATGTGCAAACAGTGAAGTTTCTAGGAGTGTCACTAGATAGGACCCTATCATGGGATTATTACACCGATGAAATTTGTGGTAAAATATCATCTGGAGTATTTGCATTAAAACAAATTGCCAGATTAAATGATAAAAAATTGCTTATAGCAGCTTATCATGGTTTAATTTTATCTCATATCAGGTATGCCATACTAGTATGGGGTAATTCATCACAGGGTAACATGGAAAGAGTTTTTAAAATACAGAAAAAAGCTGTTAGGTGTATGATGGGAGTCAACCACCTTACCTCATGCAGATCACTATTTAAAGAGCTGCAATTGCTCACAGTTCCTTCTTTGTATATTTTTGAAGTGATAATGTACGTAAAGAAAAATACATTTTTACAGAATTTAGATGTTCACAACCACTACACAAGAAACAGAATCGATTATTATGTTGCTAATCACAACACTAAATTGTTTGAACAAAAACCAACTTACGCCGGTAGAAAATACATCAATAAATTGCCACAAGGTTTAAAAATTTGTGACAATTTAAGTCATTTTAAAAAAAAGCTAAAACAGTATTTGATTGATGAAACATTTTATAGTGTGCACGAATTCCTTTCTAAATAGTTTTTGGTTGAAAAGTATTTAACTTGTAATTAAACAAATATTGTGTACTATTTGATACAAAGGGGTCCATGACAAGCCTACTGAGTTAAGTAGTAGCAGGGAAAAATATTGGTAAGTGATGAATTTATCATTGTTTGATTTTTTTTTAATTTTAATTTTGTGTGATTTTTGATTCAATGGGTTCATGACAAGCCTACTGAAGTAAGCAGTAGCAAAAACAATTTTCTGGTGGTAAATGATGAATTTATAATTAGTGATAAACTTTCAGTTTTACAGTTTTATTTGACATGTCCTATACTCCCTTTGGAGTCTCCTGGAGGCAAGTGAAAAAAAAAAAAACTTACTCGCGTACTTGGAACGTACAAAATTCGATGTATCTCACCCATAAACGAACGCGCAAGTATTTACCGTTCCTAGAGCGCGAGCCTAGCACGCGTGTAAATTCAACTCATGTTAGTGGGCAACACACAGTAAGTACGCGGCGTTCCAAACCCGCCAGTAAGTATCTGTGTAAATGGCCGGCTAATCTCTGGTAACTGCATTTTTAGACAGTTTGTGCCATCAAAGCCCAATCCTGTCGGCCTAAAATGTTTTATCCTGTCAGCACCTGATGGTTTAGTGCTGGATTTTTTAATTTATACAGGAAAGGGTACTGTTTCTGACAGTGATTTAAAAGAATTAGGTTTAGGTGCATCAGTGGTAAAATATTTAACTACAACTATTTCTAATGATTATGTTGTTGTTTAGGTCATCAGCCGAAAGGCTGGTTTGAACCTGTAGAGGTTTTACTAAGTAAAACGAGGAGTAAGGTGGTTTACCATGCCTTCCTCACTGAGTGAAAAAATACGCTTATCAACATGCCAGGCCCTCTGAAAAGCACATATTTTCCACTCTTCAAATGACACCTTCACTTCATTCACCACAGGGTCTGGCTGTATAATGAAATTCATTACTTTCAGAGGAGACAACTCTGATTAGTGTCTTTTGCACCTCTACCTCTTCTGTTCTTAAATGATTCAGTCATTTAATTGGCTGACCATGTTATAAGAAACAGAACTATTTATTTTGTCCCTGGAACGGACAGATTGAGAGTAAATAAATTGATACTCCACCTGTCTGTTATGGGCATCTAATGATTATAAGCATTGTATATACACAGATAGATTTTTTACCAGTATTAAATCAATAGACTTTTTATTATCTCGAAATATTTATCAAACTGGAACAGTAATGAAGAATAGAGTAGGTCGCGCAGTTAAAAAAAACTATTGATTATAAACTGCTGGAAAGGGGAGAACATGATGAAATTGTTAGAGAGGATGATAAAGTTTCACTAGTAAAGTGGAAGGACAATAAAAGTGTTCTTTTACTTTCTTCGCACAGTGGGGCTGAACCTGTTGGCTTTTGTAAACGCTGGAGCAAGGAGGAAAAAAGAAAATTGATGTGCCACAGCCCCAGGTTGTTAAATTCTACAATTTCAAAATGAGGGGTGTTGATTTATATGATCGCTTTATGTCCTACTACAGAGTTTATATTCGAACTAAAAAAATGGCCTGTACGATTATTTAATCATTTTATTGATTTGATCGTAGTAAATTGTTGGGTAATGTACAAGCGTCGGTGTCAAATTAATGGTGTACCAAAGAAATTTGAACTTCCGCTTATGAAGTACAAAATGCATTTAGGAAAAGCATTAATAAACTACATTACTCCACTAGAGGTAACTGCACGACCAAGGGGGCGACCTCGGTTAAATGATTCCTCTGATGAAGAACTGATTATAAAGAAACCAAGGAAAGTAGTTCCTCATCCTATTCCAGAAATGAGATATGATAACTTTGGGCATTTCCCAGAGTATAAAGATGCAAAAATCAAAATGTCGTTTACCGGGCTGTCAATCAAAAAGTAAAATTTTTTGTAGTAAATGTAATGTGTACCTTTGTGTAATGAAGAACAATTGTTTAAAAATGTATCATAAAAATTAAGTATGAGCACTAATATAAATAAGGAATGGCCGTATTGTAATTCCGGCGCTTTATCTTTTTCGCCAAACCTTAAGATCCCGAAGGTAAATAACCGTCGGAAACAAAGATAAAGTGCGCGCCTCCACGTGGTGCGGCTGGATAACTTGTGGAACAATTGGCAAAACCACAAGCGAACTAAATCGGAATTCCCCTGAGCTTCAGCTCTCAGAGTGTATCTCAGTACAGGAACAAAACCTGTACTCCACTTTTAGTAATTTTTATGTAAAATTACCATGATGGAAACACGCAGTAAGAAACATATTACCCCAGGAGGTAAGTCGACTCGCTTGGCGAATCCTTCTTTTGGATCACTGGGACATAAATCCCAGGACGATAAAGTCAGAGCTCATGGATTCTGGGGGAGCTCATCTACTGCAAATAAAGCTGAATCGGAGCAGTGGGATACTCCCAGAAACAAACTCCAATATAACAAAATCAACTACATGGAAACTTTCAACGTAAACTCACTAGTTAAAACAGGCAAACTGGAAATCCTAAAAAATACACTAAGAAAACACAATATCCTAATAACAGCATTGCAAGAGACAAGATATACCGACGAAAACCATTTCGAGTCCGGTGAATACAGAATGTTGAAAGTAAGACCGGGGATAAAACCTAAAAGCAAACATGCTGGACATCTAGGCACAGGATTCATAGTGCATATAAGGTCTTAGACTCCATAGTGGACTTCTCCGTTACGAGTCCCAGAATGTCTTCTTTAACATTTAGATCCGCAAACAAAATTTACACAATAGTCAACTACAACAGCCCCATCAACGCAGATAACCAACGAAACAGAAAATACGTAGAAGAGAACTGGGAAAATTTAGAGGAAGAACTGCTCAAAATATCAAGACATCACGTTAAAATATTAATGGGGGATTTTAATAGACAAATAGGAAAAGAAAAATGTTACAGGAACATAGTCGGGAAGTTCCCGGCACACTTACGAACAAATGCCAACGGGAAAAGATTAATAAACATTTGCAAAAATTTCAATCTAAAACTCATGTCTACAAACTTCACACGCAAGCCCAACAAACTCAAAACGTGGAGACTGCCGGGTAATCGGAAGGGAGAATTCCAACTGGACCACGTAGCAATCTCCAAAACATCCTCCAAAGAAATATTAAACGTAAGGGTCCTAAGAGGTCAGGATTTAGATTCTGACCATTACCTCTCAAAAATCAAGATTAAAATAATACCCAAAAGAACAAAGAAACATTTAAAAACCAACATTACCAAAACACAAGTGGATAGGGAGATACTGAAAACAGAACATAAAACTTCAAACTATCAAAAAGAAATGAGAGATCACCAACCTGAGAGCTTGGAGGAAATCAGAACCAACATGCTCAATGTTGCCGAAAGAATCGCTCCTCAAAAATTCGCGAAAAGGCAATGGTGGAATAATAAATGCGCTGAAGCCTACGAAGAGCAAAATAGGAAGTATCACTCATGGAAATCCACCCAAAAGGAGTCCGACTACAACGAATACAAAGAACAGAGAAGAACAACCGCTAAAATAATAAGAAAAGAAAAAAGAAAGCAACTACAAGAGATGCTGGACTCCATCGAGAAAGACTTCAAGAAGAACAACACCTCAGATTACTACCGTAACATCAAAACGTACAAGAACAAATACCAACCACCAAGCCTCTGCCTCAAAAGAAAGGACAACTCACTCGCCATTAGCAAGTCCGAAAGTTGCTCCATAATGGCAGAGTACTTCAAAGAACTTCTAAATTGTCCAAAACCCCAGAACCCCATACAGACCAAACCCAGCAACAACCCCTTCCCACCCAGCTCCCCACCAACAAAAGCAGAAATCCAAACCGCAATAAATGAATTAAAAAATAAGAAGGCCAGAGACCAAAACGGCCTATTTGCAGAACTATGGAAAATCGCCCCAGATCAAACAATAAACCAGCTCCACCAAATCTTCACCGATGTGTGGGAAAACGAAGAGTTCCCGGAACCAAGTTGGACAGAAGCGATTATTCACCCCATCCATAAGAAAGGGGATAAATCTGATATCAATAACTACAGAGGAATCTCCATCCTCGATATCACATACAAAATCTTCTCAAAATTACTCCTCCAAAAATTAGAACCCCAAGTCGACCACCAAATAGGAGACTACCAAGCGGGATTCAGGAAAGGTCGATGCGGATCGGAAAAGATCCTTAACTTAAAAATGTTGTGCAGAAAAGCAGCACTAAGAACGGACAATAACTACACTGCACCCTCAATGTTCGAGATTAATTGGGCCCATGAAAACCATCTTGAAAATCGAAATCATGAACATCGAGATCCATTTTCAGTGTAAAATTTCTAATCGGTTCTATGTGAGTGAAAAATGCGTGGTTTTTAAAGAGATAAACAAGGCGTTTCGGCTTATTTTCAATAAAAAAAACTGTGTTGTAGAAAAATTTAGTTTTTAAAAAAAGAAATACAAAATATTAACTATCTTGATTCAAATGTAAAATGTTCTTTGCAATCGATAAATATTCCCCTATTATATTTTGTTGTTATTTGTGAATTTTATAAAACATTCAAAGTTGTTTCTTTATGTACATTTTATTCCTTCTGGGCTGCAAATTGTGTCCTTGATGTTGATGGTGAAACCTTGATGAGTGGTAATGATGTTATTTCTTTTCGGCTTAAAAAAATTCAAAATCGTTGTTTGTTTTGCTTTGGTTTGAAGTTCTTTAAGTTTTAGTTTGTAAGGATGTCTCGTCACCCATATTTCTCATTACTTTTCCAAATTACCGGCAAAGTGTGTTTTGGTACGTTTTTTAAAGCTGTTGGATTTCTTGTTCAAGATCCCAGTACAAATCACGAACACCGAGTGTTAATCTCGAAAATTGAATTTTTTGTGTACAAATACTAAATCTCGAACGGTCGAAACCTCGAACATAGGAGTCCACGAACATCGAGGGTCGAGTGTACTACATAAGCTTCATAGACTTTGCTAAAGCGTATGATTCAATAGACAGAGAAGTACTCGATAAAATCTTGCAAGAGATGGGCGTAGACAACAAGACAAGAAACTTAATAAAATTGACTCTAACAGACACTATATCCAGAGCGCGCTTCATGGGCGAACTATCGGAACCATTTGAAATAAAAACCGGACTCAGACAAGGCGACGGGCTCTCCCCAATTCTCTTTAACTGCGTACTAAATAAAGTAATTACAGAATGGCGGACCAAATGCCAAGAATATAACAACGAAAACAAAATCAAAGAAGCCCCCTTCAGAAACAAAAGGAACGAGAAAATATAACTGGATGTACTAGCCTTTGCAGACGACTTAGCTCTGGTAGCTTGGTCAGAGCAACAGGCAATCTTCCAAATAAACACCCTCAAAGAAATCGCCACCCAAACAGGACTAAACATCTCCTTCGATAAGTCCGTATACATGTCAGGTAACAAAAGTAAAACATCCACCCTCAAAACCCAACACGGAATGCTCAAAAGAGTCAACCACTTCAAATACTTAGGAGAAATTACACAACAAAACGGAAACGACGTACTTACATTGCAAAACAGAATAGCAAAACTAGAAATGGCCTACGTACAAACAAGGAACTTCTACAACAAAAAATGCATATCTAGAAACGCCAAACATAGACAGCTAAACACAGTCGTTCTACCACAAGTCTTATACGCAGCCGAAACCCTAACATTTCATAGGAAAGGATTATTAACAAAACTAAATAAAATACACAGGAGATTCGCCCAGACAATCCTAGGAACAGTTTTCGACCCAGAAACCAAGATCCACAAGAAGAGAACGAACGAACACATAATGAATTTCCTAGGCGAAACTCTAACAACTAAGCTCATAAAACGTCGACTACAATATTACGGTCACATGATGAGATTCCAAAACAAAAATAACGAAACGTACAAAATAATCACATATCAAGAAAGTTTTAAAACCAAAGATAGATGAATCAAAGAAATCGAAGCAAACCTAAACACCATAAACGCTTCACGTAACGATGTAATAGATGGAACTGCCTTTAGAAGGAAAATAAAAGATTATGGGAATTTCCCGACTGCAGAAACAAGGCAGAGGACATGGACGCAGGAACAAAGGGAGAAGGTTAGCGAGAGAATGAAGGCGTACCATGCGAACAAGCGACAGCTTAAGAAATAATTTTACATAACCAGTGCGTTCTTTATATAGGACAATACAATAAAAAAAAAATAAAAAAAAAGGAATACACTGTAACAAAGTAGCTCATTTTAGTATCATATTTCATTAATTATTTTTATTAATTTGTTGTCGCATGTTCTTCATATTTTTTTTAGGTAGTAGGTCTCAAGGAAAATGTATATTTTTTAATAATTTTAAACTTTAATTTGTCTGTATTAGTATTGTCGAATATATAGAATCAGGGTCCGTCCCCGATTGTAACGATTTTTTTGAAATCGATACATTTCTGAGCGCTTAATCCACATATGAACTTATTTTCCCCCGCAAATCACCATGAAATTAGTTATAAGCCTTTTTTTTATCATCTGCCGATACAGGTGATTCACGAAGATATGCAGAAACTTTAGGAGCTCATTGTACATGTAAAAATAATGAAAAATGTTTATATAAACATGTGTTCGGAAATGCATCGTTTTCGAGTTACGGCTAGCGAAAGTTTCGCCCAGATTTCAGCTCACCAGGTGAAATGAGGTCGTCTTGGAATTCTGGTAAGGTAGATTAAGGGGCGAATTCAATCATTTCTTATGGTTTTTGATCTGATAAATTGAATAAAATAGGTCCCAGAACTGTAAGTTTAATAGTTTATAAGAAAACCAGTGTCAAATGCAAAAAATGGAGTGAAAAACACATTTTTTCATCTTTGGGCAAGAATAACTTTGTTATTTCACCAAGAAACAGTTAAAATTTTTGAATAAAACATGTTGAAAATTTTATTCTGAACAAACCGGTGTAAATTAAGTACACAGAAAGCGAATAGATGTTTGATTAAATGAATTTTTATTCATAAGAGCACAAAGTAAAATTAACCGGAAAAACTAAGATGAAAAAATGTGTTTTTGTCACTCCATTTTTTGCATTTGACACTGGTTTTCTCAAAAACTATTTAACTTACTGTTCTGGGACCTGTTTTATTCAATTTATCAGGTCAAAAACCATAAGAAACGATTGAATTCGCCCCTTAATCTACCTTACCAGAATTTCAGGAAGACCTCATTTCACCTGGTGAGCTGAAATCCGGGCGAAATCTTTCGCTAGCCGTAACTCGGTAACGAAGCATTTCCAGACCCATGTTTATATAAATTTTTTTTATTATTTTTATATGTACAATGGGCTCCCAAAGTTTCTGCATTTCTTCGTGAATCACTCTGTATAACCTTACTTTTCGTAATTTTCAATTTTCAGTTTTGCCGTTATATTACCCTTCGTTATCGTACAAATGTTCACAACCAATTAATAATATCGCTTTATTTACAAATTTAATTTATTATACATTAAAAAATATATAAATTTACTAATGATTTACAACATTTCAAACAAACCGTAACCCCTGACGTCACTCCTACCACATAATGGTGTATAGTTCAGCCGCTTTAAGTTTGCTCCTACTGTCAACAAACCAAAACCAGCTACTACAGGGTGCACGCTAGAGTCCGTGACTTTATGGATGTCGTATTCCTATTAAGTTAACTATTTTTTTTTTTAATTATAAGTACTTAAAGTACTAAAAACATCAGTCGTGATATGATGTAGGCCTAACAATTTAATTTATAAAAATATTTTTGAAAGTATTTAGTTGTTACTTTTTAATCAGCGTGTACACATTTAGATATAATGCGCATGCTCAGTGACGTCATTATTTGTTTACATTAGGAGCAAACTTAGAACGGCTGAACTTTACATCAAAAATTAACCTTTCTTATTTAGTAAATGGTGAGTATATGCGGTTCCAAGCTACAGTATTCAGATGAACTAAAGTCCCCTAGCCGTGGGAGTGAGAGAATGCATAACGCTCTCACTCGCACAAGCCATACGCGCCGTTCCAATAACATTGTCATATAATTTTACTCATTTTTGTGAGCAAGCGTTTACGCACTCAGTGAACTAACAAGCAACATAACGACTGTAGTATGTTTTCAGATTTGGATTATAACGGTAAAGACCTTTGAACGCATGCGTAGTTATGCCACATATCTCCCTCTCACTCGCTCGGCTATGGAACATTAGTTCGTCTGATACCTATACGTATAGTTTAGGGGTGAAGGGGGTACGGGTGAGGTATAATGAATGAGCGACGCATGTAGGGAGAACGATTGTTGTCTTACTCTGTTACAACACATTCGTATTCAAACTTTCCGTATTTAACATATTTGTTTGTATTTATTACCGAAATTTATTACTTTCTCTTGCCTATATGAATATATATATATGAATACATAGGAAGGAAAGTATTGTTTTCATGTCGATTTTTCGTAATCGAGTTTTCACCAGATTCCCTAAACAAAGAAACATGTTCTTAGCGATTGGTCTGTGTGAACGGAATATCTCAAGAACGGAATATCGTACGATTTTGAAACTTGAAACTTAAGTTACATACCACTACCGGACCCGACACCAACATTTTCATCAAAATCGGTCCACCGGAAGTAGTAGTTAATTTGTGTCATTTTTCACTTTTTTTTAAAATCGCCTGGTTTACTAATTTTTATGCTCTACCAGATACGGTAGGCGCCAAGTTTGCTGAAATTCTTGGTCAGCCTGTTTCACGTAAAAAACTCTTTTAAGATTACGGCTTTAATATGCATTGTAGCCCAAAAATTTATATAATAAAAATTGTAGAGAATTTAAAATCCTTAAACTTTTATTTCAAACATTTTTTTGTATACGCTTAGTGTAGCGGTAATAGCGATTTTTTGTTTTTTTCTCACGAAAACGTGTGAAAAATTGATTTTTCACACGAGTTGACGAAAAGATTTCGGCCTTATTATGCGTTTTACGACAAAAGTGAATATAATCAAATGTAGAGGAAATTAAAGAGCTACAACTTTTATGTAACGCATTTTTCTCTACACAGCCTAGTTTAGCGTGAAAGAGTGATTTTCCGTATTTTTAAGCCAAACTGAGGTAGATTTTCATTTTGCGTCTTTCACTCATGATTAAAATAAGGTTATGTTTTTTGTTTATTTCTAATGTTAGGTTATATTGGTCATTATTTGTATTGCCAAGAGAAAGTTGTGTGTGTTTCACACCAGATTTTTTATTTACATATTTTGATAATATAAATTGGTAAGTTAAATGTTAATAATCCGACAAAGTTAATAACCCGGTAGGTATTTGTTAAATTAATGCGCCGGATGATGAGAATATTTTTTTAGTCCAGTTAGTAGGCCTACACGCTTCCACTACAAATGCATCAGCTAAGAAACTTTTTTTTTTTTTTTTTTTTTTTTTTTTTTTTTTATGGGCGAAAAACCAGACGGTTATCATCGCCCGTTCCTCTACACACGGGTGTAAAGGGCCCGAGTGTAGAACGTACTTTTCTTAAATCAAACTCTTAAACTAAACATATAACAGAAAAAAAAATAAATAAATAAATTTAATAAATAAAATTTACACAAAAGAACATTTATATTAAAAATTTACAAATAAGTTGTATGATACATATACAAACACAAACTTAAAATCTATTATCACAGTTGGAATATACAATATTTATAACCTATCAAATAAAAATCTTACAAAACTAGTATCACAGCAAACATAATTTACATTAATATCACAGACCTAAAACATAAACAAAAGGCTGTAAAGGGGCCACGAAAATATAAAACAACATACACAAATACACATATAAAATAAAAACAACATTAACATTTCCCCATTAAACATCGTTATATACACTGATGGACCTAAGAAATCTCAACGTTGAGTCTAAAACATGGCTATCGTCGCCGAGTACATCACGCAACTCGCAGGGTATTTTAAATCGCCGACGCAGAGCTGCGTAGCAGACGCAATCTACCAAAACATGTTTAATTGTCAAAGGACAATCGCATCTGCCACACACTGGAGCATCACCAGACGTCATGAGATACCCATGCGTTAATCTGGTGTGCCCAATTCTAAGTCGAGCGATGACAACTTCTTCCCTTCTGTTGTTCCTCAGCGACGTAGGCCAAGGCTTAACGTCAAGTTTGATATCACGTAACTTGTTGCCATGAGAGCCAGTCCATTCTACCTGCCAGGAATCAAGGATGACACGCTTCACCAGACCCACGAAATCTGACACAGTCAGACATTGCGTGAAGGCCGGTTGGCGTGCCGCCTCCCTAGCAGCCAGATCCGCAGCCTCATTTCCCGAGATTCCAGCATGACCCGGAACCCAGCAGAAAACAACGCTTACTCCTCTATCATTCAACTGCTTCACGGTGCCGTGGACGTCCACAACTAGCGGGTGGCGTGAATACACATCACTAATCGACTGGAGAGCACTGAGCGAATCAGTGCACACCAACACCCGACGCCCACGCACACAGACTACAGAAAGAGCTTTGCTGATAGCATAGATTTCAGCCGAGTAAATACTGGTTCCCGCAGGTAATCCAAACAAATAGGTTCTCCCATTGGCAACAAACGAGCAACCAACTCCAACATCCGACTTTGATCCATCAGTGTATACAACCGTAGATGGTTTAATAGCTTCAACTAACTCACTAAAAATGCTATTAAACACAACTGAGCTAGTGCCTGCCTTTGAGTATTTACACATGTCAAAGTTAAAGTGTAACTGAGCAATGGTCCAGGGTGGAAATAGACAAGGATAACATGGGTAGACACGAGGAATAGCAATATCCAGGTTGTTAGCGATCCGCAACGCTCTTACACCGAATGGTGAAGGCTGTCGGGCGTTCATCACATGCAAATCATGACAGGGGTTGTTGAGAATATTGTCATGCAAGAAATGGTACGGTCTAGCTTTCAACTTAGCAAAGTACGTCAAAATAAGTTGCTGGCGACGTCTGTGTAACGACAATTCTCCACTTTCAACTAAGATGCTGACAACAGGGCTAGAACGGAAAGCACCTGTAGACAATCGTAAACATGAATTGTGGACCGTGTCAAGCATTCTTAGCGAAGTGGGAGTAGCAGATGAGTACGCTACAGCACCATAATCTATACGTGATCGCACTAGAGCCTTGTAGAACCTTATCATACATGATCTATCAGCCCCCCAACCGGTACCTGTAAGAACACGCAGAATATCAACCACCTTTAAGCACCTAGCCCGTAGGTCTTTAATATGCGGAACCCATGTAAGTCTTTTATCAAATATTACTCCAAGAAACCTGATGTCAGTGCTAATCTCAATATGCTGACCCATTAAATCCAGTCTTGGAACACTAGCAGTCCGTATTCGGCAAAACTGGATGCATTTGGTCTTCTCAGGGGAAAAACTAAAGCCAGTTTGTCGTGACCATTCCTCAAGACGGTATATAGTTAGCTGTAGGGCTCGTTCAGCTGAGACAACGTTTCTAGATGCAACATATATTGCAAAATCATCAACAAACAGAGAACATTTAACAGGGTACACACAACACTTCACAATATTGTTTATGGCAACCGCAAACAGAGTACAACTAATTACACTCCCCTGCGGTATACCATTTTCCAAGACAAACCTGTCAGACAGACACTGACCAACCCTTACACGGAATGATCGCTCTTCTAGAAAGTCCTTGATGAAGCCCAACATATTTCCAGAGATGCCCCAATCCCGCAGAGTATTGAGGATACCTCGTCGCCAAGCTGTATCATATGCTTTTTTTAAATCAAAAAACACAGCAACGAGGCGCTGTCGCAATGCAAACGCATTGCGAATAGCCGTCTCAAGGGCCACCAAGTGGTCTGTCGAAGACCTCCCTCTCCGAAAACCGCTCTGTTCAGGAGCGAGGAAGTCATTCTTTTCCAGATACCACATGAGACGACTATTCACCATTCTTTCCATCACCTTACATACAACACTTGTTAAAGAGATGGGGCGATAGCTGGAGGCCAACGTTTTATCTTTGCCAGGTTTGAGGATCGGGACAACAATTGCTTCTTTCCAAGATTCTGGAAGCTTTCTAGAAGCGTATATTTTATTAAAAATATGTAGTAGTTGCCTTAAGCCAGAATCTGGTAAATGCGCTATCATCGAAAGTGTAATTTCATCTCCTCCAGGCGAGGTATTTCGAGAAACTTTGAGCGCTTTTCTTAGTTCAGGCATTGAAAAAGGAATGTTCAGAGGATCATTCGAGTCCGCTATAAAGAAAGGAAGAGATTCAATGGTTTTCTTATAATTTTGAAACTGTACTGAATATGAAGACGTGAGGGAAGCTGATCTAAAGGAAGAACCGATTACATTAGCAATGTCGGACTGTGATGTGATCACAGAACCGTTAATTTGCAACCCTGCGATTCGATGTGGAGACGTCCTCCCACATACCGAACGCAGTTTTCTCCATACCGTTGTCACAGGGGTACTCCTGTTAATATCTCCAATGTAACGGCTCCACGACTCCCTCTTACTCTCAAGAAAGACACGCCTACAGCAGGCCCGAGCTCTTCGGTACGCTTCCAGGTTTGCATCCGTAGGTCTGCGACTAAAAATGCGCAAGGTCCTACGGCGGTCCTGAAGAGCCTCCTTACAACGATCATTCCACCAAGGTACCGGCGGACGCCGCGCTTTTCCCGTTGTTTTAGGAATGCTCTGGGCAGCTGCTGCAGACATCCTCTCTACAAAGGAAGACAACAGGCTTCGTGCATCATCATCATCTTCATATTCAGATTCCATCAAACTTGAAAACTCATTCCACCGTGCAAGCTTCTCTATCCATCGTTTTGGAAGGTCATCGACAGACTGATAGTCAAAAAACTCGACCACCACCGGTCGGTGATCACTTCCGTACAGGTCCGGCAGTACTCTCCACAACAACCGTGGTACAAGGGACGGGCTACAGAAAGTAAGGTCCAAGCACGACCAGGATCCTGTTGAGGATGACATGAATGTTTCAGATCCATCGTTCAATAGACATAAGTCTAAATCACTCCGGACCTTCTCCACCATGTGTCCTCTACTATTGCACAGTGAGGAGCCCCAAGAATAATGGTGACCATTGAAATCTCCTAGGAATATACATGGACGTGGTAACTGTTCCAGTAACTCTCGCATGGCAAGGTATGAAATTTCTCTATTTGGTGGTAAGTAAATACTGCACACAGAAACCGTCACCGGGATAGTTATCCTGATTGCCACAGCCTGCAGATCTGTCTGAATATTCAGACTCACTCCCTGTACTGACTGATGGAGCAATATAGCAACCCCACCGCCAGGACCACCATCCAGGGAATCTTTCCGAAATATCTGATATTCACGAAAAGATATTGATATAGCAGGCTGCAACATCGTCTCTTGCATGCAAAGCGCAAGAGGACACTTTTCCCGGATCAGTAGCTTTATGTCTTCATACCTAGACCGAATGCCACGAACATTCCATTGAATAATATTATTCATTTATTGGTTTTTCAGGATTAGGAGGAGTTACGTATCAAATACTATTTTCTCTCTCCCTTTTTTCCCCTTCACTTGAATGAGGCCTTTTTCTAGGCCTGATGTGTCTCCTATTATATCATGGATTTTTGATCCAGATGAAGGAGACTTTAAAAATTTAGATGCTTCCGTAGGAAGCGCTTTAGGCGATAAAAGGGGTTTCCCCTTCGACAAAGAAGCAGTTTTACTGGACTGCTGAACTTTTCTATTCTGCGTCAAAAGCACATTATCATCGTTTGGTACCAAACTGTTCAAAGGAATGTCTTTCTGTTTGGAGCTTAGCAAAGCCTTTAAAGCAGACGTCAGAGAGGCAACTTGTTGGGTTAGGTTCTCGACAACACTTTTCAATTCAACACATGAGGAACATTCACTTGCTACACGTGCGGGGACACTAGCTGCAGCTGCAAACGAAATGTCAGGCTGGACTGCATTTCGAATGCTATTTAGTTTTCTGTACTCGCGACGGGCAGCGGGAAAAGAAAGCTTCTGTTCAGACGAAATTTTCTGAATTTCACGTTCTTCTCTGTACTTAGGGCAATCGCGAGACCTAGCTGAATGTCTCCCTTTACAATTTGCACATAGTTCATGATCTGAAGTGCATTCGTTGTCCAAGTGCTCCGGAGAACTACATTTTGCGCATATCGCAGGTTTCTTGCAATGTGTTTTAGTATGTCCGTACTCTTGGCACTGGAAACAGCGCAGAGGGTTTGGGACATACGGTCTCACCCGAACAGACAAGTACCCTAACTTAATGCGATCTGGCGGTTGTGGGGTGGAAAATGTTATAATTAATGTCGGGGTGCCGACATCATTTCCATTCTCCCGACGCGTTACCCTTTTGACTTGCGTCACTCTTTGAGAGGTTAGCTCCTCCAAGATTTCCACTTCTGACATATCTTGAACATCTCTAGAGAATACTACTCCTCGAGATGAGTTTAAGGATCTGTGTGGTTCAACGATGACCGCAGTATTTCCAATATGCGTCATTTTAACAACGCTGCTACTTTGCTTCGCAGACGTTGTTTCGATTAGCAAGGTACCATTTCTCAATTTTTTAATTGAATGTGGCGATCCACATGCTGACTGCACAGACCTGTTAATTACGAATGGGGAAACTTTGGATAGTGACCCTTCTTCTGTAGCACAGCGAACAACAAAAAAAGTATCCGTGTTACTAACATCACTATTATCGCTATTATCAGACAAGCTAGACCATAGCCTTTTAACA
Organism: Catonia carolina; assembly: GCA_035578175.1. NCBI lineage: Eukaryota > Metazoa > Arthropoda > Insecta > Hemiptera > Achilidae > Catonia > Catonia carolina. The sequence continues at coordinate 11,698,398 of JAQMRL010000010.1, forward strand.
CCGGGGGAAGGTTGTTTGTTGGACATTCTTATTTGCGCTTTTCCAGTCATCGTGGAGGCAAGGTGCGGGCGGAGAGATGACCCGCGCACGCCGCAGGTCCCTAGTAAAAAGAAGGACCCGGCCGAGTACTCCCGGCAGCCATCTCCCACATATTTCATCCGGGCCGGGGAGTCAGGTACTGCCTGACCCACTGATACCGACGTCCCAGAGGCTCGCACGCAGCAGTAAGAGCTCCGACACTCCTACTCATGGTCCACTTCTCGCCACAGTACCGAAGCGACTGGATGGGCTAAAGGATGGCGCAAGGCCTCGGCAGAGCAAGCTCACAGCAGCACAACCACAGTCCAGACCTTCCAATCCGGAAAGGGTTACGCACGACCAGCCCGCATCCCATCCTCGCCAGCATTATAAATATGTGTAAGATAACGTGGTGTATGTGTTGTGTGTAGGGTATGTAAATGTGTGTGTTGAAAGAAAGTGTGGTGTGTGTGATGTAGTATTATTGTTGTGTGTAGTGTAAGAGCAACCTGTGTATAGTTTTGAAATAAGGTTAGCTCTTAGCTGGGGTCCCGGGGTTGCCACACCCGCACACCCACATATATATGCATGGACGAGCATTCATATATATAAGAATGGGTGCCCCCTGGGGGCAGCTAAGAAACTACTAACTCATTCATTCTCCCACTATTATAACAACGCACTGGATTTCTTCCTACCACAGTCCAGCCTTTCTTAGTTTGCTCCTAATGTAAACAAATAATGACGTCACGGAGCATGCGCATTATATAAAAATGAGTACACGCTGATTAAAAAGTAACAACAAAATACTTTCACAAGTCTTTAAATACAAAATACTTTTAAAAGTATTTTTATAAATGAAATTGTTACGCCTATATCATATCATTTTTTTTTTATTCCTAATTTGTGTACGTTGAAATCTGTTCAATTTAGAACAATAAGCAACCCCATGACCCAATGAGATGAGGATGATGTGTATGACGTGTAAATGAGGTGTAGTCTGGTACAGACCCAGGCTGACCATTCCTGAAAGAGTATGGTTAATTAAACCCTAACCATCAAAGTACACCGGTAACCACTGTCTAGTATTCAAATCCATATAAAAGTAACTACCTTTACTAGGATTTTAACCAGGAACCTTCGTCTCCGAAAATCAGCTGTTAAACAGCTGTATATCATATCATGACTGATGTTTTAAGTATTTTAAGTACTTATAATTTAAAATATAGTTAACTTAATAAGAATACGACATTCATAAAGTCGCGGACTCTAGCGTGCACCCTGTAGTAGCTGGCTTTGGTTCGTTTACAGTAGGAGCAAACTAAGAACGGCTGAACTCTACACAGAGATGGGGCTCAAGCAATTAGGTTATCGGTTATTATACTCAGTTATAAATACACATGACAACCGATAACCTACTCAAAATAAAGTTATTGATTACTAAATGCAGTTTTACAGGCTATTTTTTTAAATAAAAATCAGTCCTAAAGGTTGTTGATTATTATTTGCAGTTTTAAATGCAAAGTTATCAGTTAATATACGCATTTCAATATTTTCGTACAGCTTGTAACGACGTTACCGTATTTTAAAAGGTTACATGTTAGTCGGTTAGCTATTTCATCAACATAGAAATATTTAAACACACATACTTGATCAATAGGTAAAATTAGTTGATACAGGGACATTTTAATATCTTAGTGTTCATTTAAAGCATAAATGAATTCAAATAAAACTGCAAAATTGAAACATACGAAAAAGTGAGGTTATGTCCGTAAACAAAAGAAAGGACTTTTATCTAATTTCGGTAATTATATAGAATCAGGGTCCTTTACTTAAGAAATAGAAAACAATTCAAATAACTGACCTCAGTACTTATACTGTAATAATATAATCACAACTCTCTAATTTCACGTACAACAAACATATGTTTCAACGGTAGATACAGTTCAATAAGAACATGGTATAAGTATAAAGGTGTGTCCGTCCAAAGTTCTAAATTTGTTCGCTCTGCGTATGACGTCATTAGCGCGGAGCACAGCAGCATTATTGATTTGTAAAACGCGGCTAAGTGTTTGAATATTACAAACGTGTTTAGTAAAAATCATTTTCTCAATTGAATGTACAATCTTCAAGATTGTCTACACATCTTTTAATGTAAGTCGAATGTAAATTCAGTTAACCTTAAAATATTTACAGTCCAGCCTCTCTTAGTTTGCTCCTAATGTAAACAAATAATGACGTCACTGAGCATGCGCATTATATCAAAATGTGTACACGCTGATTAAAAAGTAACAACAAAATACTTTCAAAAGTATTTAAATACAAAATACTTTTAAAAGTATTTTTTATAAATGAAATTGTTGAGCCTACATCATATCATGACTGATGTTTTTAGTACCGTAAGTACTTATAATTTAAAAAATCTGATGTGAAACACTCACACAACTTTCTCTTGCCAATGCAAATAATTAACAATAAACCTAACATTAGTATTAAAACATTAGAAATGAACAAAAAACTAACCTCAAAAAACATTAGTGAAATACGCAAAATTAAAATCGACCTCAGTTTAGCTTAAAAATACGGAAAATCGCTCATTCACGCTAAACTAGGCACTTTACAAAAAAATGCTCTAAATAAAAGTTGTAGATCTCATAATTTCCTATAAATTTTATTTTATACACTTTTGTCGTAAAATGCATTCTAAGGCCGAAAAAATAGATTTTTCACACGTTTTCGTGAGAGAAAACAGAAAATTGCTAATTACCGCTAAACTAAGCGTTATACAAAAAAATGTTTGAAATAAAAGTTGTAGAATTTTACATTCTCTACAACTTTTATTATATAACGTTTTGCGCTAAAATGCATATTAAAGCCGCAATCTTAAAAAGAAAATGTTTTTACGTAAAAACAGCCTCACGCAGAATTTCAGCAAACATGGCGCCTACCCTATCTTGTAGAGAATTAAAAATTGAGTAAACCAGGCGATTTTTAAAAAAAATCGTAGGACCAGTTTTTGAGAAAATCGCAAAAAAGTGAAAAATTATACGAATAAACTACTACTTCCGGTTGACCGATTTTGATGAAAATGTTCGTGTCGGGTCCGGTAGTGGTATGTAACTCAAGTTTTAAGTTTCAAGTTCGTACGATGTTCCGTTCTTGAGATATTCTGTTCACACACAGACACACACACACACACACACACACACACACACACACACACACACACAGACCAATCGCTAAAAACATGTTTTTTGGGTTCAGGGGGTCTGAAAACGTATAGATCCGGTGAAAAATCGACATGAAAACAATACTTTCCTTCCTATATATTCATATAGGCAAGAGAAAGTAAAAAACAGTTAACTTAATAGGAATAGGACATCCGTAAAGTCATAGACTAGCGTGCACCCTGTAGTAAAAGGGTTTTGTTTGTTGACAGTAGGAGCAAACTAAGAACGGCTCAACTGTAGTGCCTAAGTTATCATAACTCATTAGAAATATTTTTCTTTCCAATAAAACACTTTGTAACAAGTGCAACAACATTTTAAGGGGTTTAACCGCAACATACGCGTTTAATTAACACAATATTAAAATAATTTTTTTAATAGAAATTTTAAAAATTGCTAATTACCGCTAAACTAAGCGTTATACAAAAAAATGTTAAAAATAAAAGTTGTACAATTTTAAATTCTCTACAACTTTTATTAATACATTTTTGCGCAAAAAGCATATTAAAGCCGCAATCTTAAAAAAACAATTTTTTTACGTGAAAACAGCCTTACCAAGAATTTCAGCAAACATAACGCCTATCCTATCTTGTAAAGCATAAAAAAATTAGTAAATTTGGCGATTTTTAAAAAAATTTTAGAACCAGCTTTTGAGAAAATCGCAAACAAGTGAAAAATTACACGAATAAACTACTACTTCCGGTTGACCGATTTTGATGAAAATGTTTGTGCCGGGTCCGGTAGTGGTGTCTACCTTGGGTTTCAAGTTTCAAGTTCGTACAATGTTTCGTTCTTGAGATATTCTGTTCACACACACACACACACGCGCAAGCACGCACGCACACACACAGACCAATCGCTAAAAATATGTTTTTCAGGTTCAGGGGGGGTCTGAGAACGTGTATATCTGGTGAAAACTCGATTTTAAAAAATCAACATGAAAACAATACGTTTTCCTTCCTACATATTCATTAAAGGCAAGAGAAAGCAAAAAATTGTAAAATAGAATAACTAGGAGTAACAATGGAATTTATGTTTTTTTTTAGCTTATATTTGTTATTGAGAACTGTACATTATTAACAACTACCCAATCTGATCGCTGCTTTGCTGTATTTATTTGACGTGAATTAGTGACATGAGTTTGAACAGGGACCCCCAGTATAGTTTGTTTATGGATGGCTGTCAGCTGGTCACCATACAAAGTGACTTGCTCAACCGGTGTTACTTAACAAATAATAGCGACTTTCTACCAGCTGACTGACTGGGCTGGCCCGAAGGCCAGAAAATATGTTTGACCTTAATTATTTTAGAATACAGTTTGTTTTGGTTATTTATGTAATATACAGGTAGCCCCTACATACTTCTAAAAGTAATACATCATTGTGATAACACTATATAATTTTATACAAAAATCTGGTGTGAAACACTCACACAACTTCCTCTTGCCAACTCAAATAATGACCAATATAACCCAACATTAGTAATAAACAAAAAACTAAACTCAAAAAACATTACCTTATTTAATCATGAGTGAAAGACACAAAATGAAAATCGACCTCAGTTTGGCTTAAAAATATGGAAAACCACTCTTTCACGCTAAACTAGGCACTGTACAAAAAAATGCTTTAAATAAAAGTTGTAGATCTTTTAATTTCCTATAAATTTTATTATATACACTTTTGTCGTAAAATGCATACTAAAGCCGAAATCTTTTAAAAAAATCGATTTTTCACACGTTTTCGTGAGAAAAAAACAGAAAATCGCTAATTACCGCTAAACTAAGCGTTATACAAAAAAAAATGTTTAAAATAAATGTTGTAGAATTATAAATTCTCTACAACTTTTATTTATACATTTGTGCGCTTAAATACATATTAAAGCCGCAATCTTAAAAAAAATTTTTTACGTAAAAACAGCCTCACCAAGAATTTCAGCAAACATGACGCGTACCCTATCTTGTAAAGCATAACAAATTTAGTAAAGCAGGTGATTTAAAAAAAAAAAAATCGTACGATTTTAAGAAAATCGCAAAAAAGTAAAAAATTACACGAATAAACTACTACTTCCGGTTGACCGATTTTGATGAAAATGTTCGTGTCGGGTCCGGTAGTGGTATGTAACTTACGATTCAAGTTCAAGTTCGTACGATGTTCCGTTCTTGAGATATTCTGTTCACACACACACACACAGACCATTCGCGAAAAATATGTTTTTTGGGTTCAGGGGGTCTGAAAACATGTATATCTGGTGAAAACTCGATTAAAAAATCGACATGAAAACAATACTTTCCTTCCAATATATTCATATAGGCAAGAAAAAGTAAAAAATTGTTAAATAGAATAAAATAGGAGTAACAATGGAATTACGTTTGCCTTAATTATTTTAGAATACAGTTTGTTTTGGTTATTTATGTAATAAACATACTTATAAAAGTAATACATCATTGTGATAACACTAATTATATAATTTAACAAAAAAGATAATTTTTAACTTTGTGATAGCTCTGCTTTTACACAATAACCTCTTAAAAATAATAGGCCTGTAGTCTACCATATAGTTTAATAACAGTGTTTGTAATGAAATCGGAATTAATAAGTATACAAATAAAACTTTCTTATTTTTAAAGTAGTTTGATAATTATAAATAAATTGAAGGTAAGGAAACTTTATTTTAAGTGTTTTTAAAGTTCATGCTTAATCGTGTGTATGCCTTAATACTGTATTTATTAACACTAAATTTCATTTCATTTTTGAGTTAAACTTTGAGAATATGATGTATATTACATACAGTCGGACCTATATTTATTGAACTTCTATAAATCGAAATTCTCTACATGACAAGTATTTCCCGAGTCCTGTGATTTTTTTTAACAACATTATTTGCAATCAGTGTTTTAAATATAAACTATAAACAAATTTTTTGAATTCACAAATCACAAGTTGAGGCCTCATTACCCTGAGTACCTACCTCTCATTATATCAATTATTCATGTGTTAAGTAACATTTTGTAAAGCAGTGAAATTTTAATGGAAAAATGTTTCTGTATATCGAAAACAAATTCTACAATTTTTTTTTCTCTTTAATTCTTTATTTACAAATGTAAAATTTTACAAGCAAATGTGATGATTATGATAATAATGTAAATGACATGATAGGCATGAGAGGGGTAGGGCCTCCATTGGTGCCTCTCCGAGAATGAAATTTGTGTATCAAATTACCAGGTCTCTACTCCAGCGTCTTTTAAGGCGTCTAGGGGGATTATCAGGTAAATGGAAGGTGGGAAGTGAAGGTTAAACAGTATTTTAAACTTTAACAATTTTTACGTTTTATATTTTTAATCGACCCCACCAGGTTGGTCTATAGGTAAAGTCGTTGATGAGTCAGCAACTAATAATGTACAGGGTGAGCATAAAGTCTTGCCCTGATTATAAAAATTTATTGCAGAATAACTGTTTGACATAATAATTTAAATTTGATGCTGTTACATAGGTTAGTGTTAATAGTTTTTTTTAAGATTACTTACATTAGTAAACTTCAACGTGTGCCCCCTTGGTAGCTCGGAGAATGTCAAAGCGGTATTCCAGTTCCCGCCAGGTGTTTTGTAACATGTGTTCTGTCACAGTACCCACAGCAGCTTGTATCCTAGCCTTCAGTTCGTCAACGTCAGCAACTGGTGTGGCGAAGACTCTATCCTTGATATAGCCCCAGAAAAAAAAGTCAAGGGGAGTAATGTCTGGAGAGCGGGGTGGCCAGGGTGTTGGACCATCCCTTCCAATCCACCGATCCGGAAATGTTTCATCCAGGAAATTACACACTATCAAAGCCCAGTGGGGCGATGCCCCATCTTGCTGGAAAATTATCCATGGTTGATATTCTTCTAACTGTGGTGCAATGAACTGTTGCAAAACATCTAAGTAAATGTTAGCGTTAATGGTGTTTTCCGTGATGAAACATTTCCGGATCGGTGGATTGGAAGGGATGGCCCAACACCCTGGCCACCCCGCTCTCCAGACATTACTCCCCTTGACTTTTTTTTCTGGGGCTATATCAAGGATAGAGTCTTCGCCACACCAGTTGCTGACGTTGACGAACTGAAGGCTAGGATACAAGCTGCTGTGGGTACTGTGACAGAACACATGTTACAAAACACCTGGCGGGAACTGGAATACCGCTTCGACATTCTCTGAGCTACCAAGGGGGCACACGTTGAAGTTTACTAATGTAAGTAATCTTAAAAAAAACTATTAACACTAACCTATGTAACAGCATGAAATTTAAATTATTATGTCAAACAGTTATTCTGCAATAAATTTTTATAATCAGGGCAAGACTTTATGCTCACCCTGTATTTCATTGTTTTTTTCAGATGAAATTTATTGTAGCACCATTGTTGTTAACAATATTACAAAATATCTCCTCAACATTTGGAGCGAATATTCTGGTTTTTATGCCACTACCATTTCCGAGTCATATAAGATCATATAAACCACTATTTAAAGAATTAGCGTCAACTGGTCACGATGTTACATTTTATACGGGTTCACCGTTTAATGAACAAATACCAAATATGAAACAAATTGTAATCGATAATATGGCACGCCATATGGATGAATTTCTTCGTAAGTACCATGCCTTTAGTATATCACTATTTTTATTATAAGAATACTGAAAAAATTGATGTGAAACATTCACACGACTTTTACTCGCCAATGTAAATAATCAAAAACCAACTTAATTTTAATCGTAAGTGAATAATGTAAAATGAAAATCAACCTTTATAGCACTTGAAAATACAGAAAATCACTAATTAAATCTAAATATTTTTACTTTCTACAACCTTGATTATATATACTTTTAACCTATAATGCATATTAAGGCTGAAATCTTTAAAATATCCCGTTTTTTACCAATTTTCATGAGAAAATACAGAAAATCACCAATAAACTAATAATCACTAATAAACTAAACTAAGTTTTGATGAAAAACATTTTTAAGTAAAAGTTGTAGATTTTCTAATTTTCTACAATTTAATTATACACTTTTGCGCTAAAATTCATATTAAGATCGCAATCTTAAAAACAATTTTTTTTCATGACGAGATCACAGCCCTCAAGAATTTTAGCAAACATGGTGCTTACCCTATACTGTTGAACATAAAAATCTACTATCAAACTAAGCGTTGTAGAAAAAAAATTTGACCTAAAAGTTGTAGGTTTTCTAATTTTCTACAACTTTAATTATACACTTAATTGCGCTAAAATGCACAATAAGGTTGCCATCTTAAAAAGAAAACACTTTTTCACCACGAGATCACAGCCACCAAGAATTTTAGTAAACATGGCACTTACCCTATCCCATGTTGTTTAGGTCATCAGCCGAAAAGCTGGTTTGAACCTTTAGAGGTTTTACTAAGTAAAACGAGGAGTGAGGTGGTTTACCATTGTCTTCCTCACTGAATGGAAAAGTATGCTTATCAGCATGCCAGGCCCTCTGAAAAGCACATATTTTCCACTCTGCAAATGACACCTTCACTTCATTCACCACAGGGTCTGGCTGTATAATGAAATTCATTACTTTCAGAGGAGATAACTCTGATTAGTGTCACAGTACACCTCTACCTCTTCTGTTCTTAAATAATGGTTCAGTCATTTAATTGGCTGACCATGTGATAAGAAACAGAACTATTTATTTTAGCCCTGCAACGAACAGATTGAGAGTAAAAAATATGACCCTCCGCCTGTCTGTTATGGGCAGATCCTATCCCACAGAACATAAAAAATGTAGTAATGAGCTAATTTTTTTTAAAAAAATCATAGGGCCAATTTTGAGAAAATTGTTAAAAACTGTTACAAAGAAATTTTGTGAATAAATAGGCCGACCATTCCAAAGTTTTTTTTTTTGTTTAATGTCCAACTGTTATGCAATTACTGCTAATTCAGACGAAGGATGAAATGATTTTTTGTAACGCATGAAAATATGCCAGGCCTGAATGGGATTCGAACCCAAGACCGCATGATTAGAGGCAAGCACGTTAACCAACTACGCCAATGTGTACACCATCAAAGTACACCGGTAACCAATGTCTAGTATTCAAATCCGTATAAAAGTAAAACTACCTTTACTAGGATTTGAACCAGGAACCTTCTTCTCCAAAAATCATCTGACTTGCAGTGATGTCCTCACCTTTAGACCAACTCGATGGATCATATCCAAATTATTGTTTGGTAATTCCTAATATGTGTACGTTGCAATCTGTTCAATTTAGAACAATAAGCAACCCCATGACCCAATGAGATGAGGATGATGTGTATGACGTGTAAATGAGGTGTAGTCATGTACAGACTCAGGTCAACCATTCCTGAGAGAGTATGGTTAATTGAACCCCAACCATCAAAGTACACCGGTAGCCACTGTCTAGCATTCAAATCCGTATAAGAGTAACTACCTTTACTAGGATTTGAACCAGGAATATTTGTCTCCGAAAGTCAGCTGTTAAACAGCTGATTTTGGCGACGACTTTACCTCTAGACCAACCCGGTGGGTTCCAAATTATTGAATAAATATTCTTCAAAAATTCAATCTAATTACTAAGAACTACTACTACTACTGCTATCAATGTAGCGCATTGTATGTTGAAACTGCCCATAACAGGTAGATGAAGAGTTACATCATAGTTTTTGCTTGAACAAAAACCAACTTATGCAGGTAGAAAATACATCAATAAATTGCCTCACGTTTTAAAAAGTTGTGACAATTTAAGTCATTTTAAAAAAAAAGCTAAAGTAATATTTGATTGATGAAACATTTTACAGTGTGCACGAATTCCTTTCTAAATAGTTTTGGTATTTAACTTCTAATTAAACAAATATTGTGTACAATTTGATACAAAGGGGTTCATGATAAGCCTACTGAGTTAAGCAGTAGCAGGAAAAAATTATTGGTAAGTGATGAATTTATCATTGTGTTTGATTTTTTGATTTTTCATTGTGTGTGATATTTGATTCAATGGGGTTCATGACAAGCCTACTGAAATAAGCAGTAGCAAAAACAATTTTTTGGTAGTAAGTGATGAATTTATCATTGGTGATAAACTTTCAGTTTATCAGTTTTATCTTGAAATGTCCTATACTCCCTTTGGAGTCTCCTGGATGGGAAAAAAAAGTTCACTTGATCTGCTAGTTACAGGGCTAAAAATAAATAGTTCTGTTTCTTAAAATATGGTGACCCAATTATATGAAGTAATAATACAGAAACAATTTTATGTTACAGAAACAAGTCTAAAAGAAGACAAAAATGCAATAACCGGTTGGAGACATATAAATTTCCTTTGGAAAAGAGCTATTTTTGCTTGTGAAAAATTATTTGAAAATCCAAAGATTCAAGAATTAATTCGGTCAACGGATTTATCGTACGATGTTATATTATTAGAGACATTTTTCTCTCACGAACCGTTTGTCGCGTTAAGTCATAAATTTAACGCACCGATAATAAATCTTCATCCAATTAAAGCTGAAGAATGGATTAGTGATGTTTTAAAAAATCCTCAACCATTATCGTACGTACCAAATATTCGATTACCAGCTACAGATCGCATGAATTTCTACGAACGAATTCAAAATGTTATATTAAGTTTAATTCACACATTGACCGGTCATTTTTACTATATACCAGAACAAGAGAAACTCATGAAAAAATTTTTCAAATATCCAGGATCTGAAACGTTGCCTTCATTATTATCATTATTAAAAAATACTTCATTAACTTTTCTTGATAGCAACTCTATTATCAGTTCGACATCACCACATCTACCGAACTTTATTTCAGTCGGAGGAATTCACATTTCTGACAACAAAAAATTATCAGATGTAAGTAATAGTACTACTTGAGTCGCAGCTCCGTGTATAGTTGGAAGGAATGTAGCGTATTGTTATAGTAGTGGGACAATGAGCCAGGACAGTTGACTCGTTCTTAGTTTGCTCCTACTGTCAACAAACAAAAGCCACCTTCTACAGGGTGCACACTAGAGACTGCGACTTTACGGATTTCGTATTCCTATTAAGTTAACTATTTTTTTAAATTATAGGAACTTAAAGTACTAAAAACATCAGTCATGATATGATGTAGGCCTAACAATTTCATTAAGAAACAAAAATTAAAAAGTATTTTGTATTTAAATACTTTTGAAAGTATTTTGTTGTTACTTTTTAATCAGCGTGTACACATTTTGAAATAATGCGCATGCTCAGTGACGTCATTATTTATTTACATTAGGAGCAAACTAAGAGAGGCTGGACTATAGTAGTATTTCACAGTTGATGCTTTTGTAGCGGTAGCGTGTACAAACTAGACTAAAAAAATATTCTTATCATCCGACGCAATAATTTAACAAATACCTATCAGGTTATTAACTTGGTCAGATTCATAATATTTAACTTACCAATTCATATCAAAACATGTAAATAAATAATATGTACAAACAAATATGTTATATACGGAAAGTTCTCCCAGCATGCATCACTCATTCAATATACCTCACCCGTACCCTTCACCCCGCAACTAGACGGAGCTGGGACTCAAGAGAAAATATTTCAAATATCCAGGATCTGAAACGCTGCCTTCATTATTATCATTACTAAAAAATACTTCATTAACTTTTCTTGATAGCAACTCTATTATCAGTTCGACATCACCACATCTACCGAACTTTATTTCAGTCGGAGGAATTCACATTTCTGACAACAAAAAATTATCAGATGTAAGTAATAGTTCTGCTTGAGCTTCGTGTAGTTGAAAGGAATCCAGTGCGTTGTTATAGTAGTGGGAGAATGAATGAGTTAGTAGTATGAGGCATGTTCAGAAAGTAAGTACCGTTTTAAAAAAAAAACAAGTAAAACAATTTTTTCAACACAATTTTATTTCTACATGAAAGCCCAAACCTTAAACTATTTTTCGACATAGTTTCCACCGATGTTCAAACACTTGTCGTAGTGGGTGATCAATTTGTCTATACCCTCTTCATAGAAGGTTCCCGCCAACGAATGTAGCCACGGCAGTTTTCATTTCATCGTCGGTTTCAAAGCGTTGGCCACCTAGCTCGCGCTTCATGTGCAGAAACAAGTGGTAGTGAAATTTGTTGGAAGTCGTCAGATAGTATTGTCATAGTGAAACGTCTGTTCTCTTGGATTTTTTCATCAACTACCCTTACCAGATCATTGGTGGCGAGCGAAGGCCGACCGCTCCGATTCTCATTATGCACATTTGTTCGACCACCATTGAACATTCTAACCCACTTTCCCACCATTCCTTCACTCATCCAGCCCTCCCTGTAAACATCTCGAAGTTGATGATCAATTTCGGCCGGTTTCACATTCCTTGCATTCAAAAATCTTATTACAGGACGAATCTCACAATCGGCGGGATCACTAATTGTCTTAAACATTTTGAACGTTCAGAGAAAACTGAAAACACAATGTAGAACAACTACAATGACATGAGTCGATAGCCAGTGAACAAGGACGACTAGTGCGCATGCGCGGAACACCGATTGCAGCGCTACAGTGGCAGTAGAATGAAACGGTACTTACTTTCTGAACACGCCTCGTATTTCACAGCTAATGCTTTTGTAGTGGTAGCGTGTACTCACTAGACTAAAAAAATATTCTTATCATCCGGCGCAATAATTTAACAAATACCTACCAGGTTATTAACTTGGTCGGATTCATGATATTTAACTTACCAATTCATATCAAAACATGTAAATAAATAATTGTAATACGAGTAAGTACAAACAAATATGTTAAATACGGAAAGTTTGAAAACGAATGTTTTGTATCAAAGTAATAGAACAATCGTTCTCCCAGCATGCGTCACTCATTTAATACACCTCACCCGTACCCTTCACCCCGCAACTAGACAGAGCTGGGCCTCAAGCAGTACATTGTGTAAACTATACTATTTTTAAAAGCTGATGAGCTCTGAATGTATGCATTGCCCCCCCCCCCCACCCACTTCATAGCTACCCAATGACTTGCCAGCAACGTTGCCAATACTTGCTCTTGTAGCTCTGTTATATCACACTGTGGTAAGAAGACTGTTGCAACTGAAATTTTGAACTTTTACACATTACGTAGTAGCTGATATTCATACCTTTAGGCTAGAATAAAGTACTACTTCAAAACCTTATTATTAAATAATACCAAGTTAATAATAATAAGGTTAAAATTTGAATATTTCCGTTATTTGTACCATGTAAATTAAAACATGATCCATCAGATTAAACAATCCAATTTAATTTAAATTAATCAGTACATATGGTATGCTGTTGTTTAGGTCATCAGCCGAAAGGCTGGTTTGAACCTGTAAAGACTTTACTCAGTAAAACGAGGAGTGAGGTGGTTTTCCATTGCCTTCCTCACTGAGTGGAAAAGTACGCTTATCAGCATGCCGGGCCCTCTGGAAAGCACATATTTTCCACTCTGCAAATGACATCTTCACTTCATTCACCACAGGGTCTGGCTCTATAGTGAAATTCATTACATTCAGAGGAGATAACTAACTCTGATTAGTGTTTTTTACACCTCTGCCTCTTCTGTTCTTAAATTATTTAGTCATTTAATTGGCTGACCACGTGATAAGAAACAGAGGTATTTATTTTAGCCATGCAACAAACAGATTGAGTGTAAATAATTTGACATTCCATCTGCCTGTCATGGGCAGGCATATGGTATATACTCATGAACTTGGACTAAAATTTTAAACGCTTATTTCTCCAGAAGTATATTTTTGAGTTGCAACACTCTTCTTCCTACAGTGCAATATAATATTTCATCAGTTATTTTCATATAGCCTAATATATCAGTCTTGCCCTAAAATGCATATTAAGGCCGAAATCTTAAAAAAGAGAACAGTTATTTTCCAACGAGAGCACAGCTCCCCACAAATTTCAGGAGACATGCTTACTCTATCTTGTAGAACGCAAGAATCATGTAGTGAATGAGGCGATTTTAAATAAATTCGTAGGAGCCAGTTTTGAGGAAACTGCATGAATAAACTACTACTTCTGGTTGACCCATTTTGATGAAAATGTACCTACATGTCGGGTTCTCTTACGATACCTAACTTAAGTTCCAAGTATGAACTTAGTACGCTATTCTGTTCTTGAGATATCCTTTTGTTTAATTTATTTAAAGTCACGTCAATGGGGCTTGGTCATTGGCGACGACTAATGGTTGGTTTTTGTACTGCAACAGTCGATTTTAATGTGTTAAAATTTCCAGTCGCGAGCCCAGAATCAAACCCAGGACCTCCGCGTTGTAGGATAATGTACTACCACTACACTATGGACGTGGCCTGAATATCTTTATTTCATATAATGAATTAATACAATAATTTCACTAACCTTCTTTTTAAACTGCGTCACCCTTATTTTAATTTTCACTTACACGTGTTTCGGTGGATCCGCCATCATCAGAGTAAATAACATATAATTGAAACTAAAAACATTATTTATTAAAAATCTATAGAAGATGATACATCTTCAGTCACTTGTATAAAAGTTTATACAAGTTTATATAACAGTTTGTATAAAGTTATGTAAAGCTTGTATAACAGTTTTATACAAGTGACTGAAGATGTATCATCTTCTATAGATTTTTAATAAATAATGTTTTTAGTTTCAATTATATGTTATTTACTCTGATGATGGTGGATCCACCGAAACACGTGTAAGTGAAAATTAAAATAAGGGTGACGCAGTTTAAAAAGAAGGTTAGTGAAATTATTGTATTAATTCATTATATGAAATAGAAATATTTAAACTGCAGGATGCATTATAAAGATTTATTTTTGAATGAATATCTTTAGTTTCTTAAAGTAATAAATATTATTATATAATAAATAATAATAAAATAATAGTTTTATTACGCGGGCTAAAAGTTTTACTATGCTGTGTGACAAAATATTGAAATATTTTTAAAAAATCTACATAAAAACAATGCTTCAAACTTACCTTGGATGCGTACTTCTTATTTTATCTTATAATTACTGCAATTACAGGATCTTGAAAAATGGATTAACGACTCTCCACATGGTGTAATATATCTTAGTTTTGGTTCACACATTAAGATTTCTGATTTGGAACCTGAAAAATTAAATGTGTTCTTAAAAGTACTTGGAAATCTTCCACAAAGAATACTTTGGAAATGGGAAAAAGATGGAAATATACCAGGGCAACCACCGAATGTAAAAACTTCAAAATGGTTTCCACAGCTTGACATATTAGGTAAATATTTTCTTTTGTGAACTTTTTACATTTTTAGAATTAAATTTAGAATTTTTAACCATAGGATTCAATATGGTGAAATTTATATTTTGAAGAATGTTTGATATTTCTTGACAGTTTTTCTTTCTTTTTGTAGTTTGAAAGTTTTAATGATCATAATTATCTTCACTCTTGTAATTAAGGGTCATCAGTCTGAAAGATGATTTAAATTTTAAAATGTATACAGGGTGATTCATGAAGTTCTCCCCCCACTTCTACAGCACATTGTACTAGTAAAAATAATGAAAAAATGTTATATAAACATAGGTCCGAAAACGCTTCGTTAGCGAGTTACAGCTAGCGAAAGATTTCGCCTGAATTCCTGGGCAAAGAGTAAAATAAAGCCATACTGAACTTTTGGAAAGGTTAATTAAGTAAGAAATGTCGTGGATTCTTATGTAATTTTACCTGATAAAGCTAATAAAATAGGTTTCAGAACTGTACCTGTAGTAGTTTTTGAGGGATTCACGGTTAAATGCAAAAAATTGGGGCACGAAACAATGTTTTTTTAAGTTTCATGTACAATAACTTTGTTAAATTGGTAATAAATACATAAAATCAACAAACATTAATTGTAGAGAATTTAATTCTGAGAAAATTGATATAATCAAAGTCTAAAATAAAACAGAAATAAGTATCAAAAAATCGATTTTATTCAGTATAATACATTACTAGTTTTAAGCAAAATTAATCAGGTTGGGCCAACCGTACGCACCTTTTTATAATAGATGTTCGAAAATGAGGCCATCATTATCAATACATTTTGCAGCACGTTTGTGTATTGCTTTTGTTGCGTTTCTTAATTTTTCAGGGCTTCCCTGTATCTGCACAGCCGAATCCATAATACGGGCAATTAATTCATCACGAGAATTCACTTTTGTCTTGTATACAATGTCTTTCATCCATCCCCAGATGCAATAATCCAATGGAGATAGATCTGGGGATCTTGGTGGCCAAGGGTGAGGCCCTCCACGACCAATCCAGTGTCCAGGAAATTGATGATTTAAATAAGCAGAAACGGCACGTGAAAAGTGGGGAGGTGCTCCGTCATGCTGGAAGTACAAATTTTGTCTGAGACGTAAAGGAACATTCTCTAACAGCTGCGGCAACTCTTCTTGAAGGAAATGCAAATACAACTCAGCATTTAGGCGTCCAGGTAATATGAAAGGTCCAATCAGCCGATTGTGCAAAAGGCCACACCAGACATTGACGCTAAATCGGTGTTGAAAGTTCTGTTCCACTACCTCATGTGGATTTTCTTCTGCCCATGAGTGTTCATTGTGCAAGTTATTGACACCATCCCGAGTGAATTGTGCCTCATCCGTAAACAAAATACGCTTGTAGAGTTGATTATTAATATTCAAAAAGTTGCAAAACTCCAAGCGAAGCGGACCATCCCCTGGCTGTAGATGTTGAACCTTTTGTTTATGAAACGGATAAAATTTGTTTCGATTTAGTGACCTCCACACCGTTGACTGCGAAACTCCTATCCGCCTAGAAATACGTCGTGTACTTACACCTGGACTGCGATGAACAGCATTAATAACAATATCATCATCAAGTTGGACAGCTCGTTCATAATTGGTTCTAGTACTTGGTAGTGATCCTGTTTCCCGAAGAGTACGAAAAGTTCCTGAAATTGTTTTGGTATCTGGAATCCTCCTATTAGGGTAACGTAGTTCATATTCTACTACAGCAGCTCTAGCATTACCATTACAGTAACCCAAAATAAAAACCATATCAGCGTATTCCTCTGATGTAAATAAGTAAGGCATTTTTTCGCTGAATAAACAATCGAATTATAACTCACAAAAAAATTGCATTTAATAACACGATTCACAGAACCCGATCTCCTGCTGTAGCTTGCAAAACACCACTAATACACAGTTCTAACGTAACAGTACAGAATACCATTGTTGATCAGCTGTTATTCGTGCGTTACCAACTTAGAAATTAATAAAACAAAAAACTGCATTTCGATTATTAGTAAACAATAATTGGAAAATGTTTGCTTCATTTATTTTCGAACATTTAATGTAAATTTTTATTTAAAAAAAAATACAACGTAATAAAACATGATATTTTTATTTACAAACAAATTTATTTAACAGTTCATCTTGTTTTCTCAATTTATCTCATCATTAAGGAACAAACATTTTGTTTTTGTTTTATTTTAACTAAATACCGTACGGTATTTCTTTACAGATAGTAATGTATTATACTGAATAAAATCGATTTTTTGATACTTATTTCTGTTTTATTTTAGACTTTGATTATATCAATTTTCTCAGAATTAAATTCTCTACAATTAATGTTTGTTGATTTTATGTATTTATTACCAATTTAACAAAGTTATTGTACATGAAACTTAAAAAAACATTGTTTCGTGCCCCAATTTTTTGCATTTAACCGTGAATCCCTCAAAAACTACTACAGGTACAGTTCTGAAACCTATTTTATTAGCTTTATCAGGTAAAATTACATAAGAATCCACGACATTTCTTACTTAATTAACCTTTCCAAAAGTTCAGTATGGCTTTATTTTACTCTTTGCCCAGGAATTCAGGCGAAATCTTTCGCTAGCTGTAACTCGCTAACGAAGCGTTTTCGGACCTATGTTTATATAACATTTTTTCATTATTTTTACTAGTACAATGTGCTGTAGAAGTGGGGGGAGAACTTCATGAATCACCCTGTATAATAAGTAAAAATCTGGTGTAAAACACTCACACAACTTTCTCTTGCCAATGCAAATAATAATTAACAATATAACCTAACATTAGTAATAAAATATTAGAAATAAACAAAAAACTAACCTCAATAAACATTACCTCATTTGAATCATATATGAAAGACGCAAAATGAAAATCGATCCGTTTGCTTTAAAAATACGGAAAATCACTCTTTCACACTAAACTAGGCTCTGTAGAGAAAAATGCTTTAAATAAAAGTTGTAGATCTTTTTATTTTCTATAAAATTAATTATACACACTTTTGTCGTTAAATGCATACTAAGGCCGAAATCTTAAAAAAATTGATTTTTCACATGTTTTCGTGAGAAAAAAAACAGAAAATCGCTAATTACCGCTAAACTATGCGTTATACAAAAAAAAGGTTTGAAATAAAAGTTGTAGGATTTTAAATTCTCTACAACTTTAATTATGCAAATGTTTAAGCTAAAATGCATATTAAAGCCGTAAACTTAAAAAAACAGTTTCTTAACGTGAAAACAGCCTCACCAAGAATTTCAGCAAACATTGCGCCTACCCTATCTTGTAAAGAATAAAAAATTGAATAAACCAGGCGATTTTAAAAAAAAAATCGTAGGACCAGTTTTTGAGAATATCACAAAAAGTGAAAAATTACACGAATAACCTACTACTTCCGGTTGACCGATTTTGATGAAAACGTTCGTGTTGAGTCCGGTAGTGGTATGCAGCTTAAGTTCTATAAAATTAATTATACACACTTTTGTCGTTAAATGCATACTAAGGCCGAAATCTTAAAAAAATTGATTTTTCACATGTTTAACATATTAGAACAATAATTTAACATATTAGAACATATTTTCACATTTTGATTGCACTAAATTGCTCTGGTTTCTATCTATGAGAATGTAATCATGAATAAAATCTTTGAAGTGATAATGTACATAAAGCAAAATACTTTTTCACAGAATTTAAATGTTCACCACCACAACACAAGAAACAGAATTAATTACTAAGTTGCTAATCACGACGCTAAATTGTTTGAACAAAAACCGACTTTTGCAGATAACGGTTGTTTTATTAAGGACGCAACCCTGATTATAAGAAGATAGCCGTTCCGAATAAATCGTCAATATTGCGCTCGATAAATAAATTCCGTAGAACTGGTAGTGTGTACTCGATGAGAAACCACCTCGCCAGCCAACAAAGTTAACCACGGAAGTTCTTGACTTGTTATAGATGCATTTATTGTACCAGCTTTCAAGGTTAAAACGGCTATGACGAGAAACGTAATAGGAAAATGAGGAAGGCACTGTTATTGACAACAAAGGAAACACAATTGATTGACGGAATACACTTCTAATTACGACACAGAAATAATACAAGTTACAAGATATTTACTTACATAAATTCGACGGCTTGATGAAACGACGTTATAAAAACACATTGAACTTATAGGTTATTAAAGTAATGCAAACGATAAATTCACTATAATTGTCATAAACGTTAAGTAACGTGATAATTGTACTAAACACTGACTTTACATGACACATTATAAACACTGACATAAAACAAATTAAAGAGTGAATGACATTATCCTACAATATTGTCGAACTGAGACACAACACAAAAAATGTACAGTTTGGCTGTCCATTTAGAAGTGACCTGAACCGTACTAAAAGAGCGAGCTCCATCGGATCACTGTGGAACAGAGAAAGAACAAAGACAAAGAGAGGTTAATTAAGCCGGCAACTGACATTAGAATACGCTAATATTACACGAAGTCAAAAAGGGAAATTATCGGAAATTACTATAGGCAACGACTTCGAAAAGCTATTCGGCGCACAGATTAAAAATTTATCAGAACGGCTTTGAATGGTTAACAATAATGCCTCAAAAATGTTTTCATATACTTTACCACGAAACTCCCGAAATTCTTTGAATAAAGGAGGTAATTTTTTATTTGAATTTAGGAGGATTTCTCAAGGGTTTAATGTAAATATTCAATTTAAGGAGTATTTTGAATTTATTAGAGGTGTGACTGTAATGCAATTTATTACAATGAATTCAATTTTTAAAATATAATTTAATTTTTCCCATAAAAGGCAAGTGGAGTGTTAAATTATTTGCACTCAGTCTGCTAGTTCCAGGGCTATAAAAAATAGTTCTGTTTCTTATAACAAAGTCAGGCAATTATATGACTGAAGAAATTTATGGCTATATAATATAATATTATAATATATATATATATATATATATATATATATATATATATATTATAATATATATAATTAAAGTGCTCACTGTAAGTAGTAGTGCTCACTGTAAGTTGAAAGGAGGATATATATATATATATATATATATATATATATATATATATATATATATATATATGCCTATAATATTTATATTATATGACTCAAGAATAAAAGAGGTAGAGGTGTAAAAGAGACCATTTTTTTAAAAATTGTAACAGTTCTCTCAGAGAAATGGATTTCATTATACAGCTAGACCCTGTGGTGAATGAAGTGAAAGTGCCATTTGCAGTGTAGGAAGTAGATGCTTTTCGGAAGGCCTGGCATGCTGACAAGCATGCCAGGCCTAATAATTATTTTAACCATTACATTTAACAAAAAAAATGTTTTCTACTTTTTAATATGCATTTAATTTTTCCGCTTTTATGTTTCAAAAACTCAACACATTCACTATCATGCATGTTAACAAAACACAGCTTACAAAACTTTCCAACTTCAGTCTACAAGAAAATCGAAACGAACCGATACAATTCCAAAAAATAACTGAAGAAACTAAAAATGAGTTAGACACAGGCAGGTGAAAACAGTTGTATTGAACTAGTCACAGACATTAATTATTTTAATGATATGAAATAAACAATCTGAAATGATAAACAATGAATTACTGGAATTGTTTACTCTCCTGTTATAATTCAAGCGCATTAGTCTTGTATTACTTGTGACCAAAAATAAAACTGAATCTATAATAAAAACCTACTAATCATAAATAATGTAACGAAAAATAGTAACAATGTAAGAGTAACAATAATAAAATTTCAGTTATTAATATTGTAAACTAATGTTTTACAAAACATTTTCTAACAAATGAATTAAACATGTTTTCATTATAATATTAAGCTTAGAGCGAATCAGTGTCGTATGGAATTTTGTTTTGATCATGCTGTGGGTATTTTTAATTAATACGCATGCTCACTTGTATTGCTGGTTGCCTACGTCGAAGTACTCGTAGCGTAGACAGACTCTGGTATTACTTAGTTAACCCTCTAGAGATTCAAACCAGCCTTTCAGCTGATGACCTAAACAACAATTGAATTCAACTAATGACTTTCTGTCTGTGTATTTTCAGTTCATCCAAAGTGTCTGGCCTTCATAACGCATGGTGGGTTTCATAGCGTATTTGAAGCAGCATATTTTGGAGTTCCAATAGTAGGTGTACCTATATTTTTTGACCAAGAAAGCAACTTAATTATGGCTGAAAATAAAGGATTCGCTCAAATGATAAAATTACCAAATTTATCTATCAATACATTATCAACAGCTCTTAATAACGTCCTCAATAATCAAAGGTATGTAGGCCTATTAATTTTTAAAAATCTCACTTAAAACATTCCTTATAATATAAAAAAATCTCACACACTCCACGTACAATAAGAAATCCATGACCATAAGAACAAAAATTAGACACTACCAGACAGTAGTACAACCTAGTGCAACTTATTGTTGTGAAACACTTTTCTCACTAAGACCCAACAAATCTAAAATAAACAATGCACTTAAAGTTGAAAGGAGGATCCTAAGAACGTGCATAGGAAGAAAACACCAAAAAGAAGGAATTTGAACACTGTTGCCATATAAAGAAGTCTATAAACAAACGGATAACATGTTAAGACACGATAAGAAAAAAGAGGGTATCTTTTTTCGGACATGTACTCAGAACACCAGAAACCAGGATCTTAAGACAGTTAACGGAAAAGTCACTAAAAGAAAAAAAACACGTCAAGGTGGATCGCAGAGATTAAAGAAGACATGGACAAGCTTGGGCTTACACTACTCGACCTAAGAAACAAAACTGAAAACTCAAACTTCTTCACACCCTTAACACCAGATTTGAAGAACCCCAAAAATCCACTAGTCTGTTCAGAGGCCGCAAGACTAGCAAGATCCCAGAATATGAAAAACTACTGGGAAAAAAGGAGACTGCAGCAACAATGCAGAAACTAAGACTCTACATTTATTTGATTCATGTGATCTACTGAGGTCTCAATAGCTAAAAAAAAAAATCTGGTGAGAAACATTCACACAACTTTCTCTTGCCAATAAAAATAATAAAAAACAACCTTATTTTAATCAAGAGTGATTGACGCTAAATTACGAGGGTCATTCGTAAAATAAGGTTCCCATGATTTTTAAAAATAGACAGCTATATTTTTTATCTTAGTGTTATACATCAATTTAAAGCTTAAAACTTACACTATTTTCTACATAATCGCCAATTCTGTCCAAACACTTTTGCAGACGATGCTCCAACTTTTCTATCCCCATGTTGTAGAATTCTGCCACCAATCCTTAGAGGAATCGAGTAAACTCTTCCTTGACTTCATCATCGGTACCAAAGCGTAGGCCACCCAAGTGTTCCTTTAATTTTGGGAAAAAGTGATAATCACTTGGGGCTAAGTCCGGGCTGTAGGGAGGTGGGGCACAACCGTCCAGCCTAAATCTGTCAGCAATGAGGTCGAGTGTTGTCATGGAGAAGCCTCACACCACTGGACAATCTTCCTTTCTGGCGGTTCTGGATCGCGCTTCTCAGTTTTCTTAATGTGTCGCAATATCTATCAGAGTTTACTGTTGTTCTATGATGAATGTCAATAGGTGAAATCCGTTTTGCATTTAAAAAACGTATCACAGCGCGAATTTCATATCTAGCGGTTACAGCGATTGGGAGCTCCATCTCCGAAAGGTGCTAGGCCGGCACTGATCGACGAAGCGAGGCGAGAGTGGTGCGAAAAAAGAGAGGGAGAGCTGATGAGTAAGACAGTGTTGCCAGATTTCTCCCAGCACATCGCATTTTGTCTCGGCAGCTTAGGGAACCTTATTTTACGAATGACCCTCGTAGGTTCTGTAGAAAACATTCTTGAAATAAAAGTTGTAGGTTGTTTAATTTTCCATAATTTGATGATACAGTTTTGTCGTAAAACGCATACTGCAATCTTAAAAAATCCCAATTTTGTACTGATTTTTATCAAAATACAGAAAATCCCTACTTGAAGCTAAAACTAAGCATTATATAGAAAAACGCTTCTAATAAAAGTGTAGATTTTTAATTCCCACAACTTAAGTATACACTTTTACCGTAAATGCATATTAAGGCTGCAATCTAAAATTTTTTATTTACAAGAACACAGCCCACCAGATTTCTGCAGACGTGACACTTACCTTATCTTGTAGATCATAAAAAATTTAGTGAATGAGGCGGTTTAACAAAAGTTGTAACAAAGTTTTAGTTTTTGAGAAAACTGCAAAAATGTGAAAAATCACACAAAAAAACTTCAATTTCCAGTTGACCGATTTCGATGGAATGTTTTCGATGGGTCCCCTTCTAGTACCTAACTCAAGTACCAAATTTTAACTTTGTATGATATTTTGTTCTTAAGATATTTTGTTCATACAAAAACAGACCAATCACTAAAACATGGTTTTTTGATTCACGGGCTCAGAAAACGAGTATTTCCAATGACTTTTTTTTGTTAATTGCGTCCAGGAGACTTCCGAGGAAGTTAAGGACATGTCATTAACTGATAAATGTTATGTATTAACACATGAATAAATTCATATTATTTTAATCACACATTGAGCTACTCTTACAACCTTACTACAAATTTTTATCCCTGATGTGTGTACATTGCAAACTGTTCAATCCAGAACAATAAGTAACCCCCATGACCCAATGAGATGAGAATGATGTGTATGATGCGTAAATGAAACATAGTCTTGTACAAACCCAGGCTGACAATTCCTGAAAGAGTATGGTTAATTGAACCCCAACCATCAAAGTACACCGGTAACCAATATCTAGTATCCAAATCCATATAAAAGTAACTACGTTTACTAGGATTTGAACCAGGAACCTTAGTCTCCAAAAATCAGCTATTAAATACCAGATTCTTGGCAACGACTTTACCTCTAGATCAACGCGGTGGGTCACTTACTACAAAAACTGTCATCTTTTAATATTTACACAATAGTTCACAGTTTTCTTAGCATACACTTCAGTTTTTTTGGGTGTTTATTTATTTTGAGTTATTTCGTTATTTTAATTTTAATATAATATTATTTAGAAAGAAATTCTTTAACACTATAAGAAGTTTCATCAATCAAATAATTTTTTAGATTTTTCTTAAAAGAATGCAAATTATCTCATTTTAAAAATTGGGATAATTTATTGATTTATTATTAATATAATGAGTTTTAAAAAACTTTTGATTCTCACCTTTATCAGTTCTATTCTTTTTTCTTTAACTTTTTACGAGCACTTTCGCTGTGCGCACCGCTTCATCAGGTAATATCATAAAGCTTCTAGAAATATTGTAAAGAATGCATCTCCTTTGTCAAAGTTTGAATTCAGACTGATTATAAAATAGAAAACACGACTGCTACTGCTATCTGCGTCAGTAATTGGAACTAATATATTTTATTATATTAAATAATTTATGATAGATTTTAGCCAATTGTCATGGGTAAACTGGATTTATTCATTTATCAAGTTATTATTATTGTTAAAAAAAGTAATTGTAAAAAATTTAAAAGAAAAAAGAAAAGGAAAGCAGTGTAAAAGGTGAATATAAAAAGTTTTTTAAAAACTCACATGAATATGGATTCTGATGCTGATGTTAATTAACTATGTCACCGCCACCCCTTCTAATTAATCAAATACTGTGTTGCCGGCCTTCAATACTTCTTCCGGCCTTTGTTGGCGCGGTAGGCCCTTTGGCGGCATTCCAAGAAACCTTTTGGCTGCGCACCGACAGAGGCCTTCGTCATCAGGGTCATGCCAGTAGCCGCCCTCTACCACAGCGCTCTCGGCAGCTATATAAAGAGCGCTCCACTGAGCCGAGAGATTCAATTCTGATCCAGACATAGAGAGATTCACTTCCACCAGTCTACAGCATTGACAAGATGTCCACCATGGCACACGGCTGCCGGACTTCAGCAAAGACTAATCGACGACCCCGCAAGAGAGAACATGATGCTTCCGCTCGCCGACCCGTCACCGTAAGCCATCGACCGGCCCGTCATCGCTCACTGATGTGAGCAATGCCCACAGCGGTCCCTCGACCAAGCCTTATGCCCACCGGACCTGACGAAGCAGCCATCGACGCACTACTGCGAGGGAAGAAGATGACGTCTCCGCTGGATGACGATATGCCGTGTCGCCCAGCCTCCAACCACCACGACGACTACGACCGATGCTTCTCCAAGATGACCGCTGCTAAACAGCCCTTTTCAGGGCCACCAAACAAATAAGGTTTGCCACTTAATGTCGCCATCTAGTAACAACTAACCACTTAAATTATTGCGAGAAAAATAGTATTTTCCTTTTTTTTTTAAAAGCCACATAGGACTACACAAGTTCATCAAACTAAAAAAAAACTCATTTCAATTTTTGCGGTTCAATTTTTCAGTTTTTGGAGTCCTATCCTGATGTTTCCCTCCTTGATCTTTCTCCAGTATTCCTTCAATCCATCCGATCTTCTCTGCCGTTCCTTATCAGAATACACAACTTTCTGTCGTTTCGTCGGTTTCTGCTGTTCAAGTCTTGTGGTCTTCAGCCTGTGGTAATTTCCGGATTTTGTCTTGAGGTCCTCAAGTGAGATTTGGAGTCCGTTCATGTCCTCCTTAATTTCCCTGATCCAATTTTCCTTCCTTTATATTCATAAGAAAGAAAATTATAATCTACCAATTCAATTACTAAATTACATATGTTTATGTTTTATTTTTTAGCTACAAAGAAAATGCAGAATATGTATCAAAGCTAATAAAGGATGTTCCATTTACTCCATTGCAGACAGCGGTCTATTGGGTTGATTACATAATACGACATAAAGGAGCTTCTCATTTAAAACCTTATGGAGCATTCCTTCCTTGGTATCAATATTATTTAATAGATATAATTGCAACTGCAATTATTATCACGACTTTTATAATTCTCATAATATACATATCATTAAAAATTACTTTACGATTCTGTTCAAATATTGTAACAAAGAAAAGTAAAAGGGAATGATTTTGTACATTTAAGGACGATTTTATTTTTCTTGCTAGATGCTGATGTAGGAAATCCACTGAGAAAAAATAACAAGAAACAATAGAATCTTTAATAGTATTCTATTTATACAAGAGTGTACCTAAAGGAAACTGAAATATTTTTTAAAAATGTATTTATTTTTTAAATAAAATACATTTATTCCTATTCAAAGTATTCTCCATTGGCACTATATAGTAACCATGAAATTGGAAGCCTGGATCTAGTTAGATAGTAATGCAGTGTTGTCGTATTTGGCAAAGTGGGAACGAACTTTCTTCTTTTATTATTATCTTATCATAAAAATTAGAAATTTAATTTTGTTCTTGCCACAGGATTGTTAGCCAAATTTTAAAAAAAACTTTTAAATATTACTGATTATTTCTTTACTTTGATTTTTTAAGGTCTTTCTTTCGATAACGACTTTTCAGAGTCGTTTTATCGGATTGTTCATCAAAATCACTGAATTCATTATTCATATTTACAACTAAAAATACATTTAACACTTTCCTAATACATTTTCCTTAATACATTTTA
Source organism: Catonia carolina (assembly GCA_035578175.1). Taxonomy (NCBI): domain Eukaryota; kingdom Metazoa; phylum Arthropoda; class Insecta; order Hemiptera; family Achilidae; genus Catonia; species Catonia carolina. The sequence goes on from JAQMRL010000010.1 coordinate 11,725,541, forward strand.
ACGCTTTCCTTTCATGTCTGTTTTCATTTGTAACTCTAGCACAATGGTTCAAAATTTTCAATTACCTCAAAATAAAAGTTTGGATAGTTTTGAAATGCTTCTTTCAAAGCATAGCAGGCTTCCATGTGAATTTGTTTTTATTCAGCTGTCAGCAGTCAAGGAACAAATTTGGTAGCTGTTTTCATCCTTAGAAATTTTCTGTTAAAATTCGCTGAACTGCACACCAAGTCACTCCAGACAGCTTCACAATTTCTTAAATTGTCTGTCGTTGATCTTTCAGGATGATTTAACCAATATTTTAAACATTTTCATTGGTTTAAGCCGAGGAAGGATGACCCGAGTGAGGTTTGTCATGGAGTAATATTTTACCTTTTTTGAAATGGGTAAACCACTCAACAGTTTAGTTTTCTCAATAGTTTTTAAAATTTTATGAGTTTCTGTGCCAGGTTTTCCGAGCAAGAAGCAAAAATTTACAGCTGTATGCTGTTCATAAGAATCAGCCATTGTAAAACTGACAAGCACATAAAACAACAGTCCCTAAAAAATTCACACAAGCCGAACGGAACGTTCCTTAACAACAATGTTTGACTTACTGACTCGGGAATGGTAACTCTATTCACTTTTAGCGGTACAATATGATACTACAAAAACTCCGCCCACTATATCATTAACTCAATCTCTTGTATGTATCCTCTTAACTACCCGTAAACTTAAATTTGAATCAAAGGAAACACTAAATAGGGATTACACTATGAAATACAATTTAAACATAAGAGACATATACCTAGGACAATTTGAATTGGCACAAGCAGTTTTGGTGTTTATCTACTCCCCTCTTCGCCCCTTACAATGCAATGACGGTATAGTTACAAAAGTATACAATCGCTACTGTAATGTGCGACTCACGCATGATCACTATGCTTTGTTTCAATATATGATTTTTTGTTATTATATATTCAGACCAATTTGTTTAGTTCTTGTAATTTATGTTGTTGTTTAGGTCATCAGCCGAAAGGCTGGTTTGAACCTGTAGAGGTTTTACTAAGTAAATCGAGGAGTGAGATGGTTTACCATTGCCTTCCTCATTGAGTGGAAAAGTACACTTATCAGCATGCCGGGCCCTCTGAAAAGCACATATTTTCCACTCTACAAATGACACTTTCACTTCATTCACCACAGGGTCTGGCTGTATAATGAAATCCATTACTTTCAGAGGAGATAACTCTGATTAGTGTCTTTTACACCTCTACCTCTTCTGTTCTTAAATGATTCAGTCATTTAATTGGCTGACCACATTATAAGAAGCAGAACTATTTATTTTAGCCCTGCAACTAACAGATTGAGTGTAAATAATTTGACACTCCACCTGTCTGTTATGGGCAATTGTAATTTATATTATAATTTAAATTTTTACTGGGATGAATGAAATACGTATTTTAAAATGAAATAATTATTTGTATGTTTGTACATTAAAATACTGCCCAGAGCAGACAGGTGGAGTGTCAAATTATTTACACCCAATCTGTTCGTTGCAAGGCTAAAATAAATAGTTCTGTTTCTTATCACATGGTCAGCCAATTAAATGACTGAATCATTTAAGGACAGAAGAGGTAGAGGTGTAAAAGACACTAATCAGAGTTATCTCCTCTGAAAGTAATGGATTTCATTATACAGCCAGACCCTGTGGTGAATGAAGGTGTCATTTGCAGAGTGGAAAATATGTGCTTTTCAGAGGGCTCGGCATGCTGATGAGCGTACTTTTCCACTCAGTGAGGAAGGCAATGGTAAACCACCTCACTCCTCGTTTTACTTAGTAAAACCTCTGCAGGTTCAAACCAGCCTTTCGGCTGTTGACCTAAACAACACATTAAAATAAGGTTGCAGGCATTTGCGTACATTAAAATTTGTAGACCTTGTTGAAAGAATAGGTTATGGACATACTTTATGTGGAACTGTGTGTACACGTATAGCAACAAGAGTTGTGCCAGTTCAAATTGTCCACAATATACCAAAAAAACAAATAAATTTTGAAATTTAAAGTTAGTTTATTAAATGAAAAAATATATACAATAAAATAATGAAGAAACATAATAAATAACTTTATAATAATATTTATTAGATATACAAAATTATATAATATAACCAAGAAATACATATTAATAGTAAAAATCAGAATAATTAATAATAAAACATAAAATATAATTAATAATAATAATAATAATATAAATTACTAAAATAATAAAAATAAATAAACAAAAATCAACAATTTTTGTTTACTTAAAAATATAATATTTATAATAATAATTATTATAATCTAATGTCAACTCATGTCTTGTATTATAGATTTCTGGTTTTAGCTATTTCTAGTTTTGATTATGATATAATAGTGTGTTTCTTTTTTAACATGGGGGGGGGGGGGAATATACAATTTCTTTTTGTTTTAAATATTGGAATGTATTAACTATATGTTTTATTTTTTTGTATTATATAATAATAATAACATTCAGCAGAAATAACTATTATATAATATTTATGTAATTATTATTTCATTAATCATAATAATATATTTATAATACATTAACATTGATTATATAAACATTAATTACTTACATATATTTATTTACTTAATAAATTATATACCATAAATACATAATATATTTTATTTATACATAGCATTTTTATATTTTGTTGCCATACATTCCATTACAATATTATAATAATAATAAAATAATAATTAAAGTTTCTACTTAACTGAAACCTAACCTAACCTAACCTAATGCGACGACATTACCTTAAACTAACATCAATTAAAAATACTTCCAATGCAATTTATTTCATTATTTTTATTTATATTTATATATATTTATTTATAATTTTACTATTTTTTTCTTGTTAAAATAATTATTTTAGCGATGAACAATATAATCTTCATACACTTATTTTTAATAATATACACATATAATCTAATTTAAATAATTATATCACAAGTTTGCCTCACAAATCAATCATTCATTCATGTTTTAATATTTATTTTATATAATAATAAAAATAAATAAATAATAATAATAATAACAATAAATTACACAATTACATACATAATTTTAATTATTTATAAACATAACACATTCAATTGCATACAAATATAGCGTTCATAAATAATTTAAAAAAAAATGTGTACTAATAAATAATATTTTATAAATTTGTAATGGGCAATGCGACAAGAGACCTTATCCATTCACAGATCAACTCCCTTGAAAAATTTTTCACGAGAATCAATTTACGTAGTTTAAGTAAAAAAATCAACAGTTTTTTTAGTTTGAAACCGTTAAAGTTTGTTCTTTCAAACCTTAACACTGATGGAAAAAAAGGACATAACCTTCTGTAATGTACTTTTTATACAATAAAAGTTTAAACTCTCATCTTAACAGTACAACTTAATTATTTGGTGATGATACTTCAGTAATAAATAAACATTTACTGGTAGATAACGAAATGAATTAATGTTAACAGTAAATGGGAAGATGTGATAATATGTACAATTCAAAAATAAATATAATGTAAGATAAAATAAAGAAGTGAATTTATACAAAAAATATTCTTGAACAAGTGCAAACAATGAAGTTTCTAGGGGTGTCACCACTAGATAGATCTTTACCGTGGGATTTTTATACCGATTAATCTGTAGTAAAATATAAAATAAATTGCCAGATAAATAATAAAAAATTGTTAACAGGAGCTTATCATGGTTTAATTTTATCTCAAATACAGTTTGCTATATTTGTTTGGGGTAATTCATCTCACATGGAAAGAATTTTTAAATTTCAGAAAAAGCTATTAGGCGTATGGTAGAAGTCAAGCACTTAACTTCATGCAGACCATTATTTAAGGAGCTTCATGTAATTGCTTAACTGAAGAAAGTGGTGTAGCCAAATTAGTTGTTCACTGCATTTTAACTGAGAATTTCGAACTGAGGAAGCTCAGTGCCAAGATGATGCCAAAAGTTTTTACCGACAATATGAAGGAACAGCCCCCGTGTTTAAGTGCCAAGAATTGTTCGAACGCAACGAAACCGTGCCTGAAATTCTTTTGTTGTTTCAGCTGACTTCTTTTTGTTTCCCACAATAAAGTGCAACAACTTTTGTACAGTGTTCGACAAATGAATATCCGGACGTTAACTGAAGAAAGTGGTGTATTCAAATCAGTTGTTCGCCGCATTTTAACTGAGAATTTTGACATAAGGAAGCTCAGTGCCAAGATGATGCCAAAAGTTTTTACCGACAATATGAAGGAACAGCCCCCGTGTTTAAGTGCCAAGAATCGCTTGAACGCAACGAAACTGTGCCTGAAAATCTTTTGTTGTTTCAGCTGACTTCTTTTTGTTTCCAACGATAAAAAAAACTCTGAAAAGTTGCTGAAGAGGGTAAAGCTTCAACAGCCTATCTACAATAAGTCCCCATTGAGGCCTTCCAGGGAGCCTATCAAAGAAGGGTGAAGCGCTGGAAAATGCACATCGATTTAGAAGAAGAGTACTTTGAAAAATGTAAAAAAAATTGTAAATTTATGTTCAATAAATGATAAAAAAGCAAAACATTAAAAAAAGTACAATCAACTTTTTCATAGCAAGCTAATGAAGCCCACCATTATTTTCAGAATTTTCAGCCCTATAATAAGCTACTGAAAACTTAATTTTCGCTTTTTTTTTTTAAAGATGAGATCTCTTTTCCAATAATCCATTACATTTTTCTAACAAATACACAATTCAGAAAATCTCTTACCTTTACAGATACTAACGAAATATTTTTTTTAAATTTTATTAGTATTACATTTAATTTAAAAAATACAAAATGTATGTCTTAACAAAAACAAATTTAAGTTTATATACATACATTTTACAAAATATTTTATTGTCATGTAGCTACACTGATGTAACATGATTGTACATTACAATAGAATAATATGCGTGAGGTATTTTCATTTTATATTTATTATTAACATTTGTCTACAAGTTTGAAAAATTCATGAAAACAAGACCAAAGTAAAAATAATTTAAGTACGTAATTTTTTTGTATTGGTTTAAAACAATGTCTTGCCTAATAAAAAACCTTAATATAATTTAAACTAATATATTTTCTTTATGGTGATTCAATTTCAGTTAAAAAGTTGGCTGAATCTTTTAAATTTTACGTTTAAGGGGACATGACACAAAATTTGATTTGTTTTTTAACCTAGAATACTGTACACTTCCTTCTGCAAACAGCTGTGTTAATATTAATAATATTAAATCATTTTATAGATTTTTAACTCATTTTTACACAATTAAGAAATGTCCCAAAAGATGTACGAAAAATTAATTTTGTGATTTTTTTTTTTTAATAGTAACTTATTTTTAACTTATAAATGGATATTTTGTTTATAAACATAAATACACAATATACATCATCCAACAATGATTATTTAATTTATAACCAAATAAAGGTTTTTAAATGGTTTGTAAATTAATTAAGTTATTCCCATACAAATGACCCAGTATCTCAGAAACCACTGATGGTAGAGCGGATGCCAAATAAGCTTGCCGGTTTTCTGAAGTGCACAGAAGGTTATTTTGGTAATGGCGCATGCTTGGTTGCCTCAGCGAGTGGTGGGGGTTAGTGCTGTACTAGCTGTGATCAGAGTTACATCGCTCTCGCAACGTTATACAAGGGCTATTCAGAAAGTAGGGAACGTTTTGTAAATAAACAAAAACTATGTAAAAGAAAAATTTTTTATTATATACATCTGAAAGAGTGACTAAAATACTACTTTTCTACATAGTCACCAAGCAAATTGAGGCACTTGTCATAGCGGTGGACAAGCTTCAAAATTCCTTCGTCATAGAAATCCGCCGCCTGCAACCGCAGCCACTCAGTGACGCGCGCCCGGAGTTCCTCCTCGTCGTCGAAGCGCTGTGTTGCTAGCCAGTTCTTCATTCTTGGAAACAAGTGAAAATCACTTTGTGCAAGATCAGGACTATAGCGTGGATGAGGGAAAACCTCCCATTTGAATGAATCAAGGAGTTCTTTTGTGCGGTTTGCCGTGCAAACCGCACAAAAATCAGCAAGGAAGATTATGGCTACTGTGTTTTGGGAATGGCAAGGTGTGCTGCTCATTGACTTTCTCGAGCGTGGTGCAACAATAAACTCTGATCGGTACTGCCAAACATTGCGCAACCTTAGAAGAGCAGTTCAAAACAAGCGCCGAGGAAAGTTGTCGTCAAAAATTTTGTTTCTTCATGACAATGCCCGACCTCACACGGCAAACCGCACAAAAGAACTCCTTGATTCATTCAAATGGGAGGTTTTCCCTCATCCACCCTATAGTCCTGATCTTGCACAAAGTGATTTTCACTTGTTTCCAAGAATGAAGAACTGGCTAGCAACACAGCGCTTCGACGACGAGGAGGAACTCCGGGCGCGCGTCACTGAGCGGCTGCAGTCGCAGGCGGCGGATTTCTACGACGAAGGAATTTTGAAGCTTGTCCACCGCTATGACAAGTGCCTCAATTTGCTTGGTGACTATGTAGAAAAGTAGTATTTTAGTCACTCTTTCAGATGTATATAATAAAAAAATTTTCTTTTACATAGTTTTTGTTTATTTACAAAACGTTCCCTACTTTCTGAATAGCCCTCGTATATAATAAAATTTTTTTCTTGTACTTAGTTTTTTTATATCAAAACGTGACAGACTTTCTTGACTGCCCTCATACATAAAAAAAACAAAACATTAAAATGATTCTACCCGCGCAATCATCATTTTTAATCATTTTTATTCAGCGGTAGTAAACGAAATAACAGATTTATACACCATAGCGAAAAATATTTAATAATATAATAAACATGTATTAAAATTTGACTCACTTAACAAAGAGATTTGTACATAACCTAAAATTACATAAATATAATGTAAATGCAAAGGCAAGAGTTACATATTTTTGTGAAAAATAATTACATATTTATAGGTGTTTATAAATACAAAGAAAAAACATAATACATAATACTATTGATAAATACATTTTGAGGTTATGTATACTTACATCATTCATAATAATAAATATTGTTTTCTTTCATCTAATTCAATTTACTTTTATTTTATAAATATATATTGTTTTTTTTATTAATCAGCAAATTCTATTTGGCAAGAATCTAACAACATTTTTATATATTTATTTATTTAATTTATGATAGATATTATAGACATTAATTTGCTATATTATTTTATTAATTTAATATATTATACTAATATAATATTGTATTATAAATATATTGTCTGATTTTCGATTCCCAATTTATAATGTTACATATTTATACATTTTTTTCTTTTAAATATTATATTGATATTCTTATGTATTTATGTAAGTGTTAAGTCTGTAATAATATAAATAAAAAATTTTGTTGGCAAACCTGATTCCTGAGAAAAACAATAAAAAATGTTAATTTCATATTTTTTTAATTATGATATACAGTCAACTCCCGATTATCTGTGGAATTGGGTGGCACGAGTGCCGCGGATAATCCGATTTCGCAGGTAATCCGCAAAATGACGAAAAAAGCGTAGGCATATACAGTAATATACGTATAAAATCTTTATTAATTTTTTGTTATTAAAAGTACATAAATATGTACAATAATGAAAACACTAACTTAAATTACAAAGTATAACATTCAAATTTTAAATGTTATTAATTAATATTTGTCCCTAAAAATGTTTGTTTACTGTAATTTTTTAAAATTAGTACATACAATGTATTTAGAAAAAAAAATATAAAATATTGTTTACTTACAAATGATGTGCAGAAGCTATGTTGTAATAGAAGTCACAACGTTTTAAAAAAGTCAGCCATCTTGCTTTTTGTTTTTTGAGTTAAAACACTTTTTCTTGATTTGGGACAGAAGTTTTCTCAACATAAGTTTGTCACAAAGCAAAGCATGAGCTTTACTTTACAAAGCGCACACTTCCTGTGCTCTACAAATTTTATCTTTAATGTTATCACATTACAAGAAATTTACTTAACGTTAAGAAAAATGAATGAAAAAAAAATTTCATCCGACGTGCGCGGATAATTGGGAGTTGACTGTAAATGTATTATACTTTCTTTTTATATTTAAATGACAAAATTTAAAAAAAAATCCCATTTATATTTTTGAATTACCATTGTAGATCTGAATGTATAAAATGAAGAAGAAAACAAATTTTACTGTTACCAAAGTTGCCAATAACACAGAATTTACTTCTTTTTTTTGGCTGATATTTCCCTATAATAACAACAATCCATTGTAATGAAATCACTAAAAAAAAAATTCAAATATATTTTCTAACAAAATTAAAAATTAATAATAAAATAAATTAGATATTTAAATAAATATTTTATTAAAAAATCAAGATAACAGACTTTTTAAGTTTATTTTTTTCATGCATCTACAGATAACATATTATTTATTTATATTTGTCTATAAATCTATCTAAATAATATATACGTGTAATATATAAACACTATGTATACAATATGTAATTACAATATTTATTATTTCTCATAAATAACAAAATACGAATGAACTCACAACAAAAAATTAAACATGACTAAAAAAAATCATACAATGAATAATCACGACAACAATTTCACTTCGGAATTTTATTTCTATTCTATATAAATTTTGGTCTCATAGACATTAATAAAAATTAACAAAGAAAACTGATAACTAAAAAATCAAAAATAAACAAATACATTTTTAACACATCATTATTGCACATAAAATCAAAAACCGCATGTATTAATAAAATACGGTTTTTCTTATTAACAAGTAAACATTTTTTTTCTAAAATACAAAACACATGTGCATGATAAATAAATTTAAAAATAATCAATACAAAAATTTTAAATTTTACTAAAAATAAACAAAAATAAATGAATACGTATAGAAATGTTATTTAGAATACAAAAAACAATTTAAATATACATGGAAAATATTCCTTGGAAAGACATTGGCAAATTTACTAACAAAAATTTATATTAAAATTATATGCGCTAATGAAATTATATAAAATTTCCGAAATTGTTTTCATGGTTAGTTTAAAAAGTTTAATAGTTTCTTTCTTGAATCAACTTTGTCTTGACCACTTCGGTTATACAGGGTGATTCACGAAGATATGCAGAAACTTTGGGAGCCCATTGTACATGTAAAAATAATGAAAAAAGTTTATATAAACATGGGTTCGGAAATGCTTCGTTTCCGAGTTACAGCTAGCGAAAGATTTCGCCCGGATTTCAGCTCACCAGGTGAAATGAGGTCTTTCTGAAATTCTGGTTAAGGTAGATTAAGGGGCGAATTCAATCATTTCTTATGGTTTTTGACCTGATAAATTGAATAAAACAGGTCCAAGAACTGTAAGTTAAATAGTTTTTGAGAAAACCAGTGTCAAATGCAAAAAATGGTGTGAAAAAACACAATTTTTCATCTTTGTTTTTCCGGTTAATTTTACTTTGTACTGTTATAACTAAAAATTCATTTAATCAAACATCTATTTGCTTTCTGCCTACTTTATTTACACCGGTTTGTTCAGAATAAAATTTTCAACATGTTTTATTCAAAAATTTTAACTGTTTCTTGGTGAAATAACAAAGTTATTCTTGCCAAAAGATGAAAAAATGTGTTTTTCACTTCATTTTTTGCATTTGACACTGGTTTTCTTAAAAAATATTGAACTTAAAGTTCTGGGACCTGTTTTATTCAATTTATCAGATCAAAAACCATAAGAAATGATTGAATTCACCCCTTAATCAACCTTACCAGAAATTTCAGGAAGATTTCATTTCACCTGGTGAGCTGAAATCCGGGTGAAACTTGCGCTAACCGTAACTTGGAAACGCAGCATTTCCGGACCCATGTTTATATAAACTTTTTTCATTATATTTACTTATACAATGAGCTTCTAAAGTTTCTGCATATCTTCGTGAATCACCCTGTATATTAACTTGCAGCCAAAAAAGCCAATTTAATTTGAGAAGACTGAATGGAACTATAATTCTACATTTTAATTTAAAATTACTCTGAAGAAGGTGGTACAACCGAAACGTATAAGTTTAAAAAGGGCAACCAGAGAATATACAAGAGATAAATTTAATTTGTATTATGATTTATAAATTAAATAATTTGCAGAATCCATTACATAGATTTTTTTGTGAATCGGTTATATTTATGTATGGCTTATGGAACTAAAATATAAAATTAATACTTTATACTGTTCATCAAATGTAGATTATCACCGAAGTGCAAGGTTTTAATATTTTAAACAAGAAAATTTAAAAATTTAAATAATTTTTACACTTTATTTTATATGAAGATGTTGGTTTCCATTTACCGAACAGTCACTAGATCTCGAGATGAGTCGTTTGAGAATGGCGAATCATTTTATCTGTAGGCATATGTATAAATATTATCAACACTCTCCATTAATAACAAGCAACTAAAAATGATAAAGCTATGAACAATAAAAATAAATAGAATACATAGAAATGTATTTTCCGTGGTAAATCAAAAATAACTTTCCCTTATTTTCATATGTGTATGAATTCAAAATTCTTCTGGTTCTGCCATACCCATTAGGAGCAGTTTTGGGATCCTCAAAGATTGACAAACCAACTGTAGGAAACCAATTTAAGATAACTTAAGTTTGGTAATTTATAACAAAATATATTTTTCAATTTAACCATTAAGCTTAGACCCATCATTTGGATGTATGTCACGGCCGAGTCAATACGAGACATCAGTATAATTAATTAAGAGAATGATGTAAACAGCTAAAAAAAAAAAATTAAGACAATTAACAGAGTTACACTCCCTTAAATTAAATTCCCCAAAAGTTTGGCTAAAAAGTGCGAATATCAGAGAAAAACTAGGCAAACAGGATATTGTGAGATGGGTAATATTATGAGAAAGGTTTTAAAGAGATCATGTGATCAGAAAGGATTCAAATCACATGGCAAATTCGGCTAGTTACGGGTACACCCATAAAACGTTAGAAAAATACTTGGTCATCAGAATCGTCACAAGATGAATAATTTAACAGAGTAAACAAGAAATATGTCTTGTTTAATCCTATCTTACAGAGTAAGAAGAATTTAAAAAAAATTTATTGGTTAACATGCATTAATAAATGGTCTTTACATGAAAACATGTTATTAGTTCTTACCAACCTAAATTTTTTTATGCTGCTTTAATTAAACCTTTATAGGGCAGTACTACGGGTAAAAATATACATGTTTTAAAATGTTAAATTTTGTTTTATAGGGACTCGAATAATGTATTTCTAGTGCCAGAACAGTAAGATTTTCATTTTTTTTTATGTTAAGCCCTGGTAAGTATACTTACCAAGGAACGTTTATTGAAATGGGAATCACATAATGTTTAGTGGTAATAATGCTTATTAAAACAACTTGTAGTCCTATATAAAAGAAAATGTGTGGAAAAACATATCTCAACTTTATATTAGCATAAATGCTTGCTTTCCCGAAAAATCTGGAATTTTTTAAGCACTACAAAAATAACAACAAAACAACACGGTTGTGTACGCTGGTATGAATCCTTACCACATTCTTGTAATTCATGAAGCAAATGGTCGCTGTGCACTAATGTCAAAGTGTGAACTGCCTACTTACCAGAGAACATCTATAAAACCACAAAATGCCAATAGGGTTTAACTGCATATGTTAAGGCATTCGCTACCCGGGTTACGCATTTTTAATCCCTGTGTCTTTACCCCCACCTTTTTCCGTTTTCTTCCTTCCTACTCACTCGTTTAATGGACCGTGACAAGCACGGATGTGTGTCTCTCCGATCTTCGACTAGCGTGGTGACGCTAGTTTGGCTTAATGCAAGGCTTATGTTTTATTGTAAACGTTTATCAATGCTAACTCTTATATTATTGTGCGGTGTATTTATAATGCTATTGGGTATTTAACATTATTATAACATGTTCAGTGTCGGCAGTGCTACAAATGAAGATCTACGTTCAACAATGCATAGAGGTAAGCACATGTGATTATGTTACTGGTTTATTATTCGAGTGTTTTCCATTTCCCTGTTGTTTCCTTTTCATTAATTCACTATTTGTCTTGTACGCGGACAACATTAAATGCGTGCTGGTCCTCCTAATAATTCAGTTCAGTATTGCTACACACGGCTTAATTCATTTCAAGGCATTAAACTTAACAGCATAGCTTATTCTTTTAAAAAATGACCTTATTGCTAGTGGTAAGTATACTTACCAAAGACCTATAAAGGGTTAACAATTATTTATATTAATTTACAAATTTTCAATGGACCCACTGTCATCAGAATATATAGGTACATTACTGAAATTGAAACTAATTTACTACTGAACATTTTTGGGTGTCTCTTCAGTCACTTGTATAAAACTCAAAATTTATACAAGTGACTTAAGATACAGCATCTTTGAAAAAATTTCAACAAATCGATTAGTTTCAAATTAAATACGATATATTGTTAGATGAAAATGGTTCACTGAAACTTGTAAATGTTAAATTGAACCAATTTGAAAAATCAAGATTGATAAGAACTAATAATAATAATAATAATACATGGACAGTTTAAAGAAGGTAGAAAGGAAAATAATTAGGAAAATTCTTGGACGTACATGGACCAAAAACGGGTACAGATTACAGAGAACGTCAAAAATGGAAGAATATTCCAACATAGAGACAGACATGAGGAAAAGACGCCTTCAATTTTATGGCCACATAATGAGGCTACCTGACAATAGACTCACAAAGAGAATAGTAAAATATGTATCATCACTTGTTAATGGGGGGGGGGGGAATGGATACAAAGTGTTAAAAAAGATTTAGAATTGGCCAAAATCACCAAAGAAGAAATTCTCATAATAAGAGACAAATTTTAGAACTAAAGTTAAAAAATGGGAGGTTAAACCAGAGACAAAAGCTCCAAGAACCGAAACAAAGTGGAGTGAACGGAGAAAAGCTGAATTCTCACAAAGAATGAAAAACTGGTGGGCGGATAAAAAGGACAAGAAATCCCAAAAACAAACCAGATTTACTTAGCGTCTTCCACTTCGGGAGCTTTACGACTAATAATAATGTCATTTAGATTACACATTAATAATGTCTGTTATAAATAAGTTGTATTTTTTTATACTAACCTTAAAAGGGTTAAAATAAAATGCGATAACATTATTGTAAACAAAACCGAAACTTGTCCAGCGTAAATATAAACCATTCGAAGAATTCACCAGCACATCTAATATTAATAAAACCTACTATACATGGAAGTCAAAAAACACAAATTGAAAAGGAAAAATCAACCAAAGATTTTAAAATTAATAATAATGAACGTATAAAGTACAAAAAATTTATAAGAAACGAAAAATTTATGGGAATTAGTTTATAAATTGATTGACAAGAACGACAAAGAATTACGAATAACTTTATCACCCTGCACAACAGAACAAACAAAAACTCAAGAAAATAATTAACGTTCAATTATTTTTAAAAAACTAGACCTAACCGACAAAAAAAATAAATAACACAAATAATTTTTTCTAACCAAGAATACTGATCATGCTATAGTTTCCGATTAACATTAATTAATTAATTATACAAACTTAATTAAACAACTAAAAAATTAACTATAAATTAATTAATTAATTTTTTATCGATCGAACAAACATCACCGAATATTTAAATCATACGTAACCATAAATAATCATGCACAGGTAATTAAATAATTATAATCGATTAATTATAATATAATAAATATTTACATAATTTTTTTTATAATTATAATAATTATTAACCTATTATTATTTCTAAATAATAATAATATTACGTTGTAGAATAGTAATAAGTTCAGCTAAAAACTTCAGCAGGTTTCTTTCGTAGAATCTATTATCAATGATTTTATTTACAATCTTATATATATCAAACATCAATTCCATTTGAATTCCTGAAAAAAAAAATTAAATAAAAATTATTTTCACAATAAACAAAAATACACATCATAAACAACAGTAAGATTAAATAAATTCATGGTAAAAAATCAAATAAACAGTTTTGCATCACTTAAAAGACACAATACGGGGAAAATTGGAATATTTGAAAGCTTCAAGTAACTCGAGGGGATAATACAACCAAAGACCATTGAAAAGAAAGCGAATAATAAAGTTGATGGGGAAAAATGACCGGTGTACTTCGAGGAATTCACCTTTTTTTTTGTATAAGAAGAAAGCACTCTCAAGATAAGTCAAGATTAGAAATTATAATACTGTGATAAAACCATCTGTCTGTATGCGAGTGCGAACCTTAGAATCACCGTGAAGACTGGTCTAAGAGAAGCAGAGAAATTTAAGAGAAAGATCCTCTGCAAGACAATGGGTCTGAAGATACGAGGCGTGTTCAGAAAGTAAGTACTGTTTAAAAAAAAACAAGTAAAACAATTTTGTTTCAACACAATTTTATTTCTACATGAAAGCCCAAACCTTAAACTATTTTTCGACATAGTTTCCACCGATGTTCAAACACTTGTCGTAGCGGGTGATCAATTTGTCTATATCCTCTTCGTAGAAGGTTCCCGCCACTGGCGTGCACAAAACCAAGAGACTCGAAAGTACTTTGACTTTTCTCACACGGTACAGTGATGAGGGATTTAAAAACAGAAGAGGTAGAGGTGTAAAAGACACTAGTCACAGTTATCTCCTCTCAGAGTAATGAATTTCATTATACAACCAAATCCTGTGGTGAATGAAGTGAAGGTGTCATTTTCAGGGTGGAAAGTGGGTGCTTTTCGGAAGGCATGCTGATAAGCATACTCTTTCAACTCAGTGAGGAAGGTAATAGTAAACCACCTCACTCCTCGTTGTTACTTAATAAAACTTCTAGAGTTTCAAACCAGCATTTTGAGTGTTGACCTTAACAATAACAGTCTTGATAAGGGAAATCATCCACTGAAGATTAATTTCAAATATTTTTTTTAATGTGTTATGAGTTACGTACTCACTGTCATACAGGCATAAATCTTAAACAGTGATCAAAAGTTTTCCAATTAAGTCAATAAGTTCTTTTGTCTGCCCATAACGGACAGGTGGAGTGTCAAATTATTTACACTCACTCTGTTCGTTGCAGGGCTAAAATAAATAGTTATGTTTCTTATCACATGGTCAGCCAATTAAATGACTGAATCATTTAAGAACAGAAGAGGTAGAGGTGCAAAAGACACTAATCAGAGTTATCTCCTCTGAAAGTAATGAATTTCATTATACAACCAGACCCTGTGGTGAATAAAGTGAAGGTGTCGTTTGCAGAGTGGAAAATATGTGCTTTTCAGAGGGCCCGGCATGCTGATAAGCGTAGTTTCCACTCAGTGAGGAAGGCAATGTAAACCATCTCAATCCTCGTTTTACTTAGTAAAACCTGTACAGGTTCAAACCAGCCTTTTGGCTGATGATCTAAACAACAACACGTTCTCTTGTGTGATAATACTTTGCACATGTTGTATGTATTTTGCATTTAAATGTGGATCTTCTAACACCTTGATGTTAATCATTTCTTTAGAATGTACCATGGTGGTACCACCAAAGATGGTTTTAAATGGTTTTGACCGAGAACTTTGTATAATTTCGTTATCAAATTCACTTGCCGATCCACACAAGTTTCATAACAACGTTACAAATCAATAGTTTTGCCTAAAAGTGGTGGTAGGCAAGTTAAAAAAATTGATTGTTTTGCAATTTGTAACTTGTTGGAGATAGTAATTCACACAATTTTTTTAATTCAAGAATGCAATCACTTTTATCGCGTAATAAAAATGTAATTTTTGCATATATCTTGGAAAAATTCACTTTGGGGGATTTGAGGAGAAATTAAGAAAGGAACTACTAGAATTTCAAACTACCAGAAAGTCTGAACGATTTGGGTCAATCAGTTCTCACCAGAAATTTAGTCAGACCATGACTAATTTAGTCACACTGATATGACTTATCAATCAGACTTATCAGATGCATAAAAAAATTTATGGATTTATTTTTATTCAATTAAAAACTAATGTTTTTAAAGGTAGTAAACTTTTATCCAAAGTACTTTGACGGTTGGTTTATAATTAACCACACTCCCTTAGAAATGGTCGGTCTGAGTCTGTACAAGACTACATCTCATTTACATGTCATACCATCCTTTATTTGTATAAGTCTGATTATTTGCACTCAATCTGTTAGTTGCAGGGCTAAAATAAATAGTTCTGTTTCTTGTCACATGGTCAGCCAATTAAATGACTGAACCACTTAAGAACAGAAGAGGTAGAGGTGTAAAAGACACCAATCAGAGTTATCTCCTCTGAAAGTAATGAATTTCATTATACAGCCAGACCCTGTGGTGAATGAAGTGTAGGTGTCATTTGCAGAGTGGAAAATATGTGCTTTTCAGAGGGCCCGGCATGCTGATAAATGTACTTTTCCATTCAGTGAGGAAGGCAATGGTAAACCAACTCACTCCTCGTTTTACTTAGTAAAACCTCTACAGGTTCAAACCAGCCTTTCGGCTGATGACCTAAACAACAACAGATGCATAAAAATTTATGGATTTATTTTCATTCAATTAAAAACTAAGGTTTGTAAAGGTAGTAAACTTTTATCCAATGTTGGTTTATAATTAACCACACTCCTTTAGAAATGGTCGGCCTGAGTCTGTACAAGACTACACCTCATTTACATATCATACCATCCTTTATCTGATTGGGTTACTAAATTGGTCTTAAATCGAACAGATTGCAATGTACACATACTAGGAAAAAAACTAAGGTTAGCTTTTGAGACTTTCTGATTCGTTACCTAACACATAATTATGCTGAATCAGAAATTTTTTTCAAAATAGTCTGCAACACTAAAGTACAATTTACATATAAAATTTAAAGAGCCAAGACTTTTCACACATTAAACAGAATGTTTAGCCTGAAATGAATAAACCAATTTAATTTTTAATCAATGTGTTATGAATGTGATTAGTTCTTCTACACTACCGGGTGATTCAAAACTACAAGGCAATCTCTTGGGATCTCATTCTATAGCTAAAAATAAGAAAAAAAGTTCATACATTTTAAATTTAATTCTGAAAAGATTCATGTGAATTACTCAGGAAAAAAATTAATAATAGATATTGAAATTTCACTTTATTTAAAATCAAAACAGACGCATATTTTTCAATATGTAGGTTGGGAGTAACAGCTGATCAATCAGCTGTTACTCCCAACCTACATAATATTAGTTAATTTTTTATGCAGTTAAAAATGTGCGTCTGTTTTGATTTTAAATAAGCGAAATTTCAATATCTATTATTAATTTTTTTCCTGAGTAATTCATATGAATCTTTTCAGAATTAAATTTTCTACAAATTTATTTAAGAAAAAATGCACCTTTATTTACCATTTATGGAAGTAATCTTACGTTAAACACAAGAATGTGTTATTTCTTTGCACCAATTCTTGTGTTTTATGTAAGATATCTCTGAAAGTACTGCATTTACAGCTCTGGAACCAATTTTATTCAATTTTTCAGATTAAAAAACATAAAAAACAATAGTATTTGTATCTTTGTAACTACGTTTAACATTTTTATACGGCCTTACTTCACCGAGGGTACAGAGTTCTAGATGAAATTTTTCGCTAGCCGTAACTCGCTAACTAAGCGTTTTCAGGCATATGTTTATATGAACTTTTTTTCTTATTTTTAGCTATAGAATGAGATCCCAAGAGATTGCCTTGTAGTTTTGAATCACCCTGTATATTAATTTTTTTGTAAATAAAATGTTAAACCACAACAGTATTATTAGTAAATAAGTGTAAAAATTAAAATCTTAACACAATTTAAATAAATTTATTTAAATAAAGATAAATAACAGTGTTGAGAGAAGAATAGTGTGTTAAAATTACCTGTCATTCACAGAGCCCCGAAAGGGTCAAGTGGAGGAGGGGTTGCGCCCGGGGGTGGCATTTGTCTTGGACTACCCATTCCAGGGGCAGGAGAACCCATAACACCCCCTGGGCCTGCTGCTGGCATCCTCATGCCACCCATCCCCTAATCCAGCCAAGCAGTCGGAAGAAAAGACAGACAGACAGAAAGACCGTCATACCATTAGTAAATTTGGAAGCAGAAAGCAAAAGAATCATCTACTGAAAATTATTTACATCAGTGGTTTCTGTTTTAAAATACTAAAAAAAAGACTACAATACTCTATGAGCTTTATATTAATACAGGGTGATTCACGAAGATATGCAGAAACTTTGGGAGCTCATTGTACATGTAAAAATAATGAAAAAAGTTTACATGAACATGGGTCCGGAAAAGCTTCATTAGCGAGTTACGGCTAGCGATAGATTTCGCCCGGATTTCAGCTCACTAGGTGAAATGAGGTCTTCCTGAAATTCTGGTAAAACAGATTAAGTGGTGAATTCAATTATTTCTTATGGTTTCTGACCTGATAAATTGAATAAAACAGGTCCCAGAACTGTAAGTTAAGTAGTTTTTGAGAAAACCAGTGTCAAATGCAAATAAATGGAGTGAAAAAAACATTTTATTAAAACAACATTAATACTTAAGACGTATTAATGAAGCGTTAATGCAGTTAAAGGAAAGCCCTGTTGAACTACGGAAAGCAACCAGAGCCATCCTTAAACGAGCAGAAAAATGCATGAAGTCGGCGGAGAAACTTTTGAAAATTTACTGTAATTTGGTTGATTAGGTTTAGATTAATGTTTTTCCGGTTAATTTTACTTTGTACTGTTATAAATAAAAATTCATTTAATCAAACATCTATTCGCTTTATGTATACTTTATTTACACTGTTTTGTTGAGAATAAAATTTTCTACAAGGTTTATTCAAAATTTTTATCTGTTTCTTGATGAAATAACAAAGTTATTATTGCCCAAAGATGAAAAAATGTGTTTTTTCACTCCATTTTTTGCATTTGACACTGGTTTTCTCAAAAACTACTTAACTTACAGTTCTGTGATCTATTTTATTCAATTTATCAGGTCAAAAACTATAAGAAACAATTGAATTCGCCCCTTAATCTACCTTACCAGAATTTCAGGAAGACCTCATTTCACCTGGTGAGCTGAAATCCGAGTGAAATCTTTCGCTAGCCATAACTCGGTAACGAAGCATTTCCGGACCCATGTTTATATAAACATTTTTCATTATTTTTACATGTACAATGAGCTCCCAAAGTTTCTGCATACTTTGTGAATCACCCTGTATAATACAGAAGAACAGTTGTTAAGTATTTATGGTAGCTCTGACCTTGAGAACGCGATGGAGTGGGTAGCAGAATGGGGTCATTATCGTACATTTCTACAAACATTGTACACACATTAGTCACAACACCCGTCATTAATCATTGCAAAGTCGTTGTTTGATTGCTTATTACAATGAAATGGTAATTTTATGTATAGTCTATATATATAGCTTTCATGAAATGTTTTTTTTTTCAATTTCAAATTTAAGTAGTGAGTTTATTATTCACCAACGCAGACAATGTTTTTTGTTAAGACTAGTAGCAGCTAGGCTCGGCTAGGCAAGAGACACCATTTAACCTCACGGATTGTAACATTATGTATATTTGTTAATTTGTACGAGGTAACCTCAGAAACCATCCAACTGATTATGGAATTCTTCCACTGTTGGAAACTAAGAGCTTTCTGAGTTGTAATCCGTGAGGTTAAACGGTGTCTCTCGCCCGGCCGAGCCAGATGCTACTAGTACAACAAAAAACCATTGTCTGCGTTGGTGTATGTACACTTGCTACGTAAATCGAAATTGAAAATAACATTTCATAAAAGCTATATACTGGATGTCCCATAGAATGTGAACCATAGGGAAATAGCATTGATTTTCATTAGTTTGTTAATTTTTCTGAAGACTTGTTATAGTCAGGAATAATTAGAAAATGTTTAGACCTTTTAACAAATATAAATTTTGATACATTTTAAAGCTGTATATTGCGTTAAATACAGAAATACATAAATTTGTAACCATTTTCCATTTAAGTATTGTAAATTTTATAAACTTTATGCGTTGTTGTTATGTCTGGAGTAATGCTAACATTCTGGTGCGGTAAAGATAGGTGGGTCAAATCCACCAGCGGTAACATTTTTTTATTGTTAAAAAAAATAATGAAAATATTAAAAAAATTATTTATTTATTTTTTAATTTTAATAGCTTGTTTACCATCTAAAATTATTTACTTAAAAATTTGTTTTTTTTTGGAAGCAAATTCAGTATTATTTTAAATGCCTAAATATTTCCTTCAGCAACATTTCATTTTCAGACAGCTGATTATTGATGATAAAACAAATTGTCAAAATTAAAAAATAAATGACCCACCGGGTTGGTCTAGAGCAGTGGTGTCAAACTCAATTTTTCAGAGGGCCATATATTAAATTTAGAATGTGTAGGCGGGCCAGATTCAAAGAACAAAAAATGTACTAAATTATTACAATATTTTATTAATTTAATTGTGTAGTATATAATATACGGTTAAAAAAAATCATATCAAATTAATAAAAGATGGTAATTATTTTGAGCTCGAGGATCCAGATACCTGACTAGTCTTGTTTTTGACAAGCTCATTACTGTCAGGTAGAGATGGCGTTACTGTCTATCTCTCTCGCTTGTCCTAGGCACGCGCTGCCCTTAAAATTACTTATAAATGTAGTGTGCGCATTTTAAAACTTCCGTAGAGGAATCGAGTGAAGTCTTAAAGCTCCAAAAAAAAACATGATTCTTCTTTCTGTGACACATTGCGATCGCGGGCCGTATTGATACAGCCCGGGGGCCGGATACGGCCCGCGGGCCGTATCTTTGACATGACTGGTCTAGAGGTAAAGTAGTCATCGAAAGTCAGCTGTTTAACAGCTGATTTTCGGAGGTGAAGGTTCCTGGTTCAAATCCTAGTAAAAGTAGTTACTTTTATACGGATTTGAATACTAGACAGTGATTACTGGTGTACTTTGATGGTTGGGGCTCAATTAACCATACTCTCTCCAGAATGGTCAGCCTGGATCTGTACAAGACTACACCTCATTTACACGTCATACAAATCATCCTCATCTCATTGGGTCATGGGGTGCTTATTGTTCTGAATTGAACACATTGCAACGTACACAAATTAGGAGTAAAAAAAATACGAGGCGTGTTTTTTAAGTAAGTACCGTTTTGGAATTAAAAAAAGACGTGCAAAGATATCGCAATAATTTTATTTTTACATGAAAGCCTGTACCTTAATCTACTTTTCTACATCATTTCCGTGAATATTGAGGCACTTGTCATAACGTGGCACCAGTTTTTGAATACCCTCCTGATAAAATTCTGCCGCCTGATTTGTTAACCACTGCATCACAAATGTTTTGACTTCGTTATCGTCTTGAAGACGCCGACCGCCCAGGTGTTTCTTCAAGTGCAGGAACAAATGGTAGTCGCTGGGCGCCAAATCAGGGCTGTATGGAGGATGATCTAGAGTTTCCCATTTAAATGATTTGATGAGATCTTTGGTCTGATTAGCCACATGTGGACGGGCATTGTCATGCAGCAAAACGATACCCTTACTTAACTTGCCACGTCTTTTGTTCTGGATTGCACGACGCAGATTTTTCAATGTCTCATTTTTCATTGATTGTCTCATTACGAGGCAGAAACTCCACTAGCAATACTCCTTTTCTGTCCCAAAAAACTGTGCACATGATTTTCCGGGCAGAAATTGTTGCACATTTGTGCGGCCATCTTTAAATGCTCTCACCCATTTCCTTACCATTCCATCACTCATAATGTTTTGTCCGTAAACTTCAACGATCTCACGATGAATATCGATCGGTTTTACGCCTTTAGCACTAAGAAATCGTATAACAGCCCGTACTTCACAATCAGCGGGACTCACGATTGTCGGAGGCATCTTAAACACTCAGTAAACAACGTATACAATGAAGAATCAGACTGTAATGGCGTCAGTGCGTAGACAAGAGATGTAGGTAACCAGCGCGCATGCGCGGAACGCCGACCGTAGCGCTGCGGCGGCGGAATCGCAAAACGGTACTTTCTTAAAAAACACGCCTCGTAAATAAATAAATAAATAAATTTTTTTTAAATATTTCCAATATTTCTTGAACAATAAAAAAATGTTACCACTCTTGGATTCAACCCACCTAACATTACATCTCCCAACCAGAACGTTAACATTACTCCAAACATAACAATGCGAAAAGTTGATAAAATTTACAATACTTAAATGGAAAACGGTTATAAAATTATGTATTTCCGTATTTATACTAAAAAACAGCTTACAATGTATCAAAATTGATAGTTTTTAAAAGGTCTAAACATTTTCTAATGATTCCAGACTATACAACAAGTGTTCATTTATTCGTGGGAAGAAAATATTAACAAACTAATGAAGAAAATCAATGCTATTTCCCTATGGTTCAAATTCCGTAGGATTACTGGTATAAAACTACCAATTAAAACTTAACTTTTTAAAATTGTTCAGCTAAATAGGTAATTATTTTACACATCTTTAGAAATTCCTACGAATACGGTAATTAAAAACTATTTTGCTCAAACAATTGCATAAAATAACACCAAACATTTCAATACGCAAACCATTATGTATTATTAACTAGTGAAACCATAATAACTTGTTTATGGATATAATAAGCAATCAAACAACCACTTCTCAACGGAAAGATTTATTTTTTTTACGACTAATGTGTGTACAATGATTGTAGAAATGTAAGATAATCACCCTGCACTGCTACCAACATAATCGCGTTGTCCTCAACATCATCCTCAGAGCTATTTAACATCATTGTCCTCAGAGCTATCATTAAAACTCAAGAACTGTACACAGGATACTTATATCATTACATAATTTTTTATTTTGGAAAAAATTTCTGACTGGTAAAATGAAGTCATCTTTTATTATATATATATACTTTTTTTAGGTATCGTAACCCGCTCTACAATACAACGTCATTCTATATGTTTTCCTTTGTTTGAGCAGAATTAAAGAGAGTGAGAACCTATGAAAGGTAATTGGTCCAAAGGTGGTAAACAGACAGTACAGGTTACAAGGATGTGAAGAACTGTACGAAAAATAAATCGTTAATGAAAACAATCCAAAAATGAAAATTCTATGGACACCTGTCTAGATGGGTGACAAATGGTTTAAAGAAGTTAGAAAAGATATTAAGAAAACCGTACTGAACCAAACCAAATTCAGACAACAGATTGTGGACTTCAAACATCTTTGTGAAGAACGAAAACAGAAAATTGGATGTACGGAAGAGACAAGAAAAACCTCCATTGAACAAATACTGGAATGTGAACTACAAAAATATCTTCCAGATATGTCTAATTACTTTATGTGGTATAAAATGACCATATGCGAAAAAAAACCAAATCAGAGTTATTACAAACGATATTTTACTCCTTCAAACATTGTGATTATTTCGATCCACAATTGATGAAGAGCCTACCAGACACTTTATCGTTCATAATTTGTAAATAATTACAGATCATATTAAACTCGTGATAATGTTCGTACGAGTCATAACTTTTCAATTACGACACTGAAGTAAACCAAATTTTTTTTTTCTTACAGGGCCAATTTTAAACCACATGAGGTAAGTTAGACATTTCAGGAAGCTCTTTTTGCATCCCACATTCTCAGCATTCATTCGCTGTAGGGTTTTCTCCTTTTTTCTGTCCACCCGGTGTTTTGTTTTTGCTCTTCATGGATGCCCTAAATGACCATGATCAGTTGTTTGAATTTTATTTTGTTCATTAAGTTTTCTCAATTTATTCTGGTTTCTTCAATATCCTTTCTGACTTCTTTAAATCTGACAATTTAGGTCTATTGTTTAATGTCTTAAAAATTTTTTTGTCAACCATTTGTTATTCATTCTATACAAACATCCGTAAAATTTCTGTCTTCTTTATCTAGTCGTTTCCAATAATCTTTCATTTTCCATGTACAGTTCTTCTTGGAATTGTAACCTATATTTTCCATCTACTATCTTCGAACCCATTATACAAGGTGATTCAAAACTATACGGCAATCTCTTGGGATCTCATTCTATAGCGAAAAAGAAGAAAAAATTTTCATATAAACATATGCCTGAAAACACTTAGTTAGCGAGTTACGGCTAGCGAAAAATTTCACCTAGAACTCTGTACCCACGGTGAAGTAAGGCCGTATAAAAATGTTAAAGGTAAAGATATCTCTGAAAGTATTGCATTTACAGCTCTGGAACCAATTTTATTTAATTTTTCATATTAAAAAACATAAGAAACAATCGTATTTGTATATTTGTAACTACCTTTAAAATTTTTATATGGCCTTACTTCACCGAGGGTACAGAGTTCTAGGTGAAATTTTTCGCTAGCCGTAACTCGCTAACTAAGCGTTTTCAGGCATATGTTTTTACGAACTTTTTTTTCTTATTTTTAGCTATAGAATGAGATCCCAAGAGATTGCCGTATAGTTTTGAATCACCTGGTATTGTGAAGGATCTTTCCCTTAAATTTTTTCTGCTTCTTTCAGCCCAGCCTTCCCAGTCATTCTAAAGCACTAACTCATATACAGACATACGGGTTTTATCACAGCAGTTAACACAAGTAAACCAAATTTTAAGAGGAAAAAAATAATGAAAAAACCAGTTAACTTATAGTAGGTAGTAGAATTACAGTAGTTTTGTTAAGAGTATTAGTTTAAAAAGTT
This sequence comes from Catonia carolina, assembly GCA_035578175.1. Taxonomy (NCBI): domain Eukaryota; kingdom Metazoa; phylum Arthropoda; class Insecta; order Hemiptera; family Achilidae; genus Catonia; species Catonia carolina. The sequence continues at coordinate 11,750,365 of JAQMRL010000010.1, forward strand.
TTTCGAAAAGCAAACAACAGAAACCACTAATATAAAATACAGCATGAAAAATTAGAATTAAGATTATATACAACCAAAATGACTGGCTGCGTGCACTCATTTACACTGTAACTTTTATATGCTTTATTATTTGCAAATTATCGTTTATACAACGCTTTTGCAAAACCGCTTAACCTCTTTGAACTTAAAAATTTTCAAAAGCACAAACCATTACTTACTGTGCGCAATATTAAAAACTTTGAACAGAGCCATAACCTTTTTGTCTAAAAAAAAATTGTGCAAATATCATACCAACATGCATTAATAGCACAAGTGTTTTTTTTTTAATATTACAGTGTAAAGAAGATAAAATAGCTTGACAAGTTATGATATTTTATAATAATTAAAAAAATATACTGGGTGATTCATTTAAAAGTAGCCCGCCGCTCGAGTAATTTTCATATGCTGTATTGGCAGCACTGATCACGATGTGATCAACTGGCCTTTATAGTACAATTTATATTATTATTTAATTATTATATTATTATAGAGTACAATTTTTTCCAGCAAGATGGTGCAACATGTCACACGTCTCGCCAGTCCCTATCTCATATCAATCAGGCTTTTCCCATGCGAGTTGCTAGTAAAGATTTGTGGCTTCCTCGTTCACTCGATTTGAGTATGTGCAATTTTTTTCTATGGTTATTTAAAAGGAACTGTTTACCAAACAAACCCCCGCAGTATACATGAGCTAAAAAATAACATCGTGGCAGCCATTCAAGCTATAGACGTTTCTGCATTGCGTTGTGTGTGCATTAATAACATTGAACGAGTGCAAAAATGTGTAAGCGTTCAAGGACGCCACTTTCAGCGTCTACTGTAAAGGTGAAGTTGAAATTTGTATATAAATTTTAAATAAATATGTAAAATTATGTATTAAGTAATTCTATTTATTGATTTACTATTTGAATCCAATTGAGTGCCGAAGGCCGCTGTTAAATGCAGCAGGCTACTTTTAAATGAATCACCCTGTATAGATTAAATATAGTTAAGCACTGATTTATTCGTGGTAATTGGGTGGGGGCTGTCTAAAAAAGATTAAAAGAAAATCAACAACAATCACATGGAAAATGGTTGAATAGCTATATAAATTATTCTATTGTAAAAATATTTAATTTTTCACATTTTATTATACAGAGTGATTCAAAACTATACGGCAATCTCTTGGGATTTCATTCTATAACAAAAAATAAGAAAAAACGTTCATATAAACATATGCCTGAAAACGCTTAGTTAGCGAGTTACGGCTAGCGAAAAATTTCATCTAGAACTCTGTACCCTCGGTGAAGTAAGGCCGTATAAAAATGTTAAACGTAGTTGCAAAGATACAAATACTATTGTGTCTTATGTTTTTTAATCTGAAAAATTAAATAAAATTGGTTCCAGAGCTGTAAATGCAATACTTTCAGAGATATCTTACATAAAACACAAGAATTGGTGCAAATAAATAACACATTCTTGTGTTTAACGTAAGATTACTTCCATAAATGGTAAATAAAGGTGTATTTTTCCTTAAATAAATTTGTAGAAAATTTAATTCTGAAAAGATTCATATGAATTACTCAGGAAAAAAATGAATAATAGATATTGAAATTTCGCTTTATTTAAAATCAAAACAGACGCATATTTTTCAATATTAGTTAATATTTTATGCAGTTAAAAATGTGCGTCTGTTTGGATTTTAAAGAAAGTGAAATTTCAATATCTACTATTCATTTTTTCCTGAGTAATTCATATGAATCTTTTCAGAATTAAATTTTCTACAAATTTATTTAAGGAAAAATACACCTTTATTTACCATTTATGGAAGTAATCTTACGTTAAACACAAGAATGTGTTATTTCTTTGCACCAATTCTTTGTTTTATGTAAGATATCTCTGAAAGTATTGCATTTACAGCTCTAAAACCTATTTTATTCAATTTTTCAGATTAAAAAACATAAGAAACAATAGTATTAGTATCTTTGCAACTACATTTAACATTTTTATACGGCCTTACTTCACCGAGGGTACAGAGTTCTAGGTGAAATTTTTTGCTAGCCATAACTCGCTAACTAAGCGTTTTCAGGCATATGTTTATATGAACGTTTTTTCTTATTTTTAGTTATAGAATGAGATTCCAAGAGATTGCTGTGTATTTGAATCACCCTGTATATTTGCACTTCCAACTGACATGTTTTGGTTGATCCACCATCATCATCATCAGAATACGCAAAATTGAAACTTAACTTTTTTTTAAATTTATAACAATTTACAGATGTATCTTCAGTCATTCGTAAACAACTGTTTTATATGAATGATGACGATACAAAATCTTCTGTCAATTTAAAAATAATTTAGATTCACATTTTGTTTACTCTTATGATGGGTGGATCCACCAAAACATGCCAATAGAAAGTACGATTATAAAAAAAACTACAAAAAACAAGAGATATAGACACAATACATCATCGTAACCATGGATCCTTTAAAATAAATTGGATAATTTAAAATTTATTTTATGAACTAGGATTTCACACACACATAGTGTTGGAATTTAAAATTTACTTTATGAATTAGGATTTCACACACACACAGTGTTGGAATTTGAAATTTACTGTATGAATTAGGATTTCACACACACATAGTGTTGGAATTTGAAATTTACTTTATGAATTAGGATTTCACACACACGTAGTGTTGGAATTTAAAATTTACTTTATGAATTAGGATTTCACACACACATAGTGTTTGAAAATGAAAACTGTAAATAAATATAGAAAAATTAAATATTTTCCAAAAGCGATTTGAATATTCGACTTTCTACTGAATATAAAATGTTTTACTATTAAAATAAGTCGAGTAATATCCTTATTGATTCAGTCTGTAAATAGATCTAATTGTGTATGTAATTCACAAACAATTCGGGCTATATGTGAAGAAATGTAGTTTTAATATTTCGCTGAATTTTTCCGACAAATAATACATCTTAATTAATTTTTTGAAAGACCACTGATGATGATGATGACAGGTCCACAGTAAATCAGTGCTTTACTGCATTATTCTAGAACATTAAATTAGCATGAGGAAACATAACTAAAATACTGTTATACTGAAAACAATCTTTTCAAAACATTACAAAAAAATTGGGTGTGAAACAACTCTCACAACTTTATCTTGCCAATGTAAATCATTAAACATATAACTTACGTTTAATCATGAGCGAAAGACGCTAAAAAAAATCAACCTGTATTCGATTTTAAAAATACGGAAAATCACTAATTGGCGCTAAACTAATAAGCTCTGTAGAATTAAAATGCTCAAAAAAAAGTTGTAGGTTTTGTAATTTTTTATAACTTTAGTTATTTACGCTTTTGTCATACAACGCATACTAAGGCTGCAATCTTAAAAACACCAATTTTTTATCAATTTCAATGAGCTAATACAGAAAATCAGTAACTGACACTTCTCTAAGGGCTGTAGAAAAAAATGCTTGAAATGAAAGTTGTAGATTTTTAACATTTTTTACAACATTAGTTAGATAAGCATTTGTCGTAAAATTAATATTTAGGTCACAATCTTAAAAAAAAAAAAAATTTTTTAACCACGATAGCAGATGCCAGTTATCCTCTATTAACCCTGGATTCATAAACATTCGTCTCTCAGACTACTTAAAAAAAAATCGGAAAAATAAATAGAAAAATTAATATTAAAGAAAAATTTCTGTGCTCATCTTTATTTTATACATTTTTCACATAATTTGACAAAAAAGGAAATTGATTTTGTTGTTCACAACACCGAAAACAAATTTTTCCAAAATGTTCCTTACACATATAATTTTTGCAGTCATTACAATGACAGCGAGTTATTCTTTTTTTTTAAAAGGGCAATAGGCACAAATCTTTCTTCCCTGAGCAGGTTGTGGTTGACCTTCAGTAGAAAACGTTGATTCGCCTAATATTTCAGCTATATTCCTTTTTTTCGCCTAATATTTCAATATACATTATACATAAACACTCGTCTGATAGGTGACGGCAATTAATTTATCTCCGAAACAAAGCAAGCTGCACGTGCGAGGACAAGAACAACACTAACTAAAAGACAAAAAAGAGAAATACTGAAAAGGACAGTTGCTCCCTCCGACTCAAAAATTCGCTACGGGTAATATCTCCGGTGTTGACGTCTGTCAAGATGAATTTTTATGAATCTCATGTTCAAGAGCATAAAAAATGCAATACGGCAAGTTTAAAAAAACATAGGAACTGTTTTTGAGAAAATGGCAAACCCATGAAAAATTACACGAATAAATTACTACTTCTGGTTGACCGATTTTGATGAAAACATTCACATTGGGTTCTCTTATGGTACCAAACTTAAGTTCCAAGTATCAGGCACGTATGTTATCTTGAGATATCCGTTCACACACACACACACACACACACACACACACACACATCCACACAATTGATCCTCTGTACGCAACAGCGCTTTAGTAAGAAAAGTCTAAACACTTTAATAACAAACCAAAAAGTCTAAAATATCCAAATTATTCGAGCAGTTATTGTTACAACATATTAGTTTTATTAATACTGATTAGTTAAAATAAAATAATTTAATTTTAACAATTAGTGGGAGAAACAAATACGTAATGTAAAGTAGTTGGGTATTCTACAATTATTTTTGAGCATCTCACGGCTCAAGAACACCCGTCAGATACCAAGTAAGTAGCAGTATTATTTCTGCGGTATGGTAAGAGCAGGTTCATGCGCTATATGAGCTAGTCGCGCACTATTGTAATTTTCTCTGGTAATTTTTTAAATTGCCATGTACCATTTTCCGGATTCGTAATCTACAAAAAAACGTTAGTGGGCCTGGATTGGGTTTAAAGTTCTGGTTTCGACCAAAAGTTGCCCAAAACTGTAAACAAATATGTAATGTAAAGTAGTTGGGTATTCTAGAATTATTTTTGAGCATCTCACGGCTCAAGAAGAACACCCGTCAGATACCAAGTAAGTAGCAGTATTATTTCTGCGGTATGGTAAGAGCAGGTTCATGCGCTATATGAGCTAGTCTTATGCGCACTATTGTAATTTTCTCTGGTAATTTTTTAAATTGTCATGTACCATTTTCCGGATTCGTAATCTACACAAAACGTTAATGGGCCTGGATTGGGTTTAAAGTTCTGGTTTCGACCAAAAGTTGCCCAAAACTGGAAGTCAAGGAATCAAAGTCAGAATTTGGAAGAAATATTGTGTCATTCAATTCTTCTGAAGGATTAGTTACAGAAATCACTAATTATTTTTGCTAAAGGTCAAAAGTAAGCCTTTATCTTTTTGTATGAAAGCTAAGTGGTTTTAACTCTTGCAGTAATATTTTTTTTTAGAAAAAGTAGCCTCATGAAAGGGATTTTTTAAATGTTAATTTCTATTTATGATATAGTGAAAAAAACATACCAAAAAATTCATCCCAGTTAAAGAACTTTTGTACCACCATGATGTATTCGTTAATTTCTTTTCTAATAATACTTCTACTACTACAATAGGTAATTATTTGAGATAATTAACAAATAATTACAACAAATAACGTGAAGAAATTAATACCATTCACCAAACGATAATAATTATAAAATTAGGTAATACGAGGTAGGGTCAAAAAGTTCCCGGAATCGGTTAATAGAAATTGATTGAAAGTATGTATAACATTTTAATCCTATTTTCCTTCAAAATACTCTCTTCCTGCATCTAAGCACTTATTACACCATTCATACAATCGTTGAAAACACTCCTGAAAGCCATTTTTCGAAAGTTCTATCAGCTGTTTCGTCGCATTTTCCATCACCTCTGATGAATCAGCAAAACGATGTCACTTCAATATCATTTTCAGTTGTGGACTTGTGGAAAAAGGTAAAAATCCGGTGGTGCAAGATCGGAAGAATATTGGAGGGTGTTCCAGAGTGGTGACATTGTTCTTTGCAAGGCATTGTTTCGCCATTAGGGAGCGATGTGACAAGGCATTATCATGCAACAAAAACAAATCATTCCCTGCCCATTTTCCCATTTTTCACGCCGTTTTCGTCGAATTGTATCTCGTAACCGTTTTAAGATCTCTTTGTGCAATTCTTTGTTGATTGTTTTCCCTGTTTGCACTGGCAAGTTGTCGAACGAGCTCAACATTCTCATCTGTGGTAGAAGTGGAAGGCTACTCAGTCCGAACATCATCTTTATTGTTATGCGACTGTCACGAAAATGCTTGTGCCACTCGTAAACTGCCGTTTTTTTCATTGCATCATTTTTGTATGCTTTCTTCAGCATCTCAAGAGTCTCCGAGGGTGATTTCTCTAGCAACACATAGAATTGGCATAGAAATGGCACGCTACTCTGATGATGGCATTTCACAATACGACGAAAGGAAAAAAACTACGTCTAAAATATCATACACCGCACGTAGAAAACCAACTCTAACTGCCTGCTGAAGGCACAGGACCTCCCTAGAGTGATACCAACCTTCCAAACAAAAATTTCCCTTCCAGCAAACAAATGCTTGACTGCATGTGACCATTCCGGGAACTTTTTGACCCTACCTCGTATTAATTTGGTTAACACATCTTGTGATTGAATCTTTTTAACAGTGATTACTTACCATCGTCTGGACTGTTGGAAACGGCATGCCAGTCATTCCTTGTCCCTGTAAAGCAAGATGCATTTATCATGCAAGCTCTGACATCGAAAATTTAAAAAAAAAATTGCTATTATATTACAAACGCTGGCTGCTATGTGAATTTTAGCGTCGCAATTCATAAACAAAAATTTAAAAAAAATACAACAGCTTTAAGAAAGTACTGTTTCATAATACAATAAAAGTCAGTTTGATATTCATCAACCTCTCTGTACTTAACCCTTTCACTGCCAAGTTATAAAACCGTCGGATTAAACCCGGCATGCACCTCACGGCACAAGCTCAAACGTTCCGTGAGAAGACAAAATAAAATAGATATAATAATACCGTGATAAAACCTGTGTATGCCCATAACGGGCAGGTGGAGTGTTAAATTAATTGCACTCTATCTGTCAGTTCCAGGGCTACAAAAAATAGTTCTGTTTCTTATCACATAGTCAGCCAATTATACGACTGAACTATTTAAGAACAGAAGAGGTAGAGGTGTAAAAGACTCTAGTCAGAGATAGATATTCTGAGAGTAATAAATTTCATCGGTATATAGCCAGACCCTGTGATGAATGAAAAGAAGGTGTCATTTGCAGGGTGGAAAGTGGGTGCTTTTCGGAGCGCCTGGTATGCTGATAAGCATACTCTTTCAACTCAGTGAGGAAGGGAAATAGCAAACCACCTCACTCCTCGTTTTTACTTAGTAAAACCTCTAAAGGTTCAAACCAGCCTTTCGGCTGATGACCTAAACAACAACAAAACCTGTCTGTACATGAGTGAGTGCCTTAGAATGACCGGGTAAGTTGGTTAACAAGCAGCAGAAAAATTTGAGAGAAACATCCTCCATAATATTATGGGTTTAAAGATACTAGCCGGACAATACAGGTTACAATGTCGAGAAGAACTGTACGAGGGAAATGAACGATTAGAAAAAGAAGACTAAAATTTTACGGACACCTGAACAGAATAGATGACAACCGGTTTACAAAACAAATCTTTAAGTCACTAAACAATAGATGTAAGTTGTTGGGTAAATGGTTTAAAGGGTTCAGAAAGGATAATGAAATTACTGGAATAAACCCAGAAAACTTAATGAACTGAAAATTCAGACAAATTACCACAGACTCTACGATTAAATGAAGAGCAAAAATAGAACACCGGGTGGCCTGAAGAAAGGAGAAAAACCTACAGTGAACGACTGCTAAGAATGGTGGCTACAGAAAGAGCTTCCAAAAACGTCTAAAGTTACTTCACGAGGTATAAATTTGGCCCTATACGAGAAAAAGTAAAAAATTAGGTATACTTATTCCTTATTTATCAGCTGATATCAACAGCTGATTCGCAGCTTTGATTTTACCACTAGACTGAACTGGTGGATTAAATAATAATAATAATAATAATAATAATAATATAACTAAAAAGGTAAGTTAAAATCTAACCAAATACGAAGTAGAGTAGATATTTTTAAATATCTAGGAAAAGTAATTTAACAAAACTGTTTAGATAGGGAAGCAATTTCAGAATTATGTGAAAAATGGAAACAGCTGACCATTTGTCAAAAAGTACCAAAATGGAACTAGTGAGAGGAGATTGAAAAGTAGATAAAAATTTGATTAAGACGTTAGAGACAATTAGAAAACAAATAGGGCAGCATTAAAAAAAATACCACTACAATCAATCAAAATAATACATATTTATACTGACTTTTACTGCACACATACAGTACGTATAGACAAAAAAAAAACAAATGTGAAAGCAATTTATTAATAAACCATTATATTAATTTTTTTTTTTAAAAAAAAAAGGCAATTTATAAATTTCAACGGCCGCAGTTTCATGCGAATAAATAAAAAAACAATGCGAAAAATATTGAAATGTTAAACCTAAAACTACACTTAAATTACCGAGATATAAATCTAAAACATAATACAATTTGATAACTATTCTGCATTAAAATTTCTAAATTTGAAATCTTTTCTATAATTCTACTGACCAATTTAAAAAAATAAAATAAAAGCTAATACCTAATGCAAGTAAGAGATAAAATATTTAAAAAATTTAATCTGCTATTCATGCGTAGCCATGCATAGTCTAGTAATTCAAAAAGTATGAGGGTGAGTCAAATATAAGCTGGACTTACATAAATTTATTTACGATAAGAAATTACAACAATGCTTCTAATATTTTTCAACAAAGCCTGCTCTACGCACGCCACATTTTTCACAGCGTTTTGGATCTTAAAGATCCCTTCTTTAACACATTCAGTGGGGTGTCAATATATGTGACAAATACCTTTAGATTACGACAGAATTAAATGTGACATAAAACGACTTCACCGAATTAAGGACATGGTAGGACTACCACGCAGAGATTTTTGTGACTGACGGATGAGGTAGGACTACCACTTGGATATTTCAAAAACACAATTTGAGTTTTTTGTCAGTAGGGTTGTTAGATCTTATTTTTAAGAATCGTAGTTTAGTAGTAATAGTTAGAATAATATATTGAGTTGAGAGTGTGTGAAAGTCGTTCCTTGATACATTGAATTGGTTAGTAAGGAGAGAGAGTTTATGAAAAGGACTGCCGTGGTATCCCTACTACGCCCGTCGCTCACAAAAATCCTTACGTGGTAGGTACACCACATCCGCACGGAATGTGTTAAAGAAGTTATGAAGATTGACTCATCAGCCAATTGCACACGTAATCTTCACCAGCTTGATCATTTTCAAAACGTTCTCCTCCGGGTGCTTCTTTCAAGGGCCCAAATGAAAAGTAGCCGTAGAGAATAAATCTGAACTGTGAGAAGTGTGTTCAAGGGTTTCCCAATGCATTTTCAGCAATTTCTCTTTGTCACAATCACCATGTGAGGCAAGGCATTGTCATGAAGAAGAATGACATCTCCGATTGAGATACCATCTTTTGGTTTTGTAGGCAGATTTCACCGACTCCCAACATCTGGCGGTAGTAGGCGGAATTCACTGTACGTCGATCATGTAGAAAGTCAATGAGTAAAACTCCCTTCAGTCCCAAAAAACAGTCACGAGCATGTTTCTGGCAGAGAGACACGTTTTAGCATCTGTGAGATTTAATCTTGGATGTCGATCGTGACCTTGATTTTCTACACTTTCATGTCCACCTTTAAACTTGTTATAGATAGTGAAGTCACGAGATTGCCTTTTGCGTATCGCTGGGCTGTGAGGAAGGGAAGTGAAATATTTGCAGTGCTGCCAACCTCAACAGTCAGACACTACTCATAAATTTCACTACCGTGCAGTTTCTAGATACATTTTGTAAGCTGTGATTTATTCCGAGAAAATGTTTTCTTCATAAACCTAATAAGAAATAAATATTACCTGTAATATTGCCTACAGCTTAATTACAAGACTAGAAATGTTTGATTTACTGTAATTACGAATGAATCGCCTTCTTTCCTATTGCTGTTACCGGCGTTTTCATTATCAGTCTCTCTAGTATCTACCTAACCGTTTTCTTTTTCTACCAGGTGCCAACAAAACTGTTAAAGAATAGCTTCTTCACGCCCTTAATTTCCTTCTTTATTTTCCGAATTGTGGAAAGAGAAAAATCAAAGTAGTTAGCCGCTCGCTCACGGCTTTTGTTAAGAGGCACGGATAAGTTCATTTTTGTTTAGCTTCAACTTCATAACATTTTATTACATTGCATATTAGATTTCGTTCAACACTGTGAATAGTGCGACCACATTTTCAAGAAACCGACATTCTGTAACAAACAGATAACCTACAAAACGTTCCGTAATACACTCTATATGCTCTGGGTACAGTATAAGTTGTTATGTTTGTCGTACTGAAATTAAAGCAGTCGGGCATGCGCACTGATAACCCCTCGTTGCAAACACGGGCAAACTCATGACTCAAGTGACTATATAGCCCAATGAAAAATTTAGGTCCAAGTAAGGGTACCATTAACAAACTTTAACAGAATCAAAATTTCTGTTGGTTTAACACCTTCGTTAGTTAAAAACTTAACAATAATATGTTTAATACGTAATATGAGGTATGGGATCTCTTGCTCAGTCATGGCTGTAATGGCGACAAAACAGAGATATACAATGTGCCAATTAAGTTCCCCCACTCTTAATTTACCGACCTTGAAAAAGCCGTTTCCACCATCTCGCTCGGGATGGCCTGACGAGGCACACAGAAAAAGTCTGGTTTATATTTTACTCACCCTCTTATTATGTATTTGCCGTAGTTTTCCATAAAAACGCATTCGTTTATTAAGTATAGAAATTTAAATTCTTAACTAAATCAATACTGGAATGAATAACTAACTATTTTATTGCCATGTCGCTATCGAATGTACCAACAAAAACATCTATCAATAAATACATTAAACTTGTTTACATCACTAACGTCTTTCATGTTCTGTTAAATCGTAAAGGAATGAACAATTTCTACAGTAAACTCTCGCTAACTCACACCGCGAACACCTGATCCAGTTTTAGCCAACTACATGAAAATGCTAAAATCACATTTAGAGGAAAAATTATGACTATGGAGTACTTTATTATTATAATAAAATTTAATTATAAGTTATCACGATTGATAAAATGTCTTCTTCTTCTTCTTACTATCAAGGATTAGGCATAAGCCTGTTCTCTGAACTCACAAATCATCCTGCACGTCTACAGAAACACGAGACATTCCAACCTGTACATCTCAACTACTGCTATCTTCTTCGAGGTCTTCCCACCTCCCTTCTTCCAACTGGAACATATTCAGTCACTTTTAGAGGTATTCTCTCCTCTGTCATCCGTTCCAAATGTTGCCGCCATTGATTCCGGTACTCCTCCACTTTTTCATTCAAGCTAAATACACCCAACTCGGATTTAATTTCTTCGTTACGTATTAGATCCAGCCTCGAGCAGCCCTTCACCCTTCTTAAAAACCTCAATTTAGCTGCTTGGATCCTACTTTCTTGGCGTTTTGTGGTAACCAATGACTCACTTCCATAAAGAAGGACTGGGGCTGCCATTACCTTGTAGAATTTCAGTACTGTCTCTGTTCTAGCTCTGTTACCCAGTGTCCTGTTAATGGTACCACAAATAGCTTGAAATTTATTTATTTTACTTTTGACATCCAAGTCCCGATCAAAGCTGATAAAATGTAAATCACATATTTTGAAAGGCAAGACGACAAATCGATCACTGAACTTTTTAAGTGTTCATTAGATAGTTCAGCCTAGAAGAACTTGTCAGAAAACTTGTCACTCTATTCAAGACAAGATAACTTAACGTGTCGACAGGAAAAATACAACCATTATCCGCTGACAAATCAAAACATGTCTACCCAGAGTTACGTCATCTTATCATTAATTGTCGGGACGTTAAAAAATAAAGTCTGATACTTTTTGAAGAGACCTCTTATACTATTATACTATTACAATAATAAATCAATAAAAAAACACATAAATAATCAAGCTGGTAAAAAAATAACACTAAAAAGTAACAATACATAATGTAAAACAACCTACAAGCATATTATAAAATTTTTATGCTGGATAACCATTTAAAACAACAAGAATGAAGGGAAAGATATATAAGACAGTGATTAGACCGGCATTGTTGTATGGTAGTGAAACTTGGCCTATGAAGAAGAGACAGGGAAACAAGTTGGAGGTTGCGGAAATGAAGATGTTGAGGTGGATGCAGGGACAGACTAGGAAAGATAGGATACGGAATGAAGTAATAAGGGAGGCTGTGGGAGTGATAGAAGTGTCCAAGAAGGTTCAGGAACGAAGACTGCAGTGGTATGGACATTTGATGCGTAGGGAGGAGGAGTATGTGGGGAGGGTTGTGGATAGATTGGTGCTGGATGGGGTGAGAGGGAGGGGGAGACCCTGGAGAAGATGGAGAGACGCCGTGGCGGACGACCTGAGGGAGAAGGGCCTGAGCGAGGAGGATGTGGTGGATCGGAGAGAGTGGAGGAGAAGAATAAGGAACAGCGACCCCTGAGGAAGGGAAAAGCTGAAGAAGAAGAAGAACCATTTAAAACAACAATACGTATTAGATTAACTCTTATAAACCTATAGACATCTTAGAAATCTTTTATTAAAAATCAGGACAACTGTTGACCAGTACAGATAGATAACTTTACAGTGTTAACCAAATTATAAATTTTTACATCATTTACAAGTTTCTTACTATAAAAAAAGTTGTATCGTTGGAGAAAAATATACATAAACAGAAATCAACACCTTAATCATCAATTATCATTAGAATGGGGGTGTATCAAATAAAAACGCAACTGATTTTCTTTACCCTAGGGTCATAAAATCTTGGCAAAATAATTGGGAAAATTTATCTGGTTATTTTAAGTATTTTAGCCCAGTTATTTGGGTCACATAACCAGAGGAGAGAAATATGAGTTGCTGAGAATTATTATGCAGGGAAGGATCCGAGGAAGAAGAGGCGTAGGAAGAAGACGCATCTCCTGGCTGAGGAATCTTAAAGAATGGTTCAACTGTAGTTCATTGTAACTATTCAGAGCAGCAGCCAGCAAACTGACCATAGCCATTATGGTATCCTCCAACCTCCGATAGGAGATGGAACTTTAACAAGAAGAAGCCCAGTTAACCCTTTCTAACCCAGTGTGACTTCTTCGAAGTCACACTGGGTTAGAAATAACAGACATCAAAATTTCAGTTATTAACGACTACTTTGGATTAGGAACGCTGGGTGTGAAGTGTAATAATTTTCTGTACCCTAGCCAGGAATCGAACTAGATACTTTCGCTTTGCAGAGTAGCATGTTGACCATTCCGCTACGGAGGCGACCATTAATTAGTTTCTTTTAAAACTTAATTTTAGTTTTAAATATTCGTGTTGATTTACTAAAATAAAGTAGCATTTCTTCGAATACGTCGTACATAAGTAAAAGTATATTTTTTAGACTGTAAAAAGTGATTTTATCCATTTTATCAATATTTTTTTGCTACAGATCTAAGTAAGAGAATATACTTTGTTTAGGAAGCCTGAACATAATTTTACATATTTATATTGTTGTATGAAACAATGAAAAGATATTTTTTGTGTTTAGTTAAAAATGTGGAATGTACGTAGTCTATTCCATGCTGGTAAGATTAACAACGTAATTAAGGAAATGCAAAGACTCAACATTAGTATTCTTGGTTGCAGCGAAGTTAGATGGCCAAACTTGGGGCAGTGTGAAATAAACGACTATACAGTATATCTTTGCGGAGATACAACCAATAGAAATAAAAACGGAGTTGCTATAATAGTGAATAAAGAAGTTAAAAGATGCGTACTTAGTTTCATTAGCATCTCAGATAGAGTGGCACTACTGAAAATTAAGGCCAAACCCTACAATATGAACATCATACAATTGTATGCTCCAACTTCAGAAAGCTCAGATCAGGAAGTGGAAGTCTTCTATGAACAACTAAAAACAGCCTTAAAACATACAAAAAAGGAGGAAGTTAATCTTCTGATGGGAGACTTTAACGCTAAAGTGGGCAAAGGAGCGGTCAATAACACGGTGGGTCAATTTGGGCTGGGAACTCGGAATGATAGAGGAGACCGTCTTATTCAGTTCTGTCAAGAAGTGGACAGTGTAATAATGAACACATTTTTCCAATTACCACCTCGAAGATTATACACTTGGAAGTCTACGGCTGACTGTTCAAGAAAATTATCAGAAACCAAATTGACTATATTATTATAAATAAAAGATTCCAGAATTCTGTAAAATCGGCAAAGACATATCCTGGGCAGACGTCCTTCGGATCACAATCTACTACTGGCACGGATAAAATTACACCTAAAAAAAGTTTTTAAAGGGAAACCTCAGAGTAGAGCGAATATGCAGGAATTGAAGGATAATACCATAAGAGAAGATATCAGGGACGAACTAAATAATACAATAAGAAACATGGCAAGTACTAGTAGTCAGCAAAATATAAATATAGAAGAGATGTGGAACGAAATTAAAGATGCATGTAACTCTGTAGTGGAAAGAAAGCTAAAAACTAGAAAAAGAGTCAAGAAACAGCCATGGATGACAGAGGAGATACTAGAGATGATGGAGGAACGGAGGAGGCATAGGAATAAAAATGAAGCTGTATATAGGGAAATAAATAGAAGAATTAATAAAATGATCAAAGAAGCAAAGGAGTTGTGGCTGCGAAATGAATGTATAGAAATTGAAATTTTGGAAAAAAAACATGACGCTTTCAATCTACACAAGAAAATGAAGGCAGTAACTGGAGGAAAAAGTATAAGAAACAGTGACTCAATATTGGATAAGCACAACAATCTGCTCTATGATAATGGAAGAATTCTGGAGAGATGGAGGGAATATATGGAGGAATTATTTGAGGGAGAACAGCAGAGTGTACCAGAAGTGAGTGGGTTTTCAGGACCAGGCATAACTTTTGACGAAGTAAGACACGCGATAACAAGGCTAAAAAATAATAAGTCACCTGGCCCGGACAACATACATGGTGAAATATTAAAACTAATTGGAAATAAACAACTGAAAGTCGTCACAATGCTCTTGAACAAAATTTATGAAACTGGAGAGCTTCCGGAAGATTGGTTACTCTCTACCTTTGTGCCTCTTCCTAAGAAGGCAAACGCCACTAGATGTTCAGACCACAGAATCATTAGCTTAATGAGCCATGCACTTAAAATTCTGCTTAATATTATACATTCTCGAATATATATGAAACTAGAAGAAAACATTAGTAATGTTCAGTTTGGATTTAGAAATGGGTTCGGAACACGAGAGGCTCTTTTTTCCATCCAAGTTTTAATACAAAGAGCTAGAGATGTGAACTGCAATGTATACGCATGTTTCATAGATTTCGAGAAGGCGTTTGACAAGGTGCAGCATCACAAATTGCTCCAAATATTGAGGGATACAGGAATAGATGATAAAGACTTACGCCTAATTAAAAATTTGTACGTACAACAGAAAGCAGTCTTACGTGTAGGCAATGAAACCTCTCACAAATTTAGTGTGAAAAGAGGAGTTCGTCAGGGGTGCATTTTGTTGCCGACCTTGTTTAATATGTATTCGGAAATGCTGTTCAGAGAAGCTATCGACGAAATGGAAGAAGGCATACAAATTAATGGTCATACCATCAACAATTTACGGTATGCGGATGATACGATTTTGATAGCGGATAGTGCAGAGGGGTTGCAAGCATTAATAAATCGTGTAGAGGAAACCTGTCGACGATACGGCATGAAGTTAAACAGCAAGAAAACCAAAATACTAATAGTAAGCAAAAATGATGGAATACAGCATCGATTTACATCAAATGATGAGACGCTTGAAATAGTACACAAAGTTGCCTATCTAGGATGTAATTTAAACAAGGAATGGGACCACTCGCAGGAAATTAGGTGCCGTGTAGAGAAGGCAAGAGCAGTATTCAATTGTCTCCGGAAAATTTTGTGTAATATGCACCTTAACATTGGTATAAGATCACGATTTCTGAGATGCTATGTGTTTTCGACTCTTCTGTACAGAGTGGAAGCTTGGACCCTAACCGATGCAACATCTAGATGACTCGAGGCCTTCGAACTGTGGTGCTACCGCCGAATGCTCAGGATATCGTACACCTACCATGTCACAAACAACACCGTCTTGCAACGTATGCAAAAAGCCATGGAAATCCTGCCAAACATAAAAGTCAGGAAGATGGCTTATTTAGGGCATGTGTGGAGAAACAGAAAATATCAGCTAATTCAACTTATATTGCAAGGCAAGATTGAAGGTAGTCGATCTCAAGGCCGTCGGCGGAAGTCGTGGCTGAAGAACATCAGGCAATGGACAGGAATGACGAGCGTACAATTATTCAGAGCAGCTGTAAATAAAGTCATGTGGACTAATATGATTGCCAACATCCACAGAGGATAGGCACCAACAGAAGAAGATAGTTAAAAAAATTGGGATTGAAAGGGTTAAAAAGGTAGTTTATACCACTAAGGGCTGAACAGGCAAATCAGGAAATTCACAAAGATGAAGGGCGCATTCATCAGCATAAACGCCTTGTACAAGCTGGTATATTGTGCTATAAGAAAGGTGGAGGAAAAATGGACGATGCCTTTACATGATTGGGCATTATCTATATCTCAACTTGATATCTTTTTTCCTGACAGACTGAAAATTCAGTTGAGCTAAAAGTGTGGAGGGGTCCTCGACCAGGAAGGTGTTAACCTGCAGGTAGCCTGTGCCGTTAAAGAGAAGTGAGAACTGACCACAACTCTTTCATGTCCCTTTAGTATCAAAAAGAACCTAGAGCGAGAAAGAAGTGTATGTCATCGTGGATCAACGAGTTATCATCAAGTTTACACCAAAGGAGTGGATGAACCCAACCGAAATTTTGCTACAACTATAGACACAGTTTGGTGATAACACTCTGTCAGGAATCCATGTGTTTACTTGCCAAAACAAAGAATTTTCTGGAAAGTGTGAAAAGGCCGAGAATGAGAGCCACGATCCCGACCTAAGGACAAGAGTGACCGAAGCCAACATGAGGCAGTCCAAAATTTTACAAACGATACGTTTTCTATTAATTTTATCCATGATTGATGCACAATTAATGCGCGATATTATTGTGAACTCCTGGATACCACAAAATTGTCCCTTTGTAGAAAAAAGAAGAAGCAATTCGCCAGAATTGCTTCTGGGACATCCAGAAGCAATGTTCCATTGCTGGAACATCCGCCCTGTAGCCCAGACCTTGTCACTACCATCTTTTCGGAACCTCTCATAAAAGAGCTTGAAGGCCAGTGTTTCAATGACAACAAAGCGGTGGAATCGTGTGTACCCCAATGGCTACAAGAACGTTCAAAGAGTTCTTAAAATTATGGAATAAAAATGCCCCTAATCAAATGGGAAAAACACATTTTTAAAGCAAATAAGTACATAGAAAAATGATATATATTTGTAAGCGTAGTTAAATAAAGTCAAAACAAAAAGTCCCGTTTTTACTTGATACACCCACATAATTTACAAAACAGTAAAACTTGACTAAAAACAGGATACCAAGACATATTAGCTCCAGAAAACGATTTTGTAAAAATAAAAAGAAGCAAAACTGGGTTATCTGGTAAAAATATCTGAAAATGGATGTAGCTGAAACAAATTACTCCAAATTTTCTGATGCCTGAAATAATTATGTCATCCACTTCAAATAATAACACTGAAGAGAGCCTTATTCTCCTATACCAAAAAAAAGTTTAAAACTTTCTAAACCGGTAAAACCATCTGCCGAAGATGGTCAGTAAGATCCGGAAATTTTGAGGGACTCCTCCATGAAGTAACATTGGATAGATGGAACACCTGCTGCACTGAACCGATTTCTATAATAAGATGGTTACCAAATAATAACC
This sequence comes from Catonia carolina, assembly GCA_035578175.1. NCBI lineage: Eukaryota > Metazoa > Arthropoda > Insecta > Hemiptera > Achilidae > Catonia > Catonia carolina. The sequence goes on from JAQMRL010000010.1 coordinate 11,768,446, forward strand.
AACCTCACAAGGTGGTTTCCACTATCACTTGATGAGGGCCAATGTTACTTAAAATGGTCTTAAATAAACAAGAAAAAATTAACATCGACGAGATCTGAATGATAAGTAATTCAATCCACCCAGTTCGCAGATTTTATTTAATTAACTTTATTTTTAGACAAGTTTTACTGTATCTAATCACTAAACTAAATTTAAAAAAAAAACTAGTAACACTATTTCAAGAAATTTAACTAGAGATTCCAAACTGACCACCATTGCAGTCTATGTATATAGAACAATGCAGAGTAAAAAAGCAGAACTTCAAAAAAACATATTTACATAATAATTTAAAATGTACAAAAGCGATTGTGCTGAGAATCTTAAAAACTAATATAGCATTCCTATGTAGTAGTCGAAAAATATACAATATAAAGAAAAATTGTGACATACCTTATTCATCCCTAAACTGAAAAAAAAGCAATGAATATTTTTATGTATGATCTCCTATACGCATCATCGAAAAACCTAATTCATAGCGATTATTACACAAAATACATTTATATTTATTTCAATTAAAAGTAATACATAATCACTGATAAAAACTTAAAAGTATAAGTGAAAATTTTCAATAACTTACCATAGGCCTGTAATTAGCACCTGTGGTTGCAGCCATAGGTTGTGGGCTCCAACCAGTATTTCCACCAGCTTTTGCTGTATTCTTTGGTGAGTTCCACTGAACACCCCTTCGAAAACAAAAACATGTATTTAATTAGGCACTTTTTTGACAGTAATAACAGTTGAAGCAAATCTATTTCAGTGTGAAGGGTTGTTACTCTCTGTCACTCCCAGTCTTACTTTCTGAGCTAGTATGTAGACATGACAGTGGTGGGAATATTATGTCCGTCATACGAGGTGCGGCTATTAAATAACGAGACTGACGCTGCTGCGGATCAAGGAGGCATGCGTCAACCGCCATTAATCAACAGCTGTTTAGTGTGAACCTTTCTCTTTAGTATGCAGCTAGTCTCACTTCTGTAAACAACACCGTTTAGTCAGAGCCTACGTTCGCATTATTGTTTTTTTTTGTTTTGCCGGATAAAATGGTTAGTGTAATAGTAGAGCAACGAATTATTGTAAAATTTCACTTTAAACTTGGAAAAACTGCTACTGAAACTTATAATTTACTGAAAGAAGTGTATGGCAGTGAATATTTATCGTAAGCACGAGTTTTTGAATGGTCTAAGCATTTTAAAGATGGCAGAGAAGATGTTGAAGATGATTCGCGGCCAGGTCGCCCTTCAACATCAAAAATGGATGAAAATGTCGAATTGTATATTCCCCTTAAGGAGAGTGCTAAAAACACAAAACTCTAGCTGTTGGTGGTGGCTCTGTTCCTCCTTTTAGGTTCCCAAAAACCTTTCATCCTCTCACTTTGCGCATACAGCCAATAGCAATGCAGAGCATTTGTTTACATCGTTTCCACAGACAAATATAGGGTGATTCAAAAAGAGCGCCGGTTTTGATATATCAAATTAAGAGATTTATTTTATTGAAAAACTGAAAATAAATACATCAACAAGTTCATCTTACCTTCCGATTTCATGTATGAAAAATGATGTCATGCATGTGTCCTCCTCTACTGCGCTGGCACGCATCAACTCTGTCCATGAAATTGGATATTACTGCACGACAAGTTTCGACTTCCATTTACCCGATAACCCGTCGAATTTCCTCCTTCAAGTCATTGATGTTTCGGGGTTTATTGGCATACACCAATGACTTCAGATGACCCCAAAGATGAAAGTCACAAGGCGTCAAGTCACACGACCTTGGTGGCCATTGATGGTCGGAATTACGAGAAATGATGCGATCCTGGAACCGTTCACGGAGCAACAACATTGTTTCTCGTGCAGCAACTGAATTTTATACGGGTGATATTGGAGATCGTACCAAAGAATTCTCCGTACAGAAGAACATCGTAAACCCAATTGTTGAGAACGGCGACGTATTGATTTTGCTGGGCTAACAGCCACACTGTCACGAACCAACGCAACGTTCTGCTCAGTTCGGCCAGAACGACGACGTCCAGAACTTTTAAGGTCGACTGTTGAACCCGTCTCAAAAACTTTTTCATGAGCCTGCGAACTGTTGATTCATTCGGTGCTTCATTACGTCCTAGAGTACCGCGAAGTCGCCTGACAGTAGCCGCATAACTCTCTCCACTCTGGTAAAATGTTTTGACGATTAACACTCGTTGTGCAATAGTAAACTTCTCCATGGTTAGACACAGACTGCGAGAGTACTACACTGCGAACAAGAGAAACTACAACTGAATCGTCAATCGGAATGTTCTCCGAAATAGAAATGAGGTCTAACAATGTTGCCAACAGATAAACAAAAATTTACCAGCCGTTTAAAAACCGGCGCTCTTTTTGAATCACCCGTTAGAATAGACTACAATAATAAATTAAAGACATGCTGACACTTACTTGTTTGGCTGCGCCCCTTTATTTATAGTTAGATTTTCAGCAAGCGAAGCAAGGCTACTATCTAAATCGCCAGTGAGAACTTTGCTTGTGCCCATTGGAGCAGCTACAACAAAACACAAAAACACAATGATCGCCATTAAAAATATTTATTAATTAATCTAATAATTTTACATTGCTGTATGCCTAACATTAAATCAGTTTGCACAGGGTGATTCATTTAAAAGTAGCCCGCTGCATTCAACAGCGGCCTTCGGCACTCAATTGGATTCAAATAGTAAATGAATAAATAGAATTACTTAATACATAATTTTACATATTTATTTAAAATTTATCTACAACTTTCAACTTCACCTTTACAGTAGATGCTGAAAGTGGCATCCTTGAACGCTTACACATTTTTGCGCTCGTTCAATGTTATTAACGCACACAAAACGCAATACGGAAACGTCTATAGCTTGAATGGCTGCCACGATGTTATTCTTTAGCTCATGTATACTGCGGGGGTTTGTTTGGTAAACAGTTCCTTTTAAATAACCCCATAGAAAAAAATTGCACATACTCAAATCAGGTGAACGAGGAGGCCACAAATCTTTACTAACAACTCGCACGGGGAAAGCCTGATTGATATGTGATAGGGACTGGCGAGACGTGTGACATGTTGCACCATCTTGCTGGAAAACATTGTACTCTATAATAATATAAATTGTACTATAAAGGCCAGTCGATCACATCATGATCAGTGCTGCCAATACAGCATATGAAAATTACTCGAGCAGCTATAAATAAAATTACTCGAGCGGCGGGCTACTTTTAAATGAATCACCCGGTAGTATATTTATTTTATATGTTTTGGTAGTTTTTCAAATATTCTTATATTTAATAACGTGTTCTCACAGCAGACTGAGAACACCTGATTATCGAGATTAATAACCTTCATTTTGTTTAGGTCAACAGCCGAAAAGCTGATTTGAACCTCTAGAGGTTTTACTAAGTAAATACAAGGAGTGAGATGTTTTACAATTGCCTTCCTCACTGAGTTGAAAGAGTATGCTTATCAGCATGCCAGGCCCACTGAAAAGCAGCCACTTTCCACCCTGCAAATGACACCTTCACTTCATTCACCGCTGGGTGTGGCTGTATAGTGAAATTCATTACTCTCAGAGGAGATAACTTTGACTAGTGCCTCTTTTACACCTCTACCTCTTCTGTTCTTATCCCTTTCACTCCCAAGTTATAAAACCATGGGTTAAACCAGTGAGCCGGGTTTTTTCAAATATTTTTTTGGATGCATCTTAAGTTTTTAAACATTTTAATTTTTACTAGTTTTATCAATTAAAATTATTTCTTTGTAGCAGATTTATTAAAATTTATATTAGATTTATTCCACTATTTGTACCACTAAAATTATGAACAACATGAATAAATTTACCATTTGAATAAATTTTGACGTTGATGCACTAAAAAAATTAATATTCCGTAGCAATAATTAATAATGCACACATTACACTTTTTTGAAAACTTCCTAACAATAGACTTCACGATTTCAGTAACCATTATTTCAAATTAAATTACAATTATTAATCTTGAAAAAAATTTCCTGAATTTTTTAAATGTTGTTAAAACCAAACAACATACCGAAAAAACTAATCATAATTCAAAAACGTTATTATACTCTTATAAATAAAATTATTTTTGAAAATAAGAAGTAAAAAATATATCCATCAATTATAAGGATACATTGAACAGAAACAAAAGAATAATCTGGTAAGCATGTAATCACATTTTTAAATTTACTTTTCAATTTCAGCAAATACTCAATTACTTGATACGTTATTTAAATCAGCATATTTTATTATATATTGTCAGATTATTCTCCTGAATAAAGCAATCTCAACATTAAATTTCAGCACAAAAAGCACAATAGTTTCAACATTTATGAAAATAAATTATGAACAAATTAAGCGCACAGAATATATAGACGAATATCGTTACAACTAGCATATCTTATTTCAAATCGTCATTGATTTTTTCAATAATTATAAATAAATTCTTCAAGTTGCAATAATAAATTTAAAATAAACATTTAACAGAAATTCGGAATATAATTTTTCGGCTGATTAATCATTAACTAGTTCTATTAAAAAAATTAATTAACTAACGTTATAAAAAGGGTGAACAATTTGTGCCTGAATTATAACACTTTCATTAGCACAATTTATAAAACAATGATACTTTGGACTGTTACAAGCATACGTACATGGAAAACAAACTGAATATATATATATATTTTGTAAATTTTCTATTCTTAATTTGTGTACGTTGCAATCTGTTCAATTTAGAACAATAAGCAACCCCATGACCCAATGAGATGAGGATGATGTGTATGACGTGTAAATGAGGTGTAGTCTTGTACAGACCCAGGCCGACCATTCCTGAGAGAGTATGGTTAATTAAACCCCAACCATCAAAGTACACCGGTAACCACTATCTAGTATTCAAATCCGTATAAAAGTAACTAACTACCTTTACTAGGATTTGAACCAGGAACGATCAGCTATTAAACAACAGCTGATTTTGGCAACGACTTTACCTCTAGACCAACCCGGTGGGTTACATTTTGTAAAGTAATCATAATTCAAACAGTCGTGTTATATCCTGCAGCGGAATATTGGTTGTATGTTACAATGCCTCTTACAGAACAAAGTAAACTTGGTGGGTCAAAGGTTATTCATGGGCAAACACGCGAGGTAATTTTTAACGTTTTTAATTATTTTATGGAAAGCAAAGGAAATTTTTCTTACCATTCAAGAACTGGTTGAAAAAAAGTGGAAAGCGATTAGTGTTAGTATTATTAGTGTGTGGAGAATTTATAAAGAAATCATTCCCTGTAACACCATTTTCCACTCCAAATACGAAAAGGACAAAATGTTTAACAATAAAAGTAAATGTTTAAAATAAATCAGCTGTTTCATTATAAGAAAAAATTTCCCTCCAGGGAAATATTACATTAAAAATTTCCCTGTGCTAAATCATTGTGTAAGTTTACTCTCATCCTATTTTAAAATATCTGTACACTACTATTTTTTTTTTTTTAATTCATTTATTTAACGTTGCATCAACTACAACGGTCATTAGCGACGACGTTGGGGTGTAACTGTTTACAATGGAGGATGAAATGATTTTTTTGTAATGTATGAAAATATGCCGTGCCTGAGTGGGATTCGAACCCAGGACCACATGATGAGAGGCGAGCACGTTACCAACTGCGCCAATACGGCTGGCCCTACTATTTTTTAAATGGTCCGAATTAATGGCGGTTTAGATTCACAGCATCCATAACGTTTGCTATTTCCGCCAATAATCAGGAGTCCAATGTAATCAAAATATAATCTAACCACAATTTAAAAATTAATTATAATACAATTTGAAATACTAATATAATATGAAAAATACAAAAAAAACAAATAAATAACAAACATATATTTTCAGAAAAAAACCAACAAAACTTTCATCCATGTAACTGAACTTCCATAACGACATGATGATTAAAACTATTTGTAAAATTACAAACTACATTTATTTAAAACTATAAAACATTGTATATTATTTATAAAATACACCAGACATGAAAAATTAGCGAAAAATCGAGGAAAGGTATTAAGGAAATGAGGTAATAAAGGATTACAGTCGGCAAATATATTCTTTTTTTGAACGAACAGCAATGTTGCATTCCACAAAACACATAAAATTAAAAATCGTTAAGCGAAAAAGCTTACAACAATAATTATTATAATGAACCAATTAACAGATCGATCGTAAATTATAAATAAATACAAGACATTTATAAAAAAAAAAACAATTCAATTAATTTTTTTTTTTCAAAAGAAAACGAAAAGTTTGACAAAATATCATCACGTAATACATATCAGAAACGAACATGACAAACAACAACAAATATGATTTATTTACACTGGAAATTTTCTATTCCACTTGAACAGTTTTTTAAAAAAATGTAATTAAATTTAAAAACAACATTGCATATTTCGATTTCAATTATATAGATCACAATTTGGAAAAACATAATTTATATAAACAAAAAAAAACAACAGCAATTAATTTTCATTTCATGTACTGATTATATAACTAAAAATTGCCAGCAATATGATCAGTTTTTGATAAAATAGGTGACATTCAAGAAAAAAACAATACACATGTAGTCCTTCAATTTTATTATTAAAGTAAAAATTACTTGTTACAAAAATTTGAAGAAAAAAACGTGAATCTAACAATGAATAAAAACCAACAATCAAATGGTTAATGCAACATTACTGTGTTCTTTTTTTAAAACAATTACTGATAATAAAATTTATATAAAATGAAGTAGCATTAACCGTTTTATTTTTACTTTGTGTCATTATTTAATAAAAAATACAACTGTAAATCTTTATAATGCATCCTGCAGTTTGAAATTAATTCTATTTTTTTTTTTCTATAATGAATTTATATAATAAATTTCACTAACCTTCCTTTTTAACTGCGTCAACTTTTATTTTCACTTACACGTGTTTCGGTGGATCCACCATCATCAGAGTAAATAACATATAATCGAAACTAAAAACTTTATTTATTAAAAATCTATAGGAGGTGATACATCTAGTTAGGAGATGATAAAACTAGTTTTATACAAATGACTGTTGATGTATAAAACTAGTTTTATACAAATGACTGAAGATGTATAATCTTCTATAGATTTTTAATAAAGAAAGATTTTAGTTTCAATTATATGTTATTTACTCTGATGATGGTGGATCCACCGAAACACGTGTAAGTGAAAATAAAAGTTGACGCAGTTAAAAAAGAAGGTTAGTGAAATTTATTATATAAATTCATTATATAAAATAGAAATATAACTGTATAAATACAAGCAGGAGTATTAAGGATGTAAATGTTTAATGTGCTGTTTTCATCTTGGTTGAGAAAATCACCAAGTGACAAACCCTCGTCGTTATTTTATATATATTATTTTAAAAAGCCTGTGAATTTGTTCTTAATATTTCCAAAGATTTTGTTCTTCTGGTGGAAATAAATAACAGAGAAGTTATTTGATTGTAAATGTCCATATTTTCGTTTTAGTTAAAATTAAGTCTTAAGATTAAAAAATATTTTGTGATCAATTTAGTTTGTAATTAGGCTAATTCTTTTGGTGTAATTCACTAATGGTTTAGTTGATGTAAGCAATTAATTTGTAATAAATCTGTAATAAATTTGTAATTTGTAATCTATACTAATATAATAAAGAAGAAACGTCTGTTTGTTTGTTTGTTTGTTTGTATGAGGTGGTAATCTCAGAAACTACTAAACTGATTTTAAAAAAATCTTTCATTGTTGCATAGCTTAGAGCTTCCTGATCAATAAAGGCTATTTTGTAACTTTAAGTGAGTTAAGCAACTTAAACTTTGACGATGTCGCATTATTTACAGTTTATAGGGTGCATACCACTTTTATTTTTTCTAAGTCCTCTGGATGGTGAATTTTTTGGGCTAAAAGGACGATTTAACTTTTATATTTCATAGAAGAACGTGAAGTATAACATTCGATTCCAAAAACATTATAAATTCGGAAATATTCAAAATTTTTATTTTTGTACTGTATTCCATATATTTGTTTTCATTCGACAAGTAGTGAATGAGTCATATATTTCCAATTACTTTGCGTGCCGCACCCCCGTATTACTGTCTCTTATCTCAGCCATAAATCAACTGTCTCTTTCTTTTCCATCGGTATTCTTCTATGCATTCTATTCAATTCTGTTAAATCGCAGGGACAAATATTTAAAACGGTGGGCATCGATTTGAGACAAGAGTGCTTCCTTCACTCATGGACAACTTTATGTTGGACTTTCTAGAGCTGGAAGTGCAGAAAAAAAATTTATTTTGCTGCCACAGGGCAACGAAACTACAAATTTGTATACAGAGAGGTTTTAAAATAATTTAATGAGGCCTACATTAGGATTAGCTGCTGTGAAGCGAAGCGAGCGGGGGTTGCTAGTTTGTAATATTCCTGCATCTTTTTGATCTCCTCAGTGAGGATTTTGTGGTGTGTACATGACAATGTTTGTAACTCTGAATTCATGTGATTTATTAATTTTGAATGGAAACGAGTGTATAGTTTGTTAATGTTTAAGTAATTCAGTGTCTCTACGCTGAGGTCTCAATGTATGATTTGAGTTTCATACGTAGTAGAGACCACGGTAATTAGAAGAGACGGTAGGGGTCACGTTAGGATGTGCAGTAGCCGATGACATCACCGGTGCTTAATAACACGGCCAGCTGTTTGTATTAATTTGGTATTTGTGAATGCTGTCAGTCCGTCTAATTAGCGACTAACGGTATTATGTGAATTCTTTGTGCAGTTAGTTTAATCGAATATATTATTGTACATAACAAACACTAGTAAATAATTAGCCCAACTAATTAATCATGGGATGGGGTGAACTGTGGGAGTGAGCTAACAGATTCTAATACGTACAGCACTGAGCTGAACTGTGTGAATTAACGGATGCCAAAGGAGAGAATACCTCTAAAAGTGACGGAATATGTTCCAGCTGGAAGAAGGGAGGTGGGAAGAACTCGAAGAAGATGGCAGTAGTCGAGATGTACGGGTTGGAATGTCTCGTGTTTCTGTAGACGTGCAGGATGGTTTAAGAGTTCGGAACAGGCTTATGACTAATCCTTGAAAGTAAGAAGAAGAAGAAGAAGAAGAAGAAGAATATCTGTATCCATGGAGGTCTGCATTGCCATTATGACTACTAACCTCCGATCAGAGATACACCCACCATAAGAATACGATAGATTTAAAAGAAGGTTGAAAGGACATCATGATGAAAAAAACAAATTGGAGGTTAAAAATCACTCTGATTCAGATTATTAAATTTCAGGTATTTTCTTAAGAGCAACAACAATATTCGATGGGCAAAAGAAGCGACAAAAAGTCTATTAATTAATTATGTCAAAAAACAAACAAGTAAAAACGTTTGCAGAAGTATTCATAGCAACGATTTTAAACGATAAAACAAGCAGATTCACATAGGAAAGTTCAAGTTGTTGAAATAAACAAAAAAAAAACTTTACTCAACATTTCAAATACAAAAAGATCAAAGAAAATAATTATGTACATCAGAAATAATACGCAAGTTAAGATGTGAAACAATAAGTTTAGATGAAACAGATAAATCTCTTCTGAAATACGATTAAAGAAACAAAAAAACCTATACACTGCGACGAAAATTATTTCAGAACGAATGAAAACGAAATTTTTGAAAATATTTACAGAGCGAGATGTATGTGCGTAAATTTAATGAGTTTTAAATTCAACCTGGGATTTACAATGCAATAATTTCAGTCTTTAAATACGTACAGCGGTACAACCCTTTAATCACCCTGAATTTTATAGAATAGCGATAATCTTTTTCATAATGAAACCAATTCAATTACTTTTTATTACTATGCTAAAAAGCTTGATAACGAGAACAGAAACTTTATTAACTTTGTAAAAAGGCACAGTCAAAACAAAAAAAGTGCTTAAAAAATTTGTTCAGTCAGGCTTTTAAAAAAACTCAAGAATTTTTCAAAACTTAATCAGTACAATAAACCAGTCTACTAACACCTGATAAAATTCAATAATAGATATCACCATCAATGATGTACGTCAACTATACACAGCCAACAAATTTGTTTGGAAAAAATTACAAAATTGCAGACGTGAAAATTTTTATTAAAATATTAATTCAGAATTGGTGAAACACCGTTATACTGTACCTGGATTTTTTAACCCTTACAGTACCAGCGTCCTAATATTAGGACGTCAAGATTTAGACTAAAAAATGCTGGCGTCGTCCTTTTATTAGTACATTGACTAAAAAATTCAGAAGATTTTTATTTTTCACTTAATTTTTATAAACAACGTATGAAAATAATAAGTAAGAAATGTTAGTGAAAAAATACATGTAGAATTTTTTTCTTAACCCACCGGTTTGGTCTAGAGGTAAAGTCGTCGCCAAAATCAGCTGTTTAACAGATGATTTTCGGAGACGAAGGTTCCTGGTTCAAATCCTAGTAAAGGTAGTTATTTTTATACGGATTTAAATGCTAGACAGTGGTTACCGGTGTACTTTGATGGTTGGGGTTCAATTAACCATACTCTCTCAGGAATGGTCGACCTGAGTCTGTACAAGACTACACCTCATTTACACGTCATACACATCATCCTCATCTCATTGGGTCATGGGGTTGCTTATTGTTCTGAATTGAACAGATTGCAATGTACACAAATTAGGGATTACAAAAAAAAAGGTTTTTTTTATTGATGTAATTAATTAATATTGATAAAAAACAGTATTTTTTTATTTTTTACAATACATAAATTATTTTTTTTGTGATTTTTGCATAATTAAATTGTCTTTAAATTGATATAGGCCTAATTGAAATGGAGTAACATAATTTTTTTAGGGTGATTTGTTTTTAAATTAAAAAGGAAATTTCCATAAAAATGTCTGCGTATCATTTTATTTTTAAATTGTAAAAAAAAAATGTTCCAAGTTGAATTTCATTCAAGATCAAATTTTTTTATAAGCAAAACAAAAAAAATCATTAAGATACCTTGAAAAATAGCCATGTTATGGATAGATATATAAAATGCTACAAATCGCACAAAAGTAGGCTGCCATTTTTTAGTCTAAATATTGACGTCGTAATATTAGAACGCTGGGGCACTGTAAGGGTTAAAAACTAAAATAAATTATTTTAAAAAGTATTAAAAAAAATTCAATATGTAAATCATTAACCATTTGATTGTTTATATAAATGCAGCTATAAATAAAAATTTACTACAGAAAATTTGTATGATGAATTTCGTATATTATAATGAAAAAATTTTGTAAGCCGTTTACGACAGCAAAACAACAAAATGAGGACTACATTAAAAATAGTATAGTAGTGGCATTAATAAATTACTGATTACAGTACACAGAAAGCTGATTACATGAAAAATATGTCACCTGGCTTTGCCATTCCTGATTTAACCGGAGAGCCGTACATAGGAGCAGAGGTAGGAGGGACTTGAGTCGGATATGAGGCCATAACAGGTGGTTGACCGGCAGGCATAGGATCAAAACCAGCCATAGGATTGGGTGGTTGCTGTGTCTGTTGCTGCTGCTGCTGTTGTTGTTGTTGCGAGGGGACAGGAGGCCGCGACGGGGACGACCCGCCGAGCGCCATCCGAATACTATCGTTTAAATCATCGAAAGCACTTTTATTACCCATACCGGGAGAAGCGGTACGGGGCGGAGGGGGTCTTGGAGGGGGCGGCGTCACCATTTTCAACGGCGACGTATCGTCGCCCTTTTGTTGTTGGGCGGCCTCCTGTTCCCCTAACTCAAACAGATCAACAGCCCCTCCCTGAGAACCCCCAAATCGATCTGCACCTTGATCCGGGGCTGTCTCTGGTTCAGGAACAGTCGAGGGAGGACCGAAATCAGCCATAAAGGGATTGGGAGCAGAGGAAGGAACTCCAGGTCCGGCAGCTTGCACAAAGAGACATAACACACATAAATGCAACACACAATTTTTAAATAATACTATCAACATATCTTATGTAATGCACATTATGTAATACAGTATGATTCACACCAGGAAAGAAGTTCAATGCGTTTGAAACTGTATTTCACAAACTACCAAACGGAAAAATTTACGGTATATTAAATAAAAGCTTGTTCTTTTCTGTGATGTCTGACACGGACTGAAGGTTTCACATTAAAAAAAATCTTTTTCATGAGATGACAATCTCATGGCTGGTGGCAATTTTTTAAAAAGCTTACCTTTAACCTATGGCAAAAACCATTACCGATTTCTGTGTCCAGAACTTCAAACCCAATTTCTGTCTTTAAAAACTCGAACTTCAAACCCAATGATTTCTGTATCTACTGAGAGAAATCGAATGACACTATTTTTGTTTCCAAATTCCGACTTTTGATTTCTTGACTTCCTGTTTTGACACACTTCCGGTCAAAACCGGAACTTCAAACCCAATCTAAGCCCACTGACTTTCGGTACAGATTATGAATCTAAAAACCGTTTATTACTACTGTGTGTAGTTTCTGACATCTGGGTGTGATGGACGAATGGACGAAAATAGGAAAATGATAGATGATAATTTTTAAAATTGCCACCAATAAGTACGATATGCGGGAGTTATGCATAAAGTGTACTAAATTTTTAGTTGGTTTTCTGTTATGCCCTTTTTAAATTACAACTCGTTATAGTAAAGTAAAATTGTAAACTTTAATTTAATTAATTCAAATATACAAGGGCTGTTCAAAAAGTATCGAACCTTCTGTCCTCCCGCTGAAACGAATGAAGCGCTGGCGACCAAGGTTAGTGCGGATGTGGAGGGGACTGTCATGCACTGTTTCGTGTCATGACAAAGCTTCCGTCGCCGGCAGCCAGCCTAGTAGTGTAGACCTCTCTGTTTGTGCTCGGCAATTTTTATCAAGTTATAAAATGACATAAAAACTTGAGCAGCGTTACTGCATTAAATTTGCCAAAAGCTTGGCGATTACCAAGTGGAAACAATTCGCAAAATTCAACAGGCTTTTGGGGAGTCTGCCATGAGCTGTACTCAAATAAAAGAGTGGTACAATCAATTCAAAAATGGTCAAACGTCAGTGGAAAGTGAATCGCGTTCAGGCAGGCCATCGACAAGCCGGAATGAGAATGTTATTGAACAAGTGCGAACTTTAGTCACCGAGGACCAAAAAAAATACTATCTTGAGGTTCTTCGTCGCCTACATGATGCTCTACGGCACAAACGACCGAATCTGTGGGCAACAAAAACTTGGCAGCTCCATCACAACAATGCACCTGCCCACTCTGAACATCTAATTCAGAGTTTTCTCGCTAAAAACAACACTCCTCTGGTTCGCCAAGCTCCGTACTCCCCCGACATGGCTCCCTGCGACTTCTGGCTATTTCCCAAGCTGAAAATACCTCTGAAAGGAACTCGATTTCAAAAAAGAGAAGACATTAAACAGAATACGACAGCCGAGCTTAACCGCATTTCAAAAGATGCCTTCCAGAAATATTTTGAACAATGGCAGAAGTGCAGGGAGAAGTGTGTGCATCACCAAGGAGACTACTTTGAAGGGGGTTAGAAGTTTGTAGCTCTAGTTCAATAAATGCACTTTTAATTAACAATAGTTCGATACTTTTTGAACAGCGCTCGTATTTATTCAACAAAATTATTTGACAAAAAAAACCTAAATAAAAATCACACAACAATGAAAATAATGAGTTCATGAAAAATAAGTTATTAAACATTTAAAACAACGCAATTCACGTAATTTATCAACAATAACATAAAATAAAATAAACAATATCCCTTACCAAATTAATCAGCGTTATACAATGTCTTACGATGAAATAACAAACTTCACCGTAACGAAGAATCCCGTACAATTTAGGCGACTAACACGTCGGCCATTCAAACCGCAGCGGCGCACCAACAATCAAATGCTTCGTTTTCATATTTAATCAGTCAGCTATTTATGAACAGCTGATTTTATGTTCCGCCAAATGTATTGTTTTTATAATTAATCGGTCAGCGTTTATAAACAACTGATTTCATTTTCTGCCGCTTCATTGTAACAATATGTTACTTCATCGAGAATAAATATAAAAAAATTAGTTTTTATTAATGTTTTAACATTAGCGAAAACTGATTTTTATAATCACACAGTTACACAGTTTGCAGATCACGGTTTTCTTGATAAAGTAAATATTTTGAAAGAAATAACCAATTTTTTGTTTTAATATGGCAGAGATTTAAAAAAATTTCGATCTTAGCTTTACATATATACGATCATTTCCTTATCTTTACATGGAGCCAAGACAGCAATTTCTGTTAAATGCCACTGTATTGAAACAAAACAACAGATTTTTCTTTCAAATAAATTTTTTCTTTTTTGAGGAAACTGTGATCTTTAACCTACATGAAAACCAATTTTTTATTTATTTTTCTGAACAAAGTAACATATGTTTTAGGCATGTAGACAGAACGCCAGTTACTTTGTGTGAGTAAACACACTTCTGCATTTCCTACTCTATGAAGAAAACACGCTTTTACTTGGTGCACCATTCAAATTTTCCCGTTCAGTAGTGTATGAAACACAGTTAATCAAACACAATTGACTTCAGTTCTAGTGCGCACTATAATAAAAATACATTTTTTATTTACTAAATGTAAGTAAATATAGTTTATATCAGGTTTACCAGTTGCCTGAACTCAGTTAACCTTTTCAGTGGCAATTTTATTATCACCTAGTACCACTGGAGGAACACTGTTTAATTAATCTTTTTTTCGTTACTTTGATTCGATCATTACACTTTGTCATCACTTAAAACTTCTTTATCACATTTGTGTAACATTATTATGTAGGTAACAGCATTTTTAATGTCTAAATGGTATTTACAAACTGTTATTAACACTTTCGCTGTCATTTGATGTCTTCAAATTCCCCGTGCTGTATTAAGTGATTGAACGCCAATGGATGGCATGTCTTGTGTTACGAACATTATTTTATACTTTTAGTTATAAAATAAACCACTAAAGCACTTACTGAAAGTTTTGTTTCCAATGTCTGTGGTTATTTTACGTATGCTGTACTAAAAATGTAAATAACCTACAATTTGTGTTGTACAGCAGCACTTCTGGTTTTTTCTTTTCTTTTCTTTAAAAGTGGTTCAATATGTAAGCATATTTTTAAGCACAAAAAGTATTTTGGTTAATAACAAAATAATTCACTTTAAAGGGAAAGATTAGAGCTTTAATTTGAGTTAAGTAACAACACAATTGGTTAAAAAATAAAATCTTTAAAAGAGCGTTATAAATGGTCAGCATGGTACATAAATTTTGAATTTAAATCCCATTGTGCACAGGTCCAATGCGTCTTGAACACAAAATTCATGGATTACAGACTTAATTACGCATCAAATAATAACAGTTTTTTAATTATATATACACGGACGAACTGATATCCACTTATGAAAAATCTTGAAAAGCTTTTCTCTTGAACTTGCCAAATTTCAAGAGTGTCTGCACTCACTAACAGACACTAGACCCAATTTAGACTGAACAGACATTAGACCCAATTTATACGATAATAGACAATCGTGTATACGGACTGCATTTTTAGAACACAAGGGTTTCTTCAGTCCTTTCAAAGTATGAAACTCCCAAAAACATTATAAAAATATCAGTTGTTAATACAAACACTAAGTAAATAAAAAATGAAATACCTGGTGCAGGATTGGCAGCTGGTTCATTCGACCCAAAAACAGATGTGAAAGCTGTGTCGCTAACAAATGCATTTCCTCCAGCTGGGGCTGAATTGTTAAATCCTGTTAAATAATCAATTTTTTACGATTAATAAACATAAGGTTTAATTCCAAAGGGTTAATGTTAATTTTACAATAATTAGCAAACTACACACATGGATCGAATATACAATTACAATATACAAACCATTAGACATCCAAGCATTGGCAGGTGGTGGTGCTGTATTATTAGCAGGAGCTGGGGCACCAAATACAGGATCAGCGAAAGGATTACCAAGTTGTAGGAGATCATCAGATGCTTTAGTTGACTGCTGAAAACCAAACAAAATATTTATTTTCAAGTGTTGCGTTAAGACACAAAAAGGGTTAAATAAAAAATGATAACAGTACAATACAAATTAAAAGGTTAAATTATTATTTTTTAATCCCTAATGTGTGCACGTTGCAAACTGTTCAAATTAAGAATAGTAAGCAACCCCACAACCCAATAGGTGAGCACGATATGTAGTATGATGTGTTGAACCATTGAACCCGTATTATCAACGTACATTTGTACGTCTCTGTCAAACATTCAAATCCGCATAAAAGTAACTACCTTTACTAGAATTTACAGAACCTTAATCTCTGATACATTTACTAAAATTTGAACCACAGAACCTTAATCTCTGGTACATTTACTAGAATTTGAACCACAGAACCTTTATCTCTGGTAAGTTTACTAGAATTTGAATCACAGAACCTTAATCTCTGGTACGTTTACTAGAATTTGAACCACAGAACCTTAATCTCTGGAACCTTTACTAGAATTTGAACCATAGAACCTTAATCTCTGGAACCTTCACTAGAATTTGAACCACAGAACCTTAATCTCTGGAACCTTCACTAGAATTTGAACCACAGAACCTTAATCTCAGAAAACCACCTTTTAAACAGTTGATTCTCGGCGACAACTTTAGACAATTTATACAATTTGGTTCATAGAATTTTCACTTTGCCTTTAGTGATTTCTCAAGAAAAATCAATATTGTATCAAATTCTTGCTGTCTTTTTTATTTATTTCAAGTCACATCAACAGATTGGTCATTAGCAACTATAATTAGTTTTGGTACTGTAACAGTGGGTTTTAGCGTGTTAAAACTTGCAGACCCTAGTTGGGAATCGAACCCGGGACCTTCCGCTTTGAATGGTAGCATGCTAGTCGCTTCAGTTTTATCAAATATTGCTTCAGTGGCTTTTACAGTAAATGAACTACAAATTTACAAACTGTAAGTAAGCAAATATGAATAGTAATGCACCTAGATACAAAACAAGAACTTCATTGCTTTGATTATCCCGTAATAGTTTTGGCCGTAGATTAACATCCTTTATCAATCTAAGTTTACTGCCAAGGGTGTCACCCTACTCAGCCCACCTCACCACATCCACAAAATCCAATACCATCAAGCATCTAGTGAACGATAGTTGGCAGGTGGCCTCCTTTGTAGCTCAACAATTGGGGACAGACAGCCTGACACGAAGCATTGAAATAGAAAAAGCTAAGATGGTTTGGACATGTCAGTGGGATGGCAACAAGGATACTGTATTTAGAGACGAAAGGAAAAAGATCACGGGGCAAATCAAGAGCGAAGTGAATGGGTTCAGTTATGGATGAATTGGAAAAACAGTTTGATACAAACAAAGCAATGGAGAAAAGATGGTTCAGTGATAGAGAGGTGGAGAGGAAACTTGGGAGGGACAAAGAAAATTATAATTATTATCGGTACTAATTATTATAGTGACTTGAGTCACGAGTTTGCCCTTGTTTGCAATGAGACTAAAAGGGAGAAAAGCACCAGTGCGCATGCGCGACTGCTTTAATTTCAGTACGACAAACATAAAAACTTACTCTATACCCAGGGCATATACAGTATATCTTTTTGTAGGTTAACTGTACGAATACAACTGTTCGTTACCGTAAAAACAAAACGTGGTCGAATCATTCACAGTGCTGAACGCAATGTAATAAAATGTAGTGAAGTTGAAGCTAAACAAAAATGCCTATCCGTGCCTATTAACAAAAGCCATGAGCGAGCGGCTTACTATTGTGATGTTTCTCTTTCCACAATTCGAAAAATAAAGAAGGAAATTAAGGACGTAAAGAAGCTATTCTTTAACAGTTTTGTTGACACCTGGTAAAAAAAGAAAACGGTTAGGTAGATACTAGAGAGACTGATAATGAAAACGCCGGTGACAGCAGTAGTAAAGAAGGCGATTCATTCGTAATTACAGTTAATCAAACATTTCTAGTCATTTAATTAAGCTATAGACAATATTACAGGTCATATTTATTTCTTATAAGATTAATGAAGAAAACATTTTCCCGGAATAAACCACAGCTTACAAAATGTATCTAAAAACTTCACGGTAGTGAAATGAACGAGTAGTGTCTCACTGTTGAGGTTGGCAGCATTGTAAATATATCATTTCCCTTCCTCACAGCCCATACATAATCAAAAGGCAAACGCGTGACTTCAGTATCTATACCAGATTATACAGCCAATTGCTTTTCTCCTGAAATAATTTTTCTTTACTTACTACTCAGGTGATAAATTAACTTAATAATAATAATCAACTTGAGAGAATGTATGAAAATAAAATTTTCATAAAGTATTGTATAAATATTTTAATAATTAAGAACAAATGATTTTATACCTTCGTTAAATACAGAACTTAGGAAATAATTAAAATAAAAACAAACCCCAAGCACACTTACTAAGGTTTCGTAGTCAAAAAATTCAATTAATCTCTGTAAAAACAACAAGTGTAACAAATGTAATAGAAGTACATATTACTAAATACTGATTAAAAATAACACCATAATTCCATTCATATTAAACTGAATAATAAAATTTCAGAATCTAGTATTAACCATCTGATCTAATTATTAGATATAAATAAAACAACAGAAAATTACTAATTGAAGCTAAACTAGAAAAATGCTTGAAATAAAAAATTAGGTTTATTAATTTTCTATAATGTTGATTACATACACTTTTGTCGTAAAATTCATACTAGGACCGCAATCATAAAATAATAGCAGGTTTTACAGATTTTAATTTCAAAATGAATAAAATATAGAAAATCAATGGTTGATGCTAAACTAAGTGTTGTAGAAAAAAGTGTTTGATATAAGTTATAGATTTTTAATTTTCTATAAAGTTAATTATATAAATTTTTACAGTACAGTAAGGCTGAAATCTTTAAAAAACCCATTTTTTACCATGAGAGTACAACCCCCAAAAATTTTAGCAGACATGCTATTTGTTGTATTCTTGTAGAGCATAAAAATTATAGTAAATGAAGCAATTTAAAAAAAAATTGCAAGAATAAACTGCTAAATGTTTGTGTCGAGTCCCCTTGAGATATCTAACTAAAGTTCCAAGTTTCTACTTTCCCTTTTCTGGTTTGTGTCGAGTCCCCTTGAGATATCTAACTAAAGTTCTAAGTTTCTACTTTCTCCGCTTTTCTGGTTTGGAGACATTTAGTTTGTACACGCACGCATACACGCGCGCACGCACACACACACACACACACAAGTGCAGGCATGCACAAGGACACAGACCAATCACTAAAAACAGCTTTCATGTTTTTGGGTTCAGCGAGCCTGAAAACACGTATTCACAAACAAAACTTTATAATAAAATACTTTTTTTTTGCTTTACTGACTTTATACAAAATAAATAAAATACAAAATAAAAATAAAATACTTTACTCTGACTGTTTTTGCAATTTCTGCTAATGCAGACAATGGAGAATGATGATACATGAAAATGAGTGATGAAAAAATGCCAGATCTGACCGGGAATCGAACCCAGTATAAAATAAAATAAAATAGACATGAAAACTACTTTCTAACTCTCTATAGGACAAGAGAAAGTAAAAATACACTCAGTTGCATAACCTACAATTGCTAAGAATATATTAATTTTCTGTAACAAATAACGCAAATTTTAAAATAAGTATACCTGATTTGCTTCAGCGGCTGCTGGAGCTCCGAAAAGATCAACAATTGGTTGTGTAGGTGACGAGATAAGAAACGGATTTGTGCTCGGAGCACCAGTGTTTGTTGGGCTCTGAACTTTAGCCTGCTGGAAAAATAGAACAAAAAACAACAATAAATAATATTACAATGGTTTGTGCCTTAAGCGACCACATATTTTCCACCCTAAAGTGGGACAATATTTGAAAAATCTGGTGTGTTCTCACACGACTTTCTCTTGCCAACGTAAATAATTAACAATATAATCCAACATTAGTAATAAAACATAAGAAATACACAAAAAAACTGACCCCAATTAATATAACCTAATTTTAATCATGAGTGAAAGACGCAAAATGAAAATCAACTTCAGTTTGGCTTAAAAATACGGAAAATCACTCTTTACCGCTAAACTAGGCTCTGAAGAGAAAAATGCTTGAAATAAAAGTTGTAAATTAAACAACTTTGGAATTCACAAACTTGTTGAGCAGTATAACATTTTTTTTTTTTTGTTCAACGCCCGATTGTTCTACAATTACTGCCAATGCAGACGGTGAAGGACAAAATGATTTTTATAACGTATGAAAATATGCCGTGCCTGAATGGGATTCGAACCCAAGATCGCATGATGAAAGGCGAGCACGTTACCAACTACGCCAATGAGGCTGGCAGTATGACGAATATTTGAACAAAAGTGGATATTATGTAGAAAAGTAGATTAAAGTTAGAATATGAAAAAAAAAATAATTTTATGATATTTACAATATTTTTCTTCTTAATAAAAAAATGGACCTTATTTAAAAAATACCCCTGTACCTTGTAGTAAAACAAAATTCACCCGAGTGGAACATTTAAACAATGGGATAAAAAAATTGAGTAAATATAACAAAAATTTCAGCTCTTTTACTTTTAAATTTCATTGAATTTCTTACACGACAGTACCTTGTAATGATTAATAGCAGCTTCCTCTTCTGCAAGAGCTTGTTGCCGTAACGTTTCTTCTAAACCTTCCGCGTTCTGTGCGGCCGATCCAAACGCAGAACTTGTTGAATTAAGCGCTGTTACACCACTCTTTACATCGGTTCTATGACTGAAATTTGAAAACAAATCAATTAATACACAACGACAAAAGAAGAACACAAAATAAATTCAACTGTAGTGTAACGCGTAACATTTGACAGACCAGCACAACATATGAGGCGTTCCGGACCAGAAAGGGGAACTCAACATAGGGTCATTTTTTTTTGTTTTATTTGGCATCTTTGGGTTACAAACTTCAATGTTATAGGTATATTTTGTTGAGTTCGCCTTTTAAATTATATGAAAAGAGAAGTAGAAAAAAATCAGGGAGTTTACTTTGAACGATAGTTGCACGGACCAGAAGGGTGAACTCAACAGGAAGACGTGAGTCTTTGTCACCTCTACGCTACTGATCCCACCCCACTTCTACCCTTTCCCCTTCCTATCGCTATGCATCATACACTCTGCAATTTTTGTTGAGTTCGCCCTTGGATCAAAAAGTTTAGTTTGTGTTTTTCTCAAAACTACCCTTTATTGAGTTCGCCCTTCTGGTTCGCAACGCCTCATATCTAACCACAGGTAGAATAAATGCAGAAATCTCAGTCAAAATTACGAATAAATATCAGCCAAATCAGCAGATCAGATTGTACATTTACAAATTTATTATCTCTTCTTCTTGTTCTTTTTCTTCTTCGGGTGCGGTCTCCTAACGGAGGTTGGAGATCATACAGACTATTCCGATCTTTGATACCTTAGCCCTAGACAAACCCACAGATGAGCAGTGGTGCCAATCGCACAGGTTTCTCACCCACCATATTCTCCTTCTCTCAACACTTCTCGCCCCGCGTAATTAATTGCACCAAACGGTATTTGTCCCCACACATAACATGTCCGAAATATTCAAGCTGTCACCTCTTTATGGTATCCACAACCACTCGCTCCTTGTGCATCCGATGTAAGACCTACTCATTCGTTATCCTTCCGTCCACAACAGTCACGGCATACATCGGTATATCCATAGTTCAAATGCTCGTTCTCTGTCTACATCTCGTCTTCTAAGAGTCCACGTCTCCATTCCATACAGTATATATTGTGACAATATCGAAGAAGGTTCGCGAAATCTCTAGCATTTCATGGTAAAGAGTAGATAATAGAGTGGAAAAGTAACAATAGGGTCGCTATAACGAGATGCCTATTCATGAAAGTTGTTTGAAATAACTGCGCTATTGTGTATGATAAAAGGTCGGGTATTGTTGTACAACTATTTATGAAAGGGAACTGTAACACTTCCCATTAACAATAGATCTATTGTTACTTGTTTACATCAGTTCATCAGTTATGACTTTTCGAGAACTAATAAAAAAGATAATTGATTGAATCTCTGTGTCGTTCGAGAAGTCTCTTTCAACCCCTGAGCGAGGTCAGTGAGTTAGTATTCGTTTGATCTTTGACGAGTGGCTATCGGGCGTAGTGCAGGCGCGTTCCGAGCATTGTGTTGGTCAACCATTGTTATACTGTCTTTGTTTGTGTGTGTATTGTGAAAAGTTATTGTGTATCTGTATTAAATTCAGTTTTTGTGTATTCAGTTTCATTTTGTATGTGTATTCTATAAAATTGATTGTAAGTAGTGCTAAGTAAATTATTAAGTTATTTATTGTATTAATTCATTATAATTAGTTTATTATTTATTTTGTACATCTTTTAGTGTAATAAATATTTGTAATTGTAAACTTTAGTGTATTAATTATTTAATAACCTAGATCCTGAAACGGACCTTAGCGATAAGTGTCACAATATATTTTTTTTTTTTTCGGTTTAATGTCTGACTGTTCCGCAATTACTGCTAATGCAGACTGTGAAGTATGAAATGATTTTTTGTAACGTATGAAAATATCCCGTGCTTGAAAGGCATTCGAACCCAAGACCGCATGATGAGAAGCGAGGACGTTACCAACTACGCAAATGCGGACGGCATACAGTAGAACATCTTTCCATACAGTAGAACAGGAAAGATGTAACATCGCACAAATCTAGTTCTGATCTCAATGTCGAGGTCTTCATTACTTAATAATTGTTTCACTTTGATAAATAAACTCTCTTTTAATTAGATTTAATATGAGGGTAGTTCAAAAAGTAACGTCAGTTTCCCATCTACCACTACTATACTACTCTTGTGTTATTCATCAAAAAGGTTAATGGAAAACCTGTTTTGTTCTGCATTGAAAGATTTATCGTAATTTTCAGTAGGATTATTCCGTCCAAAGAGACAACTTGTCATAATGATTTTGTTTTATCATAATGATTTACTGATTTTGTATTTTTTTAGAGCAAAGAGCTACACTGTCAACATTTTTTACCAACTCAAAAAACTTGACATGCACTCAAAAAAATTACACAGCGTCACTTTCCACAGTGACAATGCTTGCTGCAAAAGCAACAGTCCTTTTCAAAATCGTACCCTTAGGAAATCGGTCGGGCTGTAGAGTCGACAATTTTTTATTTGTTGAATAAATCTTGTAATAATAGTAATTTTTATTTACTTAAACAATTTTGCAAAACCCAATTAAAATGCATTACTATTGTAAGCAATAGTAGGGCCTACCATGAAAAGGATGGACGCAATCGCTATTAATAAAAAAAATCTGGTGTGAAACACTCACACAACTTTCTCTTGCCAATGCAAATAATTAACAATATAACCTAGCATTAGTAATAAAACATTAGAAATAAACAAAAAAAAACTAACCCCATTAAACATAACCTAATTTTAATCATGAGTGAAAGACGCAAAATGAAAATAAACTTCAGTTTGACTTAAAAATACAGAAAATCACTCATTAACACTAAACTAGGCTCTGTAAGAGAAAAATGCTCTAAATAAAAGTTGTAGATCTTTTAATTTCCTATAAATTTGATTATCAATCTTAAACAATAACAATCTTAAAAAAACAAATTTTTACGTGAAAACAGCCTCTCCAAGAATTTTAGCAGACATGACGCCTACCCCATCTTGTAAAGCATTAAACATTTAGTAATCCAGGCGATTTAAAAAAAATCATAGTACCAATTTTTGAGAAAAACGCAAAAAAGTGAAAAATTACACGAATAAACTACTACTTCCGGTTGACCGATTTTGATAAAAATCTACAGGTCGGATCTGGTAGTGGTATGTAACTTAAGTTTTAAGTTTCAAGTTCGTACGATGTTCCGTTCTTGAGATATTCTGTTTACACACACAGACCAATCGCTAAATACATATTTTTTGGGTTCAGGGGGTCTGAAATGTGTAGATCAAGGGAAAACTCGACATGAAAAAAATACTTTCTTTCCTATATATTCATATAGGCAAGAGAAAGTAAAAATGTATTTATATTTTTTTTGGTTTTAACATATTATCTGTTGTATTCCCACTCCAAGAAGAAGCACCTGGAAGTACCCCAACCTGATTCCCGATTCAGCTTCCCTTGGCTGCCCTGCTTCAGACAACCCTATATAATATTTAAAGCAAATAATAGTTTATCGTGAACATACCTAGCGGACTGAGTGGGAGTATTAGCAGCAGATCCTTTCTTTCCTTCTAACGCTGCTAAATGTTGTTCTAATGCATCCAATAAACTGCTTGGAGCCTATTCAAAACAGAAATAAAATTTTTTAATAAATATATATTGGTGAATACAAAATCACCTGATCGAATAATATACAATGAAATTATGAGGCGAGATCAAAAATATGATGAATAATTTTATTACAAACAAACTGCTGACACTACAACCATTTCTATAGCCTGATTTTCGTAAGGTGAGTGCTGGGCAAAACGTGCGTCTGCATTAGTATAGTCTTGTATGTAGTGCAATAGTGGAGCGTATGTAACCAACAATGGAACAGCATGCCTACAAAATACAATGGGTGTTGTCAATTTTCAACAACACTCTGACTGTACATCTAACTGTTGGTCGGAGGGGTATGCAGGGTTCAAGTCAACTATGTGCATGCGTTGTCCAGCGCTCACAGTAATTGGCTTGGCCTTTAAGTCCGATAAGCTTGATTTTTTGAGATAGCCCGTGTCAAGTTTGAAAAAGTTGTGATTTATCGGTCAGCTTCCATAACCAGAAGAGTGAGGTCAAGTTCACCATGTCTGAATTTTGAACAAGTCAACATTAATTGAAGGGGTCGGTGGAAGAAGAAAGTGCCAACCCACAAAATTTCCAGCATGAATTTTCTTAAACATTTTGCAAAAATGAAATATTCAGCACGTTTTAAACGGGATACTATTTTTACGATTTTAAGAACCTAGATTAACAGAATTTAACGAGTGTTTAACAAAAATTCAAAGACATGATTTGTAGATTTCAGTAAACTTTTATAATGACGTCGTGTAAAATTATGTTGATGTGGGTAAGCACTGTCTTCTCCCGACCCCTTCAATTTTTGTTTAAAGTTCCAAAAAAGTGCCAAAGAAGCTCATGAAATATCAAAATCAATGCATGGTGATAATGTGGTGATTCTTAAGACTTATAAAGTGATTTATGAGTGATTTAAAAGCGGAGATACATCAATTAAAGACCAGCAACAGTCAAGGCATCTTACGACCTCATTTATTAAATCTTATTCGATTTTTATACCCGTTTTTATGCCCAAAACGGGCAGGTGGAGTGTTATTTTAATTGCACTCCTGTTTGGTCCAGAACTAAAACAAATAGTTCTGTTTCTTATCACATAGTCAGCCACTTATATGACTGAACTATTTAAGAACAAAAGAGCTAGAGGTGTAAAAGACACTAGTCAGAGTTATCTCCTCTGAGAGTAATGAATTTCACTATGCAGCCAGACCCTGTGGTGAATGAAGTGAAGGTATCATTTGCAGGGTGGAAAGTGAGTGCTTTTCGGAGGGCCTGGCATGCTGATAAGCATACTCTTTCAACTCAGTGAGGAAGGCATTGGTCAACCACCTGACTCCTCGTTTTTACTTGGTAAAACCTCTAGAGGTTCAAACCAGCCTTTCGGCTGTTGACCTAAAAAAAAAATTAGATTTTTACCACAGATATATAAAAAATATATTGATATAATTATATAATTTTCAATCTATAGACTCTTTTATTTCAAAATTTTCTTTAATACAGTTCAATAAAATACAACCTAACATTTACTTCACTATTTCTTTGTGTAACCTAACAGATGTTCAATTGTTTTAGAGTTTTTAATTTCTATTGTTTTAACTTCATTAGCGATTACTGTCACAAATTAATTACAACCAACCAAGTAAATTTTAAATTCACTTAAAACAAATCTTTGTATTTTTAATTTTGCCTTCTCATTGTAATAAACTACTAACTATCCAAGTATAATTTATGGTCAGTTTTCCTTGGTCAGTCTTCTTTTCGTAATTTGTGCTGCAGCGTAACGTTCCAATTACCTACCCGAAATTTTTAACCCATCATATATCCATGTATCAATGACAGTAAAGTTTGTTTTCTGTTTCGTTATTTATACTGTAAATATTACAGAAGATTCTGTCAGATTGTGCTAGAAACCACATACGACAAGAAAGTAAAATCCACAAAAAAAATCCCACAAAGTGGTGGAAAAATTCCAAGAAGAAACCTTGATAACTAAATTTAAGAAAAGAAGGCTGCAGTACTATGAACACATAATGAGACTGCGAAATAACGAGAAAGAGATCTGCAAATTGATTAAAACTCAAGAAAATCTCAAAACAGAGAAAAATGGATTAAAAAAGTACAGAGCGACCTCAAAACATTAAAAATTACAAAAGAAAGTATCTTAGATAAAGACCTTTATAGAAGCAAAATTAAAGCTTTTGGAAACTTTTCAGTTGGAAAATGCGAAAGGAATGGGCAAACCTGGCGTGAGAAACTGAAGGCAATGGAAGAGGGCATTTAGCGTGAAAATGAAAAAATCTATGCCCAAAGAAAATTCAGCGAAACATTTAGAAGACGCAGAAATAATTGACTACATACTAGTGCGCTTTTAATCGGCTATACAAAAAATAAATAAATACATATTATTTTGAACCATTTACCTTAGTCAGATCTGGTATTTCTCCTTTATCGATGCCAACGTTTTCGGCTACTTTTAAAAACTCTCCCACTCTGTCCATACGAATGAGAAATTTCTTATATAAATCTAACGCTTCTCTGCACTGTTTTTTATTCATATCAAAATATTTTTCTGGAAAAAAAAACAAAAAAAAAACATTAAAAATTAAACTGAAAAATCAACAAGACTTATTTCCAACAAAAATACAGAGGGCATTTAAACGTGCAATCGTAATCAAAAACCAAACAATTCAAATTTTAATTCTGCAAATTTGAATCTTAGCATTATTTTAACAAGTATTTGTGTTACAATATATCTATTTGTAGCTTATTATTATTAGACTATATTTGATAAGCAGTCTTTTGTAAACAATTTACGAGGCGTGTTCAGAAAGTAAGTACCGTTTCATTCTACTGCCGCCGTAGCACTGCAATCAGTGTTCCGCACATGCGCACTAGTCGTCCTTGTTCACTGGCTATCGACTCACATCATTGTAGTTGTTCTACATTGTGTTTTCAATTTTCTCTGAATGTTTAAAATGTTTAAGACAATTAGTGATCCCGCCGATTGTGAGTTTCGTTCTGTAATAAGATTTTTGAACGCAAGGAATGTGAAACCGTCTGAAATTTATCGTCAACTTCGAGATGTGTACGGGGAAGACGTGATGAGTGAAGGAATGGTGAGAAAGTGGGTTAGAATGTTCAATGGCGGTCGAACAAATGTGCATGATGAGAATCGGAGCGGTCGGCCTTCTCTCGTCACCGATGATCTGGTAAGGGGAGTTGACGAAAAAATCCAAGAGAACAGACGTTTCACTATGACGCTATCTTGGCACCGTCTGACTACCACTTATTCCTGCACATGAAGCGCAAGCTAGGCGGCCAACGCTTTGAAACCAACGATGAAGTGAAAACTGCAGTGGAGTCTGGCTACATTTGTTGGCGGGAACCTTCTACGAAGAGGGTATAGACAAATTGATCACCCGCTACGACAAGTGTTTGAATATTGATGGAAACTATGTCGAAAAATACTTTAAGGTTTGGGCTCTCATGTAGAAATAAAATTGTGTTGAAAAAAAATTGTTTTTACTTTTTTTTTTTAAAAACGGTACTTACTTTCTGAACACGCCTCGTATTGCATTACGTAATCAGGTATCAGGTATAATTGAGTACCACCCTACAATAAACATCATCGTTTGCCTTAATTTCTTAAAAATCCTTAATTTTCCTTAATTCTTTCCTTAATTTTTTAAAAATTATTTATGGGACAGATATTCAAAAAATAACATCACATCCAATTTCTGCGAAGAAAATTACATAAACTTTTCAAAAACCAAAAGAGATTGTACCATATTTTTTATTTTAATAAATTTTACCAACTTTTTCTTAATACATAAATCTCAATTCTATCAAATAAAACGTTTACTCGACAGATGCTCAAAATTACCCGTAAAACACTAACTACTAATTTACTAAGTGATCATATGCCTCTTCTGACCCCATGACATTCAACTACGGAGATTTGCAAAGCCATCAGATACAAAACGTATCCAAGCAATACAAAAATAAAATTCCAAACAGTAACACAATGCCCCTTTTATGTAACTAAATAAATTCTTCAAGATTTAAACACTCCACTTGTCACAACAGTAGCACAACAATTTTACAATACAATGCATTCAATAAACAGTAAAAATCTGGTGTGAAACACTCACACAACTGTCTCTTCCCAATGGAAAATGAAAAAAAACCAAATTTTAATCATAAGTGAATGACGCAAAATGAAAATCAACCTCTGTTCGAGTTTAAAAAAAAAACTGGGATATCACTAATTGACACTAAACTAACTTACTAAGTTCCATTTTTCAAGTTCGTACAATATTCCATTCATGAGATATTTTCAATATGCATAACAAACGTTAAAAAATATTTTTTTGGTTCAGGAGGCCTGAAAACATGTATATCCAATGAAAAATCAATTTAGAAAAATCAACATGAAAACAATACTTTCCTCCCAACAAACTCACATAGGGCAAGAGAAAGTAAAAAGTATAAAGAGTAACCTTTTTTTTTTAGAATACACATTTTATCTAATTTGTCAGGTGCATGTCTCCCCTTCTGCTCACGATTCACACTGATGGTGAAGTAAATTCTTATTTCCAGTATTAACTGGTTTATTTATAGTCGTGATTTCGTTTTCAATCTGTAAGATTGTGTGAGAAGTTGAACACTTTGTACCGTGCGTTCGGAAAGTCGCTGTGCACTGGAATTGTGACTATGGATTTATGAAAATATGTATAAAGAAATGACTAAGCATTTTGGAAAAAAATTTATTCAATACCTTAATTACATTGTTAAACCGTGATTGCAGTGTTTATAGAAGGTGTTCGAAATGACCTCCATTGGCATCAATACAGCATTGCACTCGTTTCATTTTGTTTGCAAACACCTTTCGCAACTGTATAAAACGTTATGCAACGTGTTTGGTGAACGAATAATTTCAAAGAATTTGTGGCCTGCAAGATCTCCTGATCTGACTCCCCCCGATTTCTTTTTATGGGGTGCGGCGAAACAAACTGTGTATCGGAACAGACCACACACGATTGACGAACTTAAAGCCGCAATAACGGCATACATTCAAGGAATCACTGTTCTTCAGTTGCGAAAGGTGTTTGCAAACAAAATGAAACGAGTACAATGCTGTATTGATGCCAATGGAGGTCATTTCGAACACCTTCTATAAACAATGTAATCACGGTTTAACAATGTAATTAAGGTATTGAATAAATTTTTTTCCAAAATGCTTAGTGATTTCTTTATACATATTTTCATAAATCCATAGTCACAATTCCAGTGCACAGCGACTTTCCGAACGCACGGTATATCTAGTTTGCCACAGCAAGCAGGGATGTGACACAGCTAGTTAAGAGACAAAAATACAGTACTATTGTAGAGCAACCTCATTAGATCTTGAGCAAAAGTAGACTCCGACTTATATCATTTTTAAATTAAATTGATAACATCGGGGAACCAATTCCAAAATAACTTTGGGTACTACTCTACCAAAATGTGTCGACCGCATTGGCGTAGTTGGTAACGTGCTCGCCTCTCATCATGCGGTCTTGAGTTCGAATCCCATTCAGGCACGGCATATTTTCATACGTTACAAAAAATCATTTCATCCTTCACCATCTGCATTAGCAGTAATTTCAGAACAGTCGGATGTTAAACAAAAAAACAAAAAAAAAACATCTACCAAAATGTAACATAATTTAAAAAAAAAAACACAAACCTAGTAGATTAATAATGCTGTCATTATATCCAGCGAAAAGACGAATAAGGTCACGGAATAGCAACATGAAAGCCATATTTATTACACCATTACTAAGATCTGTCGGTGTACAATCAAACTCCAATAATGCATCTAATTGTGCTTGTAAAGCTGGCAATGTCTTCAACAATTTTTCTGCATTCATTGTGCGCAGAACACCATCTTCTTTCCTGTAAAATTGAAACAACGATAAGTAATAAAAGTAAGAACTTACAAATCAAATCATCATTTAAAATTTTATAACAAGCTTGCCCCAAGCAAATTAACAAACAGTTATATTCGGTAATCAGTAAACAGGTATAAACAGTAACAAACAGTTATATTCGTAAAGTTAACCTAAAAAAGGTTCCGCGATATACTGTATATACTCTGGGTATAGTATAAGTTGTTATGTTTGTCGTACTGACATTAAAGCAGTCGTGCATGCGCACTGATGCTTTCCCCCTTTACCCCTCGTTGCAAACAAGGGCAAACTCATGACTCATGACTCAAGTGACTATAGTATCATTCAATTCCTTATTGTCAGTTATCCTGACAATAAATACGACTCGTATTAAAAACTTTATCATGGGTGGCAATTTTAAAAATTGTCATCCATCATTTTCTTATTTTCGTTCGTCCGTCCGTCCTCCACATCCAGATGTCAGAAACTACAAGAGATAGCAACTAACAGTTTATGAATTCGTAATCTACACGAAAAATAAAACTACTTTTATGGCATTTGTAGATTTAGAGAAAGCATTTGACAATCTGGACTGGAGTAAAATGTTTAAAACTTTGAAAAGGCTAGGAATTAAATACAAAGAAAGGAAAGTTATCTACAGTCTGTATAAGAATCAAACGGCTGTTTGATTCTTATACAGACAAGGTTGTTCTTTGTCACCACTACTTTTTAACTTGTATATAGAAGAGGCTATAAATGAAGTGAAGGAGAAATTTGACGTAGGAATAAAAATTCAAGGAGAGACAATAAAAATGCTGAGATTCGCCGATGATATAGTAGTATTAGCCGAGGCAAAGAATGAACTAGAGGATGCCTTAAATGGAATGGATGAGATCTTGAGGAAGGATTACTTCATGAAAATTAATAAGAACAAAACGAAAGTGTTGTGCAGCAGCAAGAGTGGTTTAGAAGAGATGGGAAATTTAAAAGTAGGCAACGAAAACATACAGGAAGTTGGGGAATTCTGCTATCTAGGGAGTAAAATAACAAAGGATGGTAGAAGCATAAGAGATATCAAGAGTAGAATTGCTCAAGCTAGAAAAGCCTTTGAAATGAAAAACAGCTTACTGACTACAAACATTGATTTACAGATTAGGAAAAATTTCTTAAAACATTATGTTTGGAGTGTAGCATTATACGGAAGTGAAACGTGGGTGATAGGGGCTGTAGAACGGAAGAGGATTGAAGCTTTTGAAATGTGGTGTTATAGGAAAATGTTAAAGATTAGGTGGGTGGACAAAATAAGTAATTTAGAGGTTCTTAGGCGAGTGGATGAAAAAAGAAGTATATGGAAGCATCTTACCAAAAGAAGGGGTAGGCTAGTGGGGCATATCCTAAGACATCCAGGTATTGGGCTATAATAATGGAGGGTAATATTGAGGGAGTAAATTGTAAAGGGAGGCAAAGATTAGAATATATAAAGCAAATTACGAAAGATGTAGGGTGTTACAGGTATGTAGATATGAAACGAATTGCGCAAGATAGAACAGCTTGGAGAACTGCATCAAACCAGTCGAGAGACTGATGACAAAAAAAAAATCTACACGAAAAGTTATTGGTCCTGGATTGGTTTAGAAGTTCCGGTTTTGACCAAAAGTGGTCCACAACTGGAAGTCAAGAAATCAAAACAGAATTTGGAAAAAAAAATACACACTGAAGTCACAAGATTGCCTTTTGGGTATGTATAGGCTGTGAGGAAGAAACGTGAAATATCTGCCAACTTAAACAGTGAGACACTACTCTTACATTTCACTAACGTGCAGTTTCTAGATACATTTTGTAAGCTGTGGTTTATTCAGAGAAAATTTTTTCTTCATAAATTTTTTAAGAAATAAATATCACCAGTAATATCGCCTATAGCTTAATTACATGACTAGAAATGTTTGATTTACTATAATTACGAATGAATCGCCTTCTTTACTATTGCTGTCATCGGCATTTTAATTATCAGTCTCTCTAGTATCTACCTATACCAGGTGTCAACAAAACTGTTAAAGAATAGCTTCTTCACGTCCTTAATTTCCTCCTTTATTTTTCGAATTGTGGAAAGAGAAAAACAGTAGTTAGTCGCTCGCTCACGGCTTTTGTTAGAGGCACCGATGGGCATTTTTGTTTAGCTTCAACTTCACATTTTATTTCATTGCGTTCAGTACTGTGAATAGTTCGACCATGTTTTCGAGAAACCGACATTTGTGTTTACAGTAACAAACGGTTGTATTCGTACAGTTAATCTACAAAAGGTTCCACGATATACTGTATATGCTCTGGGTATAGTACAAGTTGTTATGTTTGTTGTACTAAAATTAAAGCAGTCGCGCATGCGCACTGATGCTGTTCCCCCTTTACCCCTCGTTGCAAACAAGGGCAAACTCGTGACTCAAGTGACTACAGTATCATTCAATTCCTTATAAAGAATGGATGCGTAAGTCACTAATAGTTTTTTTTGGTTTCGACCACAAGTGACCCGAAACCAGAAGTCAAGAAACCAGAGTTAGAATTTTGAAACAAAAATGGCATCATTCGATTGCTCTTAAAGAGTAGATACAGAAATCACTAATGGTTTTTGCCACAAGTCAAAGGTAAGGCTTTTTCATTCTTACGGAAACTAAGTGGGCTTGTCTCATACAATTTCTTAAAAAAAATTGCCACCACACATGAGACACGTGTTAATCTCATGAAAGGGATTCTTAATTTTTTTTTTTTGCGTCCAGGAGACTCCAGGAGGAGTATAGGACATGTCAGTTATAACACCTGAACTACATATAAGAATCACACAATCAAGAATATAAGACATATAAGAATCACACTACTATCAAGAAAGAAATTTTTGTACGCTATAAAAAGTTTCACCAATCAAGTAATTTTTCAGATTTTTTTTAAAGGAATGCAAATTATCACAACATTTTAAAAATTGGGGTAATTTATTCATGAATTATCTCCCAGCATAAGTAGGTTTTTGTTCAAACAAATTTTGTGGAGTGATTAGCCACATAATAATCATTTCTGTTTCTTGTGTTATGATTGTGATTTTTTTTTTTTTTTTTTTTTTTTTTGGTTTAACGTCCGACTGTTCTGCAATTACTGCTAATGCAGACGGTGAAGGATAAAATGATTATTTTGTAACGTATGAAAAGATGCCGTGCCTGAATGGGATTCGAACCCAAGACCGCATGATGAGAGGCGAGCACGTTACCAACTGCGCCAATGCGGCCGGCTTATGATTGTGAACATAGAAATTTTGCATAAAATTATTTTGCCTAACATACTTTGAATTGGTTTCTATACAGATCTACAATATCTGGAAGTCAACAGAACGTGGTGCCAACTGTTATTGAATTTGACTGACCATCAAACAATCAATCAAACAGAAGATCAAAAAGCTACTCTTTAACTTTTAGGCGTCGTTTCTGCACACAGTGCAGAAACGCACTGTGTGCAGTGTTCTGCACACAGAACTGAGCATCTCATAAAATTTGTTCTCCTATTATATCTAAACAAACGTTAAATATATTTCAGCAATAATACTCTGAAAATAAAATGCCTCCAAACACAAGTGTTCAACAACCAGTGGTATGAAAAAATCAGCTAAAAGGGTAATTACAATGTCACCAGTGACCTGTGGCAAGTCAAATATGAAGTGTTATCAGAAAATTCCTGGACTGTACTTGTCACGGCTATCAGACGTGCCTGTACAAGCCAGCATGCTAGCATCAAATTACATAATACCTAATGAATCAGTGTTCCAAGTTTCATTGCATTGTAAGGTTACTTTCGGTCTACCAATTGTTTTGTAAACGTGTGTTAACTAACGTTTATTTGTGAATTTTATAACGGCTGATAAATTCAAGCAATGAACTTGCATAAAGTTTTGTTTTAAACTTGGTAAATCGTCCACTGAAATGTTTAAAATGCTTCGAGAAGCTTTTGAAGCACATTCCCTAAAAAGAAAGATATTTTTCGAGTGGTACGCTCATTTCAAGGCCAGCAGAATTTCACTTGACGATGCCCTCCATTCAGGATGAGCAAAACAGAAGAAAATGTAGAAAAAAATTCAACAACTCAATCACGAAGACCATTGTCAAACAATCCACGAATAGTGTAAGCATACGAATGGAAGCTGCCATGAAATTTTAACTGAAACTGGCAGTTGCGTCATGACAATGCACCTTCTCACACTTCATTTAAAACAATGTTTTTTGACCAAAAACAAAAGAGCTGCCATCCAACACTCTCAACCATTCACCAGATTTAACCCCCAGTAACTTTGCTCTGTTCTCAAAAATGAAAATTCACAAGAAAGGTTCATTGTTTTGACACTGTAGGACATTCAAAAGAAAAAACCACTGGATTTGTTGCACTGATTCGAACGGAAACTACTTTAAAGAAGAAGATAAAAGCCATTAAAGGCGTAGGTAAGCAAACAAAAATTATTAGACTTATTCCAAGAACATTCCGATAACCCCTCCAAATAATAATTTTATTTATGTTACAATTTTAAAAACAATAAGAGAGGTTGTACAATAAAATTGCAAAATTCCAAATCAACAATAATACTAAAATGTCTAAATGAAAATGTACTGCAGAAATATAATTATTACTTTCTGATTCGTTAGTGTGATTTTAATAATAACGGGTGTTTTACTAACGACGCAACCCTGATTATAAGAAGATAGAAGTAATACATCAGTAAATTTTCTGTCCCCCAATCAGTATGTTGGCAACAGTGTACTCAAAGCCAACTATATATGACAGTTAAAATGTTCCAGTCAAGCATTAGTGTGGTGACATCAGTCGTTTCGTTATATTGTGTCAGCAATGGTTTTTTCCAAAGAAGAACGTGTGTTCATTATAGAGACTTACATAGTGAGTAAATCTTACAAATGTGTCCAAGATAAGTTTCAGTTGAAATTTCCCCGTTCTGCCGTTCCGAATAAATCGTCAATATTGCGTTTGATAAATAAATTCCGTATTAACTACTGTTTTCAGAGCTACGAAAAAGTTACATTTGCATCCTTATCACGTTGGCGAGAATGTAAACTCACTATGTAAGTCCCTACAATAAACACGCATTCTTCCTTGGAAAAAACCATTGCTGACACAATATAACGAAACTACTGCTGTCACCACACTAATGCTTCACTGGAACATTTTAACTGTCTTAGTAGTTGGGCTTGAGTATACTGTTGCCAACATACCGATTGGGGGACAGAAAATTTACCGATGTATTACTTCTATCTTATTATAATCAGGGTTGTGTCCTTAATAAAACACCCGTTACTTTAAATTCCTCAAAAAGAAAACAGTTGTACATTTTGCAGTGAACATAAAAATAAATAACAAAAATAAATTCAGTAATCACATCCCCCAGGAAAACATATTGTTTATCTGCACATAAACATAATGAACTTCACTTACAACCACTGCAAACCATATGGTAAGCAAAGAGTTCAAAAAAGCACCATAATTCACTCACAAGATTTCAAAATTCAAATAATAAAACAAAAAAATAAAAAAAATAATAAAAACACCAAATATGAAATTACTACAATATAATAAAAACAAGAATTTCAGCAAACATTGCGCCTACCCTATCTTGTAGAGAAAAAAAATATTAGTAAACCAGGCGATTTTTAAAAAAATTGCAGGACCAGTTTTTAAGAAAATCGCAAAAAGTGAAAAATTACACAAATAAACTACTACTTCTGGTTGACCGATTTTGATGAAAATGTTTGTTCAATCGCTAAAAACATGTTTTTTGGGTTCAGGGGGTCTGAAAACCTGTAGATCTGGTGAAAACTCGATTTCGAAAAATCGACATGAAACAATACTTTCCTTCCTATATATTCATATAGGCAAGAGAAAGTAATAAACTATTAAACTATCTTACACATATACAAAAAGAGAATTGCTGTAGTACGAGGCGTATTTTTAAAGTAAGTACCGTTTGAAAATAAAAAAAATATAAAAGGAAATTTGCAAAAACTAATTTTATTTTCGGAATCTACATACTTTTATCTATTTTTATACATAGTTTCCAAGTTTTTGTAAACCGTTATCATATCGTACAACTAAATTTTGGAAACCTTCTTCATAAAAACTTGCCGCCTGCTGTGATAACCAAGAATTCACGGCCGTTTTCAAATCGTCGTCATCGTCATAACGGTTGCCGCCCAAGTGATGTTTCAGATGACAAATTTCCCGACGTTTCGAGGTCTGTGATTTACAAAATTGTTAATGAAAAATTAAACTTTAAGAAACTGTGCTCGCGTTGGGTCCCTAAACTCCTGACGGAGGAGCACAAACACAAAAGACTCGAGAGTTCCTTGAATTTTCTGACACGTTATGACGAAAATGGTGACGACATCCTGAGTCGGATCGTAACTGGAGACGAAACGTGGATTTCGCATTTCACTCCCGAATCGAAACAACAAAGCATGGAATGGAGACACACGCACTCTCCCGTAAAGGTCAAAGCCTAACAGACTTTGTCACAGCGCAAGATCATGGCGTCCGTGTTTTGGGATAGGCATGGTGTTTTGCTGGTCGACTTTATGGAACGAGGAACGACAATAAATGCAGAAGCCTACTGCCAAATCCTGAGGAAGCTGCGCAGAGCAATTCAAAACAAGAGACGTGGCATGCTCACAAAAGGAATTTTGTTTCTGCACGATAATGCAAGCCCTCACACTGCCGCTCAAACCCGAGCTGCATTGGACTCTTTTGGCTGGGAAGTTTTGGACCACCCAACCTACAACCCTGACCTTGCGCCGAGCAACTTTCATCTCTTCCGTCATCTGAAACATCACTTGGGCGGCAAGTTTTTATGAAGAAGGTTTCCAAAATTTAGTTGTGCGATATGATAAGTGTTTACAAAAACTTGGAAACTATGTAGAAAAATAGATAAAAGTATGTAGATTCCGAAAATAAAATTAGTTTTTGCAAATTTCCTTTTATTTTTTTTTTATTTTCAAACGGTACTTACTTTAAAAATACGCCTCGTACATCTCAATTTAGTGAACATGAATTGAAAATTATGTTTGATATTGACGGCGCAATAACATTACCCTAATAAGGTACAAACAACACACCAAAAAATGGATATATCATAAGTATATCAGGTCAGCATACGAGGTGTGATCAAAAAGTAAGGTGACTTTTCATTTTTATAAAAAAATATTCATTTATTTTCATCCAAAATTATGTTATCCCCTTCAAAATAATCCCCCTCTGATACAATGCACTTGTGCCAGCGCTTTTCCAGTCGTCAAAACATTTCTGAAATGCACTTTTGGGTATTACCTTGAACTCCTACAGCGATGCAGCCTTAATCTCCTCAATCGTCGCAAATCTTCGTCCTTTCATACCTTTTCAATTTTGGGAAGAGGAAAAAAGTCACAGG
This sequence comes from Catonia carolina, assembly GCA_035578175.1. Taxonomy (NCBI): domain Eukaryota; kingdom Metazoa; phylum Arthropoda; class Insecta; order Hemiptera; family Achilidae; genus Catonia; species Catonia carolina. Next base: position 11,806,349 of record JAQMRL010000010.1, read on the forward strand.
GGGCCAAGTCTGGTGACTACAGAGGCTGAGGTATGATGATAGTATTGTTACCGTCACCAGTTATAACCTTTTTGAGCAGATCACGATCATCATTGACGTCGTTCAACATGTCTTGGGCGATGTTCATGTGACGCTGCTTCTGATCAAAATTAAGCAGTTTTGGAACGAATTTCGCTGACACACGTGTCATACCCAAAATATCCGTTAAAATTGATTGCCATGAGCCAAACGATATGTTAAGATCATCAGCTATTTCTGTAATCGTGATTCGACATGCTGGGGCGTCTAGAGCGAGGTTCATCGTTAACATTTTCTCGGCCCTCTTGGAATAACTTATACCATTTATAAACATTTTTTTTGCTCAAAGTTGACTCACCGTACGCCCCTGTCAACATTTCAAGAATTTTTGAACACTTAATACCATTTTTTACACTAAAATTAATACAAACTCTCTGCTTCATTATTTTCAACAGCAAAAAATCGCCGAGCACGCAAACACGAGTCGAACCTTTATGCCTCTCACATAAAAACAACACGTGCTTTACAGTCAAAACTTTGAACATATGATCGTGACGATTGTACCAACGCAACAAAAAAAAAATTTGAAATTAAAGTGTACAGAGCACGCAAAATTCAAAAAGTCACCTTACTTTTTGATCACACCTCGTATCTCGTCATATTTTACAACTCCAATAAAAAAAAATTTCCTGTAATTTCTTTTAATTCTAATTTGTGTACGTTGCAATCTGTTCAATTAAAGAACAATACGCAACCCAATGAGATGAGGATAATGTATATGATATGTAAATAAGATCTGAAAGACTCAGATGAAAAGGTTTATTGAACCCCAACCATCAAAAGTACACCGGTAACCACTGTCCAGTGTTTGAATCCATATAAAAACAACTGACCTTTACTAGTATTTCAACCACTAAACCTTCGTCTCTGAACCCCTAGTGATTACATTAATTGAATTAAAGATCCTTCTAATACGCATATAGTACTTTATTAAAAAGTGCAGATTATAACGTAACATAATATAGGTTACCAGGAAAATTTGTGATAGAAAATGTCAGAGACTTGTAAATAATTTTCAAGAAAAACTGAAAAGTACCTCTAAACATTCTAACTAATAAAAATACTCTCATAAAACCATAAATTTTATTGTCCTTCAGTAAATAAGATTCTGAATTGATTTTTGGACAAATTGCAGCAGAGAGAACGTTTAATTTAAATGAACTAAAAAAAAACCAAAAGCACAAACACATATAGATAAGAAAATACAAGCTTCAAAAGAAATTATCGGAAAAATCTACACAATTTATGAACATAATATTATAAAGAAAACTATATGTAACTTTATCTTGTAATATTAACAAGTTTCACATAAAAATACTTATTGAAAATTTATTAAAAAATACATTTATAAAGCAAAACAAAAAAAACTCAATATATTATTTTTAATGTCATAATTTCTTCTATCCCAATTGTATTTTACCAAACGCCCAAGGAACACAATTTCATTTTTTTTAAATTACATCAACTTACCAAAGTGAACATTCCCTGTTTCAACAATTGAGCCAAACATAATCTGTGAACTTGCACAAAACACAAAGTGTATCTAACTTACACTAATAACTGGAAATGTAAATCTACGAGGGGGTACCCAAAAGAAACCGGAATTATTTTTTAAAACTATTTATTTTTAATTTTTTTACAAAAGAACCTTATCCCCTTCAAAATACTCTCCATTACAACTAATACATGTGTCCCACCGGTGCTTCCACTGTTTAAAACATTTTTTGTACTCCTCTTCAGTGATGGCTGCCAGCTCATCCGTCGTTTTTTTCTTGATATCATCAACGTTGTTAAATCGGAGACCTTTCATGCCCCTTTTCATGCGTGGGAACAAGAAAAAATCACACGGAGCCAGATCGGGTGAGTACGGTGCGTGTGGTAGCAAAACCATGCCGTTTTTCGCCAAAAACTGGGTAACCGAGATTGCCGTTTGTGCAGGCGCGTTGTCGTAGTGGAAAAACCAGTCCCCTGTCTGCCACAAATTAGGTCTTTTACGACGAATGCTGTTTCGTAGTCTTCTTAACACTTCAAGATAAAAAGCTTGATTTACCGTCTGGCCTGGTGGAACGAACTCTGAATGGACAATTCCCCTCACATCAAAAAAACAAATCAGCATTGTTTTGATGTTCGATCTGACTTGACGACTTTTTTTTGGTCGGGGTGATAATGAAGTCTTCCATTGACTGGATTGTTGTTTGGTTTCTGGGTCGTACCCATAGCACCAAGACTCGTCACACGTAATAATCTTTGACATGAAATCTGGATCAGTTTCAAGCTGTTGTTTCAAATCACTACACGTTTCAATTCGACGTTCCTTTTGAGTGTCTGTCAGAACCCGAGGCACAAACTTGGCAGCGACTCTTTTCATTGTCAAGTCTTCTGTTAAAATGCGTTGGACTGAGCTCCAAGATAACCCACTAACCTGTGATATTTGGTCAATGGTCTGTCGTCGGTCTGTTCGTACAATTTCTTTCACTTTCACAACATTTTCGTCTGTTCGGGAACTCGACGGTCGTCCAGAACGAGGTTTGCTCTCAATCGACATGTCGCCATTTTTAAAGCGCAAAAACCACTCGTACACTTGGGTTTTTCCAATAGCGTCGTCTTTGTAAGCTGTGTTCAACATTACAACTGTTTCCGCGGCGTTTTTACCGAGCAAGAAGCAAAATTTCACAGCCGCACGTTGTTCATTAAAACTTGCCATCATGAAAAACGACACGAGCACAAAACAGCACTAGCGAGAACAATCACTGCACGAGAACAGAACAAGCTAGATCAACGAACAAAATGGCATTGAACTGGCAATGAGTAGCGCTACAAGCAGCCTAGTGGCGGGAATTTGTACTGCACAAGCTCCGCCCACAGCAGAGCTATTCCGGATACTTTTGGGTACCCTCTCGTATTTTTTCTTTTTTTTACATCTCATCAATTAAAATTGTTTGTTAATAGTTATTAACAAGTTTCAAAAGATGAGGAATAATTTTTACGGCCATCTACTCCACTTTAAAGATTTCTTTACATGGAAATTTAATATTTAGATTAGAGGACAATAATAATTATGAATAATGATCAAGCACCCGACGTAAAACACCCGTAAAAATGGCCCTTCGAAACAACAAACCATTTGTTACACAACAGGGATCTAAATGAAAGAATTATTAGATAATCAGATTCGTGAGACACTATTATCATTTTCATTTTTTGTATAGAATGAAGGGCTAGACGCTTAAAAAAAATAATGACAAACAAAATTCAAGCCTTTAAATTGCAGATAGATTGATGTATGTTAACGATACCATCGACAAATAAACGGACAAAACTGGAGTATATCAAACAAGTTATGCATAGAGAAAAATGACATCAGCTGTTATTTAAACAGGGAAAAATAACAGGGGAGAGAAGCATACAAAGACAAAGAGAATTTTCATCGAAAAACCTGCAAAATTTGGTATATTTGCTCCTCTATGAAACTATTTACGGCAGCATCACCAAATAGAAGAATTGCTTTTGTAATCTCCAACCTCTGATCACTTAAAGAAATACATTAACTTTTTGTTATTACAAAAAGTACAATTGGAACTATTCTTTAATAAGATTATTTTTTCAATTTGTACCCTAAACGGGGCCGACTCATTGGCGTAGTGGTTAGTGCAACTGGCTTCTACGTCGAAGTCACGGGTTCGATTCCCGATCAGGTGTGGCATTTTTTCATCACTCATCTTCATCTATCATCCTTCTCACAATCTGCATTAGCAGTAATTCAAAACAGTCGGGTGGTAAAAAAAAAATAATAATAATTATACCCTAAAAATAATAACAGCTTTCCAATAAAAAAACCCTGAAAGTTATAATTTATAACACCCTGGAAATCTAATACATAATCACTCACCAAATTTAAAACTTAATCATTTTTAACTTTATACATTTATAACCGATGGTATTAATACAGAATAATTTTTTTTTAAATATACATTTATTGTAAAAAAAATATTGCTTTGAATATGTTTACATCACATCTAAGACATAATTTGTCACAGAAAGTTAACAGAAAAATTCTAGGAATTAACGGCAGCACAAATTTAAGGATTAAAATAACATCACATTTATTTTCATGATTCCTGTACTACTGATATTTAAAATTTTCTACTACTGAAACAAACATATGATATACTATAGAGATACACTGAAACATTTTATGAAACTTAACAATATCTTACCCTCTTTTAACTTTGCAGAAATCGAAAGCAACAGTTCTGTAGGACATTGCTTTTTCATTAAGGTACTTAGCATATCGCCTAATGAATGGTGACATGTCATAGCCTGGAACAATAATTACAAACAAAAAAATACATATTAAATTACAAATCGACAATATTATTTCCGAACCTATATTTAGAACTACAATTAAGAATTTTATTACTACAGGCAAGATACCACAAAATGCTGTAAAATCCCCAACTTGGTAATACACATTATAATATACACACCCACGCATAGTGTTAAATTATTTGCACTCGATCTGCAAGTTCCAGGGCTACAAAATATAGTTTTGTTCCTTATCATTATGGTCAGCCAATTATATGACTGAAGAATTTAAAAACAGAAGAGTTAGAGGTGTAAAATACACTAGTTAGAGTTATCTCCTCTGAGAGTAATAAATTCCACTCCACATTCAGACCCTATGGTGAATGAAGTGAACATGTTATTTGCAGGGTGAAAGATAAATGATTTTTAGGGGGCCTGGCATGCTGATAAGCATACTTTTCCACTAAATGAGGACGACCCTGGTAAACCAGTCACTCTTTGTTTTACTTAGTAAACCCTCTGGAGATTCGAACCAGCCTTTTGGGTGATGATCTAAACAACAACAACGCATACTATAGAGATGACCTTAAGTAGTCTTATCGTTCGGCTAGATAAAGTATGTAGCAAGTTTGGTATTTGTACTTATACCCACAATAAAACAAAGCAAATGAATTTTAAAGGAAAGTTACGAATCAGATCTAAGATAGAGGTTACAGATTTGGTATCCACTAGTCATGGGACGGCACAGTAAAATAGGTGAGCTAGCACACCCCGCTCTGCACACTTGAGTGAGCGGCACAGAGTGTGCCGTACAATTGAACGATGAGACGGGGTGAACTGTAGGAGTGAGCTAGTAGATTCTAATATGTATAGCACTGAGCTGAGCTATGTGAATAAACAGACAGTGAGTCGAGCCGAGGGTGACTTTCGCTCACTCCTTCATACACAGCACGTTGTGTTTGGGCATGCGTCAACCTGAACGTTCATGCATCTCTTTCCACAAACAAATTTTTGTCACGTGTCTATCTTTGTTTCGTACGCACGTGGTAAAGTAGTTACAGTACAGTACAATGGTATTTTACAACCACTTGTCTCAGGGTTGTTGTAGTTTAGTATGAAAGAATAATGATCCCCTCTCCGCACCCGCCTCCTGCACCTTCACAAACAGAGGCAGAGTTTGATACGATATGTATACTTTCCATGCAACGTTAAGGTAGCCCTTGCTATGATACGACTAGAGAAAAGTGGTTTAATCGTGGAGGGGATGTACAAGTCAGCTCTGTGCGGAGAATGTGCTGCATGGGGAAAAACGCTCGGTGTGCTGGATGTTCAAAATAACGGGTGATTCAAAAAGAGCGCCGGTTTTTAAACGGCTGGTAAATTTTTGTTTATCGGTTGGCAACATTGTTAGACCTCATTTCTATTTCGGAGAACATTCCGATTGATGATTCAGTAGTAGTTTCTCTTGTTCGCAGTGTAGTACTCTCGCAGTCTGTGTCTAACCATGGAGAAGTTTACTATTGCACGAGTGTTAATTGTCAAAACATTTTACCAGAGTGGAGAGAGTTATGCGGCTACTGTCAGGCGACTTCGCAGTACTCTAGGACGTAATGAAGCTCCGAATGAATCAACAGTTCGCAGGCTCATGAAAAAGTTTTTTGAGACGGGTTCAACAGTCGACCTTAAAAGTTCTGGACGTCGTCGTTCTGGCCGAACTGAGCAGAACGTTGCGTTGGTTCGTGACAGTGTGGCTGTTAGCCCAGCAAAATCAATACGTCGCCGTTCTCAACAATTGGGTTTACGATGTTCTTCTGTACGGAGAATTCTTCGGTACGATCTCCAATATCACCCGTATAAAATTCAGTTGCTGCACGAGAAACAATGTTGTTGCTCCGTGAACGGTTCCAGGATCGCATCATTTCTCGTAATTCCGACCATCAATGGCCACCAAGGTCGTGTGACTTGACGCCTTGTGACTTTCATCTTTGGGGTCATCTGAAGTCATTGGTGTATGCCAATAAACCCCGAAACATCAATGACTTGAAGGAGGAAATTCGACGGGTTATCGGGCAAATGGAAGTCGAAACTTGTCGTGCTGTAATATCCAATTTCATGGACAGAGTTGATGCGTGCCAGCGCAGTAGAGGAGGACACATGCATGACATCATTTTTCATACATGAAATCGGAAGGTAAGATGAACTTGTTGATGTATTTATTTTTAAGTTTTTCAATAAAATAAATCTCTTAATTTGATATATCAAAACCGGCGCTCTTTTTGAATCACCCTATAAAAGAGGTGGTAGCTCAATGCTCAGTTAAAAGAGCTCTTTTGTGTGACTCGTTCATGAGCGTCACACCACTATTATCCTCTGATGATAGGTATTCTGCTTTTAGGGAAGTTTTCAAGGCTTGCTATCACTCTTGAGATCTATATCGATCTATACTGGACAACAGGTTTCCACTTCAATCTTCATGGCAGATGGATAAAATCTTGATGATTGTAATGCATCCCCTTTTCTAGGGGGTTTCATAAAATATCCTCATCGCGTTTAATCTCGTTCAGAAGTTGTGTCATTATCTACGTGTGTCAGTATCTACGAAGTTGTGTCTATCTTAGATCTGATTCGTAACTTTCCTTTAAAATTCATTTGCTTTGTTTTATTGTGGGAAGTGGGGTCTGTAAGAGGAGGTGTAATCGTAAATATTGTTACTACAACTTGGGTGGTTGTTCAACACAACATTTCCTGATGACACAAAATAAAGCTTTATAACCAACCACCTGATTTGTTGGAAGAATAATACAACAAACTTTTAGCACAAACAACAAGAAATTGAATAGAAACACCCAATGGTATTTGTTAAGGTACCCCACCAATGGTACTACTAAAATTTAAACCAACATTCAACTGGTTGACTGAACAAACCCGGAGGCCAAAAATTTAGTACTATAAAAAATTTGTTTATTTTGCTACACAATATTATTTAGTGAAAACAGTTAAATTATTGAATAAAATAGCGAAGCTTTAAGATGTTGAGACCAGCTAAGCAAAAAATATATAATAAGAGGCGAAGGAATCTTTTTACCGACACAATGTGTCAAGAGTCGCCAAGGCCCTACCGACAAAACTTCCGCCGCGTCATCCACATTAATCAAACTTAGAAAATATGTTGATTCAACACGATAATGTAGCCGACATGAAATTTTTGTACATTTTTTTTCTAGTATAGAACCAATTTTAGACCACATGTTACGACTAGACATTGCTGAAAGCTCGTTCTGCAGCCCACATTCTCAGAATTTGTTCACTATAGGCTTTCCTCCTATCTTCTGTCCTACCAATGTTCTGTTTTTGTTCTTCATGGAAGCCCTTAAAGTCCATAATTAGTTGTCTGAATTTGGTTTGGTTCAGTAAGTTTTTTTGGTTTATTCCAGTTTTCTCAATATCCTTTCTGACTTCTTTAAACATTTATCTGACACCTTACGTCTATTGTTTAATGCCTTAAATTTTTTTCTGTCACGCGGTTGTCATCCATTCTGTACTGGTGTCCACAGAATTGTAGTTTTATTTATTTAATCGTTTCCATTAATCGTTCATTTTCCTTGTACAGTTCTTGACCTCATATTTTGTCCAGCGGTTGTTATCCATTTTATACAGGTGTCCACAGAATTTAAGTCTTCTTTTTCAAATCGTTTCCATTATCGTTCAATTTCCTGGTACAGTTCTTCTTGACCTTGTAACCAACATTTTCTGTCTACCATGTTCAGGCCCATTATCTTGTGAAGGATTTTTATCTAAAATTCCTCTCTTTGTGAAAACATACGGAAAACAAATTTTATAATTTGTGATTGAAACCTTAGCTATATTAATATTTTTTTACAACTAATCTGTAATTACAAAACGAGGATTAATATGTTATAAGAAAAGTAGTGCTCTTACAATTGTGAAAAATAAATTCACATAATTAAAATAAATATTAACACTTGAGTACTATGACTTACTATGTTTTGTTTAAAAAAATGAACTAATTATTTTTACGAAAAAGGAAAGAAATTATTGCAATAAAGATAAAACTGTTTGGCATAAAACATTACTATCTTATCTTGTAATACATGTTAATTGGTTTTTCAAGTACCATTTAGTTACACATTAACTTTTATTTACATACATAAAATAAACAAACATATATACACATCAAATTAATTGTTTCATTTCTTTTATTACAAAACTAACATTAACGCATAACGATTAAAGTTTCATTATTTGTTGTGTACACTGGAATTTTTTGGAATTGTACCAAAAAAAAAAATTACCAATAATCAATTTATTGTAGATTATTTTAACTTAATCCAAATTAAATAAGTCAGTTAAGCCTTTAACAGGCAGGTGGAGGGTTAAATTAAATGCTTTCAATCTGTTAGTTCCAGGGCTACAAAAAATAGTTCAGTTTTTTTATCACATGGTCACCCAATTATATGACTGCAGCATTTAACAACACAAAAAGTAGAGGCATAAATGACACTAAGCTATTTTTCAAAGCTGATGAGCTCTGAACGTACGCATTGCCCCCTACCCACTTCGTCAACGACTTGCCAGCAACGTTGTCAATACAGTAAGAAGTCGATTATCCGAACATCTATCAACTGGACGACCGGTTATCCGGATGCCCTTCAGGCAAAATTTTTAAAATACTGTACGTATGTACTATGTACATTCATGGATGTACTAATTTATTTCTGAATTTCGTAGACATACAAATTTAAAATACCGTTATCGTATTAAAACGTCATATGTGATGATACATAAATGCTTTGTTTAATACACAGAAAATGGAATGAAATCGCTGGAACAGCAACCAGAATGTGACACCGCTACAGTTTTAATTTTAAAACTACTTTGAGATTTGGCTGCTAGCAAGAGAGTTGCTTCTCTTAAACAAAGGAATATTTCAGATTTTTTAAAAAATGAATTCTGTGTAACACATTTATACTGTACATAATTATGATTTTTAGTGTTTTTAATTTATAGTAGTACTACATGTTCATTTATTTTGTAAAGTACGATATAGTGAATTGTATGAGTACATAAAATTTATGTGTTTTTAAATTTGTGTGTTTAATAAAAATTAAGTTACAAGTACAATAGTGCCGTGTACGTATTATAGCACAGTTTTCAGTTCTAGCTTCTATAACGTAAAATAAGTTCGGAAAATCTGTTATCCGGACAAATCAATTTACCGGACAATCAAATCCCCAATTGGTCCGGATAATCGACTTAACACTGCACTTGCTCTCGTAGCTTTGTTATATATTTTGTTAGCCATTTTTCTGGTCTTTCAATAACAATTATAACCAACAAACATACAACCAGCTGATTATATTATCAAAACTATTGTAAGTTAACGCGCTCTATAATCGACGAGTTCAGTACGAGATGCAAGGCACAAAAGAACAACTGTGGCTGTTATACACATGCGTGCATAATGCTTGTCAGGCTGATACATTCGTACAATATGACAACGCTGGCCAACGCTCTGATTGGTCTAAATGCGTGGAACAGCAGAGTTTATTAACAATGAAAAGCATTATATTCAGAGTTATCTCCTCAGAGAATAATGAATTTCATCATCATATAGCGAGACCATGCGGTAATGAATGAAGTGAAGGTGTCATTTGCAGGTTGGAAAGTAGATGCTTTTCAGAGAACCTGAAATGCTGATCAGCATACTATTCCACTCAGTTAGGAAGGCAAGGTAAACCACATCACTCTTTGTTTTACTTAGTAAAGCCTCTAAAGGTACAAACCGCCCTTTCGTTTGATCACCTAAACAACAACATGAGTCAGTACGACTGTTACGGGGAGAGTACCGCAGATAAAGAAGAAAACAAAAATGTAGAAATTCTGCAAGAAAGAAAACTTGTAATGAATGTAAACACAAAAAACGGCAATATCTTAATATGAGAATGATACAGCCTGATTCAACTCATTACACAAAGTAAAATACTGGGGAAAAGAAATCGATGAAAACATGAAGCCTTATGCTTGAAGAACTTAAAACAATGGTACAGCTGTTCTTCTATAGACCTACTCCGAGCATTGAATTCTTAAGTTGAATTCCATTATCATATCCAACTTATATATTCCAACAAATACCAAACTTATATATTTTATTAAAATGTTTGATAACTCATTCAAGACCAGAGAACATTTTAGTCAAATGACAAGATAACAATAACAACAGTATTACCTGATGTTACCATAGTGGCTTTATAATAACTACTGACAGCTTTCTCTAATCGTACAGAATTTAACTAATACACCTGAGACAGCTGCTGATACAAAGGACTTTTGTATCAAATTTCGGTGTCTTTCAAGAGGATTCTTTGATCCGGCCATATAAATAGAGCCTCGAGTGCGGTCAGTGAGTTAGTATCCGTTTGACCTTTGACGAGTGTTTATTGAGTGGCTATCGGTGCGTAGTACAGGTTACGTATCCGAGCATTGTAGTGGTTTTTTTTTGACTTTAAACTTCATTTTTATTCACAACTGTACAGAAGTTAACAACTAGTGAATGAGATGAAAGGTTTATGATAGTAACTTGAGTGTGACATGAAGTGAAGCCAGCCCAATGGCCAATTTCGACATGAATCAAAAATCTGGTGTGAAACACTCACACAACTTTCTCTTGCCAATGTAAATAATTAATAATAAACCTAACATTATTAATAAAATATTAAAAATAAACAACAACTAACCTCAAAAACATAACCTTATTTTAATCATGAGTGGAAGACGCAAAATGAAAATCGAACTCAATTTGGCTTAAAAAAACGGAAAATCACACTTTCACGCTAAACTAGGCTCTGTAGAGAAAAATTCTCTAAACAAAAGTTGTAGATCTTTTAATTTTCTATAACTTTTATTATATACACTTTTGTCGTAAAATGCATACTAAGACCGAAATGTTAAAAAAATCGATTTTTCTCACGTTTTCGTGAGAAAAAAAACAGAAAATCGCAAATTACCGCTAAACTAAGCGTTATACAAAAAAAATGTTTGAAACAGAAGTTGTAGGTTTTTAAATTCTCTACAACTTTTATTATATAAGTTTTTGCGCTAAAATTTATATTAAAGCCGTAATCTTAAAAAAACAACGTTTTTACGTGAAAACAGCCTCACCGAGAATTTCAGCAGACATGGCGCCTACCCTATCTTGTAGAGAATAAAAAATTGAGTAAAATAGGCGATTTTAAAAAAAATCGTAGGACCAGTTTTTGAGAAAATCGCAAAAAACTGAAAAATTATACGAATAAACTACTACTTCCGGTTGACCGATTTTGATGAAAATATTCGTGTCGCGTCCGGTAGTGGTATGTAACTTAAGTTTCAAGTTTCAAGTTCGTACGATGTTCCGTTCTTGAGATATTCTGTTCACACACACACACACACACACACAGACACACAGACACACACACAGACCAATCGCTAAAAACATGTTTTTTGGATTCAGGGGGTCTGAAAACGTATAGATCCGGTGAAAACTCGATTTCGAAAAATCGACATGAAAACAATACTTTCCTTCCTATATATTCATATAGGCACGAGAAAGTAAAAATACAAAATAAAAATGAAATGACATGAAATAGTACAATTTATATTATGATGGTGGTATGATAAATACAGTATGAGTATGATATGTAGTAATGAGATGTGAATGACAATGATTAACGGATGAATAATGTACGTGAGAGTGTTTACGGATGAGTTTTTTGTTTTATCTTATGGTGGTTGTAGTAGATCACGATTCAGTTTTCTTTTCAGGCGCCTGACAACAGGAAGGGTATTTGATGAGATCAAACGAACGTTGGGGTTTTTGGTGTCCAATTGTTTTTGTGTGAAAAGTGAAATTGTAGTGGTTAACTACCATTTATATTATCTTGTGTATGTGCATTATATTCAGTTTTTGTGTATGTGCTTTGTGTATAATTATTTATAAGTAGTACTACTAAGTAAATTATTTAAGTTATTTATTGTAATACTCAATTGGTGTTGGTTAGGTCATCAGCCGAAAGGCTGATTTGAACCTGTAGAGGTTTTACTAAGTAAAACATAAGAGTATGGTGGTTTACCATTGCCTTCCTCACTGAGTGGAAAAGTATGCTTATCAGCATGCCGAGCCCTCTGAAAAGCACATATTTTCCACTCTGCAAATGACACTTTCACTTCATTCACCACATGGTCTAGCTGTATAATGAAATTCATTACTTTCAGAGAAGATAACTCTGATTAGTGTCTTTTACACCTCTATCTCTTCTGTTCTTAAATGATTCAGTCATTAAATTGGCTGACCAAGTGATAAGAAACAGAACTATTTATTTTAGCCCTGCAACTAACAGATTGAGTGTAAATAATTTGACGCTCCGCCTGTATATTATGGGCAGAATACTCCATTATAATTAGTTTATTATTTATTTTGTAAATCTTTTAGTTGTAATAAATATTTGTAATTGTAAACTTTAGTGTATTAATTATTTAATTACCTAGATCCTGAAACGGACCTTAGCGATAAGTGTCACAATATATTCATGAGCTGATATATTTTATTAAAATATTTGATAACTCATTCAAGACCAGAGAACATTTTAGTCAAATGAACAGATAACAATAACAACAGTATTACCTGATGTTACCATAGTGGCTTTATAATAACTGATGACAGCTTTCTTTAATCATACAAAATTTAATTAATACACCTGAGACAGCTGCTGTAAGGAAGGCAACCTTGCAATACGGATACATGGTTGAACCCCATTAATCTTTTTCAAAAACGAATGACGTCACCATATTGTATTAAGACCATTACTCAACAATTATACGAATAAAAAAATAACACACAGTTAAAATATTCCCCATATCAAATATTAAAACCATTTAACATTGTATTAAAAGAAAAAAACAAATAAAAACCCAATTAACATAACATTTATTAACGTCATGCACATTAATTTTTAATTGTTTTACGATTAATTAGTCATTTCATTTAATGGTTAAGAAAAATTTATCGAACGTAAAACAACACAACGATTTAAAATTCATTTCGGTTGAAAAAATTATTCAACGAAAAAAGTTCATATTTTACAAAACTTTTTTAACGATTAACAAGAACAAAACAAACCGAAATTGCTCAATTGTAGAACAAAATGAAAACCACCATTCCACAAATACCACAAACATCTTGTCAGTAACACTCTTCGTTTACATCAAACACAGCTTCCTCTTTGTTAAATACCTGGTCGATATATAATGTTTCCTGTTCTAAAGTATTTATTTTTCTTTAAAATCTGAATAAAGCTGCAATTACACATTCTCCCATTACTTTTTAATTCTTAATCCCAACTAACTGGGCTTACCCCCTCCCCAATGCACAAAGGCCATCAAAAATGTATGATTATTAAAAAGTCCTTTCATAAAAGTCTCATAGCTGGTGAACATTTTTTCTTAAGAAAAGGAATTGGCCCAAGAAGTCACATAGTGTGTTCACTTAACACAGGGTAATCCTTCCTCATAATGGAAGCCCACTTAGCTTTCATAACAAAAAGTTATAAAAAAGCTACTCTTCAAGAAGAATCAAATGACACATTTCTTGTTTCCAAATTCCAACTTTGATTTCTTGACTTCCGGTTTTGGCCCACTTCCGGTCAAAACCAGAACTTCAAACCCAATCCAAGCCTTTTGTGTACTTACGAATCCGAAAACCGTTTGTTGCTATCTCTTGTAGTTTCTGACATCTGGATGTGACAGACCGACGGATATCAGAAAATGATAGATGACAATTTTAAAAATTGCCACATATAAATACAGGGGGGGTTGATGTGCTATTTGATTTACCACAACCCATAACACTATTCCTGCTTATCGAACACATCTTCATCCCTTGGACCCCTCCTCTAAATAGTTCTCACAACAACTCTAAACTTTTCTGACAACCAGTTTTCCATTCTTTGCACATGAATTGCCTTTTATCAAAAATTTATATACAAAAAACATTTTGCGTTCACTTTCTTAAAAATTTCTTCCATCCTCGTTCGATCTAGCACAAACAATTGACGTCATCTCCAGAAACTCATCAGCTTAAATCTTGGTTGAAGAGCTCAAACTTCTTAACCGTAAATAGAAGAATTATCAACAAAACAAATCCGGAATGGATTTGTATGATTTGAATGGTGCCGGCCGCATTGTCATAGTTGGTAACATGCTTGCCTCTCATCATGCGGTCTTTGGTTCGAATCCCATTCAGGCACGGCATATTTTCATACGTTACAAGAAATCATTTCATCCTTCACCGTCTGCATTAGCAGTAATTGCAGAACAGTCGGACGAAAAACAAAATTATAAAAAAATCCGGAATAGAAATTCGTTTTTGGTTTTAAATCGGGCTGTTTTGCAATAACTGCTAATGTAGACAGAGAGAAAGATGATAGATGAATACAAAATACCAGATCTGACCGGGAATCAAACGCGGGACCCTGGCTTAGAAGCCAATTGCACTAATCACTTCGCCAACGGATCAGCTTAGGGAATGGAAGATTCTCTTCTAAGTGCAATAGGATATGTAATTACTCCACAAAACTGGCTTCTATACCAGGGTCCCGGGTTCGATTCCAGGTCAGGTCTGGCATTTTTTCATCACTCATCTTCAGCTATCATCCTTCTCACCGTCTACATTAGGAATCATTGCAAAACAGTCGGACACAAAACCGAGGAAAAAATACTCCACAAAACCGGATGTAACATTCTGGTGATGGCCATACAACTTTCAACTTTTTGGAAATATCATTGTCTGGTGTAATAAAACAACTCATGTTAAAAGTGTGCCAAGAAATTTATAACTGTGTACCAATTCGATGACTCCCGATTGGCATTCTGTACATTTTGGCCTGACTCTCCTACGACCCTACATTTTGTTTTCTCGTTAATATTCAATCCCACTTGTCGTACTCTCTGGACAACTTTGTAAATTCTTTTCAATTTTTCATGTTTATAATTTAATTAATTTCAACTTTCAAAATTGAAATTAAAGTACAAAAACAACCACATAATTTTTTTTCAATTTTACAGTGCTCTTATTAAAATCACTACAAAATAATCAAAACATTTTTTAAAAAAACCAAAACGCAATTCTAATACTGTAGGTATATAATTTGAAATTTATATTGCAAATTTTTTTAATAAATAAACAATTCTAATACTGAAGGTATATTGTTTGAAACTTATATAACTTTTTTTTAAAAAACAAAATCACAATTTTAACACTACGTATTTTTTGAAATACCGCAAACATTTTTAAAAACAAAAACAAATTCTAATACTGTAGATATATTATTTGAAATTCATGTAGCAAATTTTAATATTTACAAAATCAAAATACTTTAAAATTACCCATCATTCTTTCTGACCATAAAACGCTTTAAAAACTATTGCATTTAATGATTAAATTTTAAATATTATGCACAATACAATTTCACAAAAGAAAAATAGCGAAACAAACTTTCTATACAATTTCCTTGTTAAAAAGAAAAGAATCAATTAATACAGAAACAATACTATTTCACCAATTATTATGTCAAACGGATTGAAAATTTATTCGCTATTGTCACATTTCCTAACAGTATAAACAATTGATGAATGAAATACTAAATGTACACTATTATACTATTTATGTAATAACAACTTCACATACATAATTAAACAATTATTATACTTCATAAAAAGAAACATTATTTTAATTTATTTATATTTTTCTATTTAAATACAAACGGTACAATAATTGTATATAAAATATACTATTGATACATTACAAAAATTGTAATGTATCAAATTGTATTGCCGGCCGCATTGGCGCAGTTGGTAACGTGCTCGCCTCTCATCATGCGGTCTTGGGTTCGAATCCCATTCAGGCACGGCATTTTTTCATACGTTACAAAAAAACCACAAGTATAAACTACCACTTCCGGTTGACCGATTTTGATGAAAATGTTCGTGTCGAGTCCGGTAGTGGTACGTAACTTAAGTTTCAAGTTTCAAGTTCGTACGATGTTCCGTTCTTGAGATATTCTGTTCACTCACACACACACACACACACACACACACACACACACGCACACACACACACACCGACCAATCGCTAAAAACATGTTTTTTGGGTTCAGGGGGTCTGAAAACGTATAGATCCGGTGAAAACTCGATTTCTAAAAATCGACATGAAAACAATACTTTCCTTCCTATATATTCATATAGGCAAGAGAAAGTAAAAATTACGTTGATAATGTGTTCCAACTCATTTTTGTAAAAGAACGACATTGGTTGTTATTGTTCTAAGGTACAGATATTTATCATTGTCGCTGTTTAGGTCATCAGCCTGTATGCTGGTTTGAACCTGTAGAGGTTTTACTAAGTAAAACAAGGAGTGAGGTGGTTTACAATTGCCAACGCTCACTGAATGGAAAAGCATGCTTATCAGCATGCCGAGCCCTCTGAAAAGTACATATTTTCCACACTGTAAATGACACCTTCACTTTATTCACCACACGGTCTGGCTATATAATGAAATTCATTACTTTCAGAGGAGATAACTCTGATTGTTGTCTTTTATACCTTTACCTCTTCTGTTCTAAAATTATTCAGACATAATATTGGCTGATCATGCGATAAGAAACAAACACAATTCATCATTATATTTCCAAAATTAGGTTTCATAACTTAAATACCAGTTAAAATTTTTTTTTGTTAAGTATTTCATAGACATGCTTGTTTTTTAACCAGGCTGAATTAGTACCCATGATTTCATCAGTATTCAAGAAGAAAACATACCACTATGTTTATAGTTTTAATGTACTACAATCCATACGACTCCCCAGTATTATGGCCAAAATTTTTAATATCAGTTAACAAAGCTCCTAGTGCCCGCCTCCATAGCGTAGTGGTTAGCGCATTGGTCTGCTATGGAGAGGTCCTGGGGTTCGATTCCCGGGCCAGGGTCAGTAAATTTTCACATGTTAAATCCCACAGTTAATGTTACATAATCCACCGTAGTCGCTATAAATACTGAAGTCACGAGATTGACTTTTGCTTATGTATGGGCTGCGAGGAAGGGAAGTAAAATATTTGCAATGCCGCCAACCTCAACAGTGAGACACTACTCGTACATTTCACTACCAAGCAGTTTCTAGATACATTTTGTAAGCTGTGGTTTATTCCGGGAAAATGTTTTCTTCATAAACCTTATAACAAATAAATATGACCTGTAATATTGCCTATAGATTAACTATTATATGACTAGAAATGTTTGATTTACTGTCATTACGAATGAATCGCCTTCTTAAATATTGCTGTCACCGCGTTTTCATTATCAGTCTCTTTTAAGTATCTACCTAACCGTTTTATTTTTTCACCAGGTGTCAAAAAAACTGTTAAAGAATAGCTACTTCGCGTCCTTAATTTCCTTCTTTATTTTTTTTCAAATTGTGGAAAGAGAAAGATCACAGTAGTTAGCCACTCACTCATGACTTTTGTTAAGAGGCACGAATAGGCATTTTTGTTTAGCTTCAACTTTACAACATTTTATTACATTGCGTTCAGCACTGTGAATAGTTCGGCCACATTTTAGAGAAACGGACATATGTGTTTACAGTAACAAACAGTTATATTTGTACAGTTAACCTACAAAACGTTCTGCGATATACTGTATATGTTCTGGGTATAGTATATGTTATGTTTGTTGTACTGAAATTAAAGCAGTAGCGCATGCGCACTGATCCTTTCCCCCCCTTTACCCCTCTTTGCAAACAAGGGCAAACTTGTGTCTCAAGTGACTATAATGACCAAGCAGTTGATGCAACTTTAAATAATTTTTTTACTTTTTTTTATCGGGAACTGTACATTATTGACAACTACCCAATTTTATCGCTGCTTTTCGCTGTATTTGTGAAGTGGATTAGGCTTAAGTTTGAACACGGACCCCCAGTAGAGTTTGTTCATGGATGGCTGTCAGCTGCTTACGATACAAAGTCGCTTGCCCAACCGGTGTTACTTAACAAATAGTAGCGATTTTCTATCAGCTGACTGAGTGGGCTGGCCCGGAGGCCAAATAAATAAATTTAAAAAGAAAAGCTGCTGTAAAACCCTTCTCGCTACTGCTGCATAGCTGCTGTGAAACTCATGCAAAATGAAAATCAACTTCAGTTTTGCTTAAAAATACGGAAAATCACTCTTTCATGCTAAACTAGGCTCGGTAAAGAAAAATAATTAAAATAAAAGTTGTAGATCTTTTAATTTCCTACAAATTTGATTATATACACTTTTGTAGTAAAATGCACTAAGGCCGAAATCTTAAAAAAAAAAGATTTTTCGCTGAACTAAGCATTATACAAAAAATGTTTGAAATAAAAGTTGTAGGATTTTAAATTCCCTACAACTTTTATTATATATAAATCTTTGCGCTAAAATGCATATTAAAGCCGAAATCTAAATACAATTGTTTTACGTGAAAACAGCCTCACCAAGAATTTCAGCAAACCTACCCTAACTTGTACAGAATAAAAAATTTAGTAAACTAGGTGATTTTTAAAAAAAATCATAGGACCAGTTTTTGAGAAAATCGCAAAAAAGTGAAAAATTACACGAATGAACTACTACTTCCGATTAACCGATTTTGATGAAAATGTTCGTGTCGGGTCCGGTAGTGGTATGTAACTTAAGTTTCAAGTTTGTACGATGTTCTGTTCTTGAGATATTCTGTTCACACGCGCGCGCGCGCGCACGCACACACACAGACCAATCGCTAAAAACATGTTTTTTGGGTTGAGGGGGTCTGAAAACGTGTAGATCTGGTGAAAACTCAATTTCAAAAAATCGACATGAAAACAATACTTTCCTTCCTATATATTCATACAGGCAATAGAAAGTAAAAAATAGCCAGTTCCAAGATGAATTTGAAGTTCCTTAACAGATGTTAGTCACATGTGATAACATTTTATAACTAATCATATTATAAACTACGTAATTAATATTATTATTTTTATTACAGTTTTGTAGTAACTTAATTAAAGCGGCAGCAAATTTAAAACATAAATTAATGATTAATACTAAAAGCAGTGCTCACTGGAAGCAAACATAAATTATAAAACACTTTCAAGTAACCATTGAAAAAGTTTTAATTAATACAAATAAATTTTTTTAAAGTGACTAATATAAATTATAAAATTAATAATATTAATAAAACATTAGCTGGATAATGAACGTTAATAAAACAAGTTTTTATTAAAAAAAAAGTCCCTTTTTAAAATTACTCATTTTTATGTAGGTATATAAACTTACCAACTCTGGCGCCAGCTAATTCCAGATTGCAAGAAAAAAAAGAAACAAAAGAAACAGTTACACTATTTTAAACTTCCTTGATTACAGTACAGCATTAAAATTTATAATAACATATCGTTTAAACATAGAACCAATATGGAATTGTAGTGAATAAAAACAATTAAAAACGTTATTTCTTTGAAAAACGATACTGTGAAACGTTTTATTTGCAGTCAAAAATATTTTAAATTACAATATAATGTTTGTCCCGCCTTCACCTGGTTATAATATTGTTTTATTTCAATAATTTTCAAATTAGGGTTATTGGCCGGCCCGTGGTGTAGTGGTCAGCGCAACTGGCTACTATGCCGGGGTCCCGGGTTCGTTTCCCGGTCAGGTCTGGCATTTTTTCATCTGTAAATCACCACATATCATTACCTACGCACAAGCCCAAGGCTTATGTAGGCATCATCACTCAATAAAAAAAAAAAAAAAAATTAAGGTTATAAAGGCCGACCCGTGGTGCAGTGGTCAGCGCAACTGGCTACTATGCCGGGGTCCCGGGTTCGATTCCCGGTCAGGTCTGGCATTTTTTCATCTGTAAATCACCACATATCATTACCTACGCACAAGCCCAAGGCTTATGTAGGCATCATCACTCAATAAAAAAAAAAAATTAAGGTTATAAAGGCCGACCCGTGGTGCAGTGGTCAGCGCAACTGGCTACTATGTCGGGGTCCCGGGTTCGATTCCCGGTCAGGTCTGGCTTTTTTTCATCTGTAAATCACCACATATCATTACCTACGCACAAGCCCAAGGCTTATCACTCAATAAAAAATAATATGAATCAAAATAAGATTTTCTGATTAAGAAAAATCCGATATTGTATATATTATATATTTGTACACCTCCACTAAGTTTCAGCTATCTACCTTGTCCGGAACTTAATAAACAAAAAATATTGGTTTAAGGGGTTGAACACCATTTTCAAACCCTTACAGGTACTGTAATCGTTAAGGGGTCATATTTTTAAGTGTACTAAACGTAACATCTTCACAGAGTTTCAGCCATCTAGCTCGAAACTAAAAATATTGATTAAAGGGTTGAACACACCCTTTTAAACCCATTACGGGTGAATTTTTAAAACAGTTCATTTAATAAAAAAATATTGGGTTAAGTGATTAATTCTCTTTTCAACCGTTTAAAGGAACATTTTGAAAATTGTTAAAGGGTATTTTTTTTAATTGCACAATAAATAACATCACTGAAATTCAGCCATCTAACTTGTCTGGAATTAGTAAACAATAAATATGCCGGCCGCATTGGCGCAGTTGGTAACGTGCTCGACTCTCATCAAGCGGTCCTGGGTTCGAATCCCACTCAGACACGGCACATTTACATAAGTTACAAAATATCATTTCATCCTCCATTGTATAATAGTTACACCCCAACGTCGTCGCTATTGACCGTTGTAGTTGATGCGACGTTAAATAAATGAATAAAAAAAAATAATACTCGTAAATATTGGTTAAAAAGTTGAACACCATGTTCATCCACTAAGGGGTACAATTTGGAAACGGTTTCGCAGTAAATTTTGTCACTGAACGGTACGTAAAATCTCCACCGACGAGTTTCAGACATCAAGCTTGTCCAGAACTTCGTAAACGGCAAATATCGGTTTAAGGGGGTTGGACACCTTTTCAACAATTTAGGTGTACATTTTGAAAATTATTAACGGGTAATTTTTTTAATTGCATTATAAATAGCATTAACGAAATTCGACCACTTAACTTGTATAAAGGCTTAAGGGAACCAGCCGGGATAGAAGGCTAGTGTCCTATCCATACATTCACGTTGTGTGGCCTGTTAGTAACCATGTGACCGCTCATCAGCACGATAACCGGCTCATGGTGAACGGAACTGGAAGGGCTGCCCATTCCACCCTGGCAGACGGTGGCTTGGGGCACTCAGTCTGCCAATTAAAAAGCTGAAAGCAACAGTAAACTACAGCTTTTTCTGTCTGACTAGAATTATCGTAAGGAAACTCCTTCATGTATGATTCTGGTTAGGCTTACTTAGTATATGCAGATCTTCAAGAACTTCGAGAACTTCAAAATATGAAAAATTTATGATGGCGTCCTCTCTGGTAAAACATTCCGGAGATAAACTAGTCCTCCATTCGGATCTCCGGGCGAGGACTATCAGAGGGGACTTCATCAAAAAAATAAAAGTTTCTGAAATTCTGCGAGTTGGAACATGGAATGTTAGGAGTTTAAAACAAACTGGTAGGTTAGAGAATTTAAAAAGGGAAATGGATAGGTTGAAGTTAGATATTGTAGGCATTGGTGAGGTACGCTGGGATGATGATCAAGACTTTTGGTCCGGGGATTATAAGGTTATTAACACTAAAGCCATCGGAGGGCAGGGCGGAGTGGGTCTAGTAATGAATAAAAAAATTGGACAAAGAGTGACTTACTATAAGCAGTGTAGTGATAGGATTATCATGGTTAGAGTAGATACGAAACCAAAGTCTACCACTATAGTGCAGGTCTACATGCCTATGTCTTCACACAGAGAGGAAGAAATAGAACAAGTATATGAGGAATTAGATGAAGTAATAAAATATGTCAAGGGTGATGAAAATTTCATACTTATGGGAGACTGGAATGCAGTAGTTGGAGAAGGAAAAGAAGGAAAGATAGTCGGAGAATATGGTCTAGGGAAGAGAAATGACAGAGGGAGTCGGCTGGTAGATTTCTGCTCCAAATATAATTTAGTGATAGGCAATACACTTTTTAAGAATCACAAAAGGAGGTTACACACTTGGATGATGCCAGGTGACAAGGGAAGATACCAAATAGATTACATAATGGTTAGACAAAGATTCAGAAACCAGATTATGAACTGTAAAGCCTATCCAGGTGCAGACATAGGGAGTGATCATAACTTAGTAGTAATGGATAGCAGGCTTAAACTTAAAAAACTGAAGAAGGGACAGGGAAATGCTAGGTGGGATGTAGACAAACTAAGAGAACAAGACAACCAGGTAGGTTTCCAGGAGAGTATTCAAAAAGGGATAGAAGAAAGAGGTAATGACACAGGAAATGTAGAGGAGGAGTGGATAAACTTCAAGGAGGTGGTAGTAAAAGCAGCGGAAGAATGGTTAGGACATACTAAAAGAAGAGGTAGGAAACCGTGGATTACTAATGATATTTTAGAACTGATGGATGAGCGAAGAAAATATAAAAACGCAAAGGACGAGAGAGGTAAAAGGCAATATTGCTACTTGAGAAATACCATAAACAAAAGGTGTAAGAAAGCGAAGGAAGAGTGGATCAGAGCCAAATGTACGGACATTGAAAGTAAAATGGCAGTTGGTAAAGTGGACGCAGCTTATAGAAAAATAAGGGAAAACTTTGGAGAACGAAAGA
Source organism: Catonia carolina (assembly GCA_035578175.1). Taxonomy (NCBI): domain Eukaryota; kingdom Metazoa; phylum Arthropoda; class Insecta; order Hemiptera; family Achilidae; genus Catonia; species Catonia carolina. The sequence goes on from JAQMRL010000010.1 coordinate 11,829,517, forward strand.
TGAAAGCTGTTAATTTACAAAGCGCAGGTGGTAAACCATTGTTGAATGGCCAAGAGAGAGCTGAAAGATGGAAGGAATACGTAAATCAACTCTACATGGGAAAAGAATTAGAATATGATGCGATAGAACAAGAAACTGATGTTGAAGAAGATCAAAAAGGGGACCCTATACTACGAGAAGAATTCGATCGGGCACTTAAGGATATGAATATCAATAAGACACCAGGAATAGATAACATACCATCGGAATTATTATTACAATGTGGCAAAGTTGCTCAAAACAAATTATACAAACTTGTGTGCAGAATGTATGAGAGTGGAGAGGTACCATCGGACTTTAAAAAAAATATTATGATTCCAATACCAAAAAAGTCAGGAGCGGAGAAGTGTGAACATTACAGAACAATCAGCCTAACATGCCATGCATCTAAGATACTGACAAGAATTATATACAGGAGAATAGAACACCGAGTAGAAGAAGTATTGGACGATGACCAATTTGGATTTAGAAGGAGAATGGGAACTCGAGATGCAATATTGGCTCTGAGACTGATTATTGAGAAAAGGATACAGAAAAATAAAACTACTTTTATGGCATTTGTAGATTTAGAGAAAGCATTTGACAATCTGGACTGGAGTAAAATGTTTAAAACTTTGAAAAGGCTAGGAATTAAATACAAAGAAAGGAAAGTTATCTACATTCTGTATAAGAATCAAACGGCTGTTTTGAGAATCGAGGGGTACGAAAAAGAGGCTGCTGTAAGAAAAGGTGTACGACAAGGTTGTTCTTTGTCACCACTACTTTTTAACTTGTATATAGAAGAGGCTATAAATGAAGTGAAGGAGAAATTTGACGTAGGAATAAAAATTCAAGGAGAAACAATAAAAATGTTGAGATTCGCCGATGATATAGTAGTATTAGCCGAGGCAAAGAATGAACTAGAGGATGCCTTAAATGGAATGGATGAGATCTTGAGGAAGGATTACTTCAAGAAAATTAATAAGAACAAAACGAAAGTGTTGTGCAGCAGCAAGAGTGGTTTAGAAGAGATGGGAAATTTAAAAGTAGGCAACGAAAACATACAGGAAGTTGGGGAATTCTGCTATCTAGGGAGTAAAATAACAAAGGATGGTAGAAGCACAAGTGATATCAAGAGTAGAATTGCTCAAGCTAGAAAAGCCTTTGAAATGAAAAACAGCTTACTGACTACAAACATTGATTTACAGATTAGGAAAAATTTCTTAAAACATTATGTTTGGAGTGTAGCATTATACGGAAGTGAAACATGGGTGATAGGGGCTGTAGAACGGAAGAGGATAGAAGCTTTTGAAATGTGGTGATATAGGAAAATGTTAAAGATTAGGTGGGTGGACAAAATAAGTAATTTAGAGGTTCTTAGGCGAGTGGATGAAAAAAGAAGTATATGGAAGCATCTTACCAAAAGAAGGGATAGGCTAGTGGGGCATATCCTAAGACATCCAGGTATTGGGCTATCAATAATGGAGGGTAACATTGAGGGAGTAAATTGTAGAGGGAGGCAAAGATTAGAATATATACAGCAAATTACAAAAGATGTAGGGTGTTACAGGTATGTAGATATGAAACGACTTGCGCAAGATAGAACAGGTTGGAGAACTGCATCAAACCAGTCGAGAGACTGATGACAAAAAAAAAAAAAACTTGTATAAAACTTAAGTAAACAATACACATTGGTTTAAGGATTGAAACCATTTTCATCCCTAGAGGGGTACATTTTCAAAATATTTAGAAGTAAATTTTGTATTTGGACTATAAGTAATATCTCCACCGAATTTAAGCCATCTAGTCTGTTCCAGGAACTTAATAAATGGTAAATATCAGTTTAAGGTTTGAACACCCTTTACAACCCTTAATGGTGGAATGTCAAAATAGTTTATGATCAACTTTTCTATTTACCCTAAAGGAAACATCCTCTCCGAATTTCAGCTTTTGTGCAAGTAGGAGAATTAGTGATGAGCGAGTCAGTGAGGGCTTTCCCATTTATATACATAAATAGGTATATAAATACAACTGAGATTGCTTAATACATAATTAACTCAAAATTAAATATGCTTAAGTAGAAGGCATAATTACCCAATAATATACTAAAATTCTTGGTCTGCCTGATTTTGCTAATGATACAAACAGTCATTTATCATATTTTAAAAGTAGCTGAACGCTCTGAATCCATTACTGGTCTGCAATTGGTAAAATATGAACCATAAACTGGATTAAATCAACAATTCCGTGTAAATTTTACTGGAAAAGCCTTTGAAGTCATCTAGCCTACATAAGACACAGTGAAAATTAAGATTTTCTTTGAACGTCCTAATATTCCATTGTATTAATCACCCTAAAACTAAACAATAACTCGAAATCAAAGAAAAATTTACATTTGTTTAAATTTTTTCTTAAATGTTTTATTTGTTATTGGGAATTGTACATTGTTGACAACTACCCAATATTTGATCGCCGCGTTTGCTGTATTTTTTGACGTGGATTAGACATGAGTTTGAACAGGGACCCCCAGTAGAGTTTGTTCATGGATGGTTGTCAACTGGTCACCATACAAAGTCGCTTGCCCAACCGATGTTACTTAACAAATAATAGTGACTTTCTACCAGCTGACTGACTGGGCTGGCCCGAAGGCCTTAAAAAAAATTGTTAATTTTTAAAAAAATTGACTGCAAACAAAACATTTTACGTACAATACTTACCGATAAAACATTATATTCTTTATGCAAGTTGACATGATACCACAACCAGTATCATCATAAAACAATTAAAAAAATCCATAAACTTCACAAACTAACAAAAATACATAATTTAACAGAAATAAAAACCACAAATGTTTCTTAAGAGTCAATATGAGAATATTTTTTTGTTAAAATATAAGAAGTTATTATAGAACCATAGAAAGAATACACAACATGAAAAGACATTGTTAAATTAATTCATAATATAAAATGAATTCAGTAAACCACAATTAGAGCATTACATATTATCTTCATTAACACAAACACTCATTCGAGTTCAACTACCTAACACACAAAATAACATCTAATGCACAACAATGTTGTTATTCCTATATTATAATATTTACTAGGCGGATTAAAATAATTTCTGTAACAATATGTTATTGTAATCATACAATTTCAAAACAACATTATGTATTTTAAAAAAAACACATAAAAGATGACAAGAAATTATACAGATAATGGACGAAAAATTTTCTTCATTACCAGGACACAACAATAAAAAAGAAAAGAAAACTAGGACAAATAATTTAAAAAATTACGTTATTACAAATGTTTACAAACGTTTACAAATGTAAAATGGCAAACTGTTTTGAACTTTTGGATACAAATAGCAAAAATGACGGATACAGTCAAAAAAGATTTACGGTGACAAGATCTATTTACATGAAATTTGATAATATAATCGCAGTTCTGAATCGTTTGTACAGTAGTAAAACTTGGTCTTTTACAGGGAGACAGAAAAAGAAATTGGAAAAAGTTGAAATGCAGTTTTTATGGGTGTTCGTACAGGGAAGGATATATTTTGGAATTGTGATGCTTTAAACAACGAAAGAATCAGTTACTGTCTCAGTTATTGTCAAAATAAATACATGTAGATAGATCATATCCTAAAAATAAGGAATAAACGATTCCAAGAGAGATTCTGAAATAAAAGTGTGAAAGAGCAATAAACTTCATAAGACGTATACATGCTGGAAGTAGTTTATTATTATAGGGATTTAATGACACTAAACATTTTCTTGTCATAATAGGTTACATGGTCTATGTCATAGAGAGGAGAATACAAACGAAGAGAAAAAGATGGAAGAAGAGAAAGGGTAAAGGATGGGAAAAATATGAACAAAAGAAGAAAAGGGGTAAGGAGATGGAAGACACTGTGGAGGAGAAAAATATGGAAGAAAAGTAGGGGTAAGAAGATGGAGGAGAAGGAGATGAACAGCAAAGAAAATGGAGGAGGAGATAAACGAGGAGCAGGGGAGGGAGAGAAAATTATGAGAGGAGCAGGGAATATTTTTTGTCGTAATAGGCTACGTGGTCTATGCTGTAGAAAGGAGAAGGAGAATATACACGAAGAGAAAACGATGGAAGAAGAGAAGGGGTAAGGAGATGGAGGAGAAAAATATGGAAGAAAAGTAAGGATAAGGAGATGGAGGAGAAGGAGATGAACAGTAAAGAAGATGGAGGAGAAGATAAGTGAGGAGCAGGGGAGGGAGAGAAAATTATGAGAGGAGCAGGGAACATTTTCTTGTCGTAATAGGCTACGTGGTCTATGCTGTAGAAAGGAGAAGAAGGAGAATATACACGAAGAGAAAAAGGTGGAAGAAGAGAAGAGGTAAGGAGATGAAGGACATTGTGGAGGAGAAAAATATGGAAGAAAAGTAGAGGTAAGGAGATGGAGGAGAAGGAGATGAACAGCAAAGAAGATGGAGGGCCAGATAAGTGAGGAGCAGGGAAGGAGAGAGAATTATGAGAGGACCAGGGAAAGGAGGAGATGAGATAAGTGAGGAGCAGGGGAGGGAGGGAGAATTATGAGAGGAGCAGAGGAGGGAGGCGATCAGAAAGAGACAGAAGAGGAGGCAGAAGAGAAGCAAGGAAAGGAGGAAGGAGGTTCAATTAGAGAAAGCGTATGGTAAATTGTAATACTGTAGACAAATAATTACAAAAAGAATTAATTGAGAACTCAGCAACTTGCCAAAAATAGTAACATCACAGTCAACAGAATTAAACTCATTGAATTGGTGATCTAGGGCCTAGTAATCACCACTAGGTTTCCGAAAATCGCAAACAAAGGTTCTGTGGTTCAAGTCCTAATAAAGGTAATTACTTTCATACAGATTGGTTTACTAAACAGTGGTTACCGGTGTTACTTAGATGGTTGATGTTAAGTAACTATAATTTTAAGTCCGTACAAGACTTCACTTCATTAACACGTTATACACATCATCCTCATCTCGTTGTATCAGTAGGTCACTTATTAATCTTAAATTTAACAAATTATAACAAAAACATATTAGGGCTTGAAACAAAAGAAAAATGTGAATGAAACAAGGGATATTCGAAAAAAATGTTGAAAAATCTTTTCTTGTGAATAGAATTACACGAATACAAGTTTTTAAAGTAAAATTTAAAGAAAACAGACCTACATAGATAACATTTACACCAACTATACAGCTAAAATTAGCATCAAATAGATGGCCAACCCAAATGCTGTTTCCACCCAGATGAGATAGACCGACGAAAATGTGATAACAATCTGGGATGTCATGGCGGTGAGAAATCTTAAGGAGAATGATGCTGGGGAAAAAGGAAGCGATAAGCTTTAGAATGCAGGAAAAGAAAAATCTATAACAACCCGGAAAACCTAACCGTAACAGCCTAACAGCGACAAAAATCACGAAATAAGCAAAACGTTATATTTTTAGATATAGGATATCCTTTAACTGTAATTTACTGAATCAATTGATAAGAATTAAATACAATAAAAAAAAAATCTATTAAATGATACATACCTTGAACACCACTTTTATCTAGAAAATTACTAAGTTGAAAAGTACTGTTGCTAGATGCTAAGTACTGTGTGAACCTCTGAAACAAAACAAACACCAAAAAAATTAACAACATTAATATTATACTACATATCACTATTACAAAAAATAAATAAACACCATTAAAAAACATTCAAGTTTATAAAAATTTGATCGAAAACACACACACACACACACACACACACACACACACTTTTATATACTTTTATATCCAATTTTAATCATGTGTTAATGCCGCAAAATTTAAATCAACCAATGAAGAACTTGAACGTACAAAAAAAATCACTAATTGACGCTAAACTAAACTCTGCAGAGTAATCCTTGAAATACAAGTTGTAGATTTTTTACTTTCTCTTGCCTATATGAATATATAGGAAGGAAAGTATTGTTTTCATGTCGATTTTTCGAAATCGAGTTTTCACCGGATCTATATGTTTTCAGACCCCCTGAACCCAAAAAACATGTTTTTAGCGATTGGTCTGTGTGTGTGTGTGTGTGTGTGTGTGTGTCTGTGTGTGAACAGAATATCTCAAGAACGGAACATCGTACGAACTTGAAACTTGAAACTTAAGTTACATACCACTACCGGACGCGACACGAACATTTTCATCAAAATCGGTCAACCGGAAGTAGTAGTTTATTCGTATAATTTTTCAGTTTTTTGCGATTTTCTCAAAAACTGGTCCTACGATTTTTTTTAAAATCGCCTATTTTACTCAATTTTTTATTCTCTACAAGAAAGGGTAGGCGCCATGTTTGCTGAAATTCTCGGTGAGGCTGTTTTCACGTAAAAACGTTGTTTTTTTAAGATTACGGCTTTAATATAAATTTTAGCGCAAAAACTTATATAATAAAAATTGTAGAGAATTTAAAAACCTACAACTTCTGTTTCAAACATTTTTTTGTATAACGCTTAGTTAAGCGGTAATTTGCGATTTTCTGTTTTTTTCTCACGAAAACGTGAGAAAAATCGATTTTTTTAACATTTCGGTCTTAGTATGCATTTTACGACAAAAGTGTATATAATTAAATTTATAGAAAATTAAAAGATCTACAACTTTTGTTTAGAGCATTTTTCTCAACAGAGCCTAGTTTAGCGTGAAAGCGTGATTTTCCGTATTTTTAAGCCAAACTGAGTTCGATTGTCATTTTGCGTCATTCACTCATGATTAAAATAAGGTTATGTTTTTGAGGTTAGTTTTTGTTCATTTCTAATGTTTTAATACTAATGTTAGGTTTATTGTTAATTATTTGCATTGGCAAGAGAAAGTTGTGTGAGTGTTTCACACCAGATTTTTTATTTTTATTTTTAAAGCCACATAGGACTACATAAGTTTCACCAAACTAAAAAAACTCATTTCAATTTTTGCGGTTTTGGAGTCCTTTCCTGATGTTTCCCTCCTTGATCTTTCTCCAGTATTCCTTCAATCCATCTGATTTTTTCTGCCATTCCTTGTCAGAATACACAACTTTCTGTCGGTTCGTCAGTTTCTGCTGTTCAAGTCTTGTGGTCTTCAGCCTGTGGTAATTTCCGGATTTTGTTTTGAGGTCCTCAAGTGAGATTTGGAGTCCGATCATGTCCTCCTTAATTTCCCTATATTAATTTTCCTCCTTAATTTTTCTATAACTTTATATAATTACAAACAGTTTTGTAATAAAATGCACACTTAGGCCACAATATTACAAAAAATTCAATTTTTATGAGAAAAATACAGAAAATCAGTAAACAGATGCTAAACTAAGCATTGTAGAAAAAAATATTTGAAACAAAAGTTATAAGTTTTTTAATGTTCTACAACTTAGAAGAATAAATAAAGCGATTAAAAAAAAATGAAGGAGCCTTTTTTAAAAACCTTAAAGAAGTTAAAAATCACACAAATCCACTACTATTAACGGTTAACCGATTTTGATGAAAATATTAGTGTCGGGGTCCTCTTATGGTACCTAACTTAAGTTCCAAGTTTCAACTTGAGATATTTTGTTCACACACACACGCCAATCGCTAAAAACATGTTTTTGAGTTCAAGGGGCCTGAAAACGTGTATTTCTAGTGAATTGTTTTATGAAATTATTTTCATTGGAAAAATCGACATAAAAACAATACTTTCTTACCCTACATATTCATGCAGGGCCAGAAAAAATAAAATTCTATCTTAATTTTATAAGAATAACGATAAAATAAATTGGAAGAAATATTTTATAAAACTGGAGTGGAAAAAAATTACTATAAAATTCTATATTGCAAAGATATACGAAAATAAACGTTGTTCGTAATGGAAAACTGTCACATTTACTTTGAAAATGATAAATGAATGTTATGTACACTGAAACGGGCGGCGGGCCGAAAAATTTACATACGGACGTACAACTGGGCATAGTCAAACACGATTAAAATAAAGGCCAAAAAAATACACGAAATAAAATTTCATAGGATTATCCACTTCAAATGTCACATATCAACAGTTTTTATTATTATTACAAGTATAAAAATTAGTTCAATTAAATTCTGTTTCATTTTTCTCTCTTGATAATTAATTTTGAAATAAAATTTAACGGTTTTAGATTAGACAAAACACATTCATAAATGAATTGTCAGTTTTTACTTTCTCTTGCTTATATGAATATATAGGAACGAAAGTATTGTTTTCATATCGATTTTAAAAAATCGAGTTTTCACCGGATCTACACGTTTTCAGACCCCCTGAACCCAAAAACCATGTTTTTAGCGATTGGTATGTGTGTGTGTGTGTGTGTGTGTTGAAACTTAAGTTACATACCACTACTGGACCCGACACGAACATTTTCATCAAAATCGGTCAACCGGAAGTGGTAGTTTATTAGTGTAATTTTTCACTTTTTTGCGATTTTCTCAAAAACTGGTCCTACGATTTTTTTTTAAAATCGCCTTGTTTACTCAATTTTTTATTCTCTACACGATAGGGTAGGCGCCATGTTTGCTGAAATTCTTGGTGAGGCTGTTTTCACGTAAAAACGTTGTTTTTTCAAGATTACGGTTTTAATATGCATTTAGCACAAAAATTTATATAATAAAAGTTGAAGAGAATTAAAAATCCTACAACTTTTATTTCAAACATTTTTTTGTATAACGCTTAGTTTAGCGGTAATTAGCGATTTTCTGTTTTTTTTCTCACGAAAACGTGTGAAAAATCGATTTTTTTAAGATTTCGGCCTTAGTATGCATTTTACGACAAAAGTGTAAATAATCAAATTTATAGAAAATTAAAAGATCTACAACTTTTATTTAGAGCATGTTTTTCTACAGAGCCTAGTTTAGCGTGAAAGAGTGATTTCCCGTATTTTTAAGACAAACTGAGATCGATTTTCGATTTGCGTCTTTCATATATGATTAAAATTAGGTTATGTTTATTGAGGTGAGTTTTTTGTTTATTTTTAATGTTTTATTACTAATGTTTGGTTTATTGTTATTTATTTGCACTGGCAAGAGAAAGTTGTGTGAGTGTTTTACACCAGATTTTTTTTCATCTTTTATTTTGAATCATTAACTGTACAGAGAACAATTAAAAGATGAGAGAAAATTACAATAAAGGGTGTCTCAACGTCCTATCTCCATAATGTTAACGTTTGACCCTTTTCCCAAGGAGTGGTTAGAGATAACTACTCCAAATTTTCAACACAAATTTATCAATATACTGTGTAACTTTTAACACAGTCGTTTGCTGGTACAATCATTTTAAAACAAGAAAAATTTGTTTTGCCCAAATACCCATTGAGTATTCCATATTTTACAGTAGAAAATAAGTAATAATAGACAAACTGACTAACGCTTCTGTTAAAAAGTTGTAAAACATACCAAGTGATATGCATACAAAATTTCACGAGATTATCTCTACCTATTCCTGAATCGGGTCTTTAGTATAAAAAAAAAATCTGGTGTGAAACACTCACACAACTTTCTCTTGCCAATGCAAATAATAAACAAAAATTCTAACATTAGAAATAAACAAAAACTAACCTCAATAAACATAACCTAATTGTAATCATAAGTGAAAGACGCAAAATGAAAATCAACCTCAGTTCGGCTTAAAAATACGGAAAATCATTCTTTCACGCTAAACTAGGCTCTGTAGAGAAAAATGCTTTAAATAAAAGTTGTAGATCTTTTTATTTCCTATAAAATTAATTATATAAATGTTTGTCGTAAAATGCATTCTAGTGCGGAACGGAATGTTATTTTAAATGTTATTAAGTGTTGTAAAGAAGAAGCAAAAAATAAACTATATATACTACACAGTGCATGTTTTTAGAAATGTACGTACTACGCTAGCAGCAGCGCATTGCCCACACTGAGTCCCAGGTTCATCTCATCACTACATATCAGTACAGCTATCTCTTCTTATAGTTTCTGACATCTGGTTGTGATAGACAGACGTACATCAGAAATGATTGCAATTAAAAAATCATCATCATCATCTGTGAAGGAATAGGCTCAATGGTCCATTCCGGCATCCACCTCGTTTTAGGTCTTCCCAAGCCTTACTTCCCTCTAGGTTTATAATGGTAAAACAAAATGGAAATAAATGGTTGGACCAGTTTCTGACTAGAAAACTGGTTAACGGTCTTCACGGCGGAGACGGAGGATTCTGAACGGCGTGGAGGGTGGAAGAACCTATATGGAGTCAACCAAAATATATTTCAGAGCAAGTGGAGCCCTGAAAAATGGCCAACGGTCTTGAAGGCGGAGGAGGAATTTTCCCAACGATGGAGAGGGCGGGCGAACCTAGAATTTGGGTCTCCAAATGAAACCCAAGGCCCGTTTTATAATGTTTATAATGGCGTACTCATGGAGGAAGTCCGTGTGCTGGCACGCGAAATAAATGGTTGGACCAGTTTCTGACTAGAAAACTGGCCAACGGTCTTCACGGTGGAGATGGAGGATTCTGAACGGCGTGGTGGGCAGAAGAGCCTATAGGGAGTCCATCAAAATAAATTTCAGGGCAGGTAGAGCCCTGAAAAATGGTCAACGGTCTTAAAGGTGGAGGAGGAATTTTCCCAACGGTGGAAAGGGCGGGCAAACCTAGGATTTGGGTCTCCAAATGAAACCCAAGGCCCTTCTAGATGCTCTAAGGTGCTGTACTACCCAGCGCAGGGCCCATAACTCGGCCTGGAGAAAACTTAGTTAGCCTCCGATCAGGACCGGAATATAAAGAATAATATACCTGGACAGGCAAAGCCAATTAAAAATTGCCACCAAAAATAATTATCCTTCCAACTAAAACTACGAAAAAATGAATCACCCATTAACAATTCACGACGAATTACTTTAAAAATCAATTACTTAAAAACCAAATTAATTTATACAAAAATTTCTAAATTCTTTTTTATCAAATATTAGATTTAAGTAGTAGGTACTTTTTCATACAAATTATATTCACGAGTAAATATTTAACAAAACTTGGAAAAATATATCGATATAATCATTTAAACAAGTCATTTTAAAACTAATTATGGTATTTTCGTCAATGAACTAAGCGTATACAATTACCATAATTAGAAAAGAAACCTTAAATAACATATAATTACTTACTATTTTTAACTGTAAAAGTTATATATATATGCTGTATATACGTAATAACAAAAAGTGTAAACTTTGTGTGTTCAGCGAGAAAAAATTCTTGAAAGTCAGTGAAAATCATTCATATTCATAAAGGAATAAATATTGTAACAAACGACAGCCGGTTGGGGTTAACCGAATTACATTTCTGTATTTTAAACCGAAACAACTTCACTAACAGCTACTTGACTTTTTTAACTGAAATAAATTGGCGGCTAACTAATTAAAAATTCTGGTGTGAAACACTCACACGAATTTCTCTTGCCAACTAAAGAACTATAAAGAACAATATAACCTATGTAAAATCATTAGAAAACCGTGAAAATTAAAAACCACAACCTAATTTTAATCATGAAAGAATGACGCAAAATGATAACCACTGTAGAACCTAAAAAATTAATTGCCTCCAAACTAGGCTCTGTAGAGAATATTGCTTTAAATACAAAATTGTAAGTTTTTTAATTTCCAATTAACTTTGATTATATTTTATACGCTTTCGTTGAAAAATGTGTACTGCAAGGGTTGCCTTTTATATTTCAGGAATAGAAAACAAAAAACAAATTTATCGATGTAAATAGCTTTATTTTTTTCAAAGTATTCTCCATGATGATCAATACATTTTTTCATGCGCTTGAACCAATTTTCGAAGTACTTGTTCCACTCCGATTGAGGTACCTCCAAAATGTGCTTTTTGAATGTATCAACTGCTTCTTCAGGCGTCGATAAACGTTCACCTCTTAATTTATTTTTGAATAAGAAGAAGTGGTTGGGTGCCAAATCAGGGCTGTATGGCGGATGGCCCATCAATTCGATTATTTTATTTCTCAAAAAGTTCATTGTTTCAGTCGATGTGTAAGAGCTCCCATTGTCCAGGTGGAGAATGATTTGTCTTCGGGGGTTGGTTCCTTTATTTTTCCAAAAACTTCTGGCAAACAAATGGTTGTGTACCATTCAGAATTGACCGCCCAACGTTCCACTAGTGGTAAGTTACAGTTGCCACATGCACGGTTTTTCCAAAAAAAAATAACAAGCGACCATTTGCTTGGAGGGCTTCGTGCACGAACAACTTTTGTGGGATATGGCTCGTCTTGAAAGACCCATACGGTCGACTGCTGTTTAGTTTCGGGTTCATACGCATATATCCATGATTCGTCACCCGTGACGATGTCATAGACGTGTTTTGAAGCACCGCTATTGTATTTCGTGAGAATTTCTTTTGACCAATCGACACGAGCCTTTTTCTGAGCGATTGTCAAATTATGGAGAATCTAACGCGAACAAATCTTCCTGGTGCCCAAATGTTCACGCAATATTGAATGTATGCTGGTCCCACTAATGCCCAAGGATGCTGTAATCTCACGATATGTTACATGACGATCTTGCATAATCAGTTGACGCACAGCATCAACATTTTCTTGAACAACCGATTTTGGACGACCTTCGCGAAATTCATCACTGAGCGAACCACGGCCACGATTGAATTCCGTATACCACCGATATACAGTGGTTTTTGATGGTGCTTCATCGCAAATGTCGAATTAAGTTCATTGGTGCACTGTTGTTGAGATAATCCACGTCGAAAGTTGAAAAAATTATTGCACGAAAATGTTCACGACTTAACTCCATTTTTTGACCGAGATAACAATTTCAAGCCACTACTAAACAACATAACTATGGACTGTACGAGCGAAACAAAGTGCAATGTATCGAAAAAAGTCGAACTTTAAGATAACGATATTGGCTAACAGATTGCAGCAACAGTATTGTCTATTCCCGAAATATAAAAGGCAACCCTCGTAAAGACTGCAATCTTAAAAAATCTCAATGTTTTAACCAATTTTGATGAAAAAAAAACACTAATTAAGATTAATCGCTAATTAAAATCATTAAGCCGCTAAATTAAGCGTTGTACAAAAAAAAATGTTTAAAATAAAACTTTTAGACCTGCAACTTTGATTATATAGCCTACATTTTAGCCTCAGAATGCATATTAAGGCCACAATCTTAAAAAAAAACATTTGTTTCTTGGAGAGCACAACCGCCCTAGAATTTCAGCAGCCGTAGTGCTTGTCCTAACTTGTGGAGTATAAAAATTTTAGTAATTGAGGCGATTTTTAAAAACAAAATCATCGGAGCCGTTTTGTTTGTAATAAAGTGAAAAACCTCACCAACAAACTACTACTACTTCCAATTAACCGATTTGATTGAAAATTTCCATGTCAGGTCCACTTATGGTACCTAAGTTAATTTCTAAGTTTCAGCTTTACACGATATACCGTCGTTCAGATATTTTGTTAACTTACACACACACGCCCACACAAACACACACAGACCAAATTGCTAAAAACATGTTTTTAGGGTCCATGGGAGCCTGAAAACGTGTATATCCGGTAAAAGCTTAATTTCAAAACACCGACATGAAAGCAATACTTTCCTTTTCTATACATAGGAAAGAGAAAGTATTTTTCACAGAGGGAAATGGAAAGTTAAAACTAAAAAAGTCAACAAGAAGAGATTTAAAAGTTCATTTCCATAGTTGAATAAATCGTTCGGCTGTGAGTAATCCGAGTAAATCAGTTAAGGAAAATAGAATTTTAATTGCTTCTTCATTTCCTTTAGTAAGACTTTAACTGAGCGAAATTTATTCATTCTAATTTGAATTTGCCGCGCTATTTAATTTCCAGTGTTAATAAAATAAACAATCGAATCTGTATTTCAACAAATCTATTATTGGACAAACTGCAATAAATTTCCCGCAGCTTCTCCTTGATGTTTTGTCACTAAAAAGACTTTTGTATCATTTTCTAAAATCTAGTTATGCCTTTTGTAGGCTGAGCAAATGCCAAATTAATATCTATAATCTTTTCTTTTTACTTTCTCTTGCCTATATGAATCTATAGGAAAGAAAGTATTGTTTTCATGTCGATTTTTCGAAATCGAGTTTTCAAATAACGACCAATATAATTTAACATTAGTAATAAAACATTAGAATTTTTTTTTATTTTAGAAATAGAGAAAAAACTGATATAAAAAAACATAACCTAATTTTAATCATGAGTGAATGATACAAAATGAAAATCAACCTTAGTTTGGCTAAATAATACGGAAAATCTCTTTTACGCTTAACTCGGATCTGTATGGAAAAATATTTAAAAGAGTTGTAAATCTTTTAATTTCCTATAAATTTGATTATATACACTTTTGTCGTAAAATACATACTAAGGCCGAAATCTTTAAAAATTCATTTATTTTACAGATTGTCATAAATAACCAGAAAAACACTAATTACCTCTAAACTAAGCGTTATACAAAGAAATGTTTAAAATAAAAGTTGTAGGATTTTAAATTCTCTACAACTATTGGTAACACATTTTTGCGCTAAAAGTGCATATTTAAGTCGCAATATTAAAGAAACAATTTTTTTACGAGAAAACAGTCTTTCCAAGAATTTCAGCAGACATGGCGCCTACCCTATCTAGTAGAGCATAAAAAATATAGTAAATGAAGCGATTTTTAAATAAATCATAGGAACCGTTTTTGAGAAAATAGTAAAAAGTTAAAAATGACGAGTATAAACTACAACTTACGGTCGACCGATTTTGATGAAAATGTTCTTGTCGGGTCCTCTAGTAATGCGTAACTTAAGTTTCAAGTTTCAACTTCGTACGATGTTCCGATCTAAAGTTATTTTGTTCACGCGCGCCCGCGCGCGCATACACACACACCCCACACAGAAAAATCGCTAAAAACATGTTTTTTTGAATTCAGGGGAACTGGAAACGGTACTTCCGGTGAAAACTTGATTTCGGAGAAATCGACATGAAAACAATACTTTCGTTCCCAATATAGTCATACAGAGCAAGAAATACCAGAAGTATTTAGTGGGGGGGGGGGGGCATCTTTTAAGACATCCAGATCTATCAATAATGGAGGGTAATATTGACGGAGTGAATCTAAGGGGAGGCAAAGGTTAGAATATTTAAAGCAAATTACAAAATATGTACGGTGTTGCAGGTACGTAGATACGAAACGACTTGCGCAAGATAAAACAGCTAGGAGAACTGCATCAAACCAGTCGAAAATGATGACCAAAAAATGGCATGAAAAGTAAAAACATACTTTAACTGAGTAAATATTTTTATTAATTTTAAACGTAAGCTAAACAAAATAAAAAAATCGGTTAAAAATAAATTAACAGAAAATCTGCATTTGACACTTATAAATTGAAATTTTAAAAATGGATTACGATAATTCCATAAGCACTCGATTTGCACAGTGCCCACTGTATCGTTTAATCCCTTCACCATTAATAATTTAGTAGCGTCGGCTTTTAAGTTTAGCTTCTTCCCCCTTAGCATCATAACAAATTGTGTCTGTCAGATTTCAAGTCCGATTGTTATTTATCTCGAAATTACTTTTTCAGTACATTAAATTCTCAATTGAACATGAAAATAAGTGGTGTAATTGTAGTGAATAATCAGCCGGGTACTGAAAAATGTGATAAAAACAAAACAAATCCGGATCAAGTGAGCACATTTATAATTAGAATAATCTTATAATAAAAAAATTAATTAATAATAATAATAATAATAATAACAACGATCTTTTTGAAAAATATTCACAACAGGAGAGAATACAAAAAGCTCGTAGAGGCCTCAGGGATTGGTGCAAAACCTTTATAATAAAAAATTTTTATCTTTAAATGCCAAAATTAAACATTACAATACAGTAATTAAACCAACAATTTTATATGCCAGTGAGACCTTGACACTTAACAGGAAAGCAGACATGGAAGGCTTAAAGAGGGAAGAGAGAAAAATAATTAGGAAAATTCTTGGACCTAGATGGACCGAAAACGAGTACAGATTACAGAGAACGTCGAAGATTGAAGAATATTCCAACATAGAGACAGACATGAGGAAAAGACGCCTTCAATTTTATGGCCACATTATGAGGCTTCCCGACAATACTCACAAAGAGAATAGTAAAATATGTATCATCACTTGTTAATGGGGGGGGGGGGGTGGATACAAAATGTTAAAAAAGATTTGGAACTGGCCAAAATCACTAAAGAAGAAATTCTCATAAGAGACAGTTTTAGAACAAAAGTTAAAACATGGGAGGTTAAACCAGAGATAAAAGCTCCAAGAACCGGAACAAAGTGGAGTGAACAGAGAAAAGCTGAATTCTCACAAAGAATGAAAAACTGGTGGGCGGATAAAAAGGACAAGAAATCCCAAAAACAAACCAGATTTACTTAGCGTCTTCCACTTCGGGAGCTTTACGACTAATAATAATAATAATAATAATAATAATAACGATCTGGCAATACTAGCAGAGGATGAGAGGACCGCCGTCATGCAGGTTGAGACACTCAAAGAATGTACAGAAAGGGTCGGATTGCAAATATCAATCGAAAAAACTAAGTTCTTGTGTTCAAGGATAGAAATAATCACTAACAACATTGTAACAACATAAACACGTTGTTGTTGTTTAGGTCATCAGCCATAAGGCTGGTTTGAACCTGTAGAGGTTTTACTAAATAAAACGAGGAGTGAGGTGGTTTACCATTGCCTTCCTCACTGAGTGGAAAAGTACACTTATCAGCATGCCAGGCCCTCTGAAAAGCATATATTTTCCACTCTGTAAATGACACTTTCACTTCATTCACCACAGGGTCTGGCTGTATAATGAAATTCAATACATTCAGAGGAGATAACTCTGATTAGTGTCTTTTACACCTCTACCTCTTCTGTTCTTAAATGATTCAGTCATTTAATTGACTGACCATGTGATAAGAAACAGAACTATTTATTTTAGCACTGCAACTAACAGATTGAGTGTAAATAATTTGACACTCCACCTGTCTGTTATGGGCAAAATAAACACGTTACTATATTGAAATGCTTTTGCAAGAACCTGATATTTTTACTTTCATGAACTTTGTTTTTCTCAAAACTTGATATTTTAAGTTAATACTACTATGCCCAAAACGGGCAGGTAGAGTGTTATTTTAATTGCACTCTATCTGTTTGGTCCAGGGCTAAAAACAATAGATCTGTTTCTTAACACATAGTCAGCCACTTATATGACTGAACTATTTAAGAACAGAAGAGGTAGAGGTGTAAAAGACACTAGTCAAGAGTTATCTCGTCTGAGAGTAGTGAATTTCACTATGCAGCCAGACCCTGTGGTGAATGAAGTGAAGGTGTCATTTTCAGGGTGGAAAGTGAGTACTTTTCGAAGGGCCTGCATGCTGATAAGCATACTCTTTCAACTCAGTGAGGAAGGCAATGGTAAACCACCTTACTTCTCGTTTTTACTAAGTAAAACCTCTAGAGGTTCAAACCAGCCTTTCGGCTGTTGACCTAAACAACAACACAATACTAAACTAGCAGTGCGATAATCTAATTTTATACTACTACATGAACATTAACAATAGATGTTTACCTCGTTTCCATAACACATCATATGATGTACTGTGATAAGCGCTTTGAAGACGACAACCCAATTCGTATTCTGAGATCGTTCTACCAGTAAATTTGCTAGCTGTGGAATCGAGACGTTCGGCTCATTTGTACAGTGAATCAGATCTGAAACAAAATAACAAATTTATTACTTAAGATAATAAACAAAAACGTACCCACATATCAGAGTGCGTAAGAATTAATTAGTTTTTTTTAAAATTCATATATTTAACGTCGCACCAACTGCAACGGTCATTAGCGACGACGTTAGGGTGGAACTTTATGCGATGTAGGATGAAATGATTTTTTGTAAAGTATGAAAATATGCCGTGCCTAAGTGGGATTCGAACCAAGGACCACATGATGAGAGGCGAGCACGTTACCAACTGCTTACAGTAATACACTGTTACAATAATACACAAGAAGTAAAAAATAAAAATTTAATACAAAGTTTTATTTGTCTTGCACACACACGTTACCATACAGAATAAAGATAATATGAAATGAATTCCCACATAAATTATACATTCATAATGTATTCAAACCATGAACAGTGAATACATATTTTTTGGTATTTACCGACATCCTCCATACCGGTTAGAGCTACTTCTATGAGCACCAATCGAATTGGCAACATTGTTTAAAATTATTTGGAGGCCAACATTTTCAAATTTATTCCTTGTACTGATTCAAACACGAGTGATGACTCTCACTAAACTGGCATTTATCAGTTAACCAGATCACCAAAGTTTATACAAAAAAAAACATGGACGTAGTCAGGATTTTCTCATGGGCGGAAGGGAGCAAAGTTAAGGTAAATTTTTATATTAAAAAATGTTTTTATTAGAACATATGAAAAAGTTTAATGTAATTAGTTGCAATGCTATTCGAACCTATTTAAATCTTATTTATTCCATTATTAGCCTACGGGAATTGTGGCTAAGTCTTGAAAAAAATTTCTTTCACAAATTTATCTTTAGCTTCCAGAAGCCTCGTTTTAAGCTCACCCATCATAGAAAGACGACCATCCAGCCGATTTTCTGTCATTGTTGGCCGTAATCAAATTTTTACCCTGGCGTAAGGTGCTGAAGGTTCTTTCGTCTGATTTAAGATTGATTTTAAATACGCCAAAATAATTATTCATTATTTCATGTTATTATTTTGCCAGTCCACAGCCTGGAGAAAGTGTGATGGGAATCACTTAAAGGTAAGGTGACCGAAAAAGTCCGAATGAATCTTCCATTTGTATCGAAGGTGCATCTTATTAGGTAGTAACGGAACCACCTGTCCGCAAATGTCCGGAAATTTCTCCTGACCGCAGTCGTCCGTGATTCAATAAAAAAGGAATAGGGAATAAATAATTGAATAAGGAATAGAACAGAAATAAATAACCGAATAAGGAATGGAATATAAATGAAAATAGAAATAAGAAAATAGGGAATAAATAATGCCGGCCGCATTGGCGTAGTTGGTAACGTGCTCGCCTCTCATCATGCGATCTTGGGTTCGAATACCATTCAGGCACGGCATATTTTCATACATTACATAAAATCATTTCATCCTTCACCGTCTGCATTAGCAGTAATTGCAGAACAGTCTGACGTTAAAACAAAAAAAAAAATAATGGAATAAGGAATACAATAGGGAATAAAAATAGGGAATAAGGAATATAACAGGAGTAAATAACAATAAGGAATGGAATAGAAATTAAAATAGGAAATAAATAATGGAAGAAAGGAATAGAATAGGAATAATTTTTTTGTCTTCAGTCTCTCGACTGGTTTGATGCAGTTCTCCAAGCTGTCCTATCTTGCGCAATAAAGGAATAAAAATACGGAATAAATAATGGGATGAGGCATAGCACGGGAATGAATAACAGAATAAGGAATGGAATAGAAATGAAAATAGGTTAGGAAAATAGGGAATAAATAATGGAATAAGGAATAGAATATGAATAAATAATGGAGTAAGGAATAAAATAGGAATAGGAAAACAGGGAATCAATTTGAATGAATAATAGGAAAAAAGGAATAAATAATGGAATACAGAAGAGAATGCGAACAGAAAATTAGGGAATAATTTTAATCAATAACAACTCTTCTGTAGAGAATATCTATTTTTCCCTTGTATTCCCTATTTATTAATTTTATATACTTCACAATTCATCTTATTATCAAAAAAGTAAAACTGCTAGCCGTCTTTAATGTGTGAAGAATCGACTGCACCGTGAAATCCGTGTACCGATTAATCTGGACTTAGTTCCAAAATTTTGGATTATCTGGGACAATGAACTTCAAAATTCCGGATAATCTACAAATATTACTTTATCAAAAATTTACAATTTAGGAAAACCACGAAACTTGTTCACAACATATCGCAACACACTGCTATATCGACTACAAAAAATGTATTTTTACATAATACCATGCAATAAAATAAAATAAACACATAAAATATTAAGTCTTATTGAAATACAATTACACCCTTTAAAAAAATAATGTAAATGACATTCAAAAGTATTATGACCGGAAGACTAATGCAACTCCAAAAAAAAACCGAACGGAATAACACCAACAGTGAAGGGTTGTTGCAAAAGTAAAATGGGGCAAAGTTAAGATTTTGGCACATTCTAATCACCCGACTTAATCTCTAATGACAAAAAAGTTGGCAACCGAACAAGAAATCCGCACTATCTAATCCCCACAGAAACTTCGCTACATAATCTCATACGATAAATTTATGAATTACGACTTTAAGAAATACAAAATTACAAGAGTTAATAATAAAGAACGAGTAAAAACTTCATATGAGCCACTCACAATAGATTTTTTTACTTTCTCTTACCTATATGAATATATTGGTAGGAAAGTATTGTTTTCATGTCGATTTTTCGAAATCGAGTTTTCACCAGATCTACACGTTTTCAGACCCCCTTAACCCAAAAAAAACATGTTTTTAGCGATTGGTCTGTGAGTGTGAACAGAATATCTCAAGAACGGAACATCGTACGACTTTGAAACTTGAAATTTAAGTTAGGCACCACTACCGGACCCGACACGAATATTTTCATCAAAATCGGTCAACTGGAAGTAGCGGTCACATGGCCAGCTAATTAAATGATCATTTAAAAACAGAAGAGGCAGATGTGTAAAAGACACTAATCAGAGTTATTTCCTCTGAAAGTAATGAATTTCATTATACAGCCAAACCCTGTGGTGAATGAAGTGAAAGTGTCATTTGCAGAGTGGAAAATACGTTCTTTTTAGAGGGCCCGGCATGCTGATAAGCGTACTTTTCCACTCAGTGAGGAAGGCAATGGTAAACCACTTCACTCTTCGTTTTACTGAGTCAAATCTCTACAGGTTCAAACCAGCCTTTGGCTGATGACCTAAACAACAACACAGGACAAGAGAAAGTAAACATTTAGATACTCCATGCGAAACATTTAAATACTCCGAGCACTGCAAACATCGCTGATCAGTTGATAATTTTAAAAGAAAAAAAATCTGGTGTGAAACACTCACACAACTTTCTCTTGCCAGTGAAAATAATTAACAATAAACCTAACATTAGTAATAAAACATTAGAAATAAACAAAAAACTAACCTCAATAAACATAACCTAATTTTAATCATATATGAAATACGCAAAATGAAAATCGATCTCAGTTTGTCTTAAAAATACGGAAAATCACTCTTTCACGCTAAACTAGGCTCTTTAGAGAAAAATGCTTTAAATGAAAGTTGTAGATCTTTTAATTTTCTATAAATTAAATTATATACTTTTGTCATGAAATGCATACTAAGGCCGAAATCTTAAAAAAATTGATTTTTCACACGCTTTCGTGGAAAAAAACAGAAAATTGCTAATTACCGCTAAACTAAGCGTTATACAAAAAAATGTTTGAAATAAAAGTTGTAGGATTTCAAATTCTCTACAACTTTTATTATATACGTTTTTCCGCTAAAATGCATATTAAAGCCGCAATCTTAAAAAAACAAATTTTTTACGTGAAAACAGCCTGACCGAGAATTTCAGCAAACATGGCGCCTACCCTATCTTATAGAGCATAAAAAATTAAGTAAATAAGGCGATTTTTAAAAAAGTCGTAGGACCAGTTTTTGAGAAAATTGCAAAAAAGTGAAAAATTACACGAATAAACTACTACTTCCGTTTGACCGATTTTGATGAAAATGTTCGTGTCGGGTCCGGTAGTGGTATGTAACTTAAGTTTCAAGTTTCAAGTTCGTACGATGTTCCGTTCTTGAGGTATTTTATATACACACACACACAGACCAATCGCTAAAAACATGTTTTTTGGGTTCAGGGAGTCTGAAAACGTATAGATCCGGTGAAAACTCGATTTCTTAAAATCGACATGAAAACAATACTTTCCTTCCTATATATTCATATAGGCAAGAGAAAGTAATAACTGAAACAACCTACTGGAAATAACCATGGAACATTGGAAATAAAATCGAGACAAGTCAACTATTTTGGCCAAGAAGAAAGTTACCGAAGTGTCTCTGTGTACTTACTATATATAAACCCCAGTACACAACGACAAACTAAGCACACAACTGACAATAGACTAAAATGTAGTATAAATGGTCAAGCCCAGACTAAAAACCAACACACAACTTATATTTTAGAATGATAATGCATAACCATGTTAGTGTTCCAAAGTTACAGCACAACCAGACTTTCACTTTGAAATTCAAATCTCAAATTTACAAACAGTTACTGTGCAACTGCCCTCTAAAACTTTTGTTGTTAGGAATACAAACAAACACAACCACTACCAGAGTACAACTACAACGTAGACCCGCTACCATATTTATTGACTTGAACGTCAGCAGTAACTAATGTTATCTACATAAAAAGAAACACAAAATTTCAACAAACACATTCTATCATGCGTGAAACGATTTATTCAGAAATTTTACAAATTAAACGTATTTTTTGTAAGAAGTGAGTTATAGAATGAGAAATTTTTTCTTTAAAGAAATAATAATATAAATTGTGATACTTGAGACAATTGTGATTTGACAATAGCATCTGTGTGAAGTTTCAACAGGTGTTGTTTTTTTTTCTGTAATTCCTAATGTATGTCCGTTGCAATCTGTTCAATTCAGAACAATAAGCTACCCAATGATCCAATGAGATGAGGATGATGTGTATGACGTGTAAATGAGGTGTACTATTGTACAGTCAGGTCGACCATTCCTGAGAGAGTATGGTTAATTGAACCCCAACCATCAAAGTACACCGGTAACCACTGTCTAGCATTTAAATCCGTATAAAAGTATATACTACCTTTACTAGGATTTGAACCAGGAACCTTCGTCTCCGAAAATCAGCTGTTAAATAGCTGATTTTGGCGACGACTTTACCTCTAGACCAGCCCGGTGGGTTAGGTGTTGTTTATTGTCGTGCTGGCTGTTAATTGTTTCTTTTTCTAGTAAAAGGCAGAGTTCTATCGTAATCCAATAGGCAATTACGTTCTTTTTCCGATTTAATTTGATTTTTCTGATATATTTTAAATTATCTTTTGTTTATTTATCTATCTAATGCATTCTGTATATTTCTCAAATTCTGAGGTCGGATATATTATAAGCGGCTGTTTTTTCAGTCAGGAGTTAGAAGTACCAGCGGATTTAAATATAAATTTTCATGTATCAAGGTTCGTTCGTTGACAGGCAAATACTTGTACTATTGTTAAAATTCATTTCATTAATTGTTAGATTGTAAATGACCATATTTATTTTTAATTAAGTTCAGTTTAAGTTAAAGTAATCTATTGTAAATGTATTATAGAAATAACTGTAATAATTTAATGCAAGCAATCAATTTGTAAAAAAACACTTTTAATATAAATTTATAAATAAAGGAACTTTTATTATTACAGAATAACCAGATCCCTAAAAGATACCGGAATAGTCACAACATATTAATTTAACACTTACGTGAAACAGCAAATTTTCTAAAAAAAGATCACTTCTCAATAGACCAGTATTCTAGGTTTTATGTTTTCACATAATATTTCTGTCATGAACAGTAGTATATTCAGAAAATAGTAAGAGCTGTTGTCTTCAATATTTTGGTAATCAGTGAACTTTGGCAAGTGTGTAATGTACTGAGAAATACTAAAGTCATATTTAAATACTGAAAATAATATACTAAAAAAAGAAAATTCTTTACTACATCCTATTAAATGAGACACTTAACTATCTTGTTCAAAGGCTGGTTTAAAACTCTAGGCTTTACCAAGTAAAACCAGTAATGAAATAGTTTATGACTGCCTTCCTCACTAAGTGGAAAAGTATGCTTATCATCATGCCAGACCCTCTAAAAGCATCTTTTCACACTACAACAAATGACACCTTCACATCATTCACCACAGAGTCTGGCTGTATAATGAAAGTCATTACTCTCAGAGGAGGCGATATCTGTGACAAGAGTCTTTTACACATTTACCTCTTCTGTTCTAAAATGCTTCAGTCATATAATTGGTTGACCATATGATAAGAAACACAACTATTTTTCACAGCCCTCGAACTAGCAGATCGAGAGCAAATAATAATTAAACACTCCACCTGCCTGTTATGGGCAATTTAACTATCTAACAAGATATAAATAAAAAATCTGGTGTGAAACACTCACACAACTTTCTCTTGCCAATGCAAATAATTAACAATAAACCTAACATTAGTATTAAAACATTAGGAATGAACAAAAACTAACCTCAAAAACATAACCTTATTTTAATCATGAGTGAATGACGCAAAATGACAATCGAACTCAGTTTGGCTTAAAAATACGGAAAATCACGCTTTCACGCTAAACTAGGCTCTGTAGAGAAAAATGCTCTAAACAAAAGTTGTAGATCTTTTAATTTTCTATAAATTTAATTATATACACTTTTGTCGTAAAATGCATACTAAGACCGAAATGTTAAAAAACAGAAAATCGCAAATTATCGCTAAACTAAGCGTTATACAAAAAATGTTTGAAACAGAAGTTGTAGGTTTTTAAATTCTCTACAACTTTTATTATATAAGTTTTTGCGCTAAAATTTATATTAAAGCCGTAATCTTAAAAAAACAACGTTTTTACGTGAAAACAGCCTCACCGAGAATTTCAGCAAACATGGCGCCTACCCTATCTTGTAGAGAATAAAAAATTGAGTAAAATAGGCGATTTTAAAAAAAATCGTAGGACCAGTTTTTGAGAAAATCGCAAAAAACTGAAAAATTATACGAATAAACTACTACTTCCGGTTGACCGATTTTGATGAAAATGTTCGTGTCGCGTCCGGTAGTGGTATGTAACTTAAGTTTCAAGTTTCAAGTTCGTACGATGTTCCGTTCTTGAGATATTCTGTTCACACACAGACACACACACACACACACAGACACACACACACACACACAGACACACACACACACACAGACCAATCGCTAAAAACATGTTTTTTGGGTTCAGGGGGTCTGAAAACGTATAGATCCGGTGAAAACTCGATTTCGAAAAATCGACATGAAAACAATACTTTCCTTCCTATATATTCATATAGGCAAGAGAAAGTAATAAAACCATCAAGTACTTATAACACGCCTACGAATTGGGCATTCAGTCTCACACAAAAATACCTTCTTCAAAAGACTGATGCACCGACCTGTTATTTTTGCAACGATACTACATTGACGATAATACACTTACTGTTAAAATGTCCACGATTACGTAATCTACGAGAAAAGTATAACTTAACACAAAATACGAAAGTCATGCTGACGGACATGAAGAGTATACAGAATGTGATTTTATACCTTATGGACTTACAGTTACACAATGTATTTTAATCCAAATTTTGTTCACTCAAGACAATTTAATTCAAATTTTGTTATGTAAATTTTGTTAATTTAAGATTGTTATGTAATTGTGGTCGCTAATGACTTTATTGTTGATGCGACCTTAAACAAACAAATAAAAAAAATAAAAAATAAAACCATATTACTAACCAGAAGACAACGATGACAAAAAATCGTTCCAAAACCGCCAGGGAATAATATAGATAACGATGTTATTTAGTAGGCAGTTCATCAAAATTGAGGGGTGTGTAAAATAGAATTGACACAACCATTGTGATAACAGAAACCCAATATTATTATCTAGTGAAACAGGAAACATATCTGCCTACTGAATAAAATACATGACATCTGTTTGTTTGTTTGTTTGTTTGTTATGAGAGAGAGACCTTCCTATCAGAATACACGAAAGCCATTTAATTATTCACAAAATGTTACTGAATTCTGCAACAACAAAAAAAAATTACCTGCTTAATTATTCACTTTTACTCAATTGGCTATTACAATGACATATTTATTACGTGTGAATAAAAAAAAACATCAAAAATCACATTATTTTTGTAACACACCACCATGACAATACATAAATTCGTAAAATTTCGTAATTCTTAAAATTTTGTTTAACTGTAAAAAATTAAAACGAAAATTATAATAATTTATAATCTCATTTAGTCATTGGGGTTGCTTATTGTTCTGAATTGAACAGTTGCAACGTACACTTACATTAGGGATTAAAAAATCTGGTGTGAAACACTCACACAACTTTCTCTTGTCAGTGCAAATAATTAACAATAAACCTAACATTAGTAATAAAACATTAGAAATAAACAAAAAACTAACTTCCATAAACATAACCTAATTTTAATCATATATGAAAGACGGTAATTATTAAAAGATCTACAGCTTTTATTTAAAACACTTTTCTCTACAGAGCCTCGTTTAGCGTGAACGAGTGATTTTCCGTATTTTTAAGCCAAACTGAGGTCGATTTTCATTTTACGCCATTCACTCATGATTAAAATAAGGTTAGTCTATGATTTTTGAGGTTAGTTTTTTGTTTATTTCTAATGTTTTATTAGACTATTAATGTCAGGTTTTATTGGTCATTATTTGCATTGGCAAGAGAAAGTTGTGTGTTTCACACCATATTTATTTTTTATTACAAAAATGTAACAACACGAACATAATACCAGAATGGATACATGTAATATTAAAAACCAAACAACCGCCCACACAAGTAACTAACAAGACCAGAAATAAATAACAGTAGGCCTATATGGTAACGATTAAAAAAGTCACATTAGCAAAAAGAGAAATGTCACAGCCAGGAAAGGAACAGAGGACAACACAATAACCGATACCATCCTACGGTGTTATTTAAATATTGCGCAACACAACTAAAAGTTTTATCTAGTACAGCTACAGACTGTTTGTCTAGTTAAACACCAACACACAATGAAAGTTGTTAGGCTGGATTACAAAAGCCAGTTCATAAAATGCGTCCACCAATAATAAATAATATGTCAAATATCAGTACATACTTCAAATAAAATACTCCATACATCACAGTAACAATACTAGCAATACGTATTATACTAACAAAAATCTGGTGTGAAACACTCACAAGACTTTCGCACGCCAATATAAAAATGAAAATTTATTGTTGTTTACGTCATCGACCGGAAGACAGGTTTGAACCTCTAGAGGCTTTATTAAGTAAAACGAGAAGTGACGTGGTTTACCATTGTCTTCCTTACTGAGTGGAAAAGTATTGTGACAATATCGAAGAACGTTCGCGAAATCTCTAGTATTTTATGGTAAAGAGTAGATAATAGAGTGGAAAAGTAACAATAGGGTGGCTATAAAGGGCTGCCTATTCATGAAAGTTGTTTACAATAACTGCGCTATTGTGTTATTGCTGTACAACTATTTGTGAAAAGGTCGACCTGTAACACTTTCTATTTACAATAAGATCTACTGTTACTTTTTTACATCAGTTCATCAGTTATGACTTTTCGATAACTAATAAAAAAGATTATTGATCGAATCTCTGTGTCGTTCGAGAAGTCTCTTTCAACCCCCGAGCGCGGTCAGTGAGTATTCGTTCGATCTTTGAAGAGTGACTATCGGGCGTATGCAGGCGCGTTCCGGGCATTGTGTTGGTCAACGATAGTTATACTGTTTTTGTTAGTGTATGTATTGTGAAAACTTATTGTGTATCTGTATTAAATTCAGTTTTTGTGTATTCAGTTTCATTTTGTATGTGTATTCTATAAAATTGATTGTAAGTAGTGCTAAGTAAATTATTAAGTTATTTTTTGTATTAATTCATGATAATTAGTTTAATTATTTGTTTTGTAAATCTTTTAGTGTAATAAATATTTGTAATAATTATAAACTTTAATGTATTAATTATTTAATAACCTAGATCCCGAAACGGGCCTTAGCGATAAGTGTAACAGTATGCTTATCAGCATGCCAGGTCCTCCGGAAAGCATCTATTATCCACCGTGCAAATGACACCTTCACTTCATTCACCACAGAGTCTGGTTGTTTAATGAAATCCATTACTCTCAGAGAAGATAACTGTGACTAGAGTCTTTTACACCACTACCTCTTGTATTGTTAAATGTATTCAGTCATATAATTGACCTGACCATGTTACAAAAGGGAGAAGTAGTTTTTGTAGCAGATCGAGTGCAAATATTTTAACACTCCACCAAGCCTGTTATGGGTAATTTTTACAGTAGTCCTTATTTTAATGGTATGAGAATAGCTAAACGAAAATCAATCCTTCTTGGTTTTAAAAATCGGGAAAATCAGTTATTGACGCTAAACTAATGCTCTAGAAAAAAATTGAAATAAAAGTTGTAGGTTATTTAATTTGTTTTACTTTAGTTAGATACGTTTGTCGTACAATGCATAGGCCTACCTAAAGCCGCAATCTTAAAAAAATCCCAATTTTTACCGATTTCAACGAGAAAAATAAGGAAAATTGTTAACCTAAGCTCAAAAAATGTTTGAAACAAAAGTTATAGTGTTATAGTGTTTTTTTTAATTTTCTACAACTTGAATTATATAAGCTTTTCCTCTAAAATGGATATTAAGACCGAAAACCTTAAAAAAATTATTTTACTACGAATGCACAGGCCCCGCACAAATTTTAGCAGACATACCGTTTACTATATAGAGCACAAAAAAATTTAGTAAACGAGGCCATTTAAAGGAAAATCAATGAACCCGTTTTTGAAAAAATTGCACGAATAAATACTACCGGTATTTAACTTACGTTTCAAGTTTCAACTAACTAAATTTTCCGTTTTTGAGATATCTGTAATCACGCACACCTTAAAACGTGTATTCCCTAAAAAAACTTCGACTTCGAAAAATCGACATGAAAACAAAAGTACTTTCCTTTCCTGCACATTCATATACGACAAGCGAGAGTAAAAATACAAATTTTAAATTAAAAAAAAAAAATTACAATACAGAATAATTAAACTGTAAGTTATTATTTATGTAGGTAATACATGATAATAAAAAAAAAGTAAAACGTATACAGTAATAATTCACCATTAATTTATGGCATAATAAATTTAATTTTACACACGGAGAGAAAGTGTTTAAATTGAGTAACAACAGTTTAAATGTCAACATTAAATTTTACTTTGTTACAAAGAATATTGCATGTTAATGTCCACGATAAACCAACATATATATGAATAACGACCGGCTCCGTAGCGTAGTGGTAGCACCCTAGTCTACAACGTGGAAGTCTCGAGTTCGATTCTCAACTAGGATTCCGAAATTTTAACAAGTTAAAAACCACCGTTACATAACCAACCGTAGTCACTAATAACCGAGCAGTTAATGCGACTTTAAATAAATAAAATATAAAAAAAAAGAATTTAAAAATAGCCCTAATCAATTTTCCACAAAATGTTCATTATCTAAAAATCCAATAAAATATTTATTATCATTATTGTAATAAAGAATGTACATTATATGAAAAAAATCTGGTGTGAACACACACAACTTTCTCTTGCCAATGCAAATAATGACCAATATAGCCTAACATTAGTAATAAAACAATAGAAACAAACAAAAAACTAACCTCATAAAACATAAATCTTAAAATAATCGATTTTTCACACGTTTTCGTAAGAAAAAAACCAGAAAATCGCTAATTACCGCTAAACTACGCGTTATAAAAAAAAAGTTTAAATAAAAGTTCTAGGGTTTTAAATTCTCTACAACTTTAATTATGTGCACTTTTGCGCAAAGATGCTTATTAAAGTCGCAATGGTAAAAAAAACAATTTTTTTTTACGAGAAAACAGCCTCAGCAGACACGGCGCCTACCCAGTCTTGTAGAGCATAAAAAATGTAGTAAATCAGGAGTTTTTAAAAAAAAAATCGTAGGACCCGTTTTTGACAAAATCGCAAAAAGTGAAAAATTACATGAATACACTACTACTTCCGGTTGACCGATTTCGAAGAAAATGTTCGAGTCGGGTCCGGTAGTGGTATGTAATTTAAGTTTCAAGTTCCTACGATGTTCCGTTCTTGAGATATTCTGCACACACACACGCGCGCGCGCACACACACATACACACACACACACAGACCAATTGCTAAAAACATGTTTTTTTTGTTCAGAGGGTCTGAAAACGTGTAGATACGGTAAAAACTCGATTCCAAAAAATCGACATGAAAACAATACTTTCCTACCAATAGATTCATATAGGCAAGAGAAAGTAAAAAAAAAGTATAAAAATTAATCTGATAACGAATAAAAAAAAAATCAGTCATGATTTTATACAGTTTGAATGAGAGTGTAAACAGAAGAGATAATGTATCTTCAATTATATTAATAAAATACATAAATAGGTCAAGGTTTATGCAACCAATGGAAGATGTAGCGCTAACAACTTTACCAGTCTTCGGTCTCGGTTTGTATGCAACAAACAACTCGACCGGTGTTGCAGAATCACGCTTTCACCGGCTCTTTAAATGTTACCTACGCCAATACTGAAATAATGTGCAATTTGTGGAAGCGAGAAATAATTGTGCATCAACAGAAGCGATTTAAAAGTAAAATACAAATAATAATAATAAGAATAATAATATTCAAAGGCAAATAATATTCCTCCATTAAAATCTACTGAATATTCAATAGGAGGATACAATCCGTCATTCTCCAACCCAATCGCTGTTCTAACTCGAACGGACAATTAAATTCTCCATCCATCCATCCATCATTAAGCGATAAAATAACGGGTGTTTCAAAAAGGACGCACTTCGAAGTTTAAGGGTTAATATTTTCTGCATAGGGAATATTTTTTCCCCCCAAATAACAGTTGGCACTACCGTGTATTCATTGTTGACCCATTGTGTATTACTGACATGTACTAGTGCTATCCTAGTATTCATTTGTGTCTGTAGTGTCTGTATAAGTTCAAACATGGTTTTTTCAAAGGATGAACGTGTTTTTATTATTGAAAGTTATTGCGCATATAAATCTTACGAACGACTGAAAGACGAGTTCCAGTTAAAATTTCCAAATTCTGAAGTACCCAATAACACCACAATATCGCGTCTGATTAATAAATTTCGTGAGACTGGCAGTGTACAGGATCGGAAAAGCACATGTCGACCATCAGTGTTAACAGAACAAATTTTGGACGATGTGAAACAACGTTTGACTACCTCACCCGGAAAATCACTTAAAAAAATATCTTCACAGGCTGGATTATCACTATCTTCCGCTTTAAGAGCTACAAAAATTAAATCTGCATCCTTACCGCATCGGTGTCGTTCATGAACTGAAAGAAGTTGACCATGGGAAACGTATACAGTATTGTCGTTGGAAACGTTCTCTTGTTAATGACAACGGTGTTGAAATATTGGATCGTGTTTATTTCAGTGACGAAGCATGGTTCCACTTGGAAGGTTACTTCAACAGCCAAAACTGCCGAATATGGAGCGCTCATAATCCTCACACATTTCATGAACGTCCACTACACGCACGTAAAATTGGTGTTTGGTGTGCGACCTCCCGGCGTCGTATTGTTGGGCCTTTATTTTTTGACACATCTTTTTTTTTTTTTTTTGTTTAACGTCCGTTTTGACACATCTGTAGATGGTGTGGTGTACCGCAACTTAATTGAACAATTTATAGCGTTGTTAGAATTACACGATCGAGATTTTTGGTTTCAGCAGGATAACGCAACGTGCCATACTTCTACTGAAACGCTGAATATGTTACGAGAATTTTTTGGCCATCGTGTGATATCAAAAGGATTGTGGCCACCAAGATCCCCAGATCTTACTTCTGTGGATTTTTTTCTTTGGGGGAATTTAAAGAGTAAGGTTTTACAAAACAATCCTCATACAATTGAAGAATTGAAGGATAATATTGAAAGTGACATTACAAACATTAATGAGCAAACACTACGAAAAGTGGCTGCAAATGTTATGAAACGTGTCCGAACTTGCATTACAAGCGAAGGAAGTCATTTTGAACATTTATTGTGAAGTTATAAAGGTAATAATTTCATACCGTATAATTTGTAATTACTTAATGTAATAAATTAGCGTTCTCAAACTTCGAAGTGCGTCCTTTTTGAAACACCCGTTAGAAGGGAATATGAATTACTCTTAATATTGTGACAATATCGAAGACGAATATGGTTCAAGAAATTTCTAGTTCTTCATTCATAAAACGGTAAAGAGTGAAAAAGTAACAATAGGGTTGGCTATAAAAGGATGCCTATTCATGAAAATTATTTAAAAGGACTGCGCTATTGTGTATGATAAGGTCTTTGTTGTAAAACTATTTATGAAGGGTCGGTTGATTACCTATTTACATTAAATAAGACTTCTCTAGAAAGGACTTTTATATCGAATTTCGGTGTCTTTCGGGAAGATTCTTTGAACCGCTTATATAAATATAGGGTGATTCAAAAAGAGCGCCGGTTTTGATATATCAAATTAAGAGATTTATTTTATTAAAAAACTGAAAATAAATACATCAACAAGTTCATCTTACCTTCCGATTTTATGTATGAAAAATGATGTCATGCATGTGTCCTCCTCTACTGCGCTGGCACGCATCAACTCTGTCCATGAAATTGGATATTACTGCACGACAAGTTTCGACTATGTGGGACAAGTTTCCGTATGTGGGGTTTTCTAAACCCCACATACGGCAGTTCTGTTTATTAACAAAACCGTTTAAGTGGAAGTGCGCCTCATCACTAAAAATGATTTTGTTTGCGAAGGTGTCATCATCCTGCCGTTTTCTCAATACCCAGTTAACAAACTGTCGTCTCTTCTGGTGGTCTGCCACTTTCAAATGTTGCGTCAACTGAATTTTATACGGGTGATATTGGAGATCGTACCGAAGAATTCTCCGTACAGAAGAACATCTTAAACCCAATTGTTGAGAACGGCGACGTATTGATTTTGCTGGGCTAACAGCCACACTGTCACGAACCAACGCAACGTTCTGCTCAGTTCGGCCAGAACGACGACGTCCAGAACTTTTAAGGTCGACTGTTGAACCCGTCTCAAAAAAACTTTTTCATGAGCCTGCGAACTGTTGATTCATTCGGTGCTTCATACGTCCTAGAGTACCGCGAAGTCCTGACAGTAGCCGCATAACTCTCTCCACTCTGGTAAAATGTTTTGACGATTAACACTCGTTGCGCAATAGTAAACTTCTCCATGGTTAGACAGAGACTGCGAGAGTATTACACTGCGAACAAGAGAAACTACAACTGAATCGTCAATCGGAATGTTCTCCGAAATAGAAATGAGGTCAAACAATGTTGCCAACCGATAAACAAAAATTTACCAGCCGTTTAAAAACCGGCGCTCTTTTTGAATCACCCTATAGAACCCCGTGCGTGGTCAGTTAGTATTCGGTTGATCTTTGACGACTGGCTATCGGTGCGGTGCGCAGTGCAGACACGTTTTCCTGGCATTGTGTTAGTCACCTATTGTTATACTGTCTTTTTGTGTGTGCATTGTGTAAAGTTATTGTGTATGAGCATTAAATTCAGTTTTTGTGTATGTGCATTGTGTATTCAGTTTCATTTTGTATGTGCATTATATAAAATTGTTGTAAGTAGTATTAAGTAAATTATGAAGTTATTTTTGTATTACATCATTATAATTAGTTTGTTGTTTATTTTGTAAATCTTTTAGTTGTAATAAATATTTGTAATTGTAAACTTTAGTGTATTAATTATTACATTACCTAGATCCCGAAACGGACCTTAGCGATAAGTGTCACAATATTGAAATCGTATTAACGTAAATTCAATAACATTTGAAATACCGAAAGCTTATTCTAACAAAAATTGGCTTCCAAAATGCAATTTCGTAAATAAACATCACAGGAGGGTCGTTTTAGTCAACCTCCGATACGCCGTAAATGCAAGACAAGTGGACATAAAAAAATGCCCTTTTATGAGACGGCGCGTCCCATGCTAGCAGCAATTTTAAAAAATCTGGTGTAAAACACTCACACAACTTTCTCTTGCCAATTCAAATAATTAACAACAAAACGTAAAATTAGTAATAAAACATTACAAATAAACAAAAAACTAAACTCAAAAAACATAACCTTATTTTAACCATCTTTGAAAGACGCAAAATGAAAATCAACCTCAGTTTGGCTTAAAAATACGGAAAGTCACTCCTTCACGCTAAACTAGGCTCTGTAGAGAAAAATGCTACAAATAAAAGTTATAGAGCTTTTAATTTCCTATAAATTTGATTATATACACTTTGTCGTAAAATGCATACTAAAGCCGAAATCTTTAAAAAAATCGATTTTTCACAAGTTTTCGTGAGAAAAAAAACAGAAAATCGATAATTACCGCTAAACTAAGCGTTATACATAAAAAATGTTTGAAATAAAAGTTCTAGGCATTTAAATTTTCTAACACTTTTATTATATAATTTTTTGCGCTAAAATGCATATTAAAGCCGTAATCTTAAAAACGAAACATTTTTTGACGTGAAAACAGCCTCACCAAGAATTTCAGCAAACATGGTGCCTACCCTGTCTTGTGGAGCATAAAAAATTTAGTAAACCAGGCGATTTTTAAAAAAATCGTAGGAAAACAGTTTTTGAGAAAATCGCAAAAACAGTGAAAAATTACATGAATAAACTACTCGTTCCGGTGGACCGGTTTTGATGAAAATGTTCGTGTCTGGTCCGGTAGTGGTATGTAACTTAAGGTTTAAGTTTCAAGTTCGTAGTACGATGTTCTGTTCTTGAGATATTTTGTACACGCACGCACACACGCGCGCTCACACACAAACACAGACCAATCGCTAAAAACATTTTTTGGGTTCAGGGAGTCTGAAAGCGTGTAGATCCGGTAAAAACTCGATTTCTTAAAATCGACATGAAAACAATACTTTCCTTCCTATATATTCATATAGGCAAGAGAAAGTAAGAAACTATACCCGAAAACATTCTAAAAACACTTCTCGGATAATAAACTAAAAAAGTCACAATTATGTCATGTAAAAAAATGTAGATATTTTTTTCAGGTATAACTTAATTTGTAATTACTTAAATAATAACTTACATTAATACGATTTCACGGTAAATAATCTTAGAGCATTATATCAAAGTTAATTAAGGTAAATTTATCAAACAATGAATACGAACAGAGAGACAAATCATTTATGCTAACGTTTTCTCCAAATTGTTAAAGGATTAGTCCCTGCAGTACGTCTAATAGGCATCACGCATTATACATTAAGCCTCCGCACGGGTACACAGCCACCTACATCATGCACCTGCTCAAGGGTTAATAAACGAGAAAAAATGATATTATAGAAGGCGGTGGGCTGTTCACAATTCACAATAGTCATAATTACCGCCGACGTTTTAGAAAACATTAAAAGCTACTCATAATGCCACCAAATTAAAATAGTTCCTTGGTGAAACATTTTGCAACGTACTCAAAAAAACTGTAAAATCTTGCGAATAAACAGCTAATTCCGGTCGAACGAATTTTAATGAAAACATTCGTGTCGCGTCTCTTCTAAGTATAGTACCTAAAATAACTTCAAATATGTACAATTTCTCCTTTTTTATGTCATTTAATTTATGAACACACTACAAATCAGTAAATATATGGTTTTTTAGGCTCAGAGGACCTCAAAACGTATATTTCCGGCACAAGAGAGTGATTAAAACTGGATGTAGAAATTCAAATATAGGCATTTTTTTTATTTATTTTTTTTTATTCCTAATGTGTGTATAGGTATCAGACTGTGAGGAAGGCAATGGTAAAACACCTCACTCCTCGTTTTACTTAGTAAAACCTCTACAGGTTCAAACCAGCCTTTCGGCTGATGACCTAAAAAACAACAGGTATCCGACGAACTAATGTCCCACAGCCGAGCGAGTAAGAGGGAGATATGTGGCATAACTACGCATGCGCTCAAAGATCTTTACCGTTATAATCCAAACTGAAAACATACTACAGTCGTTATCTTGCTTGTTAGTTTACTGCATGCATAAACGCTTGCTCACAACAATGAGTAAAATTAAAGACAATGTTATTGGAACGGCGCGTATGGCTTGTGCGAGTGAGAGCGTTATGCATTCTCTCACTCCCACGGCTAGGAGACTTTAGTTCATCTGAATACTGTACGTTGCAATCTGTTCAGTTTAGAACATTAAGCAACCCATGACCCAATGAGATGAGGATGATGTGTATGATATGTAAATGAGGTGTAAGTCTTGTACAGACTCAGGCCGACCATTCCTGAGAGGGTATGGTTAAATGAACACCAACCATCAAATTACACCCACAACCACTAGTATTCAAATAAATAGTATTCAAATCCGTATAAAAGTAACTACCTTTACTAGGATTTGAACCAGGAACCTTCGGGCCAGCCCAGTCAGTCAGCTGGTAGAAAGTCGCTATTATTTGTTCAGTAACACCGGTTGGGCAAGCGACTTTGTATGGTGACCAGTTGACAGCCATCCATGAACAAAACTCTACTGGGGGTCCCTGTTCAAACTCATGTCTAAACCACGTCAAAAAATACAGCAAAAAGAAGCGATCAAATTGGGTAGTTGCCAATAACGCACAGTTCCCGATAACAAATAAAAGCTAATAAAAAAGGAACCTTCGTCTCCTAAAATCAGCTGTTAAACACCTGACTAGCGGCGACGACGTTACCCCTAGACCAACCCGTTGGTTAGGCATATTTAAGAGCGAAATTCAACAAAACCGAAAATCGGGATGAATTAGCACTCCAAGCACTGTCTTCAGGGAAACCGGGACGGTATAATAGAATATGGAGACGATCTGGTCTCTCTAGTTAGGGAGTAAGGCTGGACGCACATGGTCCGTGCGATCGCACGGACTATATCATCCGTGCGAACGCCCGGACCGGGCGGTGTAAAATTGTCCAGCGCATATAGTCCGTGCGATGCACGGATGTTATGTCCGGGCGCTCTGTTATTTCTGTCTTGTACTCCCCTATTCACTCATAAAAAAGCGGTCTTTCTTGACTTATTGAAGATAGCCAGCTTTATTTAAGTTATCGGACACAATTTTCAGACAGCTTGACCTAAAGTTATTAGTTTTAGCAATTTTTACTAATCTAAAAAAGCATTTGACCTATTAGATCATCCAATTTTATTATGGAAATTAAAATACTACGCGTATCTAACACTTTCCTGCAATAGCTCTGTAAAATTGATCGAGTCGTTTCTTAAAAACCGATCACAGTGTAAGGAGATTGAAGGACCCAAAACGGGTTCATTTAAATCAAACTGTAAATTTTCTACTAGCGGAATACCACAGGGGTATATGATTGTCCCTCTATTGCGACATATATTTATTAAATAAGTTAATAAATCTATAATTAAATTAATTAAAATCTCCATATTTTCTATCAAATTTCGTTACTGTAATGTTTGCTGATGACAAGAGCAGTTAAAACGGCAACTAATAACGTAATAAACAGAATGTGTAAATGGTTCTCTTGTAATAAATTAGAATTAAATATAAACAAAACTAACTACATTCAATTTCCTGTTACTTCACATCTGATAACTCTGGTACCAAGTATCGTTTTGAAAGGAAATATTTGAAAAAGGAACGGACACCTAGGTCTTAGCGTTTACGTAGATGAGAACCTAACCTGGAAATCACATAGAGTACCTATTGAACCGTCTTCGCTCAGTGTGTTTTATTTTGCAAAATCTCCGGAAAATCTTGTCGGAATAAGACAAATATTACATATTTTGCGTTATTCCACTCTGTACTCAGGTATGGGGTTACGCAGGGGGGCAACTCAACCGAACAAAGATTTTTCGCATACAAAAATACCCAGTTAGAATTATCTCAAACATCCCAAGCCATTTCTGGCCAAATATTGTTTGTTAAATACAATGTTCTCTTCTTACCGTCTCTTTATTTATAAAACATTTTAAAATTCACGAAAAAGGAAATTCGCACAGTGTTATTTACAAAAAATAAGTACATTCATAACAATGAAACTCGCCACAACGATGACTACAGAATTGAAAAAGATAGAACTTTAAAGTTCTTGAAAGGAATTCACTACCGTTCGGTTTTTAAACAAATTACCATCTAAAATGAGATTCCTTAATTTATAAAACTGTGATCGGGAAGAAAAAGGTTTTTTTAAATAAAAAATCTACTATATTCTGATCAGGAGTTCTTAAATTATCTTATAATTAATGCTCTTCAAATGTAATCTGTGTAGAATTATAACATTAGATATTATAACATTGTATAGTAGTATAAATAACAAACACGGAATGCCAATGTACAGTTTTAGTAAAGTTTAAGTAGACTAGTAATTAAACTTCCTAGTTATTTTCGTAGTGAAAACATTAAAAAAACGTTCAATTGTTTGTTAAAATAGTTTTTTAATGTAGGCCTATAGGCTATACGTATTTATTTGATTACCCTATGTCTATTCCTTTTTTGGTCGCTGACAAATAAGATTTTATTTGTTTATTTATATTCCTTATTATAGGCTTTCTTGTATGTATAACTAATTAACAAATCTATCGATATATTTTCTCTGCATTTTAAAATATGTAGGCCTAATGTAATTAAATATAGTAAATATAATATATATGAATAAATATAAATATAGTACAAAAAATATGTAGGCCTACTGCGAATACTATGTACTGAATCAAGTGTAGTCAAATAGACAGCGCACGGATGAATAACGCACGGATCAGTGTGCCATCACTCATTTGAAACAGTGGTCTGCTAGATGTAGTCATAGCTTCATCCGGGCGTTCGCACGGATGAGTTGAAGCGGGAAGGTCCGGGCGCTTTTTCGCCCGGATCCGTGAGGCGCACGGATCCGGGCGTCGCACGGACCATGTGCCATCCCCAATGCTTCTCCATTACCTGCTTACTTGTCCGTGGAGCGCACGGACATATCATCCGTGCGTCGCACGGACCATGTGCCATCAGCGTAACCCATCGTCATTAAACACCTCCAAAAACACGACTACCATTAACCGATAACGACCTTCAAAATTGTAAAACACTCCCAAAAAAACCGAGACGATTTAACAAACACAAAAATATAAAATACATCTGATTAAAAATAAAAATGTTTACACGTTAACGACACGAACAATTACATGGATAACAAAAAAAAACACATTCCGTTTACAATTAAACAACAAATAAAAATAACAATTAAATAACTCCAACCGAATGTTTACACAAATTACCACAAACCAACAATTTCAATTAACCTTGGTAAACACAAACTCAAAAGAATATTCCTAGATATTTACAAGTTACATCTGTACGATTTAAAGAACTAAACTTACTGTAGAATTAATAACGTTAATTAATACCGGTCAAATCATAATATTCCTTAACAACGTCAAAGTGACCAGTCATTTTTACTTTCTTTTGCCTATATGAATATATAGGAAGGAAAGTATTGTTTTCATGTCGATTTTAAGAAATCGAGTTTTCACCGGATCTACATGTTTTCAGACCCCCCTGAACCCAAAAAAACATATTTTTAGCAACATGTCTAAGTGTGTATACAAAATATCTCAAGAACGGAACATCGTACGAACTTGAAACTTAAGTTACACACTACTACCGGACCCGAAACGAACATTTTCATCAAAATCGGTCAACCGGAAGTAGTAGTTTATTCGTGTCATTTTTCAATGTTTTGCGATTTTCTCAAAAACTGGTCCTACGATTTTTTGGAAAATCGCCTCATTTACTAGATTTTTTATGCTTTACAAGATAGGGTAGGCGCCATGTCTGCTGAAATTCTGGGTGAGGCTGTTTTTCTCAAAAAAAATATTGTTTTTTTAAGATTGCGACGTTAAATATGCATTTTACCTCAAAAATGTATCTGGGAAAAGTTGTAGAGAATTTAAAATTCTACAACTTTTATTTTAAACATTTTTTCGTTTAACGCTTAGTTTAGCGGTAATTATTGATTTCCTATTTTATTCTCACGAAAACGTGTGAAAAATCGATTTTTTTTAATGATTTCGGCCTTGGTATGCATTTCACGACAAAAGTGTATATAATCAAATTTACAGAAAATTAAAAGATCTACAACTTTTATTTGGAGTATTTTTGTCTGCAGAGCTTAGGTTAGCGCGAAAGAGTGATTTCCGTATTTTTAAGCCAAACTTAGGTTGATTTTCATTGTTTTAATGTTTTATTACTAATGTTAGGTTATATTGTTAATTATTTGCATTGGCAAGAGAAAGTTATGTGAGTGTTTCACCCCAGATTTTGCAAAATCAATAGGCGTACTTAAAAGATGCCGTATGAAATCCGCAGTAACGAGAAACGAGCTTCAAAACATACTTATTTGGAGATACTAACACTCAATGTACTTTAAGCAACATGAAGGACTAATTGCAACACTCATTAGCAAAAGCAGCGAGGGATGATGAATGTTAAGTTATTCATTCATTTTTCTCTTTGAATGCAGCTGTTAATAAACAGCTAACAAAAGACTATACTGGGCGTTACAACACATTTATCAAATACAAAATATAATTGTCTCACCCGATCCATACAATTTCGGAAACATTTTGAGAAAATAGTTAGCTCAATATATATATATATATATATAGGGCCTATATATATATATATATATTATTATTATTATTATTATTATTATTATTATTATTTGCGTATATTCCCCTTAAGGAGAGGGCTAAAAACACAAAAATCTAGCTCTTGGTGGTGGCTCTTTTCCTCCTCTTAGCTTCCCAAAAACCTTTCATCCTCTCACTTTGCGCCTTCTTCTCTTCGTCTGTCCATTTTCGCCCACTTCTTTTGGCTTGTGATCTGAACTGAATTTCCTGGTTTCTGATTTTTTCTCTACAAATTTTGCGGTCGTAAATGTTTTCCATTGCGATGCGTAATTTTTGCAAGTCTTCCGTAGTTTCTTTGTACTAAGAGGTGCCCAACTTTGAAGTGGAAATTATGATTAATATTCTTTTTGTCATTCATTCTGGCTATATGTGTAAAAAACCTCACTCTGCGTTTTCTGAAGAAAGTCGTGATGGTTTCAGTGTGCCTGTATAGTATAGTTCTTCTGTGGGTCTTTTTTTCCAGACGTTTTCTCTGAAAACTGCACCGTGTATTTTCCTCAGAATTTTCCTTTCTTGCTTTTCAATGTTTTTAATTTTTGCCATTCCCCTGGTAATTGTGGTAATTCTGATGCATATACTATACTGTATACCCTGAATACTATACTATACTTTACTATACTATATATATACTCTGAATACTATACTATATACTACACTATATACCCTGAGCCTTCAGGGTCCTTTAATTATTGCCATTCCCCTGGTACTTGTGGTTTCTGATGCATATGTGTGTGTATATATATATATATATATATATATATATATATATATATATATATATATATATATATATATATAATGATACCATACTATATACGTTTTTGGGTTCAGGGGGTCTGAAAACGTGTAGATCCGGTGAAAACTCGATTTTAAAAAATGGACATGAAAACAAAACGTTCCTTCCAATATACTCATACTACAGGCAAAAGAAAGCAAAACAAACAATAATGAAATAATGACAAAGAATAACAATGTTGACGAAACCGAATAAATTGTAGAACACAAATTAAACACAGTAATAAATTATAAATGAAGTTCGTTTGTATGAGAATGGAACAACAGTTAGGGAGTAGTAGGCGATCGAGACGCTAATCGGTATTGATCAACGGCGGCGAGGTTATATAAAGGGAATGAAAATCTATTTACAGGCGCGCATTCAGCAGGGAATTATCAATTTGCATAAACCTATTAATGAGTTACCTATTTTAATTAAATAATACGACAAACTGATAGCAAATCGATGAATAGGATTATACTCACGGCACTCACTTAACTAATCCATTAATTACTAGACTCAAGTAGATCAATACCAGAGCTTATGTTAAGATTTCCACTTATTTCACATCACTAACAAATGTGTGAACGTCGCAATCTGTTCAATTCAGAACAATAAGCAACCCAATGACCTGTCACCGGATGGCGAATGACCTGTCACCGGATGGCGACGTTATGTGGCAACCTTATTATTTTGGTGGCCATGAAAAGGGCCGTTTAAGCGGTGGTCGTCTGTCGTAGTCGTCGTGGCGGTCGGAGGCTGGGCGACACGGCGTGTCGTCGTCCAGCGGAGACGTCATCTTCTTCCCTCGCAGTAGTGAGTCGATGGCTGCTTCGTCGGGTCCGGTGAGCGTAAGGCTCGGTCGAGGGACCGCTGTGGGCATCGCTCGCGTCAGCGGGCGATGACGGTCCAGTCGACGGCTCACGGTGACTGGTCGGCGAACGGAAGCCGCATCTTCTCTCTTGCGGGGTCGTCGATTAGTTCTCGCTGGAGTCCGGCAGCCGTGTGCCGTGGTGGACGTCTTGTCTGCTGTCTGGTTCGAAGTGACGGTCTCGGTGTCTTGATTGGAATTGAATCCACTCGGCTTAGTGCAGCGCTCTTGATATAGCTGCCAAGAGCGCTGTTGTAGAGAGCGGCGACTGGCTTGGCTTTGATGTCAAAGGCAGCCGGAAGGTTTGTCGGGCGCCGCTACAGGGCTTTGTTGCTTCGCCGCTAAAGAGCCCATCGCGCCGACAAAGGCCGGAAGAAGTATTGAAGGCCGGCAACACAGTAAATGATTAATTAGAAGGGGTGGCGGTGACAGAACCAATGAAATGAGGATGATGTGTATGATGTGTAAATGAGGTGTAGTCTTGTGCAGACTCAGGTCGACCATTCCTAACAGAGTATGGTTAATTGAACCCCAACCATCAAAGTACACCGGTAACCACTGTCTAGCATTCAAATCCGTATAAAAATAACTAACTACCTTTACTAGGATTTGAACCAGGAACCTTCTTCTCCGAAAAACAGCTGATTTTGATGATGACTTTACCTCTAGACCAGCCCGGTGGGTTAATACCAGAGCTTCTGTTAAGATTTACACTCGTTTCATTTCACTGACAAATGAATATTCAAAATTCCGTTTTGCGTTCTCTACACTTGGATAACAATCCTATACCTAAACGAAAATTTTGACTTTTTATGTAAAATTTATGTTGTTGTTT
Organism: Catonia carolina; assembly: GCA_035578175.1. Taxonomy (NCBI): domain Eukaryota; kingdom Metazoa; phylum Arthropoda; class Insecta; order Hemiptera; family Achilidae; genus Catonia; species Catonia carolina. Next base: position 11,872,714 of record JAQMRL010000010.1, read on the forward strand.
TGGTCATCAGCCGAAAGGCTGGTTTGAACCTGTAGAGGTTTTACTAAGTAAAACAAGGAGTAAGGTGGTTTACCATTGCCTTCCTCACTGAGTGGAAAAGTACGGTTATCACCATGCCGAGCCCTCTGAAAAGCACATATTTTCCACTCTGCAAATGACACCTTCACCTCATTCACCACAAGGTCTGGCTGTATAATGAAATTCATTACTATCAGAGGAGATAACTCTGATTAGTGTCTTTTACACCTCTACCTCTTCTGTTCTTAAACGATTCAGTCATTTAATTGGCTGACCATGTGATAAGAAACAGAACTATTTTTTTTAGCCCTGCAACGAACAGATTGAATGTAAATAATTTGACACTCCACCTGTCTGTTATGGGCAGGTAAAATTTATGTAAAGAGAAAATACATTTTATTTTTAAAATTTGGTGTGAAACACCCACACGACTTTCCTTGTTGTTGTTTAGGTCGACAGTCGAAAGGCTGGTTTCAACCTCTAGATGTTTTACTAAGTAAAAACGCGGAGTGAGTGATTTACAATTGAATCATTAAATGCAGAAAGGGGTCGTATCCAATTTTTTTGAAAAATTACTTTTTTTATGTGTCTGTTTCTTTATATGAAAACACACACTTCTGTACAAAAAACCCTCATCTACACTCAATAGTAATGTAATAATTTTTTTTTGTAATTCCTAATTTGTGTACGTTGCAATCTGTTCAATTGAGAACAATAAGCAACCCCATGACCCTATGAGATGAGAATGATGTGTATGACGTGTAAATAAGGTATAGTATTGTACAAACTCAGGTCGACCATTCCTGAGAGAGTATGGTTAATTGAACTTCAACCATCAAAGTACACCGGTAACCACTGTCTAGCATTCAAATCCGTACAAAAGTAACTACCTTTACTAGGATTTGAACCAGGAACCATCCTCTCCGAAAATCACCAGTTAAACAGCTGTTTTTGGCGACGACTTTACCTCTCGACCAACCCGGTGGGTGTTATAATTTTCTCTTTTTCTAATCCCTAATTTGTGTACGATCTGTTCAATTCAGAACAATAAGCAACCCCATGACCCAATGAGATGAGGATGATGTGTATGACGTGTAAATGAGGTGTAGTCTTGTACAGACTCAGGCCGACCATTCCTGAGATAGTATGGTTAATTGATCCCCAACTATCAATGTATACCGGTAACCACTGTCTAGCACTCAAATCCGTATAAAAGGAACTACCTTTACTAGGATTTGAACCAGGAACCATCGACTCCGAAAATCAGCAGTTAAAACAGCTGTTTTTGGCGACGACTTTACCTCTCGACCAACCCGGTGGGTGTTATAATTTTTTTTGTAATCCCTAATTTGTGTACGTTGCAATCTATTCAATTCTGAACAATAAGCAACCCCATGACCCAATGAGATGAGGATGATGTGTATGACGTGTAAATGAGGTGTAGTCTTGTACAGACTCAGGTCGACCATTCCTGACAGAGTATGGTTAATTAAACCCCAACCATCAAAGTACACCGGTAACCATTGTCTAATATTCAAATCCGTATAAAAGTAACTACCTTTACTAGGTTTTGAACCAGGAACCTTCGTCTCCGAAAATCAGCTGTTAAACAACTGATTTTGGCGACGACTTTACCTCTAGACCAACCCGGTGGGGTTATAACTTATTTATTTACAATCAGCCTTACAATGTGGCTTTAAGCAAATCATTTTACAAGAACTAAACTTACGTGAGTGAAGTAGACAGCCTTTGCTCTCACTTCAACTAAATAAAATTAGAAAATAAAGTTAATAAAAACTAAGAAATGTTGTAAAGTTACAAAATTAACAAAAACAATGTAAAAGAAGTAAACAAAAAAAAATGAAGTAAACAATGCAAAAGAAGTTAACAATAAAAAAGTAAAATAAATAAAAATTTGAAATTTCACTTTAGATTAAAAAGTGTGATGAGGATGAGTGGTGAATTTAACTTGGTGTATGTATTAAAATCGTTGGTCTAAGTCGAGGATGTGATGTCTTTTGAGGCGCTTCGTTTCCTCACTGTTGTCCAGTAAATTTAATGCCAGGTGGTTCTGGTGATTGTTTAATCTTAGCTGGTACCGGAGGCTCAGCTCTCTTATCTCTTCTGTTACGGTACGGATACGAAGATGGTTAGGGGTTATAATTTAACTGTTAAATTTTCATTAACTGCAGAAGGGCCTCATATCCAGGAGATGAGACCTTTCTGCAGTTAACTCAGATCAGCTGATCTGAACAGCTGACTCGTTACACAAACTCCTTTGTGGTTAGTAGTGTGCTTTGTGGCTTGCTTTTTCTACTATTTTTTTATTTAAAGACTATTGCTTTTAAATTTAAAAAATCTGGTGTGAAACACTCACACAACTTTCTCTTGCCAATGCAAATAATTAATAATAAACCTAACATTATTAATAAAATATTAGGAATAAACAAAAACTAACCTCAAAAACATAACTTTATTTTAATCATGAGTGAATGATGCAAAATGAAAATCAACCTCAGTTTGGCTTAGAAATACGGAAAATCACTCTTTTTCTCTAAACTAGGCTCTGTAGAGAAAAATGCTTTAAATAAAAGTTGTAGATCTTTTAATTTTCTATAAATTAAATTACATACACTTTTGTCGTAAAATGCATACTAAGGTCGAAATCTTAAAAAAATCAATTTTTCACACATTTTCGTGAGAAAAAAACAGAAAATTGCAAATTACCGCTAAACTAAGCGTTATACAAAAAAATGTTTGAAACAGAAGTTGTAGGTTTTTAAATTCTCTACAACTTTTATTATATAAGTTTTTGCGCTAAAATTTATATTAAAGCCGTAATCTTAAAAAAACAACGTTTTTACGTGAAAACAGCCTTACCGAGAATTTCAGCAAACATGGCGCCTACCCTATATTGTAGAGCATAAAAAATGTAGTAAACCAGGCGATTTTAAAAAAAATCGTAGGACTAGTTTTTGAGAAAATCGCAAAAAAGTGAAAAATTATACGAATAAACTACTACTTCCGGTTGACCGATTTTGATGAAAATGTTCGTGTCGGGTCCGGTAGTGATATGTAACTTAAGTTTCTAAGTTCGTACGATGTTCCGTTCTTGAGATATTCTGTTCACACACACACACACGCACGCACGCACGCACGCACGCACACACACACACACACACACACACACACACACACACACACACACACACATACACATACTCACACACACACACACACACACACACACACACACACACACACACACACACACACACACACACACACACACACACACACACACACACACACACACACACACACACACACACACACACACACACACACACACACACACACACACACACACACACACACACACACACACACACACACACACACACACACACACACACACACACACACACACACACACACACACACACACACACACACACACACACACACACACACACACACACACACACACACACACACACACACACACACACACACACACACACACACACACACACACACACACACACACACACACACACACACACACACACACACACACACACACACACACACACACACACACACACACACACACACACACACACACACACACACACACACACACACACACACACACACACAGAGACCAATCGCTAAAAACATGTTTTTTGGGTTCAGGGGGTCTGAAAACGTATAAATCTGGTGAAAACTCGATTTCGAAAAATCGACATGAAAACAATACTTTCCTTCCTATACAGGGTGATTCATGAAGTTCTCCCCCCACTTCTACAGCACATTGTACATGTAAAAATAATGAAAAAAGTTCATATAAACATGGGTCCGGAAATGCTTCGTTTCCGAGTTACGGCTAGCGAAAGTTTCGCCTGGATTTCAGCTCACCAGGTGAAATGAGGTCTTCCTGGAATTCTGGTAAGGTAGATTAAGGGGCGAATTCAGTCATTTCTTATGGTTTTTGATCTGATAAATTGAATAAAACAGGTCCCAGAACTGTAAGTTAAATAGTTTTTAAGAAAACCAGTGTCAAATGCAAAAAATGGAGTGAAAAACATTTTTTCATCTTTGGGCAAGAATAACTTTGTTATTTCACCAAGAAACAGTTAAAATTTTTCAATAAAACAGTAGAAAATTTTATTCTGAACAAACCGGTGTAAATTAAGTACACAGAAAGTGAATAGTTTTTGAGAAAACCAGTGTCAAATGCAAAAAATGGAGTGAAAAAAAAACACATTTTTTTATCTTAGTTTTTCCGGTTAATTTTACTTTGTACTCTTATGAATAAAAATTCATTTAATCAAACATCTATTCGCTTTCTGTGTACTTAATTTACACCGGTTTGTTCAGAATAAAATTTTCTACTGTTTTATTGAAAAATTTTAACTGTTTCTTGGTGAAATAACAAAGTTATTCTTGCCCAAAGATGAAAAAATGTGTTTTTTCACTCCATTTTTTGCATTTGACACTGGTTTTCTTAAAAACTATTTAACTTACAGTTCTGGGACCTGTTTTATTCAATTTATCAGATCAAAAACCATAAGAAATGACTGAATTCGCCCCTTAATCTACCTTACCAGAATTCCAGGAAGACCTCATTTCACCTGGTGAGCTGAAATCCAGGCGAAACTTTCGCTAGCTGTAACTCGCTAACGAAGCGTTTTCGGACCTATGTTTATATAACATTTTTTCATTATTTTTACTAGTACAATGTGCTGTAGAAGTGGGGGGAGAACTTCATGAATCACCCTGTATATTCATATAGGCAAGAGAAAGTAAAAATGAGTTAAAGTGACGAAGAAATTCCAGTAAAAAGGAAGAAAGGAATTAGGCGTATAGAAATGTACCAAAGAAACTTTGTAAGAAGTGCTAAAGTACATGAACTATTAATGGACCTAAACGAAGCACTGTAGAAAAAATTGCTTGAAATAGAAGTTGTACATTTTTACTTTCTCTTGCCTATATGAATATATAGGAAGGAAAGTATTGTTTTCATGTCGATTTTTCGAAATCGAGTTTTCACCGGATCTATACGTTTTCAGACCCCCTGAACCCAAAAAACATGTTTTTAGCGATTGGTCTGTGTGTGTGTCTGTGTGTGTGTGTGTGTGTGTCTGTGTGTGTGTGTGTGTGTGTCTGTGTGTGAACAGAATATCTCAAGAACGGAACATCGTACGAACTTGAAACTTGAAACTTAAGTTACATACCACTACCGGACGCGACACGAACATTTTCATCAAAATCGGTCAACCGGAAGTAGTAGTTTATTCGTATAATTTTTCAGTTTTTTGCGATTTTCTCAAAAACTGGTCCTACGATTTTTTTTAAAATCGCCTATTTTACTCAATTTTTTATTCTCTACAAGATAGGGTAGGCGCCATGTTTGCTGAAATTCTCGGTGAGGCTGTTTTCACGTAAAAACGTTGTTTTTTTAAGATTACGGCTTTAATATAAATTTTAGCGCAAAAACTTATATAATAAAAGTTGTAGAGAATTTAAAAACCTACAACTTCTCTTTCAAACATTTTTTTGTATAACGCTTAGTTTAGCGGTAATTTGCGATTTTCTGTTTTTTTTCTCACGAAAACGTGAGAAAAATCGATTTTTTTAACATTTCGGTCTTAGTATGCATTTTACGACAAAAGAGTATATAATTAAATTTATAGAAAATTAAAAGATCTACAACTTTTGTTTAGAGCATTTTTCTCTACAGAGCCTAGTTTAGCGTGAAAGCGTGATTTTCCGTATTTTTAAGCCAATGAGTTCGATTGTCATTTTGCGTCATTCACTCGTGATTAAAATAAGGTTATGTTTTTGAGGTTAGTTTTTGTTTATTTGTAATATTTTATTAATAATGTTAGGTTTATTATTAATCATTTGCATTGGCAAGAGAAAGTTGTGTGAGTGTTTCACACCAGATTTTTTAGTTTTCTACATCTTTGATTAAATACGTTTTCCCCTAAAATTCATCTTAAGGCCGCAATCTTAAAATAAATTTTTCACTACGCGAGAGCACAGCCCTCCCACGAATTTCAACAGGGGTGTCCTTTACCTATTCTGTAAAGCATACAAAATAATACATTGTATGAGGTGATTTTAAACAAAATACAGTAAAGTCCAGCCTCTCTTAGTTTGCTCCTAATGTAAACAAATAATGATGTCACTGAGCATACGCATTATATCAAAATGTATACACGATAATTAAAAAGTAACAACAAAATACTTTCAAAAGTATTTAAATACAAAATACTTTTTAACACATATCAGAGTGCGTAAATTATATTAAATTTTATATATAATTATTTATTTAATATTTTTATATTATATTTTACCTATAATTTAAAAATAAGTTAACTTAATAGGAATACGACATCCGTAAAGTCGCAGACTCTAGTGTGCACCCTGTAGTAGGTGGCTTTTGTTTGTTGACAGTAGGAGCAAACTTAGAACGGCTGAATAGTAATAGGAACAATTTTTGAGAAAATTGAAAAGAAGTGAAAAATTGCTCGAATAAACTACTACTTTCTGTTGACCGATTTTGTTTAGACAAATATTCGTGTCGGATTCCCTTATCGTACATAAGTTCCACGTTTTAACTCAGTACGATATCCCATTCACACGCAAAAACACGCACGCGATAACTAGACACGAAAGTTAATCCTTTTTTTTAATTTTTTTAATGTTTTTACCCCCCCCCCCCCCAACTAAAATAAATAGTTCTGTTTTTTGTCACATGGTCAGCCAATTAAATGACTGAATAATTTAAGAACAGAAGAGGTAGAGGTGTAAAAGACACTACTCAGAGTTATCTCCTCTGAAAGTAATGAATTTCACTATACAGCCAGACCCTGTGAAGAATGAAGCGAAGGTGTCATTTGCAGAGTGGAAAATATGTGCTTTTCAGAGGGCCCGGCATGCTGATAAGTGTACTTTTCCACTCGGTGAGGAAGGCAATTGTAAACCACCTCACTCCTCGTTTTACTTAGTAAAACCTCTACAGGGTCACACCAGCCTTTCGGCTGATGACCTAAACAACAACGACCTTCCCCCCCAGCAATTTAATTTTTCAGAAAATTCAAACAAAGGTAAAAATAATTTCTCCGAAGCCCGATCGATTTTTTTTTCTAAAACAAACTTTCCACATTTTTAACAATGAAAATAATCCATGTAATAACTTAACGTTAAAAAATTGGAAAGAAAAACAATTCATATGATTTTAAAAGTAATTTTATACAAGTAATCGCACATTAATAAAGTTGCCCGAAATGGAAAAACAGTGTAATGGGGAAGAAGAATAAGAAAGAAAAAACAAAATATAAATTTTCATTTTAACACGGTGGAATTCTACCGAGGGACAACATTGCCACAATTAACGCAAATTTTCCGTTTACACTCGTGGGATGTTTAAATCTTCCATTTCCCAGGGAAACCCTCTGGGGAAATATAACGCCGACCGTATAGAATTGAACAGCAAGCCTAGATAAACACAACTTCCAAAAGACGACAAATTTATTTATTTTAAGAAACTACACCCGACCAAAATCGTACGGAAACAGGACATAAACATCCGATAAAATTTTAACATATATGTAATTAATTATATTAAAAACCATTTAATTAATTCAAAATTCTAAAAATTTTACCACAACATTGGCCAATCAATATTTCATATTATTAACATATCTGTACTAGGTTTTTTACGCTGAAAAAAACGATAGTTTGCCCGAGCCGAACAATCGAGCGGTTGCCGAGATAGCAAGGGTTCAAAACACTGTTAATTAATCAAAATTTAAATAACTTACGATTTTCAAATTTCGTACACGCTCTAAGAATATAATTTTCTATGTTGTGTTAAAATTTCAAACCTTCCGGTCAAATACTTATCGAGTTACACGCCTCTAAACGCATGAAATTTGTTGCGGTATCAAAAAAACCGGGTCATTTTGTCTTCCAACCTCGATATGTCACTTTTTGAACAACATTAAAAATATAGGACTAATACAGGTAAACACAGAATAAAACGAGCTAAATGTTGATGTAAATTATGTTAAAATCTGACTCATAGTTTTGGATATGCAAGGGTTGAAACTCGGGTGTCTGTGATTATGAAACCGATAGTAGTCAAGAGTTATCTCCCCCGAGAGTAATAAATTTCATTATAGAGCCAGACCCTGTGGAGAATGAAGTGAAGGTGTCATTTGTAGGGTGAAAACTAGATGCTTTTCAGAGGACCTGGCAAGATGATAAGTGTACTTTTCCACTCAGTGAGGAAGGCAAATGTAAACCACTTCACTCTTCATTTTACTAAGTAAAAGTCTCAATAAATTCAAACCCGCCTTAAGGTAAATGACCTAAACAACAACAAACTGAAATTACATCAAGAAGAAGAAATTAAACTCGATTACTAATGAAAAAAGAAATTGCTCAAGCATTTGATGAATTGTATATGGTTAACATAACTTATAAGTTTGTATTTCAAGAAGCAATATTTTAGATTTCACAAACGAATAAAATAAACCATTTATATTCTACGACTACCTTGATAAATAGTAGCTACACAAATTAAAAACGTACACGTACAGGTAACAATTAGAAAGAAAGTACCAATGAATAAATTGTTTCCAACACGGTTGTAACGACAAGATTAAACAAATAATTGAACTAAACAGGAAAATTGTAGCGGAAATAGAAAACTAACATCGTACGAAAACAATAAATAGATAACCATTATATGTTTCATCAGGCTGTACACTAGGTTAATTATAGAGGTAAATAAATTACTTTTCTACAAAAGATTAAAATAATTACTTTATTGTTCTAACACATTGGTTAGCGTGCTACACTGCAAAACGGAGGTCCTGGGTTCGATTCCCAGTCACGGTCTGGAAAATTATATTACAAGTTCAAACCCACCGATCCTCACTTCCAATCGTTAACAAAGATGTTGATGCAACTTAAAATAAGCTAAAAAAAAAATCTGGTGTAAACCACTCACACGACTTTCTCTTGCCAATACAAATAATTAACAATATAACCTACAGTCCAGCCTCTCTTAGTTTGCTCCTAATGTAAACAAATAATGACGTCACTGAGCATGCGCATTATATCAAAATGTGTACACGCTGATTAAAAAGTAACAACAAAATACTTTTAAAAGTATTTTATAAATGAAATTGTTAGGCCTACATCATATCATGACTGATGTTTTTAGTACTTTAAGTACTTATAATTGAAAATATAGTTAACTTAATAGGAATATAACATCCGTAAAGTCTCGGACTCTAGCGTGCACCCTGTAGTAGGTGGCTTTTGTTTGTTGACAGTAGGAGCAAACTAAGAACGGCTGAACTGTAGGTTAATTATAGAGGTAAATAAATTAGTTTTCTACAAAAGATTAAAATAATCACTTTATTGTTCTAACACATTGGTTAGCGTGCTACACTGCAAAACGGAGGTCCTGGGTTCGATTCCCAGTCACGGTCTGGAAAATTATATTACAAGTTAAACCCACCGATCCTCACTTCCAATCGTTAACAAAGATGTTGATACAACTTAAAATAAGCTAAAAAAAAAATCTGGTTGAACCACTCACACGAATTTCTCTTGCCAATATAAATAATTAACAATACAACCTACGTAATAAAACATTAGAATTAAACAAAAAACTAACCTCAAAAACCTAACCCAATTTTAATCATGAGTTAAAAACGGAAAATGAAAATCACTCTTTCACGCTAAACTAGGCTCTGTAGAGAAAAATGCTTTAAATAAAAGTAGTAGATCTTTTAATTTCCTATAAATTTGATTATATTATACACTTTTATCGTAAAATGTGCATACTAAGGCCAAAATCTTAAAAAAAAAATAGATTTTTCACACGTTTTCGTGAGAAAAAAAACCGAAAATCGCTAATTACCGCTAAAGTAAGCGTTATACAAAAAAATGTTACGACTAAAAGTTGTAGGATTTTTAATTTTCTACAATTTTGATTATAAGTTATACATTTTTGCGTTAAAACGGATATTTAAGTTGCAATCTTATAAAAACAATTTTTTTACAAGAAAACAGCCTCACCAAGAATTTTAGCAGACATGGCACCTACTCTTATCTTGTAGAGCATAAAAAGTTTAGTAAATGAGGCGGATTTTTAGAAAAATCGTAGGAGCAGTTTTTTAAAAATCGCAAAAAGTGAAAAATGAGACATATAAACTACTACTTCCGATTGACCGATTTTGATGAAAATGTTCGTGTCGGGTCCTCTAGTGGCATCTAACCTACGTTTCACGTTTCAAATTCGTACGATATTCCGTTCTTGAGATATTCTGATCACACACACACGCACGTACGCTCGCGCGCGTTCTAGTTGAGCGTGAAAGAGTGATTTTTAGTATTTTTACGCATAATTGAGGTTGATTTTCATTTTGCGTCTTTCACTTATGATTAGGTTATATTTATTGAGGTTAGTTTTTTATTCCACACCAGATGTTTTTTCAAAAATCATGCACGTTTTTCACGTAATCAAATGTTGGTGAAAGGCTAAAAAGGTTTTTTTATAAATAACAACAACGTCGAGATGAAGCTTACATTACGTTTCAATGGATTTCATTTCGTTTTTAAAATCTACAGCTAAATTCATATTTCTTTATAATAATGTTATTTCAACTAGTTTATTATTTTGTTGAATCTAATTTTAGTATTTCTAACGATACGTGCACGTTTTTTAAGTTAACACACTACGTGAACACGAGATACGAATATATTCATATTTTTATAACAACGTTAGACGTTAATTTAAAATTTGTGAAATGGATTTCAGTATTATAATTACAGAACTGAAAACTTGTTATGGCAATCGCTTCCTAACTTTTTAACTACGTCATCAAGTACTTTACGCTATCTTGATAATCATGTCATTATTACATTGTACGGTACGCGTGCATTTCGTGAAATTGTTGACAGCTCACGAATGGATGATCACTATTTAAATTATTTCTTTTTATAAACGAACGTCATTTGATTAATTCAAAGCTGAAAAAAGTTTATAAAATAAATTCAGTAAACATGATTTTTATAAATTTGTATTTATTATTAGTCGTTTTTAACGCACGGTTCATTTTTTACAAATTTTTTTATTAAATCAATTTCTATAACTGAGTTTAATTACCCGAGGTCTGTTATTCCCATGAAATGGCTAACACTCTCTTTATACTTTCCCTTGCCAATATGAATACATAGGAAGGAAAGTATTGTTTTCATGTCGATTTTTCGAAATCGAGTTTTCACCGGATCTACACGTTTTCAGACCCCCTGAACCCAAAAAACATGTTTTTAGCGATTGGTGTATGTGTGTGTGTGTGTGTGTGTGTGTGTGTGTGTGTGTGTGTGTGTGTGCAAAATATCTCAAGAACGGAACATCGTACGAAATTGAAACTTAAGTTACATACCACTACCGGACCCGACACGAACATTTTCATCAAAATCGGTCAACCAAAAGTAGTAGTTTATTCGAGTAATTTTTCACTTTTTTGCGATTTTCTCAAAAACTGATCCTACAATTTTTTTTTAAATCGCCTAATTTACTCAATTTTTTATTCTCTACAAGATAGGGTAGGCGCCATCTTGGTTGAAATTCTTGGTAAGGGTGTTTTCACGTAAAAACTTTGTTTTTTTAAGATTACGGCTTTATTATGCATTTCAGCGTAAAAATGTATATAATAAAAGTTGTAGAGAATTTAAAATTCTACAACTTTTATTTCTAACATTTTTTTGCATAACGCTTAGTTTAGCGGTAATTAGCGATTTTCTGTTTTTTCTCACGAAACCGTCTGAAAAATCGATTTTTTTTAATATTTCGGCTTTAGTACGCATTTTACGACAAAAGTGTATTAAATAAAATTTATAGAAAATTAAAAGATCTACGACTTTTATTTAGAGAATTTTTTTCTACAGAGCCTAGTTTAGCGTGAAAGAGTGATTTTCCGTTTTTTTTAAGCGAAACTGAGTTCGATCTTCATTTTGCGACATTCACTCAAGATTAAAATAAGGTTATGTTTTTTGAGGTTAGTTTTTTGTGTATTTCTAATATTTTATTCATAATGTTAGGTTTATTGTTAATTATTTGCATTGGCAAGAGAAAGTTGTGTGAGTGTTTCACACTAGATTTTTTTTATTAAATCAATTTCTATTACCGAGTTTAATTACCCGACGTCTGTTATTACCATGAAATGGCAAATACTCTCTTTTTAATTGTTAATAAAAAACACCTCATTGATATGTATTTACTGATATTTCACATTTTATGGTAGCCTACGGGGGAAATCAAAGCTGATGGTAGGTCGGGCTGTCATTTATTTAAAAATCTGGTGTCAAACACTCACACAACTTTCTCTTGCCAGTGAAAATAATTAACAATAAACCTAACATTAGTAATAAAACATAAGAAATAAACACAAAAACCTAACCTCAATAAACATAACCTAATTTTAATCATGAGTCCAAGACGCAAAATGAAAGTCAACCTCAGTTTGGCTTAGAAATACGGAAAATCACTCTTTCTCTCTAAACTAGGCTCTGTAGAGAAAAATGCTTTGAAAAAATGGTCTGAAAACGTATAGATCCGGTGAAAACTCGATTTCGAAAAATCGACATGAAAACAAAACTTTCCTTTGTATATATTCATATAGGCAAGAGAAAGTAAAACACAAAAAATAAATAGAACTGTTGAAAGTCAGAAAAGCACCCCAGGGTGATGGCGCGATTTTATTTTATTCTTCGCCTTTTTATAACCTACGGAGAGCCCTCGAATGCAAAAATACATATTATATAATTAAAGATGTAGAGAATTTAAAATCCTACAACTTTGATTTCAAACATTTTTTTTTTGTATAACGCTTAGTTTAGCGGTAATTAGCAATTTTCTGTTTTTTTTCTCAAGAAAACGTGGGAAAATTTGATTTTTTTAAAGATTTCGGCCTTAGTATGCATTTTACGAAAAAAAATCTGGTGTGAAACACTCACACAACTTTTTCTTGCGAGTGCAAATAATTAACAATAAACCTAACATTAGTAATAAAACATTAGAAATAAACAAAAAACTAACCTCAATAAACATAACCTTATTTTAATCATGAGTGAAAGACGCAAAATGAAAATCGAACTCAGTTTGCCTTAAAAATACGAAAAATCACTCTTTCACGCTAAAATAGGCTCTGTAGAGAAGAATGCTTTAACTAAAAGTTGTAGATCTTTTAATTTTCTATCAATTCTATTATATACACTTTTGTCGTAAAATGCATACTAAGGCCGAAATGTTTAAAAAACGATTTTTCTCACGTTTTCGTGAGAAAAAAACAGAAAATCGCAAATTACCGCTAAACTAAGCGTTATACAAAAAAATGTTAGAAATAAAGTTGTAGGTTTTTAAATTCTCTACAACTTTTATTATATAAATTTGTGCGCTAAAATGCATATTAAAGCCGTAATCTTAAAAAAACTATGTTTTTACGTGAAAACAGCCTCACCCAGAATTTCAGCAAACATGACGCCTACCCTATCTTGTAGAGAATAAAAAATTGAGTAAACCAGGCGATTTTAAAAAAAATCGTAGGGCCAGTTTTTGAGAAAATTGCAAAAAAGTGAAAAATTATACGAATAAACTCCCACTTCCGGTTGACCGATTTTGATGAAAATGTTCGTGTCGGGTCCGGTAGTGGTATGTAACTTAAGTTTCAAGTTTCAAGTTCGTACGATGTTCCGTTCTTGAGATATTCTGTTCACACACACACACACTTGCGCGCGGCGCGCGCGCGCACACACACACACGCACGCGCGCGCGCACACACACACAGACTAATCGCTAAAAACATGTTTTTTGGGTTCAGGGGTCTGAAAACGTATAGATCCGGTGAAAACTCGATTTCGAAAAATCGACATGAAAACAATACTTTCCTTCCTATATATTCATATAGGCAAGAGAAAGTAAAAAACAAAAAATAAATAGAACTGTTGAAAGGCATAAAAGCGCCACAGGGTGATGGCGCGATTTCATTTTATTCTTCGCCTTTTTATAACCTCCGGAGAGCGCTCGAAGGCAAAAATCTTTTATACTCGTATAATTTAAAGATGTAGTGAATTTAAAATCCTACAACTTTGATTTCAAACATTTTTTTGTATAACGCTTAGTTTAGCGGTAATTAGCAATTTTCTGTTTTTTCTCACGAAAACGTGTGAAAAATTTGATTTTTTTAAAAGATTTCGGCCTTAGCATGCATTTTACGACAAAAGTGTATATAATAAAATTTATAGGAAATTAAAAGATGTACAACTTTTATTTAAAGCATTTTTCTCTACAGAGCCTAGTTTAGCGTGAAAGAGTGATTTTCCGTATTTTTAAGCCAAATTGAAGTTTGATTTTCATTTTGCGTCGTTCACTCACGATTAAAATAAGGTTATGTTTTTTCAGGTTAGTTTTTATTTACTTCTAATGTTAGGTTATATTGGTCATTATTTGCATTGACAAGAGAAAGTTGTGTGAGTGTTTCACAACAGATTTTTTATGTTTTTCAGTACTTCAGTTCCAGATCTACCAGAAAAACATTCAATTACGTCAAAAAACTATTTTAATGAAAAACTCAATTTTTTACAGGTTTATTCAGATAAATTATCATGTTACCATTAACAAATATTTTTCGTAATTTTATACTTCTCGTTCTAGTGTAAAAAGAATTTCACTTTTTTTTAAATATCTGAATTACTGTTTTTAATATTTTCAAAACTATTGGTTCAGCTTTCTAACCAACTGTTGATGGGAAATTTAGATGTTTATGTAAATTTTGTTTTTATTAATTTGTGCTTTTATTAAACGCTTTTATTTAACTTACTCTTGGATCCATCAAATCTTGCAACTTAAAATTTTAATACTTCTACCGTATCAATATGAATCAAACTTTGCACACTTGTTTATCTTCGATGACAATACGCTGTGGAGGTGTTTGTAAAAAAAAATTTTTTAATTTAAAAAAAAATTTTAAAAACGCTTTTATTTAACAATTACTTAAAAAAAATTAACTAAAAATAAAAAAAAAATTACAAAAAAATCACAGAATAAAAAAATTACAAAAAAATTAAAAAAAAATTTTAAGAAACGCTATTATTTAACAATTAATCAAAAAAGATGAACTAAAAAGAAAAAAATTTACAAAAAAAAAATCACAGACATTACAGTTAAAAATAAAAGCGTGGCGCATTAATATATATAATATTTTACAACGAATATTTTACAATAAATATTATATATATTAATGCGCCACGCTTTTATTTTTAACTGTAATGTCTGTGATTTTTTTTTTGTAAATTTTTTTATTTTTTTATTTTTAGTTCATTTTTTAGATTAATTGTTAAATAATAGCGTTTCTTAAAAAAAAATTTTTTTAATTTTTTTGTAATTTTTTTCTGTGATTTTTTGTAAATTTTTTTTTGTCTGTTCCCGGAAATTTAGATTTTTAATATTTAGGTACAATTTTCTCGGAAACCATTTTGCCTACCAGGCTGAAATGTTTTCCAGTTATTCACCTTATACATGCACATATACCGGCGTATAACTTCCACAGATGCTCCAAAGATTAGTAATATACAAAAACACGTAGAAATAAATTTGTAAAAATTCTATGTTATTCGTTATTTTGTTTTTAATTTTATGGTTTAACAGATTAAATTGAAAAAAATACCAGTAGCTAGAAAAACCCGGCAACTATAAGTGTGTTAAGTTTCATTTTCTTATCTTTAACTAATCCTATGAAAAATGTACCTAAAAAATTGCAAATTTAACATTGGCGGGTCCGGCCGGATTGGCGCAGTTGGTAACGTGCTCGCCTCTCATCATGCGGTCCTGGGTTCGAATCCTACTCAGGCATGGCATATTTTCATACGTTACAAAAAATCATTCCATCCTCCATTGTACGAGTATATAGTTACACCCCAACGTCGTCGCTAATGACCGATGTAGTTGATGTGACGTTAAATAAAAGAATTAAAAAAAATTAACATTGGCGTACAAGTACAATCTCCCCTTAATAACAAATCAGTTGGTGAGATTTTAAATATATTTTTACTTTCTCTTGCCTATATGAATATAGGCCTATAGGAAGGAAAGTATTGTTTTCATGTCTATTTTTCGAAATCAAGTTTTCACCGGATCTATACGTTTCCAGACCACCTGAACCCAAAAAACATGTTTTTAGCGATTGGTCTGTGTGTGTGTGTGTGTGTGTGTGTGTATACAAAATATCTCAAGAACGGAACATCGTACGAACTTGAAACTTGAAACTTAAGTTACATACCACTACCGGACCCGACACGAACATTTTCATCAAAATCGGTCAACCGGAAAAGGGAGTTTATTCGTATAATTTTTCACTTTTTTGCAATTTTCTCAAAAACTGGTCCTACGATTTTTTTTAAAATCGCCTGGTTTACTCAATTTTTTATTCTCTACAAGAAAGGGTAGGCGTCATGTTTGCTGAAATTCTGGGTGAGGCTGTTTTCACGTAAAAACATAGTTTTTTTTAAGATTACGGGTTTAATATGCATTTTAGCGCACAAATTTATATAAAGTTTTTTATATAAAGAGAATTTAAAAACCTACAACTTTTATTTCTAACATTTTTTTGTATAACGCTTAGTTTAGCGGTAATTTGCGATTTTCTGTTTTTTTCTCACGAAAACGTGAGAAAAATCGATTTTTTAAACATTTCGGCCTTAGTATGCATTTTACGACAAAAGTGTATATAATAGAATTGATAGAAAATTAAAAGATCTACAACTTTTAGTTAGAGCATTTTTCTCTACAGAGCCTAGTTTAGAGAGAAAGAGTGATTTTCCGTATTTCTAAGCCAAACTGAGTACGATTTTCATTTTGCGTCTTTCACTCATGATTAAAATAAGGTTATGTTTTTGAGGTTAGTTTCTTTGGTTATTTCTAATGTTTTATTACTAATGTTAGGTTTATTGTTATCGATTTGCACTGGCAAGAGAAAGTTGTGTGAGTGGTTCACACCAGATTTTTTTTTTAAATTTTTTATATTTTTTTTACCTGGAACACAGGAACGAAATATACAGTAGACTAAATAGTTATTTATTTAAATTTTAAAAATATTCAATTCTAAAAGTTACATACTTTATACATTTATTTCAATTATCAAAAAAAAAATCTGGTGTGAAACACTCACACAACTTTCTCTTGCCAATGCAAATAATTAACAATAAACCTAACATTAGTAATAAAATATTAGAAATAAACAAAAAACTAACCTCAAAAAACATTAGTGAAATACGCAAAATTAAAATCTACCTCAGTTTGGCTTAAAAATACGGAAAATCGCTCCTACACGCTAAACTAGGCACTGTACAAAAAAAAGCTTTCAATAAAAGTTGTAGATCTTTTAATTTTCTACAAATTTTATTATACACACTTTTGTCGTAAAATGCATTCTAAGGCTGAAATCTTAAAAAAATCAATTTTTCACACGTTTTCGTGAGAAAAAAACAGAAAATCGCTAATTACCACTAAACTAAGCGTTATACAAAAAAATGTTTGAAATAAAAGTTGTAGAAGTTTACATTCTCTACAACTTTTATTATATACCGTTTTGCGCTAAAATGCATATTAAAGCCGCAATCTTAAAAAGAAAATGTTTTTAGGTGAAAACAGCCTCACCCAGAATTTCAGCAAACATGGCGCCTACCCTATCTTGTAGAGAATAAAAAATTGAGTAAATGAGGTAATTAAAAAAAAAATCGTAGGACCAGTTTTTGAGAAAATCGCAAAAAAGTGAAAAATGACACGAATAAACTACTACTTCCGTTTGACCGATTTTGATGAAAATGTTCGTGTCGGGTCCGGTCGTGGTATGTAACTTAAGTTTCAAGTTTCAAGTTCGTACAATGTTCCGTTCTTGAGATATTTTGTATACACACACACACACGCACACACACACACACACACGCACACACACACACACACACACACACACACACACACACACACACACACACACACACACACACACACACACACACAGAGACCAATCGCTAAAAACATGTTTTTTGGGTTCAGGGGGTCTGAAAACGTATAGATCCGGTGAAAACTCGATTTCGAAAAACCGACATGAAAACAATACTTTCCTTCCTATATATTCATATAGGCAAGAGAAAGTAAAAAACTGAAAATGACTTAACGGAATATTCATTACTTCCCTTTCATAAACCGGATTAACGGAATTGTACAGTAACTGAAGAAAATGAATTCAAAATCAAATTCTTTTGAAGCAGTAAATTGAAACGAACATGAAATACAGAAAATGTATACAAAAGAATACAAAACATCGTAGAGAATTATCATAATCAATTCGAACGGAGAAAATACAAATACTAGAGAAGAATTAAATTACCCGATTCAAATTGGATAAACAGAATTAAATTTACCACCGAGTAATTCGATACAGAAAGAGAGAGGTACAAGGTAAATTACTAATTTCATTATAATTTCCTCGAGTAGAGGAACAGAGTGTTAATGAATTAAGCCGCCGAGATGTTGTAGTGGCACACTGCATAGCTTGAATGATCAAACACAAGTTGAGATGGGTGAAAGATTGTTTGGAATTTAACTAACACAACCGACGAAGGTTCTTCTGTGGTAATAAACACGAGATAAACTGCTCATGTAGTAGTAACGGTACATATTTTATACAGACCGATTCTAAACTGTTCGGAAATCTCTCAGGATCTGATTACAGAGGTAAAAATCTCGTGTTAAACACTCACACGACTTTCTCACGGCAGTGTAAATAATAAAAAACACTATAATTTTAATAACGAGTAATTTTTTTTTATTCCAAATTTGTGTGCGTTGCAATCTGTTCAATTGAGAACAATAAGCAACCCCATGACCCAATCAGATGAGGATGATGTGTATGACGTGTAAATTAGGTGTAGTCTTGTACAGACCCAGGCCGACCATTCCTGAGAGAGTATGGTTAATTAAACCCCAACCATTAAAGTACACCGGTAACCACTGTCTAGTATTAAAATACGTATAAAAGTAACTATAGGGTGATTCAAAAAGAGCGCCGGTTTTGATATATCAAATTAAGAGATTTATTTTATTGAAAAACTGAAAATAAATACATCAACAAGTTCATCTTACCTTCCGATTTCATGTATGAAAAATGATGTCATGCATGTGTACTCCTCTACTGCGCTGGCACGCATCAACTCTGTCCATGAAATTGGATATTACTGCAAGACAAGTTTCGACTTCCATTTGCCCGATAACCCGTCGAATTTCCTCCTTCAAGTCATTGATGTTTCAGGGTTTATTGGCATACACCAATGACTTCAGATGACCCCAAAGATGAAAGTCACAAGGCGTCAAGTCACACGACCTTGGTGGCCATTGATGGTCGGAATTACGAGAAATGATGCGATCCTGGAACCATTCACGGAGCAACAACATTGTTTCTCGTACAGCAACTGAATTTTATACGGGTGATATTGGAGATCGTACCGAAGAATTCTCCGTACAGAAGAACATCGTAAACCCAAATGTTGAGAACGGCGACGTATTGATTTTGCTGGGCTAACAGCCAAACTGTCACGAACCAACGCAACGTTCTGCTCAGTTCGGCCAGAACGACGACGTCCAGAACTTTTAAGGTCGACTGTTGAACCCGTCTCAAAAAACTTTTTCATGAGCCTGCGAACTGTTGATTCATTCGGTGCTTCATTACGTCCTAGAGTACCGCGAAGTCGCCTGACAGTAGCCGCATAACTCTCTCCACTCTGGTAAAATGTTTTGACGATTAACACTCGTTGTGCAATAGTAAACTTCTCCATGGTTAGACACAGACTGCGAGAGTACTACACTGCGAACAAGAGAAACTACAACTGAATCGTCAATCGGAATGTTCTCCGAAATAGAAATGAGGTCTAACAATGTTGCCAACCGATAAACAAAAATTTACCAGCCGTTTAAAAACCGGCGCTCTTTTTGAATCACCCGTTACCTTTAAAAGAAACCCCTAATCCCCTTCCCCCCTCCAACGCACCTACTACGACCACTGATACAGGATACTGAATTTCCAATTTTCAAAATAACAAGAATAGACTAAATTGTACAAAAAATTACTTTTTTGTTCTAATATAATTTAGAAATTGTTCAGAATATAAACAAGGGTTATGTATAAGTCTTAATTAATAAATTATTTCAATAAAACGAAACCCAACGATTCGTAAACCTTAAAAGAATCGCCGAGTTATAGAAAACGAACACACACTGAACGTCTCTCTCTCTCTCACTCTCTCTCCCGCTATAGGATAGAAAACAACACACGGGGGCGATCGATACCAACAAGAAACTCTGATTAGTTTCCTCAAAGATTAAGTTGGCTGCAAAAGTAATCTTATTGAATCACGCCAGTCACAATAATGTAATACCGGCGCGGTGGTTCCAGAGGTAGAATTATTAATACAACTTCATCTTTTCTTGAATAACGCTTACTCGATTTCTCCGTATCAGTTCTTTTACCAATTACAAATCAAATAATTGAAAATAATAATGTACCGGGTGCGGCATAAGTCGTTACCCCAAACATTCATACATGCATTGTAGATTTTATATATTGTGTACATGTAGAGCTTGCAGTAAGGCCGGCCTGTGTGGTTTCATTTTTAACGTTGATGACATTCTTCTAACACTTCTATCCGAAATGCCTAACTAACTCTGTGGAAGCACGTCTTGCTGATTTATTTGGAAAATTGACAAATGATTGTGCAACGTGGTGTAAATTTTCTTCAGTAGTAACCGATATAGGGCGACCAGATCCGGGTAAATCATTGACTGAACCTGTGCTTTCAAAGCGTTTATTTAAATTATACATACTTTTCCTACACGGCGGCGAAACATTAGGAAATTTTATGCAGACCTGATCATTGTACTTTATCGTAATTACAATTAAATTTGCTCCACTGCTGTATAATAAATACTCTCTGTTGAAGTGACAGTTTTCTATTCACTATGAAAGACGTCTTTAACCGTAACAAATGAACATGTGGGGGTAGCAACTAACACGAATACACGAGTAGAACTGAAAAGGCAGATGATGTGTAAACGTACTGGCGTTCAAGGTTACCCCCCACCCCACCACTTCAGTGAGTGAACATGTAATTTTCTAGCGACGGGTAGCGACTTATGCCGCCCGCACACGGTATTATACGGGAATTAACGTAATAAATGTTGTTACCAATGCCTCATTATTTTCTCATGCACTATATGACGCATTATTAATGTTGTAGTTGTTTAGGTCATCAGCCGAAAGGCTGGTTTAAACCTCTAGAGCAGTGATCTTCAACCTGCGACCCGTCACCGTAAGCCGTCGACCGGACCGTCATCGCCCGCTGACGCGAGCGATGCCCACACCGGTCCCTCGACCGAGCCTTACACCCACCGGATCCGACGAAGCAGCCATCGACGCACTACTGCGAAAGAAGAAGATGATGTCTCTGCTGGACGACGACACACTGTGTCGCCCAGCTCCTCGACCGCCACGACGACTACGACCGACGCTTCCCATCAAGACGACCACCGCTTAAACGGCCCTTTTCAGGGCCACCAAAAATTAAAGGTTTTAACTCGCCACATAATGTCGCCATCCGGTGACACAAGGATGAAATTAAAAAAACGAAAAGGTGAAAAAGTTACTACGATATAAAGTACAGTAGGTTTATAGAAAAAGCAGTCAACGACCTACTGCAAAAAATAAACAACATTTATATATAATAACATAATTTCATTCTGTTCTTTTTATTATGTAACATGTATTTAAACAATTAAATAACAATCAAGCGGTGTACATTTAAACGAAGTATTCCATCCTCCGGTCACACAGTAACCTACCACCGTAATATACGAAGTTTTAACTATAATAAAAAAAAGAGAGAAGTTAAAAACCTAATAACATACTGGAATAGCGTGGTCATCATGTCACGGTGCATTATGTCACAGTAATTACGATCCTAAATTGTTAAGACTTGTAATAGCACGGCACGTTTTTTTTATTATTAAATTCTTTCACGACACACGTTAACTCTTTACAACTGAAATACGACCATCTGATCATTTAGGCTACAACTACCTTCTGAGGGGTTGTAACAAAATTGAGATTGCATTTAATCATTGGGTGAAATGTGCTGTGAAACATCCACACGAGTTTCTCTTGCCAATGTAAATAATAAAAACTATAACCTAGTTTTGATAATAGCCTAACTGAATTGCAACTAAACGAAACTCAACCTCTGTTTGTACGAGAGAATTTAAAAATTCAGAAAATCACTAATTCACGTTAAACTAAGCTCCGTAGATAATAAAACTTAAATACCAGTTGTGCATCTTTTAATTTTCCTTAACTCTTAAAATTAAACACGCCGGCCGCATTGGCGAAGTTGGTAACGTGCTCGCCTCTCATCATACGGTCTTGGGTTTGAATCCCATTCAGACACGGCATATTTTCATACGTTCCAAAAAATCATTTCATCCTTCACCAGTCTGCAGTAGCAGTAATTGCAGAACAGTCGGATGTTAAACCAAAAAAAAGATAAAATAAATAATACACCCTTTTCCCCTTACACACACAATCAAGCCGCAATCTTAAAAAATACCATTTATTAATAATTGACTCTTAAATTAAGCGCTGTAGAAAAAACACTTAACAAAAATGTCGCGACGGGTTTTTTATTTTCTATTGAATTTCATTATTTCTAATTTTACCACGCCTTCGGGCCAGCCCAGTCAGTGAGCTGGTAGAAAGTCACTATTTTGTTAAGTAACACCGATGGGGAAGCGACTTTGTATGGTGACCAACTGATTTTACCACGCCTTTGGGCCAGCCCAGTCAGTGAGCTGGTAGAAAGTCACTATTATTTGTTAAGTAACACCGATTGGGGAAGCGACTTTGTATGGTGACCAACTGATAGCCATCCGTGAATAAACTCTACTGGGGGTCCCTGTTCAAAGTCGCGCCTAATCCACGTCAAAAATACACCAAAAGCAGCGATCTAATAGGGTAGTTGTCAATAATGTACAGTACCCAATACCCAAAAAAATTTTGCCCAAAAATGCATATGATGTCGCAATTTTAAAAAACCATTTCTAACCACTGGAGCACAGCAACACCCCCCCCCCCCCAACAACTTTAGCAGATAAGCCCGCTACGTCATCCTGCAGAATACAACAAATGTAGTAAATGAAGCGATTTTTTTTTTGTAAATCGTACGAGCAGTTTTTTAAAGAATATTTAAAAAAATTAAACCTCTCATGGAACACTACTACTTCCGGTTGACCGATTTTTATGATAATATTCGTGACGGGTCCCGTAGTGAAACCTAACTTAAAGTTTCAAATCTGTAATGCATTCCGTTATTAAAATATTATGTTCACAGACATAAGAACAATTTTTTTCCACGAATGCACAGCCTCACCAAGAATTTCAGTAGACATACCGCTCACCTTATCTTGTACAGCACAAAAAATATACAGTTAGAGGTTTCTTTTTTTAAAAAATAGGAAACATTTTTGAGAAAATCGTAAGGATATAACAAATTGGACGAATAAATCACTACTTACGGTCGATTGATTTCGATGAAAATGTTCGTGGCGGGTCCAAGTTTTATGATATTCCGTTCTAGACATATTTTGTTCATATACGAGGTGTGGCTATGAAATAACGAGACTGACGTAAAAAATTTTAATTTTACAGATAATCACTTATAGTCACCTTCAATATACACTCCTTCTCTAATACTACAACGCTCCATGCGAATTTTCCACTGTTGGAAACAGTGCTGGAAGTCATCTTCTGTCAGCTCCTTCAGGACACGTGCCGGTTTCTCTAAAACAGCTTCCACAGACTCAAATCTTGTCACTTTTAATCCAGATTTCACCTTAGGGAACAGGTAGAAGTCACATAGTGCAAGATCTGGTGAATAAGGTGGATGTTCTAACACTTAGATGTTGTACTTGGCTAGGAACCTCTTGACAAATAACGCGCAATGAGATGGCGCATTGTCTTGGTGGCGAACCCATGATTTGTCCTTCCACATTTCGGGGCGTTTTTTCCTTACTCTTTGACGTAGTTCTGAAAGTACCTCAAAGTAGTAATATTGATTAATTGTTTCACCTTCAGGAACCTAGCGAAGGTACAAAATCCCATGGATATAAAAAAAACACAAATCATCATTGCTTTAAATTTTGACTTACTCATTCGAGCTTTTTTGGTTCTCGGTGAAGTTCGGTTCTTCCAGTGCATGAATTGGCGCTTCGTTTCCGAATCATAAGTAAAAAACCACGTTTCACTACATGTTATTATCTTCTACCTATTCCCTAAGGTGAAATCTGCATTAAAAGGGACAAGATTTGAGTCTGTGGAAGCTGTAAAAGTGAAAGCGGCACGTGTCCTGAAGGAGCTGACAGATGATGACTACCAGAACTGTTTCCAACAATGGAAAATTCGCATGGAGCGTTGTAGGGATAGAGAAGGAGTGTATATTGAAGGTAACAATAACTGAATATGTATAAAATTAAAATAACCACCTCATATACACACAGACCAATCGCCAAAAACATGTTTTTTTGGGTTGAAGAGGCCTGAAAACGAGTATTTTCGGTAAAAAACCGATTTGGAAAATTCTACATGAAAACAATACTTTCCTACCTGTATATACAGGGAAAGATAAAGTAAAAATGAAAATCAAGGACAACCTTACATTGCAAAATAAGTTACCACCACACGTTTAAATTAAATAAATAAAAAAATCAGTATAAAAAAACGAGCACGTGACAGATCTGACGGACAGACAAGCATATTACGTATACACACGAACGAATGCAAATTAACATTAGCAAAATGCAAAACTGGTTAATCATCGTATCTGAACAGGCCAATCCGGTCGACACAAAGTTATGATGAATAAATTTAACTTATTAAGCGCACAGATAAAGAGTGGTTCAGTTGTAATGAGCACATGTAGGTACAGTAAAACCTCCTTAATCCGGCATTCTATAGTCCGGAATTGTCTATAACCCGGCATCAACGGCAATAGAAAAAAATTATAGAATTGCCTTCACAATGAACATTGTAAAGTGAGCAACCCGACAGTTACCGCCGACGCTCAAGAGCCACAACGCGTCACGCTCTGAGTTTGTAAACTCAGTACACTTTTTTTACACGTTTGTAAAATTTGCTGAGTCAAATAAACATTACAGTATGGCCGAAGTTATGAACTTGTGTATAATAAAAAATGATTTTTTAAATAAAAAAAAAATACTAGTCGTAAGAAGTAAGTAGATATTAGATCTTTTTTCCAGCCATCTACCAGTGCTGTTGCTAAAAACCACGAATAGTACAGTACTGTACTGTATTTCATACTGTATTCAAATTTATTTCATCATGTACTGTACTTAAAAAATGCATTTTAATATTTCTCCTGTACTTATATATTGATTTATATTGTTTAAATAACCCATGTTTAAATAATAAATACATACAGAAAAAGTTTCTTGTGCGAATTGTGTTATTTTTTTATCCGACTCCTGTATTTTTATAAATAATCTCCATAGTCCGGAATTTCCTTTAATCCGGCAAGCTTCGAGTCCCAAACGTGCCGGATTAAAGAGGTTTAACTGTATATTGTGAATCGGCATTATAGGGACCCAATAAAACGCGTGCGTACGTACGACTGGTGCGTATCCGCTGAGTACGAGTACGGGGCCACGTTAGTAAATAATAGCGTGTCTCACGCAACGTGTCACAATTATGTAACAATACGAGAGTTATGGCTTGTATTTGGATATTAAACTTCTTCTCCCGACCCCTTCCTTACGACACATCAACAATACAGAGAGAGCCTATCATATGTAAAATGGGCTTAATACGTCCATGTATGTAATAGTGACAAAATACAAAGCTTTAGTTCAGACGATCCTAAGCTACTAACACGTATATAGGCTGGACATACAAATAACGCTTCATACCGATAACAACTGCCCTTGACGGACAGGTGGAGTGTCAAATTATTTACACTCAATCTGTTCGTTGCAGGGCTAAAATAAATAGTTCTGTTTCTTATCACATGGTCAGCCAATTAAATGACTGAATCATTTAAGAACAGAAGAGGTAGAGGTGTAAAAGACACTAATCAGAGTTATCTCCTCTGAAAGTAGTGAATTTCATTGTACAGCCAGACCCTGTGGTGAATGAAGTGAAGGTGTCATTTACAGAGTGGAAAATATGTGCTTTTCAGAGGGCCCGGCATGCTGATAAGCATACTTTTCCACTCAGTGAGTTGTGGCAATGGTAAACCACCTCACTCCTCGTTTTACTTAGTAAAACCTCTAGAGGTTCAAACCAGCCTTTCAGCTGTTGACCCTAACAACAACAACACGTCCATGTATGTAATAGTGACAAAATACAAAGCTTCGGTTCAGACGATCCTAAGCTACGTACTAACACGTATATAGGCTGTACATACAAATAACGCTTCATACCGATAACAAATTCACTAAACACTTAACCCTTTCAATCCCAAATTTTTTAACTTTACACAAACAAATATGGGTACATTGTTTCATACTTTTTACTGACATTTAAGTGTAATAGAATCACTTAACCCATTCAGTCACGAATTTTTATCTTTGAATTTAAAAAAAATTATATTCTTACCCATCGGGTTGGTCTAGAGGTAAAGTCATAGCCAAAATCAGCTGTTTAACAGCTGATTTTTGGAGACAAAGGTTGCTGGTTCAAATCCTAGTAAAGGTAGTTACTTTTATACGGATTTGAATGCTAGACAGTGGTTACCGGTGTACTTTGATGGTTGGAGTTCAATTAACCATACTCTCTCAGGAATTGTCGGCCTGATTCTGTACAAGACTACACCTCATTTACATGTCATATATATCATCCTCATCTCATTGGGTCATGGGGTTGCTTATTGTTCTCAATTGAACAGATTGCAACTTACACATACTAGGAATTAAATATATATATATATATATATATATATTCTTAAAGTACTATCTTTTTAATTATTAAAACTTTTCAAAAGTCCCAATAGATTGCAGCACTTGCTGGACTCTTAAAGAATTTGTTCATGTATGTGGCCAATTTTACGCAAAGCGATATGTGCGCAGTTTAGTGCATAAGAATAGGTAAAATCTTATGTACATGTATATGGCCAAGGTGAATGAATGGGTTAAGACCTTCATCCTTTTTTTGATGGCGTGACAAAAAATTGTGACACATTGGGCTTGATGGTATCAAAGTTCCCAACAATATGAATAAGTAAAAATCATGTGCAGGCTTCCTAAACAAAATTCTCTTGCTTAGATTTGTAACAAAGCATTATTTAAGACTTAAAAAACGATACAATTGAAAAATATTGGTAAAATGGACAAAATCAGTATTTACAGCCTAAAAAATATACTTGTATGTACATTTAACATACTCGAAGAAATGCTACTTTATTTTAGTAAATCAACACGAATATTTAAGACTAAAACTAATTTTAAAAAGAAACTAATGGTCGCGTCCGTGGCATAGTGGTCAGCATCTTACACTGAAAAGCGGAGGTCTCAGGGTTCGATTCGTGGCTAGGGTACAGAAAATTATTACACTTCACATCCAGCGCTCTTTAGTCAAAAGTAGTCGCTAACAATTAAAGTTTTTATGTCTGTTATTTCACTCCAATGTGACTTCTATGCCACACTGGATAAGAAAGGGTTAAGGGGATGGGAAATGGTCAACTGAAGAAGATGAATTTTTTAAATTTCGATGTTTTTTACTTTCTCTTGCCTATATGAATATATAGGAAGGAAAGTATTGTTTTCATGTCGATTTTTCGAAATCGAGTTTTCACCGGATCTATACGTTTTCAGACCCCCTGAACCCAAAAAACATGTTTTTAGCGACTGGTCTGTGTGTGTGTGTCTGTGTGTGTCTGTGTGTGAACAGAATATCTCAAGAACGGAACATCGTACGAACTTGAAACTTAAGTTACATACCACTACCGGACGCGACACGAACATTTTCATCAAAATCGGTCAACCGGAAGTAGTAGTTTATTCGTATAATTTTTCAGTTTTTTGCGATTTTCTCAAAAACTGGTCCGACGATTTTTTTTAAAATCGCCTATTTTACTCAATTTTTTATTCTCTACAAGATAGGGTAGGCGCCATGTTTGCTGAAATTCTCGGTGAGGCTGTTTTCACGTAAAAACATTGTTTTTTTAAGATTACGGCTTTAATATAAATTTTAGCGCAAAAACTTATATAATAAAAGTTGTAGAGAATTTAAAAACCTACAACTTCTGTTTCAAACATTTTTTTGTATAACGCTTAGTTTAGCGGTAATTTGCGATTTTCTGTTTTTTTTTCTCACGAAAACGTGAGAAAAATCGATTTTTTTAACATTTCGGTCTTAGTATGCATTTTACGACAAAAGTGTATATAATTAAATTTATAGAAAATTAAAAGATCTACAACTTTTGTTTAGAGAATTTTTCTCTACAGAGCCTAGTTTAGCGTGAAAGTGTGATTTTCCGTATTTTTAAGCCAAACTGAGTTCGATTGTCATTTTGCGTCATTCACTCATGATTAAAATAAGGTTATGTTTTTGAGGTTAGTTTTTGTTCATTTCTAATGTTTTAATACTAATGTTAGGTTTATTGTTAATTATTTGCATTGGCAAGAGAAAGTTGTGTGATAGGGATAGTCAACTGAAGAAGATGAATTTTTTAAATTTCCATGTTTTTTCCATTTATTTGACGTTTAAAATTTTCTGAATGACAATATTTTTGTTTACTTTGTTTATACTTCGACAAAAAGTTACAAAAACATCTGTTTAAAATTAAGATTACTAGCAAGGCGAGTAAAATTATTCCTTCAACTTTAAGCACTTTACCCACCGGTTTGGTCCAGAGGTAAAGTCGTCTCCGAAAATCAGCTGTTTTAACAGCTGATTTTCGGAGACGAAGGTTCCTGGTTCAAATCCAAGTAAAGTTAGTTACTTTTATAAGGATTTGAATGTTAGACAGTGGTTACCGGTGTACTTTGATGATTGGGGTTTAATTAACCATACTCTCTCAAGAATGGACGGCCTAAGTCTGTACAAGACTACACCTCATTTACGCGTCATACATATCATCCACATCTCATTGGGTCATGGGGTTGCTTATTGTTCTCAATTGAACAGATTGCAACGTACACATATTAGGAATTAAAAAAAAAAAAACTTTAAGCGGCGAAGGCTTTCCCTATCATCTGTTTTACTTTTTGAACTACGCCGCCGGATGCCCGGTCGGTCTTATGATGAGCTCTACAGACTGCGCTACCAAACGCCGGTGGCTACAACTTTCTTACCTATATATTCATATAATAACCAAGAGAACTGCCCATAACAACTGCCAATGACAGGTGAAGTGTCAAATTATTTACAATCAAACTGTTTGTTGCAGGGCTAAAATAAATAGTTCTGTTTCTTATCACGTGGTCAGCCAATTAAATGACTGAATCATTTAAGAACAGAAGAGGTAGAGGTGTAAAAGACACTAATCAGAGTTATATTCTCTGAAAGTAATGAATTTCATTTTACAGCCGGACCCTGTGATGAATGAAGTGAAGGTGTCATTTGCAGAGTGGAAAATATGTGCTTTTCAGAGGGCCCGGCATGCTGATAAGTGTACTTTCCCATTCAGTGAGGAAGGCAATGGTAAACCACCTCACTCCTCGTTTTACTTAGTAAAACCTCTACAGGTTCAAACCAGCCATTTGGCTGATGACCTAAACAACAAACCAAGATAAAGTAAAAAAAAACAAAGGAGCAAATCGTTTTTCGGTGGATGCGTTAGTTTTTGAGTAATAATCATTTAAAGTTACAATTTCGGGAAAATCGTGTTAGCAATAAAATGAGCGATTAATTAAATAAACTATTTCATAAGCCACCAAAAGAATACTTTATAAAAAAAGGTTACTTTAAAATTAAAAGGTTGGACTCGACGAAGACTGTCATACTTTGTGACCGTCTACCTCAGTTAGTTAAAAAGTATCATTGCGTAATAAAACGTCAAGCCAAACATTGAATTCACATTCAAGTAGGATTCAATTCACAAATGACACTTTCACTTTTAATTCAGCACTACACAGTTAGGCTTTACAACGACATCAATTATGCAGTACAGTACTCCATTTCACACAAACAGACGGAAAGGACTGAGCGCGCCAATGTGTCATCATCACGTGTTAAAATACTTTCCAAACACAAAACCGGCTTAAATTTATCTGTTAAAATATTCACATTAAGTCCTGGACAAATTTAACACATCATGTAAGAAGATTTTGGGCTAAATGCAAAAGAGTTCATCAGAGTAAAGAGTAGTTTCGTCAATCTGCCTGTTTCATTTCTCTTACTGTTATTTTTTGAATCATAATTTTAAGTAGGTAATATTTAATTTTTTTTAACAAAAAATTGTAAATTTAAATTTGATTTATGGTCATTTAAGGGGAGATTGCACGACAGTTTTAACTCAAAATTTCGATTTTTGATTTGTATGTTTTTCAATAGTTTAAGCCTAGATCTCCCAGAAAACATCAAACATCAACTCCTTGAAAACATCAAATTACGTCAAAAAAATATTTTCTTCTGAAAAAATTAAATTTTTATCAGGTTTACACAGAAAACTTATCATGTTACGAAGAACGATATTTTTTCATAATTTTATACAGCTCTTGTTTTAGTGCAAAGAGAATTTTAGTTATTAAAATATCTGCATCACGGTTTTTAATACTCTCAGCTGTTGGTTCAGCTTTCTTAACAAAACTGTTGAGAGGAAATTTACTTGTTCGTGTAGTCTACACATTGTTTTTGATTTGTGCCGTCTTGTTTCTTACCTTTTCCCGTAAATTTAGATTTTTAACACTAAGGTACATTTTTCTCAAAAACCAATAAACCTAACAGCTGAATTTTTTACCAGTTAATTATCTTGTATAGCCACACATACTGACAATTTTATGACTTCCTCAGTTGCTCCAAAAATTAAAAATACGCAAAAAACGTAGAAAACAATTTGTAAAAATTTTATGTTATTCGTAATTTTAAAAAAAACTGTATGGTCTAAAGATTCAATTGAAAAAATGTCAGTAGCTCGAGAAGAAACCCGACACCTATAGTGTGTAAAGTTTCTCTTACTCTATCTTTTCTCTAAATTTCTCTATCTTTTACCAGTCCTATCAAAAATGTACCCAAAAATACCAAATTTAACATAGGCGGGATACAAAGTACAAAAAATACAAAAAAGATACAAAATTATTAGGGGGGGGGGGGTCCCTTTAATGAAAAAATAATATAAAATAGCTTTAGAAACACAAAGTTTTATGTAATAAAAACGGTTACTTGAACGACAGTTTTCCATATTTACTTCATACATAATGGAAAAAATTAAAAAGTAAAATATTATGTGATTTATAATGAATTAGTAATTCAGTGACAAGTAGGTACAGCCCCCTCTTGCCTTAATTACAGCTATTATCCGTCTCGGCATCCTTGAATCGAGTTTTGGATTTCTTCCTGGTCGATTTTCTCCCGTTCTTCTTCTTGCACCACAAAGTCTTGACGCTAAACAGTTTTGTAGAAAAATATACTTGAAATAAAAATCGTAGATTTTTTATAATTTTCAATTAACTTTGATAATATAATAAATTTTTGCCGTAAAATGTATACAAAGGCAGCAATCTCCAAAAACCCAGTTTTTTTACAAATTTTGATGAGCAAAATACATCAGATCACCCTAACTGAAACTAAACTAAGCATTGTAGAAAAAAATGTTTGAAAAAAAAGTTACAGGTTTTTCACTTTTTACAACTATTATATAAAATTTGCCCAAATATGCATAATAAAGCAGCAATCTAAATAAAACTCTTTTTACCTTGAGAGCGCAAAAAATGTAATTTCGCCCGCTAAGGAATCACGGTGACTTAAAAAATCTTAAGCAGACAACCTTAATTAACAACTTTAAAACGCAAAACGAGACAATAATTTAGACCAGACATTGGAGACATATTACAAACAATCCGAGATAGTTTTTTTTACGACTGTCTCTCAATTACGATTCATTAGTGATCGACTGAACTCTGACGATTAAAATCAATAACAAAAACCTATCCACTTATCATCATCACTAACACATGTATACAACTCGTGTATTCCTACTAACACAATGGCTGATGCACTTCATGATTGCGTACAAAACACAAGTTGAAATTCAAACACCAACGCCAGACATAAGGAAATTACATACAAAAATCTGGTGTGAAACACTTACACGACTTTCTCTTGCCAATGCAAATAATTAACAATAAACTTAACATTAGTAATATAATACTAGACAGTGGCTGTGGGTGTACTTTGATGGTTGGGGTTCAATTAACCACACTCTCTCGGGAATGGTCGGCCTGGGTCTGTACAAGACTACACCTCATTTACACGTCATACACATCATCCTCATCTCATTGGGTCATGGGGTTGCTTATTGTTCTGAATTGAACAGATTGCAACGTACACAAATTAGGAATAAAAGTAGTAGTGTTTCACAGCTGATGCATTTGTAGTGGGGTAGCGTGTACGAACTAGACTAAAAAAATATTCTTATCATCCGGCGCATTAATTTAACAAATACCTACCGGGTTATTAGTGTGGTCGGATTCATAATATATTTAACTTGATAATTTATATCAAAATATGTAAATAAATAAATGTAATAAATACAAACAAATAAGCTATGTTAAATACGGAAAGTTTGAAAACGAATGTTTTGTTATCAGAGTAATAGAACAATTGTTCTCCCAGCATGCGTCACTCATTCATTATACCTCCCCGTACCCCCTTCACCCCGCAACTACACACAGCTTCGAACCGCACAATATGGGTTACTATCGTAAAAATATGGAAATAAAATTTTATTTATACATGTAGCGTAGTGGTTATCGCGTAAGCCTACCACGCGGAGGTCCCGGGTTCGATTCCCGGTCAGGGTCGGGAAATTTTCACAAGTCAAATCCCATACACACCCACACAGCAAACCAATCGCTAAAAAAAAAGAAGTTTTTTGGGTTCAATGGACCTGAAGAAAACGTGTGTTTCCGGTGAAAACTCGTTACGAAAAATCGTCACAAAACAATACTTTGCTACCCAATAATATTATATTCATATAAGGCAAGAAAAAAGTAAAAATGAATTATGGGTACTTTACAGATTTCTAAAGGATAAGAAAAAAAGCAATTTCATTTGAAAAATGAAAAGCAGTAAGCGTACAATCTTGAGATTTTTGTTCACACCAAACCAATCGCTAAAACACAGGCCTACGTTTTTTGGGTTCAATGGACCTGAAGAAAACGTGTGTTTCCGGTGAAAACTCGTTACGAAAAATCGTCACAAAACAATACTTTGCTACCCAATAATATATTCATATACAGCAAGAAAAAAAGTAAACATGAATTATGGGTGGTTTACAGATTTCTAAAGGATAAGAAAAAAAGCAATTACATTTGAAAAATGAAAAGCAGTAAGCGTACAATCTTGAGATTTTTGTTCACACCAAACCAATCGCTAAAACACAGGCCTACGTTTTTTGGGTTCAATGGACCTGAAGAAAACGTGTGTTTCCGGAGAAAACTCGTTACGAAAAATCGTCACAAAACAATACTTTGCTACCCAATAATATATTCATATATAGCAAGAAAAAAAGTAAACATGAATTATGGGTGGTTTACAGATTTCTAAAGGATAAGAAAAAAAGCAATTACATTTGAAAAATGAATAGAAGTAAGTGTACAATCTTGAGATTTTTGTTCACACCAAACCAATCGCTAAAACACAGTTTTTTGGGTTCAAAAGAGCCTGAAGAAAACGTGTGTTTCCGGAGAAAACTCGTTACGAAAAATCGTCACAAAACAATACTTTGCTACCCAATAATATATTCATATATAGCAAGAAAAAAAGTAAACATGAATTATGGGTGGTTTACAGATTTCTAAAGGATAAGAAAAAAAGCAATTTCATTTGAAAAATGAAAAGCAATGAGCGTACACCAAGTAATCTATGCGTATACGATATTCCAATGAAAAGGGAGAACTTGAATAAGGAGATTACGTGGTACTATAATGGAATGAAGGGCTGAAACTAAAACAAGCACGCTCGGTTAACCGATCAGAAAACCCATTTCATTCGCCACCCGCAGATCAAGTAAATTGATAGTTTCCACCCATTAATGATGCCTCGCAACCTTCTTCCATCCGTAATAACAATACTAATCATATCACCAGCGCGTATTCATACTAACAGTGCTCCTCCACGTTTTAAAACGCGGACATCAACATTTTTTTTGCATCCAGGAGACTCCAAACGGGAGTATAGGACATATCAAGATAAAACTGATAAACAAAAGGTTAACAACAATGATAAATTCATCACTTATCACCAAAAATTTGTTTCTCCTACTGCTTACTTCAGTAGGCTTGTCATGAACCCCTTTGTATCACAAATAGCACACAAAATTAAAAAGTTAAACACAATGATAAATTCATCACTTACCAATAATTTGTTACTGCTACTGCTTAACTCAATAGGCTTGTCATTAATGTATCAAATAGTACACAATATTTGTTTAATTAGAAGTTAAAGTTTTTTCAACCAAAAACTATTTAGAAAGGAATTCGCGCACACTGTAAAATGTTTCATCAATCAATCATTTTTTAAATGTCTTAAAATGTCACAATTTTTTAAACCTTGTGCCAATTTATTGATGTATTTTCTACCTGCATAAGTTGGTTTTGGTTCAAACAATTTAGTGTTGTGATTAGCAACATAATAATCGATTCTGTTTCTTGTGTAGTGGTTGTGAACATCTAAATTCTGAAAAAAGGTATTTTACTTTACGTACATTATCACTTCAAAAATGTACAAAGGAACTGTGAGCAATTGTATGTAGCTCTTTAAATAGTGGTCTGCATGAGGTACGGTGGTTAACTCCCATCATACACCTAACATGTTACACTGTGATGATTTACCCCACACTAATATGGCATACCTAATATGAGATAAAATTAAACCATGATAAGCTGCTATTGGCAATTTTTTATCATTCAATCTGGCAATTTGTTTAAATGCAAATACCCCAGATGATATGTTACCACAAATTTGATCGGTATAATAATCCCACGATAAAGTCCTATCTAGTGGCACTCCTAGAAACTTCACTGTTTGCACATGATCTAAAATATTATTTTGTATAAAGATACATACTCCCTAAGTTTTTTTAATCGTCAGTTACGGTCTATATTCACATGATGCTAGTTTACTAGCTGGTAGTAATGTTAGCAACTAGTACTAGAGTCGTAGGAACGAACAACTAGCAGCTACAGTTCAGCCGTTCTTAGTTTGCTCCTAATGTCAACAAACAAAAAAAGCCACCTACTACAGGGTGCACGCTAGAGTCTGCGACTTTACGGATGTCGTATTCCTATTAAGTTAACTATTTTTTAAATTATAAGTACTTAAAGTACTTACAACATCAGTCATGATATGATGTAGGCCTAACAATTTCATTTATAAAAATACTTTTAAATGTATTTTGTATTTAAATACTTTTGAAAGTATTTTATTGTTACTTTTTAATCAGCGTGTACACATTTTGATATAATGCGCATGCTCAGTGACGTCATTATTTGTTTAAATTAGGAGCAAACTAAGAGAGGCTGGACTGTAGTTTAGTTGAAGGGCTGGTATTATCACAAGCGCGCTAGTGAATTTAAACATGTTTAATTTCACTAACGATAGTAGGGGGGGTCGGGGAGTGGAAAAGGAGGTTCATTCAAAATGTCGAGGTGTGGATAAAGAGGACCATTGGTTGATACCACCACGAGCTGACGCAGTTGCTAACAGGGCATGGTCGATTTGGGGCATATTTGTCGAGGTTCACACTTCATGAAGTACCGAAATGTCGACTGTGCGACAGTGAAGAGGAGGAGTCAATTGCGCATATTTTTGAAAGATGTCCCTATTTTGGGCTCGACAGAATGGATACATCTGAGAAGATAGGCGTCGCACAGTGGATCCCAGAGAGAGAGAGAGAGAGAGAGAGAGAGAGAGAGAGAGAGAGAGAGAGTAGGGGCAGCGATGCTGCGGGATGAGGAGAGCTGGAAGTTTGTCGCTCAGTTTGCGGAAAGGGGGGTCGGGAGGAGACATATGGATATCAGCGGAATCGCCCTCTCCCTCAGTGAATCAATCCTGTCCCGATCTCAGTAGGTAAGGTAGGCACACTAATTTTCTCAGCTGGTGATGAAAGAGATGAATGAAAGTGAGAGAGTGAGTGTTGGTCAGTGACAGCGAGAAGGGAATTAGGCTACGGTTCCCTTCCACGCCCCGCTGACAGTATGGAAATTTTTTAACCCGAAATTTCCCTTGTAGTATTATATAAACAGTTCCGAGGGAGATAGAGGGTTGTTTTCTGATGTCGGATCAAGTGGCCAGGCGGCGGGTTTTTGGTTGGTAGTCGGTTGGGCCTCCTTGGGGCTGGACGAGGACGCCTCAATTGAGTCCAACACTACTTCCCCCATCGTGAGGGAGTGAAAATGAGTTTTTCTCGCCACCTCGGATATAAAAAAATAGTAGCCTATATAAGATATCTTCACTTCATTCATTTTCAGGGTAGAAAGTGGGTGCTTTTCGGAGGGCCTGGCATGCTGATAAGCGTACTCTTTCAACTCAGTGAGTCGTGGCAATGGTAAACCACCTCACTTCTCGTTTTTTACTTAGTAAAACCTCTAGATGTTCAAACCAGCCTTTCGGATGTTGACCTAAACAACATATAGATATGAATATATATACGCCTACATATATAGATTGTGTTTAGGTCAACAGCCGAAAGGCTGGTTTGAACCTGTAGAGGTTTTACTAAGTTAAACAAGGAGTGAGGTGGTTTACCATTGCCTTCCTCACTGAATAGAAAAGTACGCTTATCAGCATGCCGGGCCCTCTGAAAAGCACATATTTTCCACTCTGTAAATGACACCTTCACTTCATTCACCACAGGGTCTGGCTGTACAATGAAATTCATTACTTTCAGAGGAGATAACTCTGATTAGTGTCTTTTACACCTCTACCTCTTCTGTTCTTAAATGATTCAGTCATTTAATTGGCTGACCATGTGATAAGAAACAGAACTATTTATTTTAGCCCTGCAACGAACAGATTGAGTATAAATAATTTGACACTCCACCTGCCTGTTATGGGCAGATATATATAGATTACCGAGCGCGTTACGGCTGATCCCTGTTATATTGAAGGTTGTAATATTTTGTTCAAAGCGCAAAGTTATTGCGAGTAGCATAATACCTACTACATCCAACGGAAACAAAAATAGGCCTACAGAAACATAATTGGTTAACTACAATAATTAATTTCCTATAATAACGCTGTATTTCTAATCCCTTGAAATTTAAGTTGTAATACTATCCGTGATATGATTGAAACGAACAGAAAATCTCCTATTCAAAACCCGTAAGCGACCAATCAAATAGAAAAGCCCCGGTATTGATTCCGACCGAAAACCAACAATATATACACATACGCACACGTACAAGCACACAAATACATGGCAGATAAAGAGAGACACAGACTTTGTTGTTAAAGGGATACACACACGACTACATTGTTGTCCACACCGTTACAAGGTTACCCTTAGACTATTATAAGCGCCTGAAAATGCTTTATGTATGTCACTCCTCTTGTTGAGTTCTCTCATAAATTTTGGCACGAGTCTTTAACAATCGGCTGACAAATGAGCGGAACCGATAATGTGAATTGTTTGTAATACGTTTCCACGGCAACCATTATAAATAACGTTGCAACTTAAATAGCCTAAAAGCGACTAAATAAAATAACGATTTATTATTAAACGAAATCAATCACCATAATTTTATTCTGTTAGTTCCAGGGCTAAAAAAATAGTTATCTTCCTTATTACATGGTCAGTTAATTATGCAACTGAATCGTTACAAACAAAAGAGGTAAAGGTGTAAAAGATTGTTTTTAAATCTGGTGTGAAACGCTCACGACTTTCTCTTGCTAATGCAAATAATAACCAATATAACCTAACATTGGTAATAAAACATTAGAAATGTACAAAAAACTAACCTCAATAAACATAAACTAATTTTAATCATGAATGAAAGACGCAAAATGAAAATCAACCTCAGTTTGGCTTAATAATACGAAAATCATTTTTTCACGCTAAACTAGGCTCTGTAGAGAAAATTGTCTAAATAAAAGTTGTAGATCTTTTAATTTTCTATAAATTTGATTAAAACACTTTTGTCGTAAAATGAATGCTAACGCTGAAATCTTTAAACAAATCGATTTTTTACAAGTTTTCGTGAGAAATAAAACAGAAAATCGCTAATTACCACTAAACTACGCGTTACACAAAAAAATGTTTGACATAAAAATTGTAGGATTTTAAATTCTCTACAACTTTTATTATATACATTTTTGCGCTAAAATGCATATTATTAATGCCGCAATCTTAAAAAAACAATTTCTTTACGAGAAAACAGCCTCCCCAAGAATTTCAGCAAAAATAGCGCCTACCCTATCTTGCAGAGCATACAAAATTTAGTAAATGAGGCGATTTTTTAAAAAACGTACGAACCGTTTTTGAGAAAATCGCAAAAAAGTGAAAAATTACACGAATAAACTACTTCTTCCGGTTAACCAATTTTAATGAAAATGTTCGTGTCGGGTCCGGTAGTAGTATCTAACTTAGTTTCAAGTTCGTACGATGCTTCGTTCTTGAGATATTCTGTTCACACACACACACACACACACGCACACGCACGCGCGCTCGCGCACACACACAGACCAATCGCTAAAAACATTTTTTTTTGGGTTCAGGGGGTCTGTAAACGTGTAGATCCGGTGAAAACTCTTATTTCGAAAAATCGACATGAAAACAATACTTTCCTTCCTATATATTCATATAGGCAAGGGAAAGTAAAAAAAAGTATAAATTAATTACACAACTACCAAGGAACATTTGCAGCCAATCCTATAAACAAAAGAAACCTACAATAAATACGAACACAACTGCCAAGATCTTAATTACAATCCTTTGAAGCAAAAATTGCACCAATTGCAACCAACGTTGTAATGATCGGTTGAACAAGACAGTAAAATAATAGTACTCTGATAAAAATAAAATAAAAACAACGATTACCAATTTCATTTCAGTTCATTTAAACGATAAAACAGATTCGTGATTATCAGCGACTTACCTGAAACAAAAAAGAAAAACAAAAATTATTACAAAGAAATAGTAAAATTGTAAAATTTGGTGTAAAATATTCACACGACTTTCTCTTGTCGATGTAAACAATTGATTTATTATTATCGAACAATATAACTTATGGTTAATTAAAACAACGTAAAATGAAATATAGAACCTAATTTAGTCTCAAAATTTCTTATGAAAAAAAACAAAATCATGATCAGCGGAACCGCTTTGCATTGGTCGATCAAATGTAAATAAACGGTAACTCGTCGATATTGACGAACAATTTTTTTTTGTGAAACATATTTATTTACAATCAAGTTATGTAAGTAACTATAAGTAAATGACTCGCCGCTTACGTGTCTCGACCTCAGAGGGGTAGGTGGATCAAAATTCATAAGTGGATCAGAATCATTTGCCACAAGGTGAAGTTCGGCCGCCAAAGGGGCTGGTTGGATCACAATATTTAGAAATTTCAAGATATGAACGTTTAAAGATTAAGTTTAAAGTTTCAAAATTTAAAATTTGAAGGTTTTACAATTTTAGGTTAATGTTTAAAGTTTCAAAATTTCAACTTTAAATGTTGTGGTTTGAATGTATGATACTTTGAGTTTTTCGTTTTCTCATGCGACCTAAACATTTTCGGGTTACCAAATTTTTATGTAATTTTCTTCGGTAAATAACATGTCGTTAAAAAAATGTTTGTATTCCGAAAATTTTAAAATTTTTGTTGGGGTAGTTATCACCATAGGACTACGACCTAAAATTTAATAAATTCTTTGTGACTCCAGGGGTATGTGTAACGTTTTGTTAATAAACGTTTGCAAAAAACCGTTCTGAAGGTGTAAAGAAAGAAAAACGTGAAAACGGCAAGCCCGAAAAACCGAAATGCTAGTGTTTTGAGTTTTCTTAGCGAAGAGGTAGGTTAAGGAAAACTTTCGTTACATGACCTTGAAGTACTCTGGGAGAGGCACAAAAAATATTCTATACAATTTTTCTCTACGAAGCACCGTTCAGGAGGTAAAAAAACGGTTAGGGGGTAGAACCTGAAGGTTTTCGCGTAACCAAATTTTTATTTAACTTTTAACGTCGAAAACATGCCGTTAAAATACATTTTGTATTCTAAAAATTTAGAAATTCCATAATTTTTGGATAGGGGTAGCAACCCCCATTGGATGCTTTTTAAAATTTAAAAAATTACCTGTGATGCTATAAGTACCTGTGACGTTTTGCTAATAAAAATTTGCCTAAAAAACCGTTTTGAAGGTGTAAAGATAGGAATACCTGAACACGGCAAACCCCAAAAAACCGAAATTTGGTTTTTGTAGTTTACTCAGCAGACCGGTTGGTTAAGGGAAACTTTGGTTATATAATGTCGAAGTAAGTTTTTGTGGGGCACAAAACAGGTTCATGCAATTTGTCCCTATTATTCACCGTTAAGGAGATAAAGAAATACAACCCCTACCGCAGGCTAGAGGGTTCTAATTGAAAATTTTCGGGTTATCAAACTTTTGTGTAATTTTAAACGCTAAACGACATGCCGTCAAAAGACTTCTTGTATTCTAAAAATATAAACATTTCATATCTTTCGGATAAGGGTAGCGACCCCCGTAGGACCCCCATTTAAAATTTGAAAAATTACCCGTGACGCTTCGGGTACGTGTAACTGTTTAAAAATAAAAATTTGATGAAATAACCCGTTTTGAAGGTTTAAAGAAAGAACAACATGCAAATGGCAAACCCCAAAAAGCCGAAATTAAGTAAATGATTATGAATAAGTATGACAAGAGAGGACGCCACCCAGTGATGGTCCTTCTCAAAAAATTCTAACATTGAAGTTTTGATAACATTACTTACACAAATTAAAAAGTTCATAAAAGAATATACACTGACTTAACTTAAATACAAAACTGAACGATTTTAAAACATTAAAAGTTATAAAGAAAAAAACAAATTGAAACAAAAAAAATCTGGTGTGAAACACTCACACAACTTTCTCTTGCCAATGCAAATAATTAATAATAAACCTAACATTATTAATAAAACATTAGAAATAAACAAAAAACTAACCTCAAAAACATAACCTTATTTTAATCATGAGTGGAAGACGCAAAATGAAAATCGAACTCAATTTGGCTTAAAAAAAACGGAAAATCACACTTTCACGCTAAACTAGGCTCTGTAGAGAAAAATTCTCTAAACAAAAGTTGTACATCTTTTAATTTTCTATAACTTTTATATATACACTTTTGTCGTAAAATGCATACTAAGACCGAAATGTTAAAAAAATCGATTTTTCTCACGTTTTCGTGAGAAAAAAAACAGAAAATCGCAAATTACCGCTAAACTAAGCGTTATACAAAAAAATGTTTGAAACAGAAGTTGTAGGTTTTTAAATTCTCTACAACTTTTATTATATAAGTTTTTGCGCTAAAATTTATATTAAAGCCGTAATCTTAAAAAAACAACGTTTTTACGTGAAAACAGCCTCACCGAGAATTTCAGCAGACATGGCGCCTACCCTATCTTGTAGAGAATCAAAAATTGAGTAAAATAGGCGATTTTAAAAAAAATCGTAGGACCAGTTTTTGAGAAAATCGCAAAAAACTGAAAAA
This sequence comes from Catonia carolina, assembly GCA_035578175.1. NCBI lineage: Eukaryota > Metazoa > Arthropoda > Insecta > Hemiptera > Achilidae > Catonia > Catonia carolina. Next base: position 11,914,803 of record JAQMRL010000010.1, read on the forward strand.
TTATACGAATAAACTAAGTTACTACTACTTCCGGTTGACCGATTTTGATGAAAATGTTCGTGTCGCGTCCGGTAGTGGTATGTAACTTAAGTTTCAAGTTTCAAGTTCGTACGATGTTCCGTTCTTGAGATATTCTGTTCACACACAGACACACACACAGACACACACACACACACACACACACACACAGACCAATCGCTAAAAACATGTTTTTTGGGTTCAGGGGGTCTGAAAACGTATAGATCCGGTGAAAACTCGATTTCGAAAAATTGACATGAAAACAATACTTTCCTTCCTATATATTCATATAGGCAAGAGAAAGTAAAAATCTGGTGTGAAACACTCACACAACTTTCTCTTGCCAATGCAAATGATTAATAATAAACCTAACATTATTAATAAAATATTAGAAATAAACAAAAACTAACCTCAAAAACATAACCTTATTTTAATCATGAGTGAATGACGCAAAATGACAATCGAACTCAGTTTGGCTTAAAAATACGGAAAATCACGCTTTCACGCTAAACTAGGCTCTGTAGAGAAAAATGCTCTAAACAAAAGTTGTACATCTTTTAATTTTCTATAACTTTTATTATATACACTTTTGTCGTAAAATGCATACTAAGACCGAAATGTTAAAAAAATCGATTTTTCTCACGTTTTCGTGAGAAAAAAAACAGATAATCGCAAATTACCGCTAAACTAAGCGTTATACAAAAAAAGTTTGAAACAGAAGTTGTAGGTTTTTAAATTCTCTACAACTTTTATTATATAAGTTTTTGCGCTAAAATTTATATTAAAGCCGTAATCTTAAAAAAACAACGTTTTTACGTGAAAATAGCCTCACCGAGAATTTCAGCAAACATGGCGCCTACCCTATCTTGTAGAGAATAAAAAATTGAGTAAAATAGGCGATTTTAAAAAAAATCGTAAGACCAGTTTTTGAGAAAATCGCAAAAAACTGAAAAATTACACGAATAAACTACTACTTCCGGTTGACCGATTTTGATGAAAATGTTCGTGTCGCGTCCGGTAGTGGTATGTAACTTAAGTTTCAAGTTTCAAGTTCGTACGATGTTCCGTTCTTGAGATATTCTGTTCACACACAGACACACAGACCAATCGCTAAAAACATGTTTTTTGGGTTCAGGGGGCTGAAAACGTATAGATCCGGTGAAAACTCGATTTCGAAAAATCGACATGAAAACAATACTTTCCTTCCTATATATTCATATAGGCAAGAGAAAGTAAAAATATAGATAGTTTGAAGCTTATTTACATTAACAGAATAAAAAGGAAATTTTTATACCTTTATAATAACTATACAATTTAGAAGAAAAATTATTTACAAATCGAAAACATGTATTCTTTTGAGGCGTCTGGTTGTCTGGCTATTTACCCGGGAGGTTAATTGCTAAAATGTTTTTATGATAATTTAGACGTCTTTGGTAACGGGTGATTCAAAAAGAGCGCCGGTTTTTAAACGGCTGGTAAATGTTTGTTTATCGGTTGGCAACATTGTTAGACCTCATTTCTATTTCGGAGAACATTCCGATTGACGATTCAGTTGTAGTTTCTCTTGTTCGCAGTGTAGTACTCTCGCAGTCTGTGTCTAACCATGGAGAAGTTTACTATTGCGCAACGAGTGTTAATCGTCAAAACATTTTACCAGAGTGAAGAGAGTTATGCGGCTACTGCCAGGCGACTTCGCGGTACTCTAGGACGTAATGAAGCACCGAATGAATCAACAGTTCGCAGGCTCATGAAAAAGTTTTTTGAGACGGGTTCAACAGTCGACCTTAAAAGTTCTGGACGTCGTCGTTCTGGCCGAACTGAGCAGAACGTTGCGTTGGTTCGTGACAGTGTAGCTGTTACCGATACCGTACGATGATTAGGGAGTTTTTGTGGCGTCATTTGGATGGAATGGACATTGACGAGTTGTGGTTTCAGCAGGATGGTGCCACCTGTCACGCTGCACGAGGAACAATGTTGTTGCTCCGTGAACGGTTCCAGGATCGCATCATTTCTCGTAATTCCGACCATCAATGGCCACCATGGTCGTGTGACTTGACGCCTTGTGACTTTCATCTTTGGGGTCATCTGAAGTCATTGGTGTATGCCAATAAACACCGAAACATCAATGACTTGAAGGAGGAAATTCGACGGGTTATCGGACAAATGGAAGTCGAAACTTGTCGTGCAGTAATATCCAATTTCATGGACAGAGTTGATGCGTGCCAGCGCAGTAGAGGAGGACACATGCATGACATCATTTTTCATACATGAAATCGGAAGGTAAGATGAACTTGTTGATGTATTTATTTTCAGTTTTTCAATAAAATAAATCTCTTAATTTGATATATCAAAACCGGCGCTCTTTTTGAATCACCCTATACATCATACTAAACCGTTGTATGAGATAACGAAAAATTTAAATATCTTTAAATATGGTGTGAAACACTCACACGACTTTCTCTTGCCAATGCAAATAATTAACAATATAACATAACATTAGTAATAAATTTACTAATAGAAATACACAAAAACATAACCTAAAAAAAACAACCTTATATTAATCATGAGTGAAAGATGCAAAATGAAATCAACCTTAGTTTGGCTTAAAAAAATAATTGGCTAATTAAGAGGAAAATCACTCTCTGACGTTAAACTAGGCTCTGTAGAGAAAAATGCTCTAAATAAAAGTTGTAGATCTTTTAATTCCCTATAAATTTGACTGTAAACACCTTTGTCGTAAATTGCATAATACGGACATCTTGAAAACCCCATTTTTTACATATTTTCATGAAAAAAAAAACAGAAAATCACTGATTACCGCTTAACTAAACGTTAGAGAAATTTTTGAAATAAAGGTTGTAGGTTTTTAAATTTTCTACCACTTTGATTTTATACACTTTTGCTTTAAAATGCATATTAAGGCCGCAATCTTAAAAAAACCCCGTTTTTACGAGAAAACAGCCTCCCCGAGAATTTCAGCAGACATGCCGCCTACCCTATTTTATAGAACATAAAAAATTTAATAATTAAGGAAATTTTTAAAAATTGTAGGAGCCATTTTTGAGAAAATCGGAAAAAAGTGAAAAATGACACGAATAAACTACTACTTCCGGTTCACCGAATTGAATGAAAATGTTCGTGTCGGATCCGGTAACAGTATCTAACTTAAATTTCAAGTTTCAAGTTCGTACGATGTTCCGTTCTTGAGATATTTTGTTCACACGCAAACACACACACACACAGACCAAAACCTAAAAACATGTTTTTTTGGTTCAGGAGGTCTAAAAACTTTAAAGATATCCGGTGAAAACTCGATTTTGAAAAATCATCATGAAAACAATAGCTACTTTCTTTCCTATATATTAATATAGACAAGACAAAGTAAAAATAATTACACGAATCAAAAATCAATAGTACAACATTGAATGAAATGTAAAAAAGACATTACGGTGAACGTCACCACCCAAAAATATATGCTACGCAGTAAACATGTTAGTTGTATTAAACGACAGTAATAATCGATTGGAAGTACAGTAACGAATCTGCATGTAAAATATATGCGTGTCAGAATACAATTAGGTGACATATTTGCGTGCAGATTTTTTGCACAATACTGTAGATTACAGAATACAGACACACGCATGTTATTTATAACCGTATGAAACGCCTACTCTCGTATATTTCTAACTAAATTATTTTCTATAATCTACTTAGTATTTTAACAGCACGTTGCAAAAACTACAATGGCACATTTTAATTACAAACTCTCTTAAAATGGAAGGGGAGTCTTTATGAATAACCAAAGGGGAGAAGTTTTGTTATAGGTTTTATTAGTCACTAAAACGTTTTTTTATTTTTACTTTCTCTTGCCTACATGAATAGATAGGAAGGAAAGTTTTGTTTTCATGTCGATTTTAACAAATACACTCTTCACCGGATCTACACGTTTTTAAACCTCCTGAATCCAAAAAACATGTTTTTAGCGATTGGTCTGTGTGTGTGTGTCTGTGTGTCCGTGTGTGAATAGAATACCTCAAGAACGGAACATCGTACGAACTTGAAACTTAAGTTACATATTACTACCGGACCCGACACGAAAAATTATCATCAAAATCTGTCAACCAGAAGCCTAGTAGTTTATTCTTAAGTAGTAGTTTATTTTAAGTAGTAGTAGTTTATTTAAGTAGTAGTTTATTCTGCAGTAGTAGTTTATTCTTAAGTGTAATTTTTCACTTTTTTGCGATTTTCTCAAAACTGGTCTTACGATTTTTTTAAAAATCGCCTGGTTTACTAAATTTTTTATGCTCTACAAGATAGGGTAGGCGCCATGTTTGCTGAAATTCTTGGTGACGCTGTTTCCACGTAATAAATTGTTTTTTTAAGATTGCGGCTTTAATATGCGTTTTAGCGCAAAAATGTGTATCACAAAAGTTTTAGAGAATTTAAAATCCTAAAACTTTTATGTTTATGTTAAACATTTTTTTGTGTAACGCTTAGTTTAGCGGTAATTAGCGATTTTATGTTTTTTTCTCACGAATAAATTTTTTAAAGATTTTGGCCTTAGTAGGGGTGACCGGGGCTGGTTGTCACAAGCTTCATAACTTAGCCGATGTCCGGCATGACGCGTTAATTGTCTCTCTAATGAACTCGGCAGCCTTTGTTTCTTTCTCTAGTGTGATTTGAGCGTGCATACTCTAGTGATATTGGTGTTATTCGAGAAAAAGCATATTTCTGCGGTACAAGTAAAATTTTCTTCTGCTACAAGCTACTGTATTTCTTGTTATTGCTAAGGTTAGTCATTATTTCGTTAATGTGATATAAAAGCCTACACTTAGGTGTATTTTCCCCACTATTGAAATCCATGCTACATAAAGAGGTTATGTTTGTAGATAAACGTTTTTACAAAATGGCGTGGCGGGGCTGGTTGTCACATATCATTCGGGGCTGGTTGTCACATGTGACAAGCAACCCCGTATCAGTTTGAAATAATACGTAGCTTTCCTCCTCATTGTTCTCATAAATTTCAGCCTGTGGACAGGACGGTTTATGGTCCATTTAAAAAGTATATGAACACTGCTTGTGACGACTGGATGGTGTCAAATCCGGGAACCGATGACAAATTTATGACATCCGATTTCAAGGGCTTATCTACTGACAATGACATCATCCAATATTCTTCCGATTTTAAGTACACTGGAATATTTCCATTTAACAGATAGATATTTACGGATAAGGATTTCGCGTCAAGCTATGTTACAGATAGGCCAAAACCAGAAGAAATAAACAAAGAAAGTGCCGAGTGAAATGCAACACGCCAAATTATTCATGTTTCATAGTCGGCAGAACTACCTGGTTGGAGTTAATCCGTTCAAGATACGTTATCTATTTCTCCAGTTGACGTTCGTCCTTTACCGAAAGCTGGAATAAGGAAAACATTGAATAACCAGAACAGGCCTAGTCGGAAAAGAGAAACGGCAATTCTTACGGATACGCCTGTGAAAAGAAGATTCAAGAAGAAAAGAAAATGAAAGATAACAAAACAAACAAGAAAGTCCAAAAAAAAACTATTTACAAAAATACAGAATAAAAGTGATGAGAGTAAAAAGAATGCGAATGAAACGTTGACTAATAAAGAGAGAGGCAAAAGTATTAAAAAAAAATCGAAAGAGCAGAAGAAAAACGCGGAGGAAAGTTCGGAAAGTGAAGATGATGACTGTTGGTGTTTGATTTGTCTTGACTCATATTCTAACAGTCGTCCTGGAGAAGAATGGGTTCAGTGTGTTGAATGCAAAGACTGGGCACATAGCCGCTGCACTAAAGGATCGAAAATATTTGTGTGTCAAAATTGTGAGAGTGATTTTTCGAATCAAGAAGACGAAAATACATGAAATATTTCAAATAAAATATCAATAATCCTAGTTTTTTAAAAATGATACATTTAAGTTTTTAATCTTTTAATTTAGTGTAATATAATGAATAAACAATAATTTCAGACTTACATACTGTATATACTTTACCAATATTGTCAAATTGTTTTAATAATTAGGAATGTTAAAATTTGATTTTCTCCATATGAAAAACATGTGACAACCAACCCCAATGTGTGTGACAACCAGCCCCTCTGTAGGGGCTGGTTGTCACAACTGAAATGTTACTTAAAAATTCAATTATTACCTACTTTGAATGATAATACGGAATTGTGGTTTTTACCTAACAAGCAAAACCCTTTGAAATTTTATTTAAAATAGTTAATAGGCCTACTTGAATTACTGAATTAAAAAAAATTAAAAAATTAATTTTTTGAAAAGTGTGACAACCAGCCCCGGGCTCCCCTATGCATTTTACGACAAAAGTGTAGTTTATAATCCAATTTATAGGAAATTAAAAGATCTAAAATTTTTATTTAAAGCATCTTTCTCGACAGCCTAGTTTAGCGTGAAAGAGTGATTTTCCGTATATTTTTAAGGCAAACTGAGGCCGATTTTCATTTTGCGTCTTTCACTCATGATTAAACTTAGGATATGTTTTTGAGGTTAGTTTTTTGTTTATTTCTAATGTTTTATTACCAATGTTAGGTTCATTGTTAATTAATTCCATAGGCAAGAGAAAGTTGCGTGTTTCACACCAGATTTTTTTCTTTTAGTGTTGTGCGAAGTGGACGTTAACTTTAGTCAGTTGTGTACGTTTCAAAACTTCATGTCATTATAAATACTCCAACATTTAGGATAATGTAAGATTTAAGATCGGTAAATAAAGTTCAACTCAGATAAACGTAAAGAATATTGTACACAATACGATACTTTTTTTACTTTCATACAATACAACAACGGAGAAACAGTAAAATAAAAAGTAAAAAAAAAATAAAAATTTCATAATTTATTTAGTCGGTTGTTTATGAATGAACGGGCGAAGGAAACGTGAAAGATAATGAAGAAACAGAAACCAATGGAAGGGGAACTCCACCGCATATGAATGAGTCATAAACAACTACGTACTGAATCAAAGAAACACTCCTACTTGAATGTGTGACAATAATACATGTTTGCAATAATAAAGAGAGTACACACCTCTTCTGAGACGTGTATGTGTTTTATCACAGTTATACGAATTTACACGCTGTATAATTTTAACACACAACACCACGTTAAGTATGAGACATGTCCTAACAACCCAACTCAATGTCAGACACACATCTGCTTATATGTAAATCGCATACTCCGTGATAAATGGCGATAGGAAATTAATGCTAATACAGTAGAACCTCGATTCGATAATTCGAGCTAATTGGGGCTGACTGTACCTCGAACTACGAAAAACTCGGAATACACGGAGAAATAGATAAATAAATACGTACAAATTTTTAATATTTTAACTAACAATAAAATGTTTAAAATATGTACAGTACCTTGAAAGTGGTGCAGTTAGGCCTACATACACTTACTAGACTTTCAAAAAACAGTCCAGTATTTTTTTGCTTCAACATAAAGCCACGTTTTTGAGCTGCACTATCACGAATATAGTTGTTTTCAACCAAACACAACCCGAATTACCCGAACCCTCGAACTATCGAGGTTCTACTGTAATCCTTTCGCGTCATCTATTTACTGGAGATTTCTACTCAAAGTATAAAAATATCCATGTTATTAATTAAGGTCATAAGCCGAAAGGCTGGTTTGAATCTGTAGAGGTTTTACAGAAGTAAAACGAGGAGTGAGGTGGTTTACCTATGCCTTCCTCACCGAATGAAAAAGTACGCTTATCAGCATGCCCAGACCCTCCGAAAAGCACCCACTCCAATCTGCAAATGACACTTTTACTTCATTCACCCCAGGGTCTGGCTGTATAATGAAATTCATTACTTTCAGAGGAGATAACTGTAAGATGTTTCAAGATTCCTTGAAACATCTTACAATAGCAGACAAGTTTGTCTGTTAAATATTTTAGGTTCAAGTAATTTTTCTTAAGTGTCAATAAATTGTTTAGACAGCATTTATTTCACTACATAACTCTGATTAGTATCTTTTACACCTCTACCTCTTCTGTTCTTAAATGATTCAGTCATTTAATTGGCTGACAATGTGATAAGAAACACAACTATTTATTTTAGCCCTGCAACGAACAGATTGAGTGTAAATAATCTGACACTCCACCTGTCGATTATGGGCAGAAAAAAATATCCATAACCACACTAAAACCTTAAACCACGCTCGATCTGTCAGTACTGAGCAACAAAAAATAGTTCTATTTCTTATCACACGTTCAGAAAATTAAATGACAATCATTTACGAACAGAAGAGGTAGCAAAATAAAATACACTAGTCAGAGTTATGTGGGTCACTATTTGCATTTTAAGCCTAAGAAAAAATACACACTATTTTTTGTTGAAAGTGGCTTTATTGCTTTTCAAAATATTCCCCTTTAAGGTTTATACACTTTTGCATGCGTTGGAACCAGTTCTCATAGCATCTTTTCCAGTCTGCGTCGGGTACCTCCAAAACATGGTTTTTGAATGCTTCAAAAGCTTCTTCTGCCGACAAAAATCGTTGTCCTCGCATTTTATCCTAGATAGTTGGGAACAAAAAGAAATCATTGGGTGCCAAATCTGGACTGTAAGGCAGAAAATCGTTAATTACCGCTAAACTAAGCGTTATACAAAAGAATGTTTGCAATGAAATTTGTACGGTTTTAAATTGTCTACAACTTTTATTATATAGTAGCTACATTTTTGCGCTAAAATGCATATTAAAACCGGAATCTTAAAAAAAACATTTTTTTACGTAAAAACAAGTCTCACCAAGAATTTCAGCAAACATGGCTCCTACCCTATCTTGTAGAGCATAAAAAATTAAGTAAAGAGGCGATTTTTAAAAAAAATTGTAGGACCAGTTTTTGAAAAAATCGCAAAAAGTGAAAAATGACACGAATAAACTACTACTTCGGTTGACCGATTTTGATGAAAATGATCGTGTCGGGTCCGGTAGTGGTATGCAACTTAAGTTTCACGTTTCAAGTTCGTACGATGTTCCGTTCTTGAGATATTTTGTATACACACACACACACACACACGCACGCTCGCACACACACACACGCACAGACCAATCGCTAAAAACATATTTTTGGGGTTCAGGGGGTCTGAAAACGTGTAGATCCGGTGACAACTCGATTTCGAAAAATCGACATGAAAACAATACTTTCCTTCCTATATATTCATACAGGCAAGAGAAAGTAAAAATTAAAAAACAAAACAAAAATCACAGTTACTTAAACGAACAGGCCTCAAAATGTGTACGATACGTATACACACACATAATTAAGGCCTTGCACGGGCTGAAATGTAACACAATGTTAACTGGACTAACTGACAAGGACATGGCGTACACAACGACGTTTTTAATTTATATGTCCTACCTACTGACAAATAAAACAGTTAACCCAACCGTAGCCAGTTGCGTAATAAACTTACGAATTTATTTATTTTTTAATAATAAATAAATTAGGCCTTCGGGCCAGCCTAGCCAGTCGTCAGCTGGTAGAAAGGCGCTATTAATTGTTAAGTAACACCGGTTGGGCAAGCGTCTTTGTATGATGACCAGTTAACAGCCATTCCAGAACAAACTCCTCTGGGGGGACAAAAAATTTAGCTCATTTTATTCTGCGTTGACCTATAATTTTACTGTTCTATAAAAATTACCATATCGAGGTTGGAAGACAAAAAGACCCCGTTTTTGCTACCGTAACAAATTTCATGCGTTTAGAGGCGTGTAACTCGATAACTATGTGACCGAAAAGTTTGAGATTTTAACACAACATAGGCAATTATATTCTTACAGCGTGTACGAAATTTCAAATTCGTACGTTATTTAAATTTTGATTAATTAATAATATTCTGAACCCTTGCTATCTCGGTAACCGCTCGATCGTTCGGCACGGGCAAACTATCGTTTTATTCAGCGTAAAAAAACTTAGTACAGATGTGTTAATAACATAAAATATTGATTGGCCAATGTTGTGGTAGAATTTTTAAAATTTAAAAAAATAGACAGAGTAATGCGGGGGATGGGCTCTACTACCCATGTTGCCAGTTTGTGTACGTGACATCCAGTCGGACGGTCTACCTGAATTGACAGACTACATTGTCAATTAAGGTAGACACTCAAATTCAAGCAAAAAAATACAATTCAACAAAAAAGTGAAAAATTACACGAATAAATTACTACTTCCGATTGACCGATTTTGATGAAAATGTTCGTGTCGGGTCCGGTAGTGGTATGTAACTTAAGTTTTAGTTTCAAGTTTGTACGCTGTTCCGTTCTTGAGATATTCTGTTCACACACACGCGCGCGCGCACACACACACAAACGCGCGCGCGCGCACACACACACACACACACACACACACAGACCAATCGCTGAAAACATGTTTTTTGGGTTCAGGGGGTATGAAAACGTGTAGATCCGGTGAAAACTCGATTTCTTAATATCGACATGAAAATAATACTTTCCTTCCTATATATATACATATAGGCAAGAGAAAGTAAAAAGGTAATACGGCACTTGTGTTATTGCGGTATACATAGACTGGGGCGACATAAAAGTAGTCACTAGAATAAACTGAGATGTGAAGACACGTGCACAGGAAAGTAATTAAACGTCAAATTAAACAGGTTAATGATTCGCTATTCACATCACATCATATCTTATAAAGACAACCCATTTAACCTATTATCACTTAACACAATAAATATACCTGGAAACAGATCAATCAATACGAATTATTTTATCATTATTACTTCTTGCGTATTTGCTGACCGAATGGAAAACATTACACATTATTTTTACAAAAATATTTAAAGTGGGACCAACTGTCCGGGAATAAAAATAAGGTTAAAGCAAAAAAAAAAAATCTGGTGTGAAACACTCACACAAATTTCTCTTGCCAATGCAAATGTTGTTTAGGTCATCAGCCAAAAAACTGGTTTGAACCTGTAGAGGTTTTACTAAGTAAAACGAGGAGTGAGGTGGTTTACAATTGCCTTCCTCACTGAAAGGAAAAGTACGCTTATCAGCATGCCAGGCCCTCTGAAAAGCACATATTTTCCACTCTGCAAATGACACATTAACTTCATTCACCACAGGCTCTGGCTGTATAATGAAATTCATTACTCTCAGAGGACATAACTCTGATTAGTGTCTTTTACACCTCTACCTCTTCTGTTCTAAAATGATTCAGTCATTTAATTGGCTGACCATGTAATAAGGAAAAGAACTATTTATTTTAGCCCAGCAACGACAGATTGAGAGTAAATAATTTGACTCTCCACCTGTCTGTTATGGGCAGCCAATGCAAATAATTAACAATATAACCTAATTTTTTTTATTACTAATTTGTGTACGTTGCAATCTGTTGAATTTTGATCAAATAAGCAACCCCATGACCCAATGAGATGAGGATAATGTGTATGACGTGTAAAAGAGGTGTAGTCTTCTACAGACCCAGGCCGACCATTCCTGAGAGAGTATAGTTAATTGAATCCCAACCATCAAACTACACCGGTAACCACTGTCTAGTATTCAAATCCGTATAAAAGTAACTATTTTTACTAGGATTTTTGAACCAGGAACCTTCGTTCAGGAACCAGGACTTTACCTCTAAACCAACCCGGTGGGTATAACCTAACATTAGTAATAAAACATTAGAAATAAACAAAAACTACCCTCAAAAAACATAACCTTATTTTAATCATGAGTGAAAGACGGAAAATGAAATCGACATCGGTCTGGCTTAAATATACGAAAAATCACTGTTTCACACTAAACTAGACTCTGTAGAGAAAAATGTTTTCAGTAAAAGTTGTAGATCTTTTAATTCCTTAAAAATTTGATTGCATACAGTTTTGTTAAATGAATTTTAAGTTGCGAAAATGTCAGTAGCTCGAGCAACCCGACAACTATAAGTAAGTAAAGTTTCATTTCCCTATCATTTACCAATCTAGTGAAAAATGTACCTAAAAATAGGGAATTTAACATTGACGGGATACAAAGTACAGTCTTCCCTTAAACATATAGAATTCATCATACTGGAAGCGTCTAATGATATCACTCAAGATTAAGTGAACAAAAAAAGTAAACAATTAAAAAATGTTTAATGATTAACTTTTAATTCAACCAAGGGGAAAGTAAACGACCGTTAATTAAATAAATAAATAGAATCTACATAAATGATCGTATTATCTACGTAAAACACACAAACAAAACCCACTTGGGTATTCGGTATCAATCCTAGAAGCACGCAATTTCAATATCTTAAGTCAACTACAGTTGGCAAACATGGGGCTACCATTACTATGTCACTGTATCGACCGGCAGCAAAACCTACATAACACCCGTATAACGTAATTTTATAGTCACTGTCGTCGATGACCCGGACGGACTCCACCACAGATAACGGCGGCTCTATTACAAGCTGCATTCCAACCACAAATTAACCCCAAAGTCTGGTTTTTTTTTTTTTTTTTTTTTTTTTTTTAACGTCCGACTGTTTTGCAAATTGCTGCTAATGCAGACGATGAAGGATGAAATGAATTTTTTGTAACGTATGAAAAAATGCCATGCCCGAGTGGGATTCGAACACAAGACCGCGTGATGAGAGGCGAGCACGTTACCAACATCGCCAACGCGGCCGGCTAAAGTCTGGTTGGTTGGCGGCAGTAAAAATGTGCAGTAAATTTAATTGTGTCGCGTCATTTCATTTCAGAAACTAAATTTTTGCCCCTTATATAGTTACGCAATATTTAATGCTGTTCTTGTTCTCTTTTAAAAAATTATACTCATCGCGTCTCGAAAAGAAAATGATAACAAACCGTTTTAGATTCACACACACGCGCGCGCGCGCACGCGCGAGCGTACACACAACCACCATTCATCCAAAATACAAAATTTAAAAAAATATTTTTCTTTAAGGTTTAAAGGGCCTAAAAACGTGTATTTCTGGGGGAAAATACGATTTCGAAAAATCTACGTGAAAACAATACCTATTTTCATCCCCTACATACAGAGCAAGCAAAAGTAAAAAAAAACTAATGTGAAACACTCTCACAACTTTCTCCTGCAAATGGAAATAACGAAAAATATAACCCATGTCTATCTAATCATGCGTAAACAATGTCAAATAAAAATAAAAATAGTATAACCTATTTTAATCATGAATGATGCAAAATTGAAATCGACTTATGTTCCACTTTATGTAAAATAAACTAAACTTTGTAGAACAAAACTGTAATTTTTTTATCCATAATGTATGTACGTTGCAATCTGTTCAATTCAGAACAATAAGCTACCCCATGACCCAATGAGATGAAGATGATGTGTATGACGTGGAAACGAGGTGTAGTCTTGTACAAACCCAAGCAGACAATTCCTGAGAGAGTATGGTTAATTGAACCCCAACCATCGAAGTACACCGGTATCCACTGTCTAGTATTCAAATCTGTAAAAAAGTACCTACAGTCCAGCCTCTCTAAGTTTGCTCCTAATGTAAACAAATAATGACGTCACTGAGCATGCGCATTATGTAAAAATGTGTACACGTTGATTAAAAAGTAACAACAAAATACTTTCAAAAGTATTTAAATACAAAATACTTTTAAAAGTATTTTTCTAAATGAAATTGTTAGGCCTACATCATATCACGACTGATGTTTTTAGTACTTTAAGTACTTATAATTTAAAAAATAGTTATCTTAATAGGAATACGACATCCATAAAGCCACGGACTCTAGCGTGCACCCTGTAGTAGCTGGTTTTGGTTTGTTGACAGTAGGAGCAAACTTAGAGCGGCTGAACTATACCTTTACTAGGATTTGAACCAGAAACCTTCGTCCCCAAAAATCAGCTGTTAAACAGCTGATTCGTGGCGACAACTTTTACTTCCACACCTATCCGGTGGGTTGTAGAATTTTAAATTTTCTACAACTTAAATTAAATACACTTTGGCGATAAATGCACACTGAGGCCGGAATCTTAAAAAATCCAGTTTTTTTACAGATTTTGAGAAAAATACAGAAACTCACTAACTGATGTTAAATAAAGCGTTGTAGAAAAAATATTTGAAATTAAATTTGTAGGTCTTTTAAGGTTGTAATCTTAAGCAATTCATTTTTTACCAAGAGAGCAATGGCCCCGCTAAGAGTTTTAGCAGACATGGCGCCTACCCTATCAAGTAGAGCATAAAAAATTTAACAAACGAGGCGAATTTTTAAAAAAATTGCAAAAAAGTGAAAAATCACATGAATAAACTACTACTTCCAGTTGACCGATTTAGATGAAAAAGTTCGTCTGGTAGCGGTACTTCACTGAAGTTAAGTTTCATTTTTTTACGAAATTCCGTTCCACACACACAGACACACACACACGCACACACACACACACACACACACGCGCGCGCGCGCGCGCAAATCGCGCACACAAACAAATCGCTGAAAACATGCTTTTCAGGTTCATGGGGGTTGAAAACATGTATACACGGTGAGAAAAATCGGTTCCGAAAATCTACATTAAAACCACACTTACCTTCCCTACAATATACTCATAAATCTACATTAAAACCACACTTACCTTCCCTACAATATTCTCATATAGGGTAAAAGTAAAAAAATATATAAATAAATAAATTTATAATTAAACTAAAAAACAATTGATTTACTAAACTAACTAAAACTAAACGGAATTATCGCACAGAATCTGTAGATGAAAATTACAGGCACTTCATTATAAAATACCGACCGAGTTAAAAGATAAAAGGTTTGTTTAGCGTTTAAAACTTTTCCGTATCAAAGACCGGTAAGAAAATTTAATACACAATATTACTAAGCAAACAACCACAATGAAAACTCTTCAAAGTAATTTTATAATAGCGTATAAATACGTACATTAAACAAAACTTTTCATCTTATATTTACAAAGTATAAACACAAAGTAACGCGTAACTTGAGTACGAATAATTGTAAAAATGAAATTAATCCTAAGTTTAAATTTACCAAATACAGACGGTACTATTCTTTTAGACGCGTTTCGCAACAAAAAAAACCGTCAAAAATTCTTAACAAAAGCAACAAAATTTCTATGATGTATAGGGTGATTCAAAAAGAGCGCCGGTTTTTAAACGGCTGGTAAATTTTTGTTTATCGGTTGGCAACATTGTTTGATTACATTTATATTTTGGAGAACATTCCGATTGACGATTCAGTTGTAGTTTCTCTTGTTCGCAGTGTAGTACTCTCGCAGTCTGTGTCTAACCATGGAGAAGTTTACTATTGCGCAACGAGTGTTAATCGTCAAAACATTTTACCAGAGTGGAGAGAGTTATGCGGCTACTGTCAGGCGACTTCGCGGTACTCTAGGGCGTAATGAAGCACCGAATGAACCAACAGTTCGCAGGCTCATGAAAAAGTTTTTTGAGACGGGTTCAACAGTCGACCTTAAAAGTTCTGGACGTCGTCGTTCTGGCCAAACTGAGCAGGACGTTGCGTTGGTTCGTGACAGTGTGGCTGTTAACCCAGCAAATTAGAGAGTTTTTGTGGCGTCATTTGGATGGAATGGACATTGACGAGTTGTGGTTTCAGCAGGATGGTGCCACCTGTCACGCTGCACGAGGAACAATTTTGTTGCTCCGTGAACGGTTCCAGGATCGCATCATTTCTCGTAATTCCGACCATCAATGGCTACCAAGGTCGTGTGACTTGACGCCTTGTGACTTTCCTCTTTGGGGTCATCTGAAGTCATTGGTGTATGCCAATAAACCCCGAAACATCAATGACTTGAAGGAGGAAATTCGACGGGTTATCGGACAAATGGAAGTCCAAACTTGTCGTGCAGTAATATCCAATTTCATGGACAGAGTTGATGCGTGCCAGCGCAGTAGAGGAGGACACATGCATGACATCATTTTTCATACATGAAATCGGAAGGAAAGATGAACTTGTTGATGTATTTATTTTCAGTTTTTCAATAAAATAAATCTCTTAATTTGATATATCAAAACCGGCGCTCTTTTTGAATCACCCTATACTTTCTTTTAAAATCCACTATAATTTTATAGTACCTCAAAATCTTAAGATTATTTTCTTTGAAGTTGCAGATGGCCCTTCTGTTAAATTCCTCATTTTTCCGCAATATACCACTCTACCAAGAATCCTTATCTTGGGAGTGGACTGACAAATTCGAAAAATGGAAAACAAATTTTGTCAACCGTTAGGACAGATTTTAGGTTTAAAAGCGAAATTCTTCTGCACTAATCACAAAAAAATGGATGCATGGTAGAGCAGATGTCAAATAAGCTTGCCGGTGTAACTGAGTGAACAGTTCGGATTGAGCCGGTCGATTTCGTGTCTAAGTACCGAACTGCCTATTAAATAACATGCGCTAAACGATGTAATTATCATATCTATTAGCGACGTTAAAAACCCACCGGGTTGGTTGGAGAGGTAAAGTCGTCGCCGCGAGTCAGATGTTCAACAGCTGATTTTCGGAGACGAAGGTTCCTGGTTCAAATCCTAGTAAAGGTAGTTACTTTTATACGGATTTAAATAATTTACTAGGCAGTGGTTACCGGTGTACTTTGATGGCTGGGGTTTAATTAACCAAAATTCTCTCCGAAATGGTAGGCCTGGGTCTTTACAAGACTACACTTCATTTACAAATTCATTTCCAATATTTTTTAACAATAAAAAATTTTTACCGCAGTTGGATTCGACCCACTTATCTTTACACGTCCAGACAAGAACATTACCATTACTCCAAACATAACAATGCAAAAAGTGGATAAAATTTACAATACTTGAATGGAAAACGGTTACAAATTTATGTATTTCTGTATTTAAGCTAAAATACAGCTTAAAGTGTATCGAAATTGATATTTTTTAAAAAGGTTTAAACATTTTCTAACGATTCCTAACTATAACAAGTCTTCATTTATTCGTGGGAAGAAAATATTAACAAAATAATGAAAATCAAAGCTATTTCCCTACGGTCCAAAGTACGTGGGACATCCGGAATAATTTCAGACCCTAACTTGGAATCTAACCCGGGACCTTTTGCTTTCCAGTATGTTTTTTAAGTATCTACTTGTAGTTGTGGAAAAAAACAGGAAATAACAAAAACCAACAATTCTTGATCATTTCATTCATAAATCATAATACAGTGTAAAATAAAACACAAAATATTTTTCTTCATTTATTTATCGTAATAAATAGAAACACATATCACCGGATATCCTAAATAAGATTTCAAAATTATTTCTTCTTAAATCCATTAAACATATAAAAAAAAACGGTTGCGCATTAGTAGTTTACAAAAACAATTTTACAATAAAAAATTGAATAATAAATAAATTTACTAAGAAAAGAGAAATCAACAAACCATTTGAAGGATTTTGGAAGAAAATGACGAAATGACCTCCACCGATTTATTTTGTAATAAGCTATTGTATTAACAATAAAATTTAATAATGTATTCCCCCCCCTAAAATTAATAGAGGCCTTTTTTACTTTCTCTTGCTTACATGAATATATAGGAAGGAAAGTATTGCTTTCATGTCGAATTTAACAAATCGAATTTTCACCGGATCTACACGTTTTCAGATCCCCTGAACCCAAAAAACATGTTTTTAGCGATTGGTCTGTGTGTGTGTATACAAAATATCTCAAGAACGGAACATCGTACGAACTTGAAACTTAAGTTACATACCACTACCTGACCCGACACGAACATTTTCATCAAAATCGGTCAACCGGAAGTAGTAGTCTATTCGTGTAATTTTTCACTTTTTTGCAATTTTCTCTAAAACTGGTCCTACGATTTTTTTTAAATCGCCTGGTTTACTAATTTTTTTGTGCTCTACTAGATAGGGTAGGCGCCATGTTTGCTGAAATTCTCGGTGAGGCGTTTTTCGCGTAAAGAAATCTTTTTTTAAGATTGCGGCGTTAATATGCATTTTAGCACAAAATTGTATACAATTAAAGAGGTAGAAAATATAAAATTCTACAACTTTAATTCTAACATTTTTTTGTATAACGCTTAGTTTAGCGGTAATTAGCGATTTTCTGTTTTTTCTCACAAAAACGTGTGAAAAATCGATTGTTTTAAGATTTCGGCCATAGTATGCATTTTATGACAAAAGTGTAAATAATCGAATTTATAGAAAATTAAAAGATCTACAACTCTTATTTATAGCATTTTTCTCCACAGAGCCTGATTTAGCGTGAAAGAGTGATTTTCCGTATTTTTAAGGCAAACTGAGGTTGATTTTCATTTTGCGTCTTTCATATATGATTAAATTAGGTTATGTTTATTGAGGTTAGTTTTTTTGTTTATTTCTAATGTTTTATTACTAATGTTAGGTTTATTGTTAATTATTTGCACTGGCAAGAGAAAGTTGTGTGAGTGTTTCACACCAGATTTTTTTATAGAAAAAAGAAACAATGCACAATATGTACGTGAAACTATTAGTTGATACGTCTGGTGTGAAAACGCTAGGGATCCGAGTTCGATGTCAGTGCAAATGTCACGATTGGTGTCGTGATCAGCGCAATTGGTTTATACGCCAGTGTTCCTGAGTTCGATGACAAACGTTATGGTTGGTGTAGCGGTCAGCGTAATTTGCTTATACGCCAAGGATCCTGAGTTCGATGTCACGGCAAATACCAAGGTTGGAGTTGGTGTAGTGATCAACGCAAATGGCTTTTACGCCGGCGATCCTGAGTTCGATGTCATGGCAAACGTCATGGTTGGTGTAGCAATCAGCGCAATTGGCTTTTACAACAGGGATTCCAAATTCGATTTAACGGCAAATATCAACAACTGGCTTCTCCACCAGGAATCCCAGTTCGAGTCCCAGTCAGATCTCGCATTTTTACTTTCTCTTGCCAATATGCATATATAGGAAGGAAAGTATTGTTTTCATGTCGATTTTTCGAAATCGAGTTTTCACCGGATCTACACGTTTTCAGACCCCCTGAACCCCAAAAACATGTTTGTAGCGACTGGTCTGTGTGTGTGTGTGTGTGTGAGCAGAATATCTTAAAAAAAGAACATCGTACGAACTTGAAACTTAAGTTACATGCCACTACCAGACCCGACACGAACATTTTCATCAAAATCGGTCAATCGAAAGTAGTAGTTTATTCGTGTAATTTTTCACTTTTTTGCGATTTTCTCAAAAACTGGTCCTACGATTTTTTTTAAAATCGCCTGGTTTACTAAATTTTTTATGCTCTACAAGATAGAGTAGGCGCCATGTTTGCTGAAATTCTTGGTGAGGGTGTTTTCTCGTAAAAACGTTGTTTTTTTAAGATTACGGCTTTAATATGCATTTTAGCGCAACAATTTATATAATAAAAATTGTAGAGAATTTAAAATCCTACAACTTTTATTTCAAACATTTTTTTGTATAACGCTTAGTTTAGCGGTAATTTGCGATTTGCTGCTTTTTTTCTCACGAAAATGTGTGAAAAATCGATTTTTTTTTTAAAGATTTCGGCCTTAGTATGCATTCTACGACAAAATTGTATATAATTAAATTTACAGGAAATTAAAAGATCTACAACCTTTATTTAAAGAATTTTTCTCTACAGAGCCTAGTTTAGCGTGAAAGAATGATTTTCCGTATTTTTAATTTATTATCTTTTTCAAAATTCTATTGAACAAATCAATTGTAAATATAATACCTGATAGAATCTCAGGAAATAAAATAAAATTATTACTATGTTTCTTGTTATTTATCTTCAACGTACGATGGTAAAGAAATAGATAGTATACAGGGTGATTCATGAAGTTCTCCCCCCACTTCTACAGCACATTGTACTAGTAAAAATAATGAAAAAATGTTATATAAACATAGGTCCGAAAACGCTTCGTTAGCGAGTTACAGCTAGCGAAAGTTTCGCCTGGATTTCAGTTCACCAGGTGAAATGAGGTCTTCCTGGAATTGTGGTAAGGTAGATTAAGGGGCAAATTCAATCATTTCTTATGGTTTTTGATCTGATAAATTGAATAAAACAGGTCCCAGATCTGTAAGTTAAATAGTTTTTAAGAAAACCAGTGTCAAATGCAAAAAATGGAGTGAAAAACTTATTTTTTCATCTTTGGGCAAAGATAACTGTGTTATTTCACCAAGAAACAGTTAAAATTTTTCAATAAAACATGTAGAAAATTTTATTCTGAACAAACCGGTGTAAATTAAGTACACAGAAAGCGAATAGATGTTTGATTAAATGAGTTTTTATTCATAAGAGTACAAAGTAAAATTAACCGGAAAAACTAAAATGAAAAAATGTGTTTTTTCACTCCATTTTTTTGCATTTGACACTGGTTTTCTCAAAAACTATTCGCTTTCTGTGTACTTTATTTACACCGGTTTGTTCAGAATAAAATTTTCTACATTTTTTATTGAAAATTTTTAACTGTTTCTTGGTGAAATAACAAAGTTATTCTTGCCCAAAGATGAAAAAATGTGATTTTCACTCCATTTTTTGCATTTGACACTGGTTTTCTCAAAAACTATTTAACTTACAGTTCTGGGACCTGTTTTATTCAATTTATCAGATCAAAAACCATAAGAAATGATTGAATTCGCCCCTTAATCTACCTTACCACAATTCCAGGAAGACCTCATTTCACCTGGTGAACTGAAATCCAGGCGAAACTTTCGCTAGCTGTAACTCGCTAACGAAGCGTTTTCGGACCTATGTTTATATAACATTTTTTCATTATTTTTACTAGTACAATGTGCTGTAGAAGTGGGGGGAGAACTTCATGAATCACCCTGTATATACTTGGAAGATCAACCGAAGATCACACTTGTAATAAGTAGAAAAGCAAAAGCCTCTTTTATTAAGCGGTTTAATCCACTTTAAAACAGACTGAAAGAATAAAGAAAACGAACTCTTCTATCCATTTTATACCTTAAGAGGAAAATATCGTTTCTTTCGTTACGTTATTATTTTTCCGCAACAACTATAACAACGATTGAGAATGTATACTCACTTCATGATCCTCGGAGCCAAAAATCACTGGACAGATTTCAGTAAAAACAATTTTCTCAACCACTTAAGGAGTTCTTTTTTTTAACTGCTAACAAACCAAAAATTGTTACAAATTTGTAAGTACTTTTTTTTACGTCTGACAATTTCTGCAAATGCAGACGGTGAGAAGGATGATATACGAAAATGAGTGATGAAACAAAGCCAGACCTGACCGGGAATCGAACCCGGGACCTCGGGGTAGAAGCCACTTGCGCTAACCACTACGCCAACGGGCCGTAAGTAGTAGGCCTACGTATTCGAATATGATCACTTGCCAATTAATATTACAATAAGGGTTTAAGTGTTTTATTCAATTTCCCATCACGTTGTGAAACATTCACACAACTTTCTCTTGGCAATGCAAATAATTAACAATAACCCTAACATTAGTAATAAAACATTGGAAATAAACAAAAAACTAACCTCAATAAACATAACCTTGTTTTAACCATGAGTGAAAGACGCAAAATGAAAATCGACCTCAGTTTAACTTAAAAATACGGAAAATCACTCTTTCACACTAAACTAGGCTAAGTAGAGAAAAATTCTTTAATTAAAAGTTGCAGATCTTTTAATTTCCTATAAATTTGATTCTATACATTTTTGTCGTAAAAATGCATACTAAGGCCGAAATCTAAAAAAAATCGAATTTTCACACGTTTTCGTGAGAAAAAACCGAAAATCGCTAATTACCGCTAAACTAAGCGTTATACAAAAAATGTTTCAAGTCAAAATTGTAGAATTTTAAATTCTCTACGACTTTTATTATATAAATTTTTGTGCTAAAATTGATATTAAAGCCGCAATCCTAAAAAAAATATTTTTATGTGAAAACAGCCTCACCAAGAATTTCAGCAAATATGGCGCCTACCCTATTTGAAAGAGCATAAAAAATTTAACAAATAAGGTAATTTTTAAAAAAATCGTAGAAGCGGTTTTTGAGAAAATGACAAGAAAGTGAAAAATGACACGAATAAACTACTACTTCCGGTTGACCGATTTTTGATGAAAATGTTCGCGTCGGGTCCGGTAGTGGTATGTAACTTCAGTTTCAAGTTTCAAGTTCGTACGATGTTCCGTTCTTGAGATATTCTGTATACACACACACACAACACACACCAATCGCTAAAAACACGTTTTTGGGTTCAGAGGGTCTGAAAACGTGTAGATCCGATGAAAACTCGATTTTGAAAAATCGACATGAAAACAAAACTTTCCTTCCTATATATTCATATAGGCAAGAGAAAGTAAAAATTACTACGAGAACACATGCCCCTTAAGAATTTCATCAGCCATGAACACTTACCCTATCTGAACTATTTCGATCAAAATGTCCAAATTTTTGGTGAATACGAAAAATTAAAAACAAGTAAAAATAAAAGAACATTTCACACGCAGCTTAAATTTCTTACTACGCTTAACTTAATTAACACCAGATAATGGACCCTGGAAAAAAAACAAACGATGGTGAAAAAGAAAGCAATTTATCAAGTAAGCCGACTTTTCAGATTTATCGACGAAACAAAACGTTCCCCACCGATGGAAACTAATAATAAAGTGATACATACATTGATTGATCATTCCAACGGAATATAAAAACCTAACACCAATAAAGGCTTATTCACTTTTTCTGTACGAATACTAATACCATTAAACAAAAATGTGGTGTGAAACACTCACACAACTTTCTCTTGCCAATGCAAATAATTAACAATAACCTAATTTTAATCGTATAATGAAAGACGCAAAATGAAAATCAACCTCAGTTTGGCTTAAAAATACGGAAAATCGCTCTTTCCCGCTAAACTTGGCTCTGTACAAAAAAATGTTATAAATAAAAGTTGTAGATCTATTAATTTCCTATAAATTTTATTATATACACTTTTGTCGTAAAATATATTCTAAGGCCGAAATCTTTAAAAAATAGATTTTTCAGACGTTTTCGTGAGAAAAAAAACAGAAAATAGCTAATTACCGCTAAACTAAGCGTTATACAAAAAAATGTTTAAAATAAAAGTTGTAGAATTTTAAATTCTCTACAACTTTTATTGCATAAATTTCTGCGCTAAAATGCATATTAAAGCCGCGATCTTGAAAAAACAATGTTTTCACGTGAAAACAGCCTCACCTAGAATTCCAGCAAACATGGCGCCTACCCTATCTTGTAGAGCATAAAAAACTAAGTAAATGAGGCGATTTTTAAAAAATCGTAGGACTAGTTTTTGAGAAAATCGCAAAAAAGTGAAAAATTACACGAATAAACTACTACTTCCGGTTGACCGATTTTGATGAAAATGTTCATGTCGGGTCCGGTAGTGGTATGTAACTTAAGTTTCAAGTTCGTACGATGTTGCGTTCTTGAGATACTCTGTTCACACACACGCAGACACACACACACACACACCAATCGCTAAAAACATGTTTTTTGGGTTCAGGAGGTCTGAAAACGTGTAGATCCAGTGAAAACTCGATTTTGAAAAATCAACATGAAAACAATACTTTCCTTCCTATATATATTCATATAGGCAAGAGAAAGTAATACACGATTGAAAAACCTAATTAAACAATCGAATGTTCGTACCAATTTTAAAGATTACAAAATCACGTTCAATTCCTTTATCAAATACTGTATTTAAATCTATGGCATCAAATTGGTGTATTTAAACATCACACAAACAAGTAGGTCCGTAATAGATATCTAAAATTGAATTAGATGTTAGTATAGTAGGTGTTGCATAACATTGTTATGAAGGTAATCTAATCGGAATATCGTAAAACTGACCTGACCATTACTTTATCACCAGGTAAGGCAATTAATAACTCATCAAAGATTAGATAAAATTTACCTACTACACAAATAACCGCTCCAGCACGTTTCGCATTTGTAAACACTGTATTTTAAAATAATGTGAACCGATATAACTTATAGAATTCTTTTTAAAATTCAATAATACAAATTTGGCAATGTTTATTATTCTCCTCCTCCTCCTCCTCCTTCCTCCAGTCATGGATTAGGCCTTCCGACCTGTTCCAACTTCTTTGCCCATCTTTTCACGGTCTACTTACATCTCTTCGTCCAGCAAATATGTAGCCTAATGTCTGCTTCGCCCGTCTATCTTCACTCATACATATTAAATGTTCCTCCCACTTCAGGCAGGTGGAGTGTTAAAATTATTTACACTCGATCTGCTAGTTCCAGGACTATAAAAAATAGTTCTGTTTCTTATCACATGGTCAGCCAATTATATGACTGGTCGGAGTTATCTCCTCTGAGAAACGTATTACATCCATCATTATACAGCCAGACCCTGTGGTGAATGAATTGAAGGTGTCATATGTAAAGTGGGAAGTAGATAATATGCTTTCTAGACGCCCTGGCATACCGTTAAGCACACTTTTCCACTCAGTGAGGAAAGCAATGGTAAACCACCATACTCCTCGTTTTATTAAGTAAAGCCTCAAGAGGTTCAAACCAGCCTTTCAGCTGATCACCTAAACAACAACCAAATAATGCACAGTTCACCCCATTTGTCCGCATTCCTCAGTCTATCCTCCCAGAAATAAAAGGGTATAATAATAATAATAAAAACAAGGTAAAAAAAATCTGGTGTGAAACACTCACACAACTTTCTCTTGCCAATGCAAATAATGACCAATATAACCTACAATTAGTAATAAAACATTAGAAATAAACAAAAAAACTAACCTCAATAAACATAACCTTATTTTAATTATAAGGGAAAGATGAAAAATGAAAATCGAACTCAATTTGGCTTAAAAATACGGAAAATAACTCTTTCACGCTAAACTAGACTCTGTAGAGAAAAATGCTTTAAATAAAAGTTGTAGATCTTTAAATTTCCTATAAATTTGATTATATACATTTTTGTCGTAAAACACATTCTAAGGCCGAAATCTTTAAAAAATAGATTTTTCACACGTTTTCGTGAGAAAAAAAACAGAAAATAGCTAATTACCGCTAAACTAAGCGTTATACAAAAAAATGTTTAAAATAAAAGTTGTAGAATTTTAAATTCTCTACAACTTTTATTGCATAAATTTCTGCGCTAAAATGCATATTAAAGCCGCAATCTTAAAGAAACAATTTCTTTACGTAAAAACAGCCTCACCAAGAATTTCAGCAAACATGGCGCCTACCTTATCTTGTAGAGCATAAAAAATTTAGTAAACCAGGCGATTTTTAAAACAATCGTAGGACCAGTTTTTGAGAAAATCGCATAAAAGTGAAAAATTACACGAATAAACTACTACTTCCGTTTGACCAATTTTGATGAAAATGTTCGTGTCGGGTCCGGTAGTGGTATATAACTTAAATTTCAAGTTTCAAGTTCGTACGATGTTCCGTTCTTGAGATATTCTGTTTACACACACACAGACCAATAGCTAAAAACATGTTTTTTGGGTTCAGGGGGTCTGAAAACGTGTAGATCCGGTGAAAACTCGATTTCTTAAAATCGACATGAAAACAATACTTTCCTTCCTATATATTCATGCAGGCAAGAGAAAGTAAAAAAACAATAGAATGTCTACTTCTTCACTAAAGACTTCTGTGATATGTGGTAAACCTGTGATGAATTACTCTGAAAAATGTGTGTGGGTAATCATAATTTTCCAAGCTAACATTTCTATTTTAATGACATAAGAAATAAACTAAACGCATCACTAAACAATAAGGCATTTCGCCTACTACAGCATTTTAAACCAGCTACTTATCTACGAGCATAAAAAAAGGAATCATGACGAATTGATGATCGATGCGCAACATATCGTCGATACAAACTGTAATAAAGATTACATTAAACAATTATTAATTCATTATCGATATTATCACAAAAGAATAAAACGCATGATTTCATTAGCAAGCAATATCGACAACTTTATTATTCTTTGTCATCAGTTTAACTTTATAAGAGCGCATACAATGTGTCTTATGTTAGTTATTTTATAGCAAAGCGCAATACTCCCGATTGTTTGCAAAATAAAAATTAAATGCCGCCCGCATTGGCGTACTTGGTAACGTGCTCGCCTCTCATCATGCGGTTTTTGGTTCGAATCCCACTCAGTGACGGCATATTTTCATACGTTACAAAAAAAAAATCATTTCATCCTTCACAGTTACAACCCAACGTCGTCGCTAATGACCACTGCACTTGATGCGACGTTAATTAAAAAATATCTGGTGTAAAACACTCACACAACTTTTTCTTGCCTATGCAAAAAATAAACAATAATCCTAACATTAGTAATAAAACATTAGAAATAAACAAAAAACTAACGTCAATAAACATAAACTAATTTTAATCATGAGTGAAAGACCCAAAATGAAAATCAACCTCAGTTTGACTTAAAAATACGGCAAATCACTCTTTCTCACTAAACTAGGCTCCGTGGAGAAAAATGTTTTCAATAAAAGTTGTAGATCTTTTAATTTTCTATAAATTTAATTATATACACTTTTGTCGTAAAATGCATACTTAGGCCGAAATCTTAAAAAAATCAATTTTTCACACATTTTCGTGAGAAAAAAAGCAGAAAATCGCAAATTACCGCTAAACTAAGCGTTATACAAAAAAATGTTTGAAATAAAAGTTGTAGGATTTTAAATTCTCTACAATTTTTATTATATAAATTGTTGCGCTAAAATGCATATTAAAGCCGTAATCTTAAAAAAACAACGTTTTTACGAGAAAACACCCTCACCAAGAATTTCAGCAAACATGGCGCCTACCCTATCTTGTAGAGAATAAAAAATTTAGTAAACCAGGCGATTTTAAAAAAAAATCGTAGGACCAGTTTTTGAGAAAATCAAAAAAAGTGAAAAATTACACGAATAAACTACTACTTCCGGTTGACCGATTTTGATGAAAATGTTCGTGTCGGGTCCGGTAGTGGTATGTAACTTAAGTTTCAAGTTCGTACAATGTTCCGTTCTTGAGATATTCTGTTCACACACACACGCACACACACACACACACACACACACACACACACACACACACACACACACAGATCAATCGCTAAAAACATGTTTTTTGGGTTCAGGGGTCTGAAAACGTATAGATCCGGTGAAAACTCGATTTTGAAAAATCGACATGAAAACAATACTTTCTCTTGCCTATATATTCATATAGGCAAGAGAAAGTAAAAAAAGCAATTATAATTATAGTTAAATAAAATAAAACAATGCCGGCCGCATTGGCGTAGTTTGTAACGTGCTCGCCTGTAATCATGCGGTCGTGGGTTCGAATCCCACTCAGGCACGGCATATTTTCATACGTTACAAAATATCATTTCATCCTCCATTGTATATACGAGGGCTGTCCAGAAAGTAACAGACGTTTTGAAATAAAAAATAAACTAAGAAAAAAACCAATTTTTATTACGTACATTTTGAAGGTTAACTCTTAGGCTATTTTTCTACGTAATCGCCAAATAAATTAAGGCATTTATCGTAACGTGGTACAAGCTTTTCAATGCCCTCTTTGTAGTAATCTGCCGCCTGAGAGTTCAACCACTGGTTTACACCGGCATGGACGAAGCGTTGAGTAGCGAGCCATCTCTTCATCGTTGGGAACAGATGATAATCGCTCGGCGCCAAATCCGGGCTGTAGGGCGGATGAATAAAAACTTCCCATCCGAAACCTTCCAGTGCTCTTGAGTACGTTTGGCCGTGTGTGAACGGGCGTTGTCGTGGAAAAACAAAACTTTCCCACTAAGTTTTCCCCGACGATTGTTTTGTATCGCGCGTCTTAATTTTCCGAGTGTTTCGCAATACCTCTCTGAATATATAGCTACATATAGGTAAGAGAAAGTAAAAACAAGTAAATAAAGTTTTATTATTTCGCAATCGGCGGCATATCAAATTGTTTTCTTTTCTTCAATTTATGACAAGTTTCAAGTTTGTACGATATTTCGTTCTTGAGATATTTGTTCTCACGCAGAAAAATTGCTGAAAACTTTTATTTTGGAATCAAGAGGGCCTGAAAAAAGTGTATATCCGATGAAAACTCGATTTTTATAAATTAATATGAATACAATACTTTTCTACCCAACACATTTACATGTAACTAAAATTGTATTACTTCACGATCGGCGGCACATCGAACTGTTTTTTTTCTTCATTTTATGACAAGTTAAAAGTTTATACGATATTTCGTTTTTGAGACATTTGTTTACACGCAAACAAATTGCTAAAAATTTGTTTTTGCAATCAGGGGGCCTGAAAACGTGTATATCCGATAAAAACTCGATCTGTATAAATTAATATGAATACAATACTTTCCTTCCCTATACATACACATAGGGGAAAAGTAAAAAAAATTTCCCGCATAACCACGCATTACGATAAGACAATTAATTTTAATTGTAAATGAGTAGTAAATTTGATAATGTTAAAATGACACGAAAAATTTTCAACGATAATAAAATGAAACATTATAGCCAGCACATAAAAATGGGCGTTTGAAACGGGAGAAGAGAAAAGAGAGTAAGAGCAGATGACCCAAATGAGCAGAGAGGAAGTAACACCACACGTTGCTTTCCATGGTCTGTAATACACACCGGGTCAAATTAGATTAAAAAACAAGCACACCAATGTAGCCTGTATGGAAATATTGTAAAAACCAGAGCATGACTTTACTGACAAAAGATCGAGTAAGCGAGTGTCACAGAGATAGTACATTAAAACAAGAGCACAAACAGAATGCTACTCGAATAAATAACACCCGATATACGAAAAAACCACCCACCGAACGTAAAAGATAACAAATTTTATTAAAACTAACGAAATTATAAAACTATCCGTACAACTTCCATTCAAAAAATGTTCCATTTAAAAAAAAATTCTCTGTATTTAAAAACAGTATTTTTTGTCATCAATCTCTCGAAAACTTACCGGGTTGGTCTAGAGGTAAAGTCGTCGCCGTGAGCCAGCTGTTCAACAGCTAATTTTCGGAGACGAAGGTTCCTGGTTCAAACCTCAGTAAAGGTACAGATATTAGATGAATAAAATCCGCGTCAAACAGAAGACAACCCACCAGGTTGGTCTAGACGTAAAGTCGTCGCCAAAATCAGCTGTTTAACAGCTGATTTTTGGAGACGAAGGTTCCTGGTTCAGATCATAGTAAAGGTAGTTACTTTTATTCGGATTTGAATGCTAGACAGTGGTTACCGGTGTACTTTGATGGTTGGTGTTTAATTAACCACACTCTCTCAGGAATGGTCGGCCTGGGTCTGTACAAGACTACACCTCATTTACACGTCATACACATCCTCATCTCATTGGGTCATGGGGTTGCTTATTGTTCTGAATTGAACAGATTGCAACGTACACAAAATTAGGAATTTAAAAAAAAACAGAAGGCGGCAGTCCGCGCGGACCCTGTGTTAGATATTGTTACATCATCCTAGTCAAATAGACAGCGGCCTACGCCGCGTACCAATCTATTCTGACTGTTGACAGGTTGTATTCAGACTGTTGGGAGGTTGTATTTTTCTACAGAGTCCGCGACGGACAGGATGGCCGATAAAGAGGAAAAATTAATTGAACTTGTTAGGGAGCACCCACATTTATATGATATGCAAGAAAATTATTACAAAAACTTGGTTAAGAAAGCACAATCATGGAGAGAAATTGCTGAAAAACTTCAACTAACCAGTAGTATTAAACACAAATTTTATTATTTTTTTGTTTATTACAGTATTTACAACAAAAAATTAGTTTTACGTTTTTACTGTCGACCTGACTGACAGAATAACCGTACATTAAAAGTGTATCAATTTATAATTAGTCATTGACTTATTAATTATTAACATTATTCATTGACTCAAAATAGTTGAAGTAATTAACAAATTGGTCTCCTACAGGGATGTCTGTTCCTGGTAGTGACTTTGGAGGTAGTATAATTTTGTTATTTACAAACTCACGATAGAAACCGGAATTTTCTAAGATGCTACTATCATTATGCCACCGCCCATAATTACATATATCAACAATAATGAAATTATAGTCGGGATAAACGAAAATTCATGAAAAATCGGTCTTCGAAAGAATTCAATTCATTGAAAAGTCGGTGAAATTCGCCTACCTCCTCTCTTTTGCAATTAATTTCTTGCATTCATTTTCTTTTTCGTTTCGACCGACTCAAAGCGAACAAAAGAAGCTCTTCTTCGTCTGAGGAACTGCTAGACAATATAAATTCAAGTTTCAAAGTTGAAAAAAAAAACAAATCACAAATTCGCCACGATTCGTTCAAGTTTTCTTTACAACTGTTCTGGTCCGTCCTGATTTGTCCGCGTTAAGTTATAGAAACTTAAAAACCTACAATTTTCATCTCAAGCATTTTTTTTCAACAGAACTTAGTTTAGAGTCAATGAGTGATTTCCGTATCTTTAAAATCCAAAGCGGTTGATTTTCATTTAGCGCAATTCACTCATGATTAAAATTACGGGTTTTTTTATTATGTAGTACAGCGGTTCCCAACCTTTTTTTTTCTCCCGTACCCCTTGGTGAATCTTTAACTAAAATTGTACCCCCAAAAATGTAACATCACTGTAAATACAATACTTCACTAAGTAGGGGCTATTTAATCACTAGCTAATCTTTAATCAATTTGCATATTTTCATATGTTTTTTATTTATTTCCAAATATTTTGCACTTAACATATGTACGTTTTATTATGTGTTCAAATTAAGATAAATTTAAACCAAGGAAAATGAAAGTTAACACAAGAATTTAAAATGGATATTTTATTGAAAACTGTACATTTCTTGTATGGTCTTAATTTTACATCAAAATACTAATGAAAGAGTTATAATAATTATAGTATTTCTAATCTAAGACAAAACAGATTGGTTTTAAACTTTGAAAAAACTCACATCGAATGCAAAATTCTTTTAAAATTTGTAAATACGAAATCTAACATGAAAATTGTGATGTATAGAAACTAAATTAGGTATTAGTCGAGGAAACGTCTTCAGAACTCTTTTTTTAGTGTGATCCTTGAGGCTGTTTTGTTGCACTTAATTGTTTGAAATCAGGTTCAAATGTAGACAAATAAAGCCTTAAATCTGGGCTTGCATTAAGCTTGTTAGTACAATAACCCAACCAAGTAACCCAGAAAAACAACGTCCGCTATTGTCCTTTATTTTCGGCGAACCCCTAACCGGTTCGTCGCGTAGTACCTCCAAGGGGTACGCATACCACGGGTTGGGAACCGAAAATGTAGTACATTGGTAAGAGAAAGTGGCGTGAGAGTTTCACACCATCTTTTTAATCAACGTAATAATGACATAAAATTTTAATTAAAAAAAAAAAAATGAAGCGACATTTAAGTTATTTAATAATATGACAAAAAAACCAGGTTGACATGAAGTAATCATGCAGAATGCTGTAATGTAAATGGAAAAAGTAGTAGTAATAGACTAAAAGGCAAAAAAACCGGAACAGCACTTTTGCATGTTTTGCATATTTTAATAGGACATCATAGTTATTACAAGAAGTAAAATCTTAATCGCGATAGAAGCCCCTTAAAAGAGTAGCGCCACGCTTTCCTCCTCTTTCCAATTATTTCACGTTTTAATGTAAAAGCAAAAGCTTCTTTTCTTCTTTGCAAGCGTACACCCAAGCTACTTTACAAAAATAAATACCTACATAAATTACATTTTAATTAAAATTCCTTACATTACTGCCAAACAGACCTATTATATTAACAAAAATAAATTGCACAAATTTTCCAAATGAAGCGATTTAAAAAAAATCTGGTGTAAAACACTCACACAACTTTCTCTTGCCAATGCAAATAATTAACAATATAACCTAATATTAGTAATAAAACTATGAAATAAACAAAAAAAAACTAACCTCAATAAACATAACCTAATTTCAATCATGAGTGAAAGACGCAAAATGAAAATCAACCTCAGTTTGGCTTAAAAATACCGAAAATCACTCTTTCACGCTAAACTAGGCTCTGTAGAGAAAAATGCTTTAAATAAAAGTTGTAGATCTTTTAATTTCCTATAAATTTGAATATAAATTTTTGTCGTAAAATGCATACTAAGGCTGAAACCTTAAAAAAATCGACTTTTCACACCGTTTTCGTGGGAAAAAAACAAAAAATCGCTAATTACCGCTAAACTACACGTTATACAAAAAAATATGTTTGTATTATATGTTGTAGGATTTTAAATTGTCTACAACGTTTATTAGTCTATATAAATTTTTGCGCTAAAAT
This sequence comes from Catonia carolina, assembly GCA_035578175.1. Taxonomy (NCBI): domain Eukaryota; kingdom Metazoa; phylum Arthropoda; class Insecta; order Hemiptera; family Achilidae; genus Catonia; species Catonia carolina. The sequence goes on from JAQMRL010000010.1 coordinate 11,947,153, forward strand.
GCATATTAAAGCCGTAAACTTAAAAAAAATATTTTTACGTGAAAACAGCCTCCCCAAGAATTTCAGCAGACATGACTGTCTTGTAGAGTATAAAAAATTTAGTAAATGAGGCGAATTAAAAAAAAATCGTAGGAGCAGTTTTTGAGAAAATCACAAAACAGTGAAAAATGACACAAATAAACAACAACTTCCGGTTGACCGATTTTGATAAAAATGTCCGTGTCGGGTCCGGTAGTGGTGTCTAACTTAAGTTTCAAGTTCGTACGATGTTCCGTTTTTGAGATATTCTGTTCACACACACATACATACACACGCAGACCAATCGCTAAAAACATGATTTTTTTGGGTTCAGGGAGTCTGAAAACGTGTAGATCCGGTGAAAACTCGATTTGGGAAAATGGACATGAAAACAATACTTTCTTCCTATATATTCATATAGGCAAGAGAAAGTGAAAACGTAAGAGCCGTTTTTCAGAAAATTGCACCAATTACCTACTACTTCCCGTTCTCCGATTTTGATGAACATGTTCGTGTTGGAACTCCTAGTGGTACCCTTACTTTTTAGTTTCAACTATGTGCGATATTCCGTTTTTGAGAAATTCTGTTTACACGCGTGCGCGCCCAATGTTGTCCAATCTAAAAACATGTATTTTGGGGTTCAAAAGTCGTGAAAACGTGTATTTCCGATGAAAACTCGATTAATAAAATCGACATGAAAACAATACTTTCCTTCCCTATATATTCATATAGACCAATAGAAAAATTTAAATTTAAAACAGAATTAGAAAGGTACAACCCGGAATACATTTTAAAGTTTTATTGACTTCTAAAATTAAATTAAAAACAAAATTAAATTAAATTTAACGACAGCAAATATAAGTTTAATCTATAAAAAGGTCAATAGTTATAAAAAGAGGTTATGTAATTATAAACTGATACATGAAATAAAAAAAAATACAATACTAATTCAAACGATTAAACAATACAATAATACAATACAGGATTTAATATCATGAATACTAATTACATGAATTAATTCCGTAATATTATGGTAATTGATTGTTGATAAATAAACAAGATGAAGTTCAACAACCTCTCGAGACAATTTTTTTTTACAAATTACATACACAGCTGATATCTACTCAAAAAATACATGATTAGAATTTGATTCACGGGGTTAATCTGTCCGTAGTTTGTTCCAATAATGAGTACGCCTGTTTACTCTTATACCTGTTTGTAACGCGCATAAGTTGACGATCGCCAGCGAGTGTATCCAATCCAATTGACGATCGCAACCGAATGATGAAAAGGAGAGACCATTACAGCGAAATAATTCAAACAGTAAAAATCTGGTGTGCAACACTCACACAACTTTCTCTTGCCAATTCAAATAATTAACAATAAACCTGTTGTTGTTTAGGTCATCAGCCGAAAGGCTGGTTTGAACCTGTAGAGGTTTTACTAAGTAAATCGAGGAGTGAGGTGGTTTACCATTGCCTTCCTCACCGAGCGGAAAAGTACACTTATCAGCATGCCGGGCCCTCTGAAAAGCACAATTTTCCACTCTGCAAATGACACCTTCACTTCATTCACCACAGGGTCTGGCTGTATAATGAAATTCATTACTTTCAGAGGAGATAACTCTGATTAGTGTATTTTACATCTCTACCTCTTCTGTTCTTAAATAATTCAGTCATTTAATTGGCTGCCCATGTGATAAGAAACAGAACTATTTATTTTAGCCCTGAAACAAACAGATTGAATGTAAATAACTTGACACTCCACCTGTCTGTTATGGGCAGAACAATAAACCTAACATTAGTAATAAAACATTAGAAATAAACAAAAAAATAACCTCAAAAAATAACATAACCTTATTTTAATCATCAGAGAAAGACGCAAAATGATAATCAACCTCAGTTTGGCTTTAAAATATGGATATAACTCTTTTACGCTAAACTAGGCTCTGTAGAGAAAAATGCTTTAAATAAAAGTTGTAGATCTCTTAATTTTCTATAAATTTAATCATATACACTTTTGCCGTAAAATGTGCTTTAAAGTACCTACTATACACTAAGGCCGAAATCTTAAAAAAATTGATTTTTCACACGTTTTCGTGAGAAAAAAAACAAAAAAAATCGCTAATTACCGCTAAACTAAGCGTTACACAAAAAAATGTTTGAAATAAAAGATGTAGGATTTTAAATTCTCTACATATTTTACTACATACATTTTTGCACTAAAATGCATATTAAAGCCGTAATCTTATAAAAACAATTTTTTTACGTGAAACAAGCCTCACCAAGAATTTCAGCAAACATAGCGCCTACCCTATCTTGTAGAGTATAAAAAATTTAGTAAACCAGGCGATTTAAACAAAAATCGTAGGACCAGTTTTTGAGAAAATCGCAATAAGTGAAAAATTACAAAAATATACTACTTCCGGTGGACCGATTTTGATGAAAATATTCGTGTCGGGTCCTGTAGTGGTATTTAACTTAAGTTTAAAGTTTCAAGTTCGTACGATGTACCGTGCTTGAGATATTCTGTTCACACACACTGACCAATCGCTGAAATATGTTTTTTGGGTTCAGGGGGTTTGAAAACGTGTAGATACGGTGAAAACTCGATTTCGAAAAATCGACATGAAAACAATACTTTCCTTCCCATATATTTATATCGGCAAGAGAAAGTAAAAAGAGTTTGCATAGATATAAAAAATTATTTACCGCGGTCGAAAAAAATTTTAAACGTCCAAAAAAACAATTATTTTTAGACTTTGTTTTGTAAAAGTTAGTCTTTTTGTGTCGTTTATCGTTTAATTCATTCAACCCTTTGGTTAAGTGAAAAAGTATGTAAGAGTACTACTAAATGTTTCATGATTGTTTAGTCGTGAACGGGATGTACTCCACTGAAGATGATGCAAATCATCGAAAAGTGCTTTTATGAAAGTGACGTATTATAAAATACCAAATAAATAATTTTAAAAAGTGCTTTTATGCAAACTGTCAAACACGGTTGACAATCAGTATTATAGAGTGATCATCAAAGTTTGTTTTTAGTTTCTCTTGCCCTATAAGAATGTGTTGTTTACGTCATCACTGAAAAGCTGCTTTGAACCCAAAAAGGTTTTACTAAGTAAAACGAGAAGTGAGGTGATTTACAATTGCCTTCCTCACCGAGTGGAAAAGTGCACTTATCAGCATGCCGGGCCCTCTGAAAAGCATATATTTTCCTCTATGCAAATGACACCTTCACTTCATTCACCACAGGGTCTGGCTGTATAATGAAATTCATTACTTACAGAGGAGATAACTTGGATTAGTGTCTTTTACACCTCTACCTATTCTGTTCTTAAATGATTCAGTCAATTATTTGGCTGACCATGTGATAAGAAACAGAACTATTTATTTTAAAAAAATGATATGATCCAAAGATTAAATTGAAAAAATGTCAGTAGCTCGAGAAGAAACCCGACATCTATAGTGTGTAAAGTTTAATTTTCCTATCTTTTGCCAATCCAATGAAAAATGTACCTAAAAATAGCAAATATAACATTGGCGGGATACAAAGTACAGTCTCCCCTTAAAATACTTAAAATGACTAAATACGTCATTTTATTTCGCACAAAGGTAAGAGAACCTTGCCGTCGGGTAAGATCCGCACTCATCGCTTCTGATAACAACATAACGCCTATGATGATTTATCAAACTGCTATGTACATTACACAAAGCAAAAATTTTCTAACAGTTAGTAATTAAATCCATTAAAACAACCAATATCACTGCTATAATGACAGAACAATAATAATATTATTATTAGTGTTCAAGACGCACCGGGTTGGTCTAGAGGCAAAATCGTCGCCAAAATCAGCTGTTTAACAGCTGATTTTCGGAGAGGAAGATTCCTGGTTTAAATCCTAGTAAAGGTAGTTTTACTTTTATACGGATTTGAATACTAGACAGTGGTTACCGGTGTACTTTGATGGTTGGGTTTCAATTAACCATACTCTCTCAGGAAATGTCGGCCTGAGTTTGTACAAGACTATACACCTAATTTACACGTCATACATATCATCCTCATCTCACCGGGTTGGTCTAGAGGTAAAATCGACGCCAAATTCAGCTGTTTAACAGCTGACTTTCGGAGATGAAGGCTCCTGTTTCAAATCCTAGTAAAGGTAGTTTTACTTTTATACGGATTTGAATACTAGACAGTGGTTACCGGTGTACTTTGATGGTTGGGGTTCAATTAATCATACTCTCTCAGGAAATGTCGGCCTGAGTTTGTACAAGACTATACACCTCATTAACACGTCATATATATCATCCTCATCTCATTGGGTCATCGGGTTGCTTATTGTTCTCAACTGAACAGATTGCAACGTACACATATAAGGAATTAAAAAAAAACAGTGTTTAAAGAACTCACTTTAAAGTTTAATATTTGCACACACATTTTTATATATTGTTAATAATTATGTCTGCCCATAACAAACAGGTGGAGTGTCAGATTATTTACAATCAATCTGTTCGTTGCAGGGCTAAAATAAACAGTTCTGTTTCTTATCACATGGTCAGCCAATTAAATGACTGAATCATTTAAGAACAGAAGAGGTAGAGGTGTAAAAAACACTATTTAGAGTTACCTCCTCTGAAAGTAATGAATTTCACTATACAGCCAGACCCTGTGGTGAATGAAGTGAAGGTATAATTTTCATAGAGGAAAATATGTGCTTTTCAGAGGGCCCGGCAAGCTGATAAGCATACTTTTCCACTCAGTGAGGAAGGCAATGGTAAACCACCTCACTCCTTGTTTTACTTAGTATAACCTCTACAGGTTCAAACCAGCCTTCCGGCTGATGACCTAAACAACAATAATTATGTATAACAAATAATATAACGTTCGCATAAGTTCGGGCCAATTACTGACAACACGCAGACACTAATTTCTTTCTTGGGGAATTTTTTTGCATCCAGGAGAAGTCTCCTGGACATAAGACATGTCAGTTATAACACCTAAAATCTGAAACGATGTTCCATTCTTGAGATATTCTGCACACACACACACGCGCGCGCGCACACATACACACAGACCAATCGCTAAAAAAATGTTTTTTGGGTTTAGGGGGTCTGAAAACGTGTAGATCCGGTGAAAACTCGAATTAAAAAAATCGACATGAAAACAAAACTTTCATTACTACATATTCATATAGGAAAGAGAAAGTAAAAATCCAAACAGCTTAAGTTGGTTAAAGATCAAGACACAAGATTCGTCGAAAAACCTCGAGAACCGTCATCAATGAGTTGTACAGACAAAATCAGACAGATCAGATCCCAAAATGTAAATAATTATTGGGAAAAGCGTAAAAATCTTAAAACCAAACCAAGAAGGATTTCTAAATTTGTTTCAAGTGGTTCAATGAAGCCGTAAAACCAAAACAAAAAAAAAGTAGCATAACGTTTTGTTGTTATTGTTTAGGTCATCAGCCAAAAGGCTGGGTTGAACCCGTAGAGGTTTTACTAAGTAAAACGAGGAGCGCGGTGGTTTACCATTGCCTTCCTCACTGAGTGGAAAAGTATGCTTATCAGCATGCCGGGCCCTCTGTGACAAGCACATATTTTCCATTCTGCAAATGACACCTTCACTTCATTAACCACAGAGTCCGGCTTTATAGTGAAATTTATTACTTTCAGATAGAGATAACTCTAAATAGTGTCTTTAACACCTCTACCTCTTCTGTTCTTAAATGATTCAGTCAATTAATTGGCTGACCATGTTATAAGAAACTGAACAATTTATTTTAGCCCTGCAACGAAAAGATTGAGTGCAAATAATCTGACACTCCGCCTGTTTATTATGGGCAGCATAACGTTTTAGTGTGGGTATAAGCGCAGTAGTCGGACAATTGTATTGATTTGTAATGTTGTGAATACTCAAGAGAACTGTGAATAAATAGAATTTTAATTAAAATAAAACGCTTTGATCGTTCATATTTTGACATCTGTTTAATCTATAAATAAATGAAATGATGAAATGTTGCACTCTATTGACAGATACGTTCCTAACTAAAGTTCTACCGCATCAAATGAATGTTAGACATTTCTCAAATGTACATTTTAGAAGCACTTCACTTCAAGATTAGTATTTGAATATTAGTTACTATATGTACATTTAAATGTAAATACATTTATTTTTACATTAAATTGTTCGTTTTTAGTTTCTTTTACCTTATATGAATAGGCCCTATAACATAAGGAAGGAAAATACTTGAAAATTGTTTTTATTCGATTTTTCGAAATCGAGGTTCCACCGGAAATACACGTTTTCAAACCCCCTGAGTACAAAAAACAAAAAAACACGTTTTATAGGGATTGTTCTCCCTCCTACCTCTTACCCACAACGAACACACATTAGGGTAAAAAAAAATTAATAGTAATTATTGAGCGTCAATAAATATTGTTATAGATTTCAAGGAAGTGGTTGTCTTATATTTATTACTAGCATGCCCCGTCGCGGATTTGCACGCGAAAAATGGTACCTGCTAAATCGTAACGACTCTTCATTTTTGTGTACGACATATTCAAGCTGTCTAAATAAAATATCAAAGCAATTGATCACTCACCAATTAAAAGAAAATTAAAAAAAATTAAAGAAACACGTAACTTTACTTTTATAAAATACTTAACAATACAAAATCGTATCTACACAATAAAATACAATGTGGAGCCCACTGTTGAGTGGTGATCTCCTCTAAGTCTTAAAGCGCATTTTATTTCATTTCTTAATCATCTCATTCACTCGCTGTTTTTATGTAGACTACAGTTGTGAATTTTCCTAATAAAGTCAAAAAAATAAAAAATAAAATACAATAAAATTATCATGTGATGTTGTCACCAGCTGATCCTTAGCACCACGTCACTATTTGCTAAATCATAAGACTTTATTTGCCTTGAAATGCATACTTTTTTTATTCCTTATTTGTGTACGTTGCAATCTGCAATTTAGATCAATAAGCAACCCCATGACCCAATGAGATGAGGATGATGTGTATGACGTGTAAATGAGGTGTAGTCTTCAACAGACTCAGGTCGACCATTCCTGAGAGAGTATGGTTAATTAAACCCCAACCATCAAAGTACGCCGGTAACCACTGTCTAGAATTCAAATCCGTATAAAAGTAACTACCTTTACTAGGATTTGAACCAGGAACCTTCGTCTCCGAAAATCAGCTGTTAAACAGCTGATTTTGGCGACGACTTTACCTCTAGACCAACCCGGTGGGTCAAGACTTTATTTAAGATAAATCTTTATTTGAATCACATTTGGTTTAAAAGCAGCAGCTTATCTAACCTCATAAAAGCCTTAAACATTATTTTCAACCCTTTAGGGCTAACTTTTTAAGGATTCAATAGCCTAAAACCTGCACCGGCATCATAGTTACAACATAAAAAAACTGCATGAAAATTGGTTCAGTAATTTAGGAGATAAAGGGGAACATACACACAAACATCGAATTTTATATTATATAGATTATAATTATAATAAAAATTTATTTCCATAGACATTCTTTCAAAAAGCTGTAATGCATTTACAACTACACCCAGTATACGACGAGGTGGGGGAAATTGACTTACCCAACTATGGCTAAAAGCAATGTCCTAAGGCAGGTATTTTCTTTTTTTATTTAGTAACGCAGTACAAGAGCGATTTAAAACTATACTAGGACAAACTTATAACAAAGACATTTAAAAAATACACACAATTAAAAAATAACACTCTAAAAGTCTAATAAATCCAATCGGTACACAATACATGGCTTTAAAATTACGCCATTATTCAAAATTATACAATTTTCAAAAAAAAACTGAACATAACTCTTAATCTATACCCAGACCCCGTACGAACCCAAGCTTAGGTGTTACAATAACATTAGGATACGTCATATTTATACGGGAATTGAATTCAGGACTTCAAATTTAAGCGCACAACTAATTGAGCTACCATGAAGCTAATTTATATTGTTACTCCCAATTAATTCAAATATTTTCCCACTAAAAACAATCAGGATACAATTAAAACCAATTTATTCACGTAAATATTTAAGAAACTATATATTTCTTTAGTTTGCTATAAAATAAATTTAACCGGTCATTTTATTACCAAGGAGGAAAAGACAGCATTGATTTCGTTTTTATGAACACTTATACTAGTACGCTGTCATTAAACATCTCGGTTGTTTGTGTGCGTTAGAGGGGGGGGGATATACGACTTACCGTTTCTACAGCTGGAAACAAAACTACTTTATTGATCTACCTTACCTCGAAGTAACCACGAAGGGGTAGAAGCCCATTTAAAATTAAAATCTTCAGCCTGCACATTTTTACTATCACAAAACATATAAATTTAAGATTGCTCAAGGCACGTATCTTTATCTTAATCGATTTGTACAATTTCTTTCTGCCCATAACAGAGAGGTGAAGTGTCAAAATATTTACACTCAATCTGTTCGTTGCAGGGCTAAAATAAATAGTTCTGTTTCTTATCACATGGTCAGCCAATTAAATGACTGAATCATTTAAGAACAGAAGAGGTACAGGTGTAAAAGACACTAATCACAGTTATCTCCTCAGAAAGTAATGAATTTCATTATACAGCCAGAAGGTGAAGGTGTCATTTGCAGAGTGGAAAATATGTGCTTTTCAGAGGGCCCGGATAAGCGCACTTTTCCACTCAGTGAGGAAGGAAAAGGCAAACCACCTCACTCCTTGTTTTACTTAAAAAATAAAGCTTCTAGAGGTTCAAATCATCCTTTCGGCTGATGAAAAACAAACAACAACTATTTCTTTGGTATAGAACAGCATTAACGGTTAGTCCCCACACCATGCTAAAACAATACAAATCTGGTGTCAATTATTAACACGACTTCCTCTTGCCAGTGTAATTAATGCATAAAATAACCTATGGTTAAACATGAACGAATAACGCAAAATGAAAATCAACCTCGGTTAAGACTTAAAAATACGGTAATCGCTAATCGACGCTAAACTAAGCTCTGTAGAAGAAAAATGTTTGAAAAGTAGTAAAGTTGTAGGTTTATTCAAATTTCCTACAACTTAAAAATTACAAACACTAAAATACACATTATGGCCACATTTAAAAAAAAAATATATTTTTTGCCACGCAGTACTGGCGCACAAAAATTTCAACAGACATGGCGTTTACCCTAGTTTGTAAAGCATAACAAATATAGTAAATGAGGCGATTTTTTTTAAAAACTCGTAGGACCAGTTTCGAGAAAATAACAAAAAATATCTGGTGTGAAACATTCATACGACTTTCTCTTGCCAACGCAAATAATAAACAATAAACCTAACATTAGTAATAACACATTAGAAATAATCAAAATTTAACCTCAGTAAACCTTACTTCCCACAATATTAATCAATATTAATCAATATTAATCATGAGTGAAAGACGCAAAATAAAAATCAACCTGAGTTTGGATTAAAAATACGGAAAATCACTCTTTTACTCTAAACTAGGCTCTGTAGAGAAAAATGCTCTGAATGGAAGTTGTAGATCTTTCAATTTCCTATAAATTTGGTTATTTATACAGTTTTGTCGCAAAATGCATACTAAGGCCGAAATCTTTAAAAAAACGATTATCACATGTTTTCGTGAGAAAATCGCTGATTACCGCTAAAATAAACGTTATACAAAATAATATTCAAAATAAAAATTGTACGATTTTTAATTATCCACAACATTTATTACATACATTTTTGCACTAAAATGCATATTAAAGCCGCTATCTGAAAATAAAACAATTTTTTTACGTGAAAACAGCCTTCCTAAGAATTTCAGCAAACACGGCGCCTATCCTTTCTTGTAGAGCATAAAAAATTTAGTAAAGATGCGATTTTTAAAAAAAATTGTAGGACCAGTTTTTGAGAAAATCGCAAAAAGTGAAAAATGACACGAATAAACTACTACTTCCGGTTGACCGATTTTGATGAAAATGTTCGTATCTGGTCCGGTAGTGGTATATAACTTAAGTTTCAAGTTTCAAGTCCATACGATGTTCCGTTCTTCAGATATTTTGTTCACACACACACACGCACGCACCCACACACACCAATTGCTGAAACCATGTTTTTTGGGGTTCAGGTGGCGTGAAAACGTGTATTTCCGTTAAAAACTCAATTTTAAAAAATTAACATGAAAACAATATATTTTTACGAAAAGAAACGGGCCAAAAGAAAGTAAAATTAAAATTTTACGACAGTTATTTAAAATTCCCTTCCGTTTTTTCTTTGTAATTTAACTTTTTCTCTTTTGCGACTTTTACGTGTTTGAGTTAACAGAGAAGAATTTGATGCGATGGAATGTTGCTCTAAGTTGCCCACTGAATACAAAGGTTAGAAAATTTGACGTCATCAACATTTCCTCCAACCCGTCTCCTGTTTCTTGAATAATTTCACCATCGATTTTATGAAGGAAACATTCTTTCGTATCCAAGTTTATCCGATCCGTTATATCTTCAAAACGATTTTTGGAAAGAACGGAAAAGTCGTTACTGTACAGTAAAAGCGAGCCGTCGTCCAAACATCTTACTATATACTGTCTGTCTGTTACTTGATGGCCCCTTGCAGAGGAGAGCAATATGCGGATTGTAAAACCATTTCAGAAAACATATCTAATTTTTTTAGGTCACTGAAACTTTTTGGAAATGACGTATTTTTATAAAACAAAGTATTTCGCATGATTTTTGTTGTATAAAATTATTTCGAAAATCACACGCTTAATGAGATAATGTATTATAATTTAATAAAAGTTTTGTTTTTGAAGAAAAACCCGTACTTTTTCAAATACATCGTCATTTTTCAACAACTATTCCACGAATTAACGTAAAATTTGGCAGGTTTATTCTGTAATAATTATGAAAAACGATGATGCAATAAAATTTAACAAAAAAACAATACTTTTTAAGTTACAAGGTATTTTCATAAATAAATTTTGTAAAATCGCGAAACACGATATAAGAAAGTCAGCATGCGAGAAACTTTTCTGTCTTTAAAGATAACTGTACACTGTAAGCGAATGAAATGAAGAGAAAATTTTGAATTAATTTTTAGTGAACTTTGTTTTATAAAAATACGTCATTTCCGAAAAGTTTCAGTGACCTAAAAAAAATTAGATATGTTTTCTTTAATGGTTTTACAATCCGCATAACAGATATCTGCCCATAACAGACAGGTGGAGTGTCAAATTATTTACACTCAATCTGTTCGTTGCAGGGCTAAAATAAATAGTTCTGTTTCTTATCACAAGGTCAGCCAATTAAATGACTGAATCGTTTAGGAACAGAAGAGGTAGAGGTGTAAAAGACACTAGTCAGAGTTATCTTCTCTGAAAGTAATGAATTTCACTATACAGCCAGACCCTGTGGTGAATGAAGTGAAGTTGTCATTTACAGAGTGGAAAATATGTGCTTTTCAGAGGGCCCGGCATGCTGATAAGCGTACTTTTTCACTCAGTGAGGAAGGCAATGGTAAACCACTTCACTCCTCGTTTTACTTAGTAAAACCTCTAGAGGTTCAAACCAGCCTTTCGGCTGTTGACCTAAACAACAACAATCCGCATATTGCTCCCCTCTACGAGGGGCCATCAAGTTACAGACGAACAGTAGCAACACTAAAAGATCTATTCCCCAGACGCAAGTTTACTACCTGCTAGTACTAGCAGGACCTACTACCACATCAATGAATGTTCTCACGGAGCTAGTTAATTATTTCCAGCGCTCTGAAAACATGTTTGAGTTGTGTTGTGTATTGCGGTACAAAGTACAGATTACTAGCAACTAGCAACGTTTACAAACGTTCACACCGAGCTAGTTTACTAGCGCTAGTAAACCTAGTAAGAGGTCACGTGACCTTTTCTCCCTTACTAGCGCTAGTTGTTCGTTACCACGACGCTAGTACTTGTTGCTAGTCAACTACCGTCGCGCGTTGTGGGAATACACCTTAATAAAATTACTTGAATCTACTTCCGGTTGATTTAATACTCAGAATTATAATACGAAAATGTATGTACGGTGCAGTCACTTTTGACTTACGGGATTGTGGGGTGCTTCCTATTATTTGAGACGACCCCGGTTAAAAGTAAATTCATTTTCAAAGTTTATAAGTAGGAAACCTGGCCGCAGGTGGAGTGTTAAATTTTTTCATCAAAATATCCTAGTTCAACAAAGGGCGATTTTCATTATTTAGCCTACATTGGCAACAGAACAGCCGGACGTAAAAACAAAATAATAAAAAAAAACATTGGTAAGAGAAAGACGTGTGAGTGTTTCACAAAATATGTTTCCAAGCATACTAAAAGCAAAAAGTTTACATTAAAAAAATTAGACGCACATATTAAATTAAAATTTATAGAAAAGAAACCTTTCATATTTTAACACATAATAGTATTGGGTATAATATTTTTCATCTTGTTGGAAGTAAAAATATTGTTCCTTTCAAAGAAATTTATTAATTTAAGTAGTAAATTAAAAAAAAATAAAATAAAAAATTGGATGATAGACGGAAAAATATGATGAAAAATGAAATCAAATAAAAATCCTTTTTTAGATAGCAATACACAAGTACCTAATACGAAGAATAAAATTTCAATGAAAACTATAAAATCCCGTTATCAAAATATGGCACACATCTTCCTCAACTTCAATGAAGACAAGAAAAGACGAACTGAAAAGCAGATGAGATAGATGGAAAAAAAGGTTGGAAAGCACGATGAAACATCAGCGAGGTGGAAACTGAATTTGAAAAGGAGTGAAATAGGGAAAATGTTGATTTAAATGTACTACGAGAACGAGTGAACGTATTGATCCCTGGTAATGCATTCTCTAGCATAGTAGAAAGGGAAAATCAGTAACGGTTCAAAAAAAACCGTACATCTTCAAATTTACTCGTCGCATTCTAGCCATAAAATGATGACATTTTTTTTCTACAATCGTATGAATACTACGATGAATATGTTTCCACATTTTCCTTTCTTAGTACGAGTGTAAAATTATCGCAATTTTTACTTTCTCTTGCCTATATGAATATATAGGAAGGAAAGTATTGTTTTCATGTCGATTTTAAGAAATCGAATTAACACCGGATCTACACGTTTTCAGACCCCCTGAACCCAAAACATATAGTGACACTTATCGCTAAGGTCCGTTTCGGGATCTAGATAATTAAATAATTAAAACACTTACGTTTAAAATTACAAGTATTTATTACAACTAAATGATTTACAAAATAAATAATAAACTAGTTACAATGAAGTAATACAATAAATAACTTAAATAATTTACTTATCCGTTTTTTGCGCATTGTATCTGTTACAGGTTCAATGTCTCTGTAAACTTCTCTGTCAGGTAAAACCAGCCAGATACGATCTCAAAACACTCGTTTTCCAATGCAGGTTCTTAGCATCCTTCTTTCCAGCATCTGAACTTTTCGAATCCTGTTTCTCTTAGTCAGCCCCGTTAGGGTTTCGCTGCAATAAGTGACCTCTGGTTGCACAACAGTTCTAAAATGCCGTATTTTAGTGCCGGTGGACAAAGACCTTTTGTTGTAGGTATCTTGGGTGCATTTCTGAGCTTTAAGGAACTTGTTGATACGTTCCCTCCATGCAGAACTTTCGTTTCCGTTATGGTTTATGGTTTCTCCGAGATACTTAAAGTTTTCTACGATTTCTACCTAGTTGTCATTCACTTGTAAATATCTCCGTTATTACGTATAAAAATGAAAAACTTTACATAATCAAACTTATTTGTCTTAAACGTTTCGTAATTTTTGATTATGTATAAGTTTTTGATAAATTGACTTTTAACGGATATATTCGCAGTTTTTTGTTTACCTCTCCCTCTGAACTCCCCAATTTCTTTGTGATGTTACAAAAATTTATTGCCTATTTTCATTTTGATAATGTCCAGAACCGAAATTCATTGAATTTGGATCAGCGGTTCTTGCGTCATGCCGTAACATACAAACAGACAAAAATTAAGCTGAATTTATTTTCGGTGATTACTTGGTAGATTAAACAAAATTTGGGGCATTTAGAAAAATTGTACAGACAAAATGATATTTTATTTATAGGCTATAGATGGAATATTAACACTGGCCAAGAATAACAAAACTAATTAAAAACAAATAAAACTGTATTACTCACTTAAAACAAAAATCAAAATAAAAAACAACGGAATAACCGAAAAATGTTCAACGAGGCAGTTAAATTGAAATAGAATATATTAAGCGACGATCTGTTAAAACACCCCACGCGCAGGTAAAAATTACAAACAATTAGCCAAAGGTTATTTGCGTATTTCTTATAATTTGGTACAATGTTATTAGTGAAAGCTATAAATAAGTTAAACCACCACAAATGTACAACAATGTACAAACAAGATATTCGTCAGTTCATTCATCTATTTTTTTCGTGAGGAGTAAAAGTACAAAGTTGGCAACATTCACGGTATCTCTTCAGTATAAAAAAAAACAAGGACACCTTCAACTGCGTGGTAATAATTACTAAAGCGAAACGAATCAGTTCATCACAATGTACTACAAAATTCATTGATAAATATAAATCGAGATTTATTTAATAAAAACGACGGTTGTTTTAATCCGTTTAAGTTTTCAAAGGGAAAACACCCGGAAGCATTTGCGCGTCGTTGATTCCTAAAAATTGCAATCATTCGATTATATTTTTTGTTAATTGATTAAATTCGCAGGAAATAATAGCACTTTACAATCAAACCGTTAACAGTTGAACGATTGAACAATTTTATTTTGACACAAACTGAAAAGTTTGAAATTGTACGATTCACTTTTACATTTACATCCATTTCAATTTATAATGGCAAAATGAAAGAACGCATTTTCAAGTTTTTTGGCACTCGTAAAATCTGTCATTAGGCTGTTAATGTTTTTAGGATTTATAGTACACTTAGGCTGTTAACGCTGCTAGCACTATGGAGCGACTATCACTTCCCTTCGAGGTGCTTCCTCCACCACTAAACAGAACAGCTCAGTGCCACAGAGTGTTGGTGGGAGAGCTTCTAGCTAGAACAAATGACCTGTAAAGGAGTAAAACACACTAGTCAAAAGTTATCTCCTCTGAAAATAATAAATTTCATTATACAGCCAGACCCTGTGGTGAATTAAGTGACAGGTGTCATTTCCGGGGTGAAAAGTAGATGCTTTTCGGAGGAGCTGGCATGGTGAAAAGCATACTTTTCCACTTAGTGAAAAAGACAATTGTAAACAACCTCACTCCTTGTTTCACTTAGTAAAGCCTCTAGAGTTTCAAACTAGCCTTTCGGCAGTTAAACCTAAACAACACGTGATAATGGTTTTCATGAAATTGCAAACATAAAAAATTCCGTTTCTACATGAAATAAAGAACAAAATTATGCACAATTTAAGCTGCGAAAATTTAAATAAAAAAATTAACAATGAATTGCTTTATTTATTAATAGCATCAACAAAATATTAAACCTTTTTGGCTGATGACCAAAACAACAATAAGAGGAAATTTCACGAAGAAGAAGAAATATTAAGTTTTTTACTTTCTCTTACCTATATGAATATATAGGAAGGAAAGTATTGTTTTCATGTCGATTTTTCGAAATCGAGTTTTCACCGGATCTATACGTTTTCAGACCCCCTGAACCCAAAAAACATGTTTTTAGCGATTGGTCTGTGTGTGTGTGTGTGTGTGTGTGTGTGTGTGTGTGTGTGTGTGTGTGTGTGTGTGTGTGTGTGTGTGTGTATACAAAATATCTCAAGAACGGAACATCGTACGAACTTGAAACTTGAAACTTAAGTTACATACCACTACCGGACCCGACACGAACATTTTCATCAAAATCGGTCAACCGGAAGTAGTAGTTTATTCGTATAATTTTTCACTTTTTTGCGATTTTCTCAAAAACTGGTCCTACGATTTTTTTAAAAATCGCCTGGTTTACTACATTTTTTATGCTCTACAAGATAGGGTAGGCGCCATGTTTGCTGAAATTCTGCGTGAGGCTGTTTTCACGTAAAAACATTTTCTTTTTAAGATTGCGGCGTTAATATGCATTTTAGCGCAAAACGTTATAAAACCAAAATTGTAGAGAATGTAAAATTCTACAACTTTTATTTCAAACATTTTTTTTGTATAACGCTTAGTTTAGCAGTAATTAGCGATTTTCTGTTTTTTTTCTCACGAAAACGTGTGAAAATTCGATTTTTTTAAGATTTCAGCCTTAGAATGCATTTTACGACAAAAGTGTATATAATAAAATTTATAGGAAATTAAAAGTTCTACAACTTTTGTTTAAAGCATTTTTCTCTACAGAGCCTAGTTGAGCGTGAAAGATTGAATTTCCGTATTTTTAGGCCAAACTGAGGTTGATTTTTCATTTTGCGTGTTTCTCTCATGATTGAAATAAGGTTATGATTTTGAGGTTAGTTTTTTATTTATTTCTAATGTTTTATTACTATTGTAAGGTTTATTATTAATTATTTGCATTGGCAAGAGAAAGTTGTGTGAGTGTTTCACAACAGATTTTTTTTTTATTTGTTGGCGTATTCGGAGATTCAGCAGTTTTACAGATTTTAAGTTAAATTAATTCAGAACTCACATAACATTAGCTACAAAATACGATTCAAATTTTATCGAATCATGACTAACTCGATCTGCAAACATTAATTTATAGCTTTCAAAAGTTAAACACAATTATAAAGTTACAATGATGTAGCCGATACGTAGATTGACCGCAGTCATGTAATACTGAAACATTACATAAATTGACAGTGAACAAGAGTGAAGACACAAAACCACAGAAAATTAATTTTATAATTCTAATCACGCGCATTTACCAAACCGCAGTGAAGTTACAATAAATTAAAATCAAAATCATGCCCACCGGGTTGGTCTAGAGGTAAAGTCGTCGCCAAAATCAGCTGTTTAACAGCTGATTTTCGGAGACGAAGGTTCCTGGTTCAAATCCTAGTAAAGGTAGTTACTTTTATACGGATTTGAATACTAGACAGTGGTTGCCGGTGTACTTTGATGGTTGGGGTTCAATTAACCATACTCTCTCAGGAATGGTCGGCCTGAGTCTGTACAAGACTACACCTCATTTACACGTCATACATATCATCCTCATCTCATTGGGTCATGGGGTTGCTTATTGTTCTGAATTGAACAGATTGCAACGTACACACATTAGGAATTTAAAAAAAAAATAAATAAAATCATGCTTAATATCGTTACCAGAGATTTTAAATCAGTACAGAGCGACTTAAACATAACTACCGTTAATACAGAAATTATTCCGAAAACGCGATTTATAATACGAGTAACCTGAATACTGGTTGGTCTGTGCGATGGATTTCCTATTTATATTATCTCAGATGGTTTTTGTTATTTTAGTAACAGGTCGGTGGAGTGTTAAATTATTTGCACTCGATCTGCTAGTTCCAAGGCTACAAACAAAATAGATGTTTCTTAAAAAAAGTTAATAATAATCATCATTCCAGCCTGATTTTACTATTTGTTTTAATCCCTAAATGTGTGCGCGTTGGAATGTGTGCAATTCAGAACAATAGACAACCCCGTGACCCAATGAGATGAGGACGATGTGCATGACGTATAAATGAGTTGTAGTCTTGTAGCCCTACAGACCCAGGCCGACCATTCCTGACAGAGTATGGTTAATTGAACCCTAACCATCCAAGTTTCAAATCCGTATAAAAGTAACTACCTTTACTAGGGGATTTGAACCAGGAAACTTCGTCTCCGAAAATCAGCTGATAAACAGCTGACTAGCGGCGGCGACTTTACCTCTAGACCAACCCGGTGGGTCAATTTTACTTTTTTTTTTAAATACCTAGTTTGTGTACGTTGTAATCTGTTCAATTCAGAACAATAAGCAACCCCATGACCCAATGAGATGAGGATGATGTGTATGACGAGTAAATGAGGTGTAGTCTTCAACAGACTCAGGTCGACCATTCCTCAGAGAGTATGGTTAATTGAACCCCAACCATCAAAGTACACCGGTAACCACTGTCCAGCATTCAAATCCGTATAAAAGTAACTACCTTTACTAGGATTTGAACCAGGAACCTTTGTCTCCGAAAATCAGCTGTTAAACAGCTGATTTTGGCGACGACTTTACCTCTAGACTAACCCGGTGGTATAATTTTACTTCAAACTTGTTTTTTTTTTACTGAAGAAGATGAAACCGGACACAAAAATTAATCAACCGAATTTTCGCTATATCTCGGTTGTTTACCAACCGATTTTCAAAAATGAAATACCTTTTTGAACATAATAATAAGCCTAACATTTCAGATAATACAAAACCCTTTCGACAAAACTAATCGTTTTCAAGAAAAACGATTTTGAAAATTTCATATGGCCGCCATTTTAAAAAACATGGAAACGCATGGATCGTAATTTTTTTAAATTTTTTAGAGCACAGGTACAAATATTTGTATCAAATTTCAATAAAAAAAATTACAATCCTATCGCGTGATAAAGAACGGTTTTCCAGAAAAAAGGTTAATTGATATTTTTTTCATACGAAATATTTTGTTTTGGTACATGGAATACGAAAATGAAGCGCGCACGCTAAGGTGTTTTGAAACACCCGGTATATTATTTAGCCACAAGAGCATCATCTGAAGTACCTAAATGAAATTACAAACACAAAATATTCCGTTTTTATACGAAATGAATAACAATATATACACAAATAAAGCAGCAAAAATTGAAATAAAGAATAAACAATTTATTGCTTTAGTACAAAATTTATCTAATGGATTAAAATAAAGGTCAATACCCGTGACCGTAATTCTACCCACTCATGAAAACACCTTCAGGCTAAAACCGCCTGTAATTAATTTAGAAGGACAACCGACATAATGCAGTAGTAGACCTACTACATAACCACACAACTTTCTCTTGCCAATGCAAATAATTTAAACAATATAACCTAACATTAATAATAAAATATTAGAATCAAACAAAAAACTAACCTTAATAAACATAACCTAATTTATATAATGAAAGACGCAACATGAAAATCAACCTCAGTTGGGGTTAAAATTACGGAAAATCACTCCTCACGCTAAACTAGGGTCTGAAGAGAAAAATTCTTTTAATAAAAGTTGTAGATCTTTGAATTTCCTATAAAGTTGATAATATTCGCTTTTGTCGTAAAATGCATTCAAAGGCCGAAATCTTAAAAAAATAGATTTTTCACACGTTTTCGTGAGAAAAAACAGAAAATCGCTATTACTGCTAAACTAAGCGTTATACAAAAAATGTTTGAAATAAAAGTTGTAGGATTTTAAATTCCCTACATTTTGTATTATATAAATTTTTCCGCTAAAATTCATATTAAAGCCGCGATCTTGAAGAAACAATGTTTTTACGTGAAAACAGCCTCACCAAGAATTTCAGCAAACATGGCGCCTACCCTATCTTGTAGAGCATAAAAAATTAAGTACATGAGGCGATTTAAAAAAAAATCGTAGGACCAGTTTTTGAGTAACTACAGTTCAGCCGTTCTTAGTTTGCTCCTACTGTCAACAAACAAAAGCCACCTACTACAGGGTGCACACTAGAGTCTGCGACTTTACGGATGTCGTATTCCTATTAAGTTAACTTATTTTTAAATTATAGGTACTTGAAATACTTCAAACATCAGTCATGATATGATGTGGGCCTAACAATTTCATTTAGAAAAAAAATTAAAAAGTATTTTGTATTTAAATACTTTTGAAAGTATTTTGTTGTTACTTTTTAATCAGCGTGTACACATTTTGATATAATGCGCATGCTCAGTGACGTCATTTTTTGTTTACATTACGAGCAAACTAAGAGAGGCTGGACTATACCTTTACTAGGATTTCAACCACGGGAACCTTCGTCTTTAAAAATCAACTGTTAAACAGCTGACTCGAGGCGAAGATTTTACCACTATAGACTAATTCGGTGGGTTTACTTTAAGGACCCATTAATATAATATCCTTTTTAGCTTTTTTTAATATCGAAATTTACACACTTGTGTATTAGCAACCACAAACATCAATTCTATAGCTGAATTTTCACATGGAGTAAATATGAATTTCAACAAGGACACCCAATAAAGTTCGCTCATATGAGAATTCAGCTGATTTTCGGAGATGAAGGTTCCTGGTTCAAATCCTAGTAAAGATAGTTACTTTTATACGGATTTCAATGCTAGACAGTGAGTGGTTACCGGTGTATTTTGATGGTTGAGGTTCAATTAACCATACTCTCTCAGGAATGGTCGACCTGAGTCTGTACAAGACTACACCTCATTTACATGTCATACACATCATCCTCATCTCATTGGGTCATCGGGTTGCTTATTGTTCTGAATTGAACAGATTGCAACGTACACAAATTAGGGATTACAAAAAAAAATGGGAAATCAGTTCATTAACATAAAAGTTCGCTCACCTAACCGATGTCACTTAACAATTAATAATAATTACTTAATTACACTTAAACAATCTACCGTATAAAATATTTCCTATAAATATAAAAATAGATTACCGAAACGAATTGAATTCAAGAGAAATGCAAACACAAAATTATACAATCGTGCATACAAAGTTATTACGTGTACGCAAATATTTATGTAATGAAATGTTACATTATGTACGTACAATTTAATAACAGTTAAAAGGTAAACGTCACTTGCACAGTATGAATACTCTCACTGTAACGGTAATTCCATATACTAGAGTAACATTCACATATCATGACAATAAGAAATTGATGCGCTGGCAATAAATTCCCTCTACCAATAATATTTCAAACGTATCATTCAAAAACTTATCTCCACCATAACTGTTTTCTGGCTGTATGATGAAATAGATTACTGTTAGCGGAGATAACTGGGATTAGTATCTTTTACACCTGTACCTGTTCTGTTGTTAAATGCATGCGGTCTTGGTTTCGAATCCCATTCAGGCACGGCATATTTTCATACGTTACAAAAAATCATTTCATCCTTCACAGTCTGGATTAGCAGTAATTGCAGAACAGTCGGATGTTAAACCAAAAAAAAAAAAAACAATTGTTAAAATGGTTCAGTCATTTAATTGAGTGACCATGTGATAAGAAACATAACTAATTTTTGTAGCCCTGGAACTAGCAGATTGAGTGTAATTGTAATTTCCAAGTACAGTATAATACCGATTATCCGTGGTAATTGGGGGGATAACTACACCGGATAACCGGAAAACACGGATAATACAACCCAATCCGGTCGAGACCACTTACGTCATAAACAAAACCACCAGTTACGCGTATGTTTTAATCTACTGATTAATACATGTTAATACTATCGGATATCGGAAATAAATAAACAAATTGTATTGAAATAAAAATATTTACTACATAAATTTATATAAATCTTACCTTAAACAACGTAACAAAAAAGTCACAAAAAATCTGTTATTTTACTTTATTTCATTTTATGCCGCAATATTTTTTTCTTTTATTTTTCTTATACATATAACCACGAATATGTAAAATTTCCACGTAATCTGTGTCATCCTGATTTTACATGAAAGTTAGTAATGTTTCGGCACCGGTTAAAGCTTCATTGCAACTGATTTTAGGAGCTGGTAACGTGCTCGCCTCTCATCACGCGGTCTTGGGTTCGAATCCCACTCGGGCATGACATTTTTTCATACGTTACAAAAAATTAATTTCATCCTTCACCGTCTGCATTAGCAGCAATTTGCAAAACAGTCGGACGTTAAACCTAAAAAAAAAAAAAAAAAAAAATTTCTAGGGATCGCACGGTTAATCCAAACCCCGGTTAAACGATCCACGGAAAATCGGTACTCTACTGTAGTTTAACAACAATGAGTAAACAATGAGTAAATGAGTAAAGCTACACGGGTCGAGTAATTTAGTAACTGTCCATACATTTAACGAAGATACCCAATTTAGTGCATTGTTACAACTTCACGGAGGCGGGATCTCGTTCGAAAAGCTTTGTCTATATTTTGATGGCCTTCCGCAGAGAGGAGCAGAATCGACCCGCTACTAGCCTTCTCAATAACATTTCATTATGTACTAATTCCAGTGTACTAGTTACTATAGCCTGATTTCCGTAAGGAGATTTTTTAAGGAGATTTTAAGGGATTTTTTTTGTGTTTAACGTCCTACTGTTCTGCAATTACTGCAAATGCAGACGGCGAAGGATGAAATGATTTTTTGTAACGTATGAAAGTATGCCAAGCCTGAATGGGATTCGAACCCAAGACCGCTTGATGAGAGGCGAGCACGTTACCAACTACGCGTAGTTGGTAATGCGCTCTCCTTAAGGAGAGCGCTGGGCAAAACGTGCGTCTGCATTAGTATAGTCTTGTATGTACTGCAATAGTGCAGCAAATGTAATCAACAATGGAACAGCATGCCTACAAAATACAATGCGTGTTGTCAATTTTCAACAACACGGACTGTACATCTTACTGTTGGTCGGAGGGGTATGCGGGGTCGAAGTTATGTATGCGCATGCGTAGTACAGCGATCACAGCAATTGGCTTGGCCTTTAGTAGTACATAATGAAATGTTATTGAGAAGGCTTGTAGCGGGCCGATTCTGCTCCTCTCTGCGGGAGGCCATCAAAATATCGACAGACAGTACGTTGTGCGTGGTGGTAGGGGTAAGATAAAACTCGACTAACTTGTGTCCAAACAAGTCGAGCACTAAATTACTAATCTACCTCATTAAATTCTCGACCCGTGTAAACTAGACTTTATTGTGATTGATTTAATTTATCAATAACTAGTTTTTATACACTTAAAAGTAGTCCGGAGTTATCGCCTTTGATACCAATGAATTTCATTAATGAAATTTCAGACCCTGTGGTGGTGGATGAAGGGAAGGTGTCATTAGCAGGGTGGAAAGTAGATGCTTTTCAAAGGGCTTGGGGCATTTTGATAACCATACTTTTTACACTCATTGAGTAAGGCAAGGTAAACCACCTCACTCCTCGTTTTATTTAATAAAGCCTTTAAAGAGTTTCACGCTACCAGATCGGCTGGTGACCTAATCAACAACTAATGGCAGCTTATTATGGCCTCAATCTGTCTCATATCCGTTATGGTATCGTTGTATGGGGTAATTCTAGCATGGGTAATGTGAATAGGGTTTTTAAAATTCAAAAGAAAGCTATTAGGTGTATGGTGGGAGCTAACCAGCTAACCTCTAGCTCACCTCAGCTAACCAGGCCACTATTTAAGGAGCTTAAATTGCTTACAGTTCCCTTCTCTGTACATTTTTGAGGTGATTATGTATGTTAGGCAAAATAATTTTATGCAAAATTTCAATGTGTTCACAATCTTAATCCAAGAAACAGAAATGATTATTATGCGGCTAATCACTCCACAAAATTGTTTGAACAAAAACCTACCTATGCAGGGAGAAAATTCGTGAATAAATTACCCCAATTTTTAAATTTTTGTGATAATTTGCATTCCTTTAAAAGAAATCTGAAAAATTACTGGATCGGTGAAACTTTTTACAGCGTACAAGAATTTCTATCTTGATAGTAGTGATACATTGTGTGATTCTTATATGTATTTCAGGTGTTATAAAAGACATGTTCTATATAGTAATCCCTCGTTATCCGCGGGGGTTACGTTCCGGAGGGTTACCGCGGTTCGTAAAACCGCGGATAATGATACCTTATATGAACGAAAAGATGGGGGTTAGATTCTAATGGTAAAGTCCTGTAGTCGTTTTAAGTTTTTAATAGTTTTAGGAACATTTTACCATTATTATAATCTATAAATATTTAATAAATACAGTACTGTACGTATAAAAGTTTAAGTTCCTTTAAAATAGTTAGGTTATAGCTGTTTGGTTCTTCTTCTTTTTAAACTCATTGCGGACTTCTTCGTATGGTATCATCAGCTCCTGAGTCCTCTTGAATTGAAGGGCCCTTTCCATGACGGGATTTTACTCCAACACGTGGTCAGCGAACTGCGTTGCCATGCTAAGGATCTCGTTGATGGTTTGTGAAGAAATGCTTGGCTTCGTTTCAGGATCGTCAAACAAAGAACTGTACGTACGTACGAAGAAGTTCGGCTGACGCTTGGAGGTAAACGTACGGAGAAATTACAGTATGGTTCCTGGGCGAGCGTGGGGGGTTGGGGTTGTACTGGCGGGGCCCGGTACCCGGCGACGCGCACACTCCATACAGTACGCGGAAATCTAGCGTAGCTCATGGCGGCCGTCGCATACTAGTGTGTGACTCAACATGTTACGGATACGGACGCCAAAAGATTTATTCAAACACATGTTTTCAGAACTGTATGACTTTCCCACCAAGTACGGTGTACACAAGGTGAGAAAACGTACGTATTTGAAGGTTTTAGGCCCACGGACAAAGTCCGCGGGTACCAAGGGATTACTGTACTCCTCCTGGAGTCTCCTGGGCGCAAAAAAAAAACAATATCCGAAGAATCTGGAAGTTCGGATAACCGGAATTATACTGTCACTCTACTACAATGTGAAGAAAGGAAGGCATTTCGTAAACATGTAAGGAATTCTCATTTTAAAGTTCTATAACGATCATCGTACTGTCATGCGACTTGGATGCTATTCTACTGAATCATACTGACGTGTTTGTAGATAGGTCAAGTACTACTTAAGAAGTTAATAAATAGCACACACACACGGCATTTATAGAAACAGCGAACGCTTGTCTAATGAATTATAGTAATACCGTAAGCCTAACAATACCATGAACAGTAATAACGTAATTTCGCACTGTCTTCCTTATTTATTTACACACATTTATTCAATATGACCTCTTTCATTGTATTATTTTTATAAACACAGAAATCGCGCTTCAATTTAATTATTCGCACTACACTTGTTATGTAATATATTAGTTTACATATACTATCGTGGCTGCCCATAACAGCCCATGACAGGTGGAGTGTCAAATTATTTACACTCAATCTATTCGTTGCAGGGCTAAAATAAATAGTTCTGTTTCTTATCACATAGTCAGCCAATTAAATGACTGAATCATTTAAGAACAAAAGAGGTAGAGGTGTACTGTGACACTAATCAGAGTTATCTCGTCTGAAAGTAATGAATTTCATTATACAGCCAGACCCTGTGATGAATGAAGTGAAGGTGTCATTTGCAGAGTGGAAAATATGTGCTTTTCAGAGGGCCCAGCATGCTGATAAGCGTACTTTTTCACTCAGTGAGGAAGGCATGGTAAACCACCCCACTCCTTGTTTTACTTAGTAAAACCTCTAGAGGTTCAAACCAGCCTTTCGGCTGTTGACCTAAACAAATACTATTGTGTACGCCACGAAAGAAGTCTGCTGTGAAGACAAGTTGCCCTTCGACCAATTTAATAGAATTTTCTATATGCATCACAAGTTCTGATTTATTTGCAAATTATTATAAAAGCAAGAGTACTTAGCACAATACTGGTATAAAAATCATAACACAGTTGACAGATTGAGCTGGCCCGAAGACCTTAAGAAAAACTTAACTACGTATCAGCTACAGCGAGAAGTCCACGGGTATAAAACTAGAGTTAGGACAGATCCGGAAATTGCATGAATACACGCCGTAATGTTTTTACACGTACATACGGATTAGAAATATTTAACAGATTGCGTTTACCAGCAAAGACGGCGGGAATTAAAAAATCTGGTGTGAAACACTCACGCCACATTCTCTTGCCAATGCAAATAATGACCAATATAAGCTAACATTTGTAATAAAACATTAAAAATAAACAAAAAACTAACCTCAAAAAACATAACCTTATTTTAATCATGAGTGAAAGACGCCAAATGAAAATCTACCTCAGTTTGGATTAAAATTACGGAAAATCAACTCTTTCACGCTAAACTAAGCTCCGTATAGAAAAATGCTTCACATAAAAGTTGTAGATCTCTTAATTTTCAATAAATTTGATTATAAGTTATACACTTTTGTCGTAAAATGTAAAATATACCAAGACCGAAATCTTAAATATATCGATTTTTCACACGTTTTCGTGAGAAAAATAGAAAATCGCTAATTACCGCTGAACAAAGCGTTACACAAAAAAATGTTTGCAATATGAAAGTTGTAGGACTTTAAATACTCTAATTTTTTTATTATATAAATTTTTGCGCTAAAATGCATATTAAAGCCGTTATCTTAAAAAAAACAATTTTTTTACGTGAAAACAGCCTCACCAAGAATTTCAGTAAACATGGCGCCTACCCTATCTTGTAGAGCATAAAAAATTTAGTAAACCAGGCGATTTTTTAAAAAAAAACGTAGGACCAGTTTTTGAGAAAATCGAAAAAAGTGAAAAATTACACGAATAACTACTACTTCCGGTTGACCGATTTTGATGAAAATGTTCGTGTCGGGTCCGGTAGTGGTATGTAACTTAAGTTTCAAGTTCGTACGATAATATTCCGTTCTTGAGATATTCTGTATACGCACGCACGCGCGCGCGCGCACACACACACACACACACACGCGCGCGCGCGCGCGCGCGCGCAGAGACCAATCGCTAAAAACATGTTTTTTGGGTTCAGGGGATCTGAAAACATGTAGATCCGGTGAAAACTCGATTTCTTAAAATCGACATGAAAACAATACTTTCCTTCC
The DNA here is from genome assembly GCA_035578175.1 of Catonia carolina. Taxonomy (NCBI): domain Eukaryota; kingdom Metazoa; phylum Arthropoda; class Insecta; order Hemiptera; family Achilidae; genus Catonia; species Catonia carolina. Next base: position 11,973,895 of record JAQMRL010000010.1, read on the forward strand.
TATATATTAATATAGGCAAGAGAAAGTAAAAAATTGGTGAACAGATTGATAAAGAACGTAGATCAATATAATACTACCACCAGATATCTAACAAAATAAAACCATAATTCAACGCGCAATGAATACGAAATCACCACCGCCTCTATTCAGTTCAATCGGTGTACGCCGCATTCATTCTACGACACGAACAACGGCATTCAAGGAAAATACGGCGCAAACGTTTCTTATCTAACTCATGAGAAATAATAAGCAATTACTATTATTATTATTATTATTCAAATACAGATCGTGAACAATAATAATTCATTACTATTACCCGAACAACCTCAAAATAACGAACAAACAACACTGCAATTACTAATATTCTTAATAATCAAGAGGTAAAATTAGAACACAGAGAAAAATCTGGTGTCAAACATTCACATGACTTCCTTTTGCCAACGAACAATATAACCTATTTTATTTTATTTTTAAGTTCCTACTTAATGTGTGTACGTTGCAATCTGTTCAATTCAGAACAATAAGCAACCCCATGACCAATGGGATGAGGATGATACGTATGACGTGTTAATGAGGTGTAGTCTTGTACAGACTCAGGCCGACCATTCCTGAAAGAGTATGTTAATTGAACCCCAACCATCAAAGTACATCGGTACACCATTGTCTAGCATTCAAATCCGTATAAAAGTAACTAACTTTACTAAGATTTGAACCAGGAACAATCGTCTCCGAAAATCACCTGTGTAACAGCTGATTTTGGCGACAACTTTACCTCTAGACCAACCCGGTGGGTCAATATAACTTAAAACGTTAGAAATAAACAAAAAAGTAATAATAATTTCAGAAAACATAACCTCATTTTAATCATGAGTGAATAATGCAAAATGAAAATTAACTTCAGTTCGGCTTAATAATATACGGGAAAAATCACTCTTTCACGCTAAACAAGGCTCCGTAGAGAAAAATACTTAAAATAAAAATTGTAGATCTTTTCATTTCCTATTAATTAGATTATATGCATTTTTGTTGTGAAAAGCTACGGCCGAAATTTTAAAAATTAAAAGATTTTTTTACTGATTTTCATTAAAAAAGAAACAGAAAATCACTAATTACCGCTAAACTACGTGTTATAGTCCACACAGCAATGTTCGAAATAGAAGTTGTAGATTTAAAATTCTACAATTTTGATTATAATACGTAAAGCAATCTTAAAAAAACCAATTGTTTGTACGAAAGCACAGCCTCCCCAAGAATTTCAGCAGACATGGCGCCTACCTTACCTTGTAGAGCAGAAGAATGGAGTAAATGAGGCGATTTTTAAAAAAAATCGTAGGAGCCGTTATTGAGAAAATCGCAAAAAAGTTAAAAGTTACACGAATAAACTACTACTTCCGGTTGACCGATTTTGATGAAAATGTTCCGTGTCGGGTCCGGTAGTGGTATGTAACTTAAGTTTCAAGTTTCTACGATTTTCCGTTCTTGAGATATTCTGTTCACACACACACACACACACACACACACGCACGCACGCACGCACACGCGCGCACACACACACACACACACACACACAGAACAATCGCTAAAAACATGTTTTTCGGGTTCAGGGCGTCTGAAAACGTGTAGATCCGGTGAAAACTCGATTTCGAAAAATCGACATGAAAACAATAGGTACTTTCCTTCCTATATATTCACAAAGGCAAGAGAAAGTAAAATTGGGGAAATTTTGAATTACGGGCTTTCCTGTAATGACTGATTCAAATTAACGTTTATATTAATTACAAACAAACGTATCTATGGCAACGAACAAGAGAAATTTTCGAATACAAATTTTTCGTGGTTGAAATATACATACAATTTTCGGTATTCTACAGAGTTCCTGGAAAATAAATGACAGTACTTAAAATTCCAAATTGACAATCACAGCGCAGTTACGGTAAGTTGAAACAAAAATGATTTTATTATGACCCTTTATAAGTCTTTGGTAAGTACACTAACCACTGGCTAGAAGGTCGATTTTATTTAAGAATAAGCTGCAGTTCAGCCGTTCTTAGTTTGCTCCTAGTGTCAACAAACAAAAGCCACCTACTACAGGGTGCACGCTAGAGTCTGCGACTTTACGGATGTCGTATTCCTATTAAGTTAACTACTTTTTAAATTATAACTACTTTAAGTACTAAAAACATCAGTCATGACATGATGTAGGCGTAACAATTTCATTTATAAAAATACTTTTAAAAGTATTTTGTATTTAAATACTTTTAAAAGTATTTTGTTGTTACTTTTTAATCAGCGTGTACACATTTTCAAATAATGCGCATGCTCAGTGACGTCATTATTTGTTTACATTAGGAGCAAACTAACTGTATGCAGTTGAACGTTATAGGCATTTTATGGTTTTATAGATGTACGCTACTCTGTGGTATAGTTACTTGAATCATACGAGTTTGCCCTGTTTTTTTTTTTGTTTAACGTCCGACTGTTCTGCAATTACTGCTAATGCAGACGGTGAAGGATGGAATGATTTTTTGTAACGTATGAAAATATGCCGTGCCTGAATGGGATTCGAACCCAAGACCGCATGATGAGAGGCGAGCACGTTACTAACTGCGCCAATGCGGCCGGCCCCTAGTTTGCAACGAGGGGTAAAGGGGAAAAGCATCAGTGCGTCAGCTGCGTAATGAGATCGACGGCTACTCGTCCAAAGTTTACACAAATACTGAGGGGAGTGGGGCGCCCTGCGGACGTGACCGCACCCACTCATTTGGGTTGGCCTCTCAGGGGTTGTGGGTTCCTAGGTAGCGCTTCGGAGCCACTAGGCTGCTTAAATTCCTCCTGAATGGGCGTAACTGCCGAGGGGTGTCCGGAAATGGATAGGCAAATACGCATGTAGGTCGGTGGGGAGGGGACACGCCCCTGACCACACAGAGCGTGCCCATCGAACTGCGGTTTAGCTATTCTATCCTTACCTGCTTTCGAGGTAACGGGCGCTGCCTGTAGCACCTCCGTGTGCTTTTCGTAGTACACGGTTGTGCGCAGAACATGCATGTGTGGTAGAGCCACGAGCAAAGCAATAGCTTCGTAGCGAACTCGACGGCGACTCGTCCAAAGTTTACACGAGTAGTGAGGAGAGTGGGGCGCCCTGCGGACGTGACCGCACAAACTCATTTGGGTTGGCCTCTCAGTGGTTGTGGGTTCCTGGGTAGCGCTTCGGAGCCACTAGGCTGCTTAAATTCCTCCAGAATGGGCGTAGCTGGCCGAGGAGTGACAGACAAATACACATGTAGGTCGGAGGAGTATGCAGGGTCAAAGTCAAGTATGCGCATGAGTAGTCCAGCGCTCACAGCGATTGGCTTGGTCTTTACTATTAAAATACTAATAAGTTTAGGCGATTTTCAACGGAAAACAAAATTTAAAATTTTAATTAATCGTTTTGTTAAATGCTAATTAATTGTGAACATAATTGATAAATAATTATTAACAAGTGAATTGGAATAATTAGCAAACTTTTAATTCTAATTATTAATATTATTATTATTATTAACTCGATATTTATTATGACAAACATCGAACATCTTTAGCGATGTATTGTAAAAGACAAGAAAATACGTATAGGCCTACGTAATGGAAATAAACCAAGAATGAACTAGCTTACTATCCTATAAATACAAAATACGAATTTAGACTGAAAACAATTTTAAATTTGCGTTTATCTGAAAACAAATTTAAATTCTAAACGTACAATCATTACGGTAATAATTGCACGTACAATTAATTTGTTCCACCGCCTTCATGATTAACTAAGCAATGAATAAATATGGTCATATTTCTATTTCCATAAAAATCTGGTGTGAAACACTCACACAACTTTCTCTTGTCAATGCAAATAAGTAACAATAAAAAAAACATTAGAGATAAACAAAAATAACCTCAAAAACTATAACCTAATTTTAATCATGAGTGAAAGACGCAAAATGAAAATCAACCTCAGTTTGGCTTAAAAATACGGAAAATCACTCTTTCACGCTAAACCAGGGTCTGTAGAGAAAAATGCTCTTTTGTCGTAAAATGCATGCTAATGCTGCAATCTTAAAAAAAAATCGATTTTTTTTTACACACGTTTTCGTGAGAAAAACAACAGAAAATCACTAATTACCGCTAAACATAGCGATCTACAAAAACATTTTTCAAATAAAAGTTGCAGGATTTTAAATTCTCCACAACTTTAATTATATACATTTTTTCGCTAAAATGCATATTAAAAGTCGCAATCTTAAAAAAAAAACCATTTTTTTACGAGAAACCAACCTCCCCAAGAATTTCAGCACGGCGCCTACCCTATCTTGTAGAGCATAAAAAATTAATAAATGAGGCGATTTAAAAAAAATCGGTAGAAGCCGTTTTTTAAGAAAATCGCAAAAAAGTGAAAAATTATACGAATAAACTACTAGTACTTTTGTCCGATTTTGATGAAAATGTTCGTGTCGGGTCCTCTAGTGGTATACCTAATCAGGTGAAAACTCGATTTTCACTCGACCGGATTGTGCCATAATTTACAGTATTTATTATTTATTGTTTTATTACAGTTACTTGTAGAAAAATTACATTTAAAGTACTGAGTATTTTTTGACGTTTTGGATAACCCCGGTTTCGTTTAACCGGGACGTGCTGTTGGATCGCACGTTCCACTGCACAAACAAAACTGCCAAACCTATGCGTCAGTCGCACAAACGTAAACGCAACTTGAGCTCAACGATAAATCAATACAATTTTATACTTACGTACAATAAAACAATAAAACACAATGGTTCTGCTACTCACCTGAAAGCAAAAGAAAACAATATTAAATTACATATTTTTACAAACTAAATAAATTCAAATTAAAAGCAGAAGATAAACCTTAAACATTTATAAATCAGTGTTAGATTGAAGGCAGCGTTAGTGAGCGATTAGAATTTTTTTTTTAGCTTTTATTTGTTATTGGGAACTGCACATTGTTGACAACTACCCAATTTGATTGCTGTTTTTTGCTGTATTTTTTTTTGACTTGGATTAGACATGAGTTTGAACAGGGACCCCCAGTAGAGTTTGTTCATTGATGGATGGCTGTCAACTGGTCACCAAACAAAGTTGCTTACTCAACCGGTGTTACTTAACAAATAATAGCGACTTTCTACCAGCTGACTGACTGGGCTGGCCCGGCCCGAAGGCCTCGATTAGAATTAATGTTAAATTTAAGTGCACAATGTAAGTGTAGTGTACATAGTGTTATTACTTTCTCTTGCCTATATAAATATATAGGAAGGAAAGTATTGTTTTCATGTCAATTTTTCGAAATCGAGTTTTCACCGGATCTATACGTTTTCAGACCCCCTGAACCCAAAAAACATGTTTTTAGCGATTGGTCTGTGTGTGTGTGTGTGAACAGAATATCTCAAGAACGGAACATCGTACGAACTTGAAACTTGAAACTTAAGTTACATATCACTACCGGACCCGACACGAACATTTTCATCAAAATCGGTCGACCGGAAGTAGTAGTTTATTCGTATAATTTTTCACTTTTTTGCGATTTTCTCAAAAACTAGTCCTACGATTTTTTTAAAAATCAACTGGTTTACTACATTTTTTATGCTCTACAATATAGGGTAGGCGCCATGTTTGCTGAAGTTCTGCTTGAGGCTGTTTTTACGTAAAAACATTTTCTTTTTAAGATTGCGGCTTTAATATGCATTTTAGCGCAAAACGTTATATAATAAAAGTTGTAGAGAATGTAAAATTCTACAACTTTTATTTCAAACATTTTTTTTTGTATAACGCTTAGTTTAGCGGTAATTTGCGATTTTCTGTTTTTTTTTCTCACGAAAACGTGAGAAAAATCAATTTTTTTAACATTTCGGTCTTAGTATGCATTTTATGACAAAAGTGTATATAATTAAATTTATAGAAAATTAAAAGATCTACAACTTTTAGTTAGAGCATTTTTCTCTACAGAGCCTAGTTTAGCGTGAAAGCGTGATTTTCCGTATTTTTAAGCCAAACTAAGTTCGATTGTCATTTTGCGTCATTCACTCATGATTAAAATAAGGTTATGTTTATTGAGGTTAGTTTTTGTTTATTTCTAATATTTTATTAATAATGTTAGGTTTATTATTAATTATTTGCATTGGCAAGAGAAAGTTGTGTGAGTGTTTCACACCAGATTTTTTTACATTAATTTCAGAGGTTCTACTGACCACCTCGGTATTACTCGTAATATTGTAAATAGTAATTTAAGATGGAATGAAAATTATTCATTAGTCTTATGATTAGATCGTAATATTGTATTTTCTCTCGAATTGGAAATCTGTTCAAACAATAAAGAAATTGTCCACATAAAAGTACGAGTAAATTGAACTTTAAAGATACTTTTCACCCACCGGGTTGGTCGGTCTAGAGCAACGGTTCCCAAAGTGGGGGGGGGCGCTCCCCCCCCCAAGGGAGGCGTGAAGACACGTCAAGGGGGGCGCGGGACTTCGAAATAGCTTTACCCTCCATAACGGATCCTTTCAGTGTCAACATAGACTTCCTGCCCGAATTACTTAAAGTTAACAAGTTTTAGAAATAAAAAATGTTTCTGCTGCGAAAAACGATTTCGATAAAATTGACAAAACATCACTTTGGGTTAAGCATTACCAAGTTTACCCCAGTATATAACAGCAAGCGGCAGTAATTGTAATTATCTTTATCAAGCACCTATCTGTGCGAAAAAGTGTTTTCAGCACTTGTTACGATAAAAACAAAGCATCGGTGCAATGTTGGTTTTATCAATGATTTACGTTGTGCACTTTCTAATAATCAACCTTTTTTTTTTAAATTCAAGGTCATCCATCCACTGATTTATTTTGTCTCTTGTTAAAATTAAATTGCAACTTCTAATGCTACAAAAAATAAAAAAATAAATGTATGGTTATTCAATGTAATACGTGATTTTTCATTGCCAAATAAAATTGTGTAAGGGGGCGTGAGAAGTTTTCTTTTTGGCAAAAGGGGGCGTAAAAGATAGACGTTTGGGAACCGCTGGTCTAGAGGTAAATTCGTTACCGTGAGTCAGCTGTTCAACAGCTGATTTTCAGATACGAAAGTTCCTGGTTCAAATCCTAGTAAAGATAGTTACTTTTATACGGATTTCAATACTAATATGCTTTTCACGGTTGATGAGCTCTGCTGTTTCACACGTTTAGACCAATCAGAACGTTTGCCACCGTTGTCAGATTGTACCTGATACACATTACGCGCGCATGCGTATAAGAGCCGCAATAGTTCACTCTCGTCTTGTATCCCGTACTGAACACATCGATTTTAGAGCGCGTTAACATGCAATATTTTATAATATAATTAGCTGATTCTATGTTTATAGGTTATAATTGTTAGTGAAAGTCCAAAAAAAATGGCTGACGAGATATTTAACAGAGCTAAAAGAGCAACCTATTGGCAACAGAACCTGGTAAAAGTATTGGCAACGTTGCTGGCAAGTGATTGGCTAGCTATAAAGTGGGTAGGGGGCAATGCATACGTTCAGAGCTAATCACCCTTGAAAAATAGTATAGACAGTGGTTGTGGGTGTACTTTGATGGCTGGGATTCAATTAACCATACTCTATCAGGAATAGTCGGCCTGGGTCTGTACAAGACTACACATCATCCTCATATCATTGGGTCATGGGGTTGTTTATTGTTCTGAATTGAACAGATTGCAACGTACACAAATTAGAGATAAAAAATGATACTTTTACAACATATATATCAATTTGCTATTAAAGCTAACAGAAGTTGTAGACATTAAATATGAAAACATCAAAAATGCGTCTACTCAACAGTTCAATGGCTGTACTGTACTGTATTTGAATTCATAGTAATAGCTATAGAAATAAACGAGGAAGTTTCGGTTTAAATTTACATTTTCTACAACCGTATTAATGATAATGAACTTAACTCTCAAGATTAATTAAGAAACATGCACCAGGAAATAACAGTAGTAAATACATTTGCCGATAATTGATTAAGTAACTAGAGCAACTCCAAGAAAGCATAACTACTAAATTATAATGAATAAATTATAACTAATAACAATATTACTGAAAACCAGATTACATTTGGATAAAATTATGATAAAACAATTACGAATATTATAGACCTAGTTAATTCTACGAGAGAATACACTTTTTTTATACCGCGCGTCCAAAATCTCTGATTCTTCGTACAATAACAAATTCGGTGCAAAACACGCTCTCACGACTTTTTCTTGCCAATGTATTAATAATAATCAATTTCTGTTCCGACTTAAAATTACGGAAAATCTCTGACGTCTAAAATAAACTCTGAATAAATTGAAACTTGTATACTTTTGCCATAAAATGCATACTAAATCTGAAATCTAAAAAAAAATATCCCATTTTTTACCGATTTCGATGAGAAAGAAAATCACTGACACTAAAACTAAGCGCTGTCTAAGAAAATGTTTAAAATAAAAAAACGTAGGGTCTTTAATTTTCTACAACCATTTAAAGTTTAAACTTTTGCTCTAAAATGCATACTAACGCATTGGTGAAATTTTAAAATCGTTTATCAAAACTATTTTTGAGGAAATTGCAAAAAGTGGAAAACTGCACGAATAAACTACTACTTTCAGTTGTCCGATTTTGAAGAAAATGATCGTATCGGGTCCTTACAAAGTACCTAACTTAAGTGCCACGTTTCAACTCCGTTCTTGAGATATTTCGTTTAACACATACACACACAAACCAATCTGTAAAAACATGTTTTTGTGTTCAGAGGGCCTGGCCTGGAAACATGTATTTCCAGTGAAAACACGATTTTGAAAAATCGACATTAAAACAATACTTCTCTTCTTCCCAATATTACATGAAAGACAAGAGAAAGTAAAAATTGCGTTATTTAATGTAGCCCATATTACGCAGGAAGCTCTAACCCTTTTAACGGTGAAAGCAATTTTGAAATCGGTTGGGTAGTTTTTGAGAATATTTTACTTCTTTATACTAATAGCAAAGATAAGCAAATAAAACAAAATTCTATACAATATTATAAACCTTGATCATTAAAAAACAATAAATAAATTGTCATAAAAATAGCACAATATTATATTAGATGACACACAACATAGTTTAAAAACAATTTTTAAATCCAACAATAGCAAATCCAACTCGTACAAACAATTTTTAAACCCAACAAATAGCCTACATCCGCCTCCGTAGCGTAGTGGTAGCGCGCTCGCCTACCACGCAGGGGTCCCGTGTTCGATTCCCGGCTAGGGTCTGGAAATTATAACAAGTCACAACCCAACGTTCCATAACCCACTGAAGTCGCTAATGACCAAGCTGTTGATGCGACTTTAAATAAATAAATAGAAAATAAGCCTACATGTATTTAAAAATACTATTAAACATTTAGCATTTTAACGAATGCGTTTGTTTTTTAAACGGTTTCTTAATTAACATGAGAATAGCAAATTATACCGGTGAACCTACTGACACACATAAGTAATTATTATACGGATAACAAAATTAACTAAATCATTTAAGGTAGCTCGTATTGAAAAAAATAATTGAAGTACATTCAAGAATTAGACTGAAAATAATTATTAATTGTATTAAAAAACAAATTAATGAACGCACCGGATTAATCTAGTAATAAAAGAGTTCGCCGCGAGTCACCTGTTTAACAGCAGAGGTACAGTTCAGCCGTTCTAAGTTTGCTCCTAATATAAACAAATAATGACGTCACTGAGCATGCGCATTATATCAAAATGTGTACACGCTGACTAAAAAGTAACAACAAAATACTTTCAAAAGTATTTTTATAAATGAAATTCTTAGTCCTACATCATAGCATGACTGATGTTTTTAGTACTTTAAGTGCTTGTTGTTGTTGTTTAGGTCAACAGCCGAAAGGCTGGTTTGAACCAACAGAGGTTTTACTAAGTAAAACGAGGAGTGAGGTGGTTTACCATTGCCTTCCTCACTGAGTGGAAAAGTACACTTATCAGCATGCCGGGCCCTCTGAAAAGCACATATTTTCCACTCTGTAAATGACACCTTCACTTCATTCACCACAGGGTCTGGCTGTACAATGAAATTCATTACTTTCAGAGAAGATAACTCTGATTAGTGTCTTTTACACCTCTACCTCTTCTGTTCTTAAATGATTCAGTCATTTAATTGACTGACCATGTGATAAGAAACAGAACTATTTATTTTAGCCCTGCAACGAACAGATTGAGTGTAAATAATTAAACACTCCACCTGTCTGTTATGTGCAGAAGTACTTATAATTTAAAAAATCGTTAACTTAATAGGAATACGACATCCATAAAGTCACGGACTCTAGCGTGCACCCTGTAGTAGCTGGTTTTGGTTTGTTGACAGTAGGAGCAAACTTAGAGCGGCTAAACTATAGAGGTGTAAGACACTACAAACACTTGTTTATAGTCAAGAGTGTTATCTCCTCTGAGAGAAATGAATTTCATCAATATACAGCCAAAGCGTGTGGTGAATAAAGTAAAGATGTCATTTGCAAAGTGAAAAAAAATCTGGTGTGAAACACACACAAACTTTCTCTTGCCAATGCATATAATTAACAATATAACCTAACATTAGTAATACTACAACGTTACGAAAAAGTTATAATCTTTTAATTTCTTATAAATTTTATTATAATACACTTTTGTCGTAAAATGCATACTAAGGCCGGAATCTTAAAAAAATACTTTTCACACGTTTTCGTGAGAAAAAACAGAAAATCGCTAATTACCGCTAAACTAATCGTTATAAAAAAAAATGTTTGAAGTAAAAGTTGTAGGATTTTAACTTCTCTACAACTTTTATTATATACATTTTTGCGCTAAAATGCATATTAAAGCTGCAATCTAAAAAAACAATAATTTTACGTTAAAACAGCCTCACCAAGAAGTTCAGCAAACATGACGCCTACCCTATCTTGTAGATGATAAAAAATTCAAGTAAACCAGGCGATTTTTAAAAAAATCGCACGTCCGGTTTTTGAGAAAATTGCAAAAAAGTGAAAAATAACCTTCACTGGAATCCTGAAGGTCAAACAATTAATCAATATTACTACCTTGAGAGACTTTCTAAAATACGTCGAAGAATAAGGAAAAAACGCCCCGAAATGAGGAAGGACAAATCATGGGTTCTCCACCAAGACAATGCGCCTTGACAGATTCCGCGTTATCTGTTAAGAAGTCCTAGCCAAGCACAGCATATCAGTGTAAGAACACCCACCTTATTCACCAGATCTTGCACCATGTGACTTCTACCTGTTCCGTAAGGTGAAATCTGCATTAAAAGGGACAAGATTTGGTGTGGAAGCTGTAAAAGAGAAAGCGTCACGTGTCCTAAAGGAGCTGACAGAAGATGACTTCCAGCACTGTTTCCAACAATGGAAAATTCGCATGGAGCGTTGTAGAGATAGAGAAGGAGTGTATATTGAAGGTGACAATAAGTGATTAGGTATAAAATTAAAATAAACCTTTTTACGTCAGTCTCGTTATTTTATAGCCACACGTCGTAGACTCCATTCGCAAACAATATTGATAAAACCCCCATGTTATTCAAACCTAATAAGGAATCAAACCTGACACTCTTAGCATTGTACTCTAAAACGTTCACCACTATGCCACAAAGGTGGCCTTTTAGACAAAAATGATCACAGAATCCACAAAAAAAAAACAATTCATGAATAAATAAATTAAAACATTAATAATGAATGAATGATTGAAAGAAAGAGAAAGTAATTACTTTACCGGAAATGACACGGCCCTGGCTCAACCACGTTTTGTGCAATGAACCTTAATGTATATTTTTGTTTTGAAATCATTTAAATATATACACAACAAGGAAATACGCCAATTATTGCAACATAATTGAAAGCACAATAAAACATATATTTATTTAATAACCCAGAAAAAAATGATTGATGAACAGTAAACAGTCCACGTACTTTTAATTACATCCACTAAAAATGTAAACAACATTTATACTTTTGGTGTCTTTTAACGCAACTATTGCACAGAAACCGAACAATTTTATTCACTTATGAAAATTCTAAATAAACCACACACTACGAAATTAATAAAATTCCATCCTAGTAGATGGTTTTGTCAGTAGTTGGATGGAAAAAGTGCCACCAGCTCTAGCGTAATAGGATAGTAGATTACTGTAAGAAAATTTGTATTACCGTAATTTATTTTTTATTACTTTCTCTTGCCTATATGAATAGATAGGAAGGAAAGTATTGTTTTCATGCCGATTTTTCGAAATAGAGTTTTCACCGGATCTACACGTTTTCAGACCCCCGGAACCCAAAAAAAAGGTTTTTGGCGATTGGTCTCTCTCTCTCTCTCTCTCTCTCTCTCTCTCTCTCTCTCTCTCTCTCTCTCTCTCTCTCTCTCTCTCTCTCTCTCTCTCTCTCTCTCGAATCCCATTCAGGTACGGCATATTTTCATACGTTACAAAAAACATTTCATCCTTCACCGTCTGCATTAGCAGTAATTGCAGAACAGTCGGACGTTAAACGAAAAAAAAAATCTGTGTGTGTGTGTGTGTGTGTGTGAACTGAATATCTCAAGAACGGAACATCGTACGAACTTGAAACTTGCAATTGATGTTACATACCACTAACGGACCCGACACGAACATTTTCATCAAAATCGGTCAACCGGAAGTAGTAGTTTATTCGTGTCATTTTTCACTTTTCTGCGATTTTCTCAAAAACTGTCCTCGATATTGTTTAAAATCGCCTCGTTTACTAAATTTTTTATACTCTACAAGATATGGTAGGCGTTATGTTTGCAGAAATTCTTGGCGAGGCTGTTTATTAAAAATTGTTTTCTTAAGATTACGGCTTTAATATGCATTTTAGCGCAAAAATGCATCCAATAAAAGTTGTAGAAAATTTAAAAACCTACAACTTTTATTTTAAACATTATTTTTGTACAACGCTTAGTTTAGCAGTAATTAAAGATTTTCTGTTTTTTTCTCACGAAATCGTGTAAAAACACCAGAAGTGTGTAAATACAACAAAAGTGTATATAATAAAATTTATAGAAAATTAAAAGATCTACACTTTTTATTTAAAGCATTTTTCTCTACAGAGCCTAGTTTAGCGTGAAAGAGTGATTTTCCGCATTTTAAAGCAAAACTGAGGTTGATTTTTATTTTGCGTTCTTCACTCATGATTAAAATTAGGTTATGTTTATTGAGGTTAGTTTTTTTATTTATTTCTAATGTTTTATTACTAATTTTAGGATTATTGTTATTTATTTGCATTGGCAAGAGAAAGTTGTGTGAGTGTTTCACACCAGATTTTTTAAATATTTTTCCTATTTTTATCATTAAAAATTGACTATGTGACTATGTTTCCGTAAGGTTGCACAAAAAATATTTTAAAAATGTGCAAAATTTTGCTGGGGGGGGGACCGAAAAGACCCAACAAATCGCCAAATTTTCCTATGAACCGCAAATAACTTTAGTTCTACATGGTACATAGCGTTATTTGTACGAACTAAATACAACATTTTAAAGAGGGGGATTCAAGCTAAAATAATCAGCAAAAACAAAAAAAAATATTTTCGATTTTTTCATTACGGAGTTAACTTAAGAGTTATTTATTATTATACCATTATAGTCACCATTTATATTTAGTAAACGATACGGAAAAAATAAACAAATAGACACGCTATTTATGTAGAAACTTAAAAATTGAAACACCAGCCAAAAAAATCACAATGTAGCGGGATCACAAAACAAGTCGAAAGAAAGAATAAGAAGGAAGAGTGGATTTCATTTATCGGAGGTTCGCGTCGGTGACTATGTTACGGAACGCAATCACGTTAACACTATTTTACGTTAACCACTACCTAACGTCCTTGCAAATTTTATTGGCAGATCAGTGTTATGGGTATATTATTTTCCTTCGAAGGTTAGCTCTGGTAAACTGAAGTGATTTAGTGTTTTGCTGTTGTTGAGGTCATCCGCCGAAAGGCTGGTTTGAACCTCTAAGTAAAACGAGGAGTGAGGTGAAGTACAAATTGCCTTCCTCACTGAGTGAAAAAGTGTGCTTATCAGCATGCCAGGTCCTCTAAAAAAACATCAAATTTCCACTCTGCAAATTACACCTTCACTCCATTCATCACAGGATCTGGTTGTATATTGAAATTTATTACTCTCACGTGAGATAACTGACTGATATTGTCTTTTACACCTTTACGTCTTCTATTCTTAAATGCTAGTCATATAATTGGCTGGCTATGTGATAAGCAACAGAACTATTTTTTGTAGTTCTGGAACTACCAGATCGATTGCAAATAATTTAACGCTCCATCTACAGTAGAGCGTCAATAATCCGGATTAATTGGGACCGGACGCCATCCGGATTATCGAAACACCCGATAAAATTGCCAGTAGACGTCTTCAAAGTAAGAAAAGTACAGTAGCTAAATTCGACTATATTTTTTACATGATTTGTTAACAGAAATGTGAAGCGGGTAAATAAAACTTCGAAATATGTTGTTATGTATAATGAACTAATTTTTATTTAACGAAATTTGTAATTGTACATAAATAAAAGAGTGACCAATACGCAACACGCGATTCAAGCGTGTCTCTTACTACTCATCACGCACGGCGAGCCGTTCAGCCATATTGGACACTTTTAACCTACGATAAATTAATTCCCATTTTTCGCCAGAATTGAATCCGGATTTTTGACGTCCGAATTATTGACGCTCTACTGTAACTGTTACGGACAAATGTATTATTTGTCATAAAAATATTGCTTTCCACACATTAAATACCACTTGCTACTCGCCCTTAAGGGGGGGGACATACCCTTGAAAAAAAATTTCCCCCCTTTAATGTTACATGATTGTGCATTTGCAAATTTGTTCTTCAAGTCATTACTTATCTCTGTTTATAAAATGAGTTAAATATTTTCTCAACAACCCTTATAATTAGGGTTGGGGATGAAAAACCGCTATTTTTTTGTTAAGTAATTTCTTGAGTATCATTTACTGTATTTGCATGCAAGTAAGCTCAAATTAATGGAAAATTTATTGTCTATGAATTGTGGTATTCATTTTCAATTATTTTACCTAGTTAAATTTTTAGACAATTATTTGTAAAAAAATGCGGTAAATCCACCCTGTAGTAAATTTAAAACAGTTTTAAAATTGTAGGAATGAATATTTTGTATTTTCCATACCACATTGTATAGAGCATAAAAATCCCATCATTTAAAAAAAATTATCTCTAGGTGGTGTAGAACCTAAAATATGATTTAACAAAGATTCTGAAACACGTGAAAAAAAAGTTGCGGGAAACGCAAAAACAAAATAATTTTTAGTATTTATGAACCCACCGGGTTGGTCTAGAGGTAAAGTCGTCGCCAAAATCAGCTGTTTAACAGCTGATTTTCGGAGACGAAGGTTCCTGGTTCAAATCCTAGTAAAGGTAGTTACTTTTATACGGATTTGAATACTAGACAGTGGTTGCCGGTGTACTTTGATGGTTGGGGTTTAATTAACCATACTCTCTTAGGAATGATCGGCCTGAGTCTGTACAAGACTACACCCAATTTACACGTCATACATATCATCCTCATCTCATTGGGTCATGGGGTTGCTTATTGTTCTGAATTGAACAGATTGCAACGTACACACATTAGGAATTTAAAAAAAAAAAAAAAAGTATTTATGTATTTGTTCTTACTTACATTAGTCGCATGGAACTACTAAACGTGAAACAACACACTACTTGTGGTTTACTATATCGGTGTGTAGTTGAATAATAGAGAATGAAACGCAGTTCAAATCTGTGAAAAAATTATCAATTTCCGACTATCCGTTTACAAGTTATTTTAACTTGAAATTTGATGTTTTTACACGAGAAACTGCGTGAAACATGATACGAAATTTTTTTTTATATTATTTTAAAATACCTTTTTCTAAAAAGTAAATATATTGGTATATTCAGAAAATATCAGAGAATCAAAAAAGCTAATAAATTTTTTTTGATTTTTATACAATTTTTCAGGGTATGTCCCCCCTTAAACAATTTTTTACTAACGGTCATACGCCAATTGATATCACGAAGACTATATGGTACAACAACCGTATAGCAAACACACACACAATACAATAGCGTACAAACACCTATGTATTGCCAACGGTCCATGACGTAACCTTCTCCATTTACGTCAAGTGAGAGAATATCTTTCTAGCCGGTTGTGTATTTCAAGTTCAATTCACGGATCGGTGCTTACTTCGACCGGCAATAACAAGGACTAACTCGAACGATTTCCTTCGCCATTTTTCTTAAGTTTCATACGATTAAGTAGTGTTCCATTACAAGTGAACTTAATACAGACTGTATACTGGTGTTCTAAGAGTATTTTTTATTTAACAGTTAAGAATGATTTACAAAACACTGTAACAAAAAATTTCAGTAAATGTGTTAAAAAAATCTGGTGCGAACACTCACAAAACTTTCTCTTGCCAATACAAATAATTAACAATAAACCGAACATTAGAAATAAACAAAAAACTAACCTCAATAAACATAACCTAATTTTAATCATATATGAAAGACGCAAAATGAAAATCAATCTCAGTTGGCCTTAAAAATACGGAAAATCACTCTTTCACAATAAACTAGGCTCTGTAGTGAAAAATGTTAAGAATAAAAGTTGTAGAGCTTTTAATTTTCTATAAATTTGATCATATACACTTTTGTCATACAATGCATAAAAAAATTGATTTTTCACACGTAATCGCTAATTACCGCTAAACTAAGCGTTATACAAAAAAATGTTAGAAATAAAAGTTGTAGGTTTTTAAATTCTCTACAACTTTTATTATATACATTTTTGCTCTAAATTGCATATTAAAGCCGTAATCTTAAAAAAACTATGTTTTTACGTAAATACAGCCTCACCCAGAATTTCAGCAAACATGACGCCTACCCTACCTTGTAGAGAATAAAAAATTGAGTAAACCAGGCGATTTAAAAAAAAGATCGTAGGACCAGTTTTTGAGAAAATCGCAAAAAAGTGAAAAATTACAGGAATAAACTTCTACTTCCGGTTGACTGATTTTGATGAAAATGTTCGTGTCGGGCCCGGTAGTGGAATGTAACTTAAGTTTCAAGTTTCAAGTTCGTACGATGTTCCGTTCTTGAGATATTCTGTTCACACACAGACAGACACAGGCACAGGCACAGACACAGACACGCACGCGCGCGCGCGCACACACACACACGCACACAGACTAATCGCTAAAAAACATGTTTTTTGGGTTCAGGGGATCTGAAAACGTATAGATCCGGTGAAAACTCGATTTCGAAAAATCGACATGAAAACAATACTTTCCTTCCTATATATTCATATAGGCAAGAGAAAGTAAAAATTTCAGTAAATGTGTTAAAAAAATCTGGTGTGAAATACTCACAAAACTTTCTCTTGCCAATGCAAATAATTAACAATAAACCTAACATTAGAAATAAACAAACCCACCGGGTTGGTCTAGAGGTAAAGTCGTCGCCAAAATCAGCTGTTTAACAGCTGATTTTCGGAGACGAAGGTTCCTAGTTCAAATCTTAGTAAAGGTAGTTACTTTTATACGGATTTGAATACTAGACTGTGGTTACCGGTGTACTTAGATGGTTGGGGTTTAATTAACCATACTCTCAGGAATGGTCGACCTGAGTCTGTACAAGACTACACCTCATTTACACGTCATACATATCATCCTCATCTCATTGGGTCATGGGGTTGCTTATTGTTCTACATTGAACAGATTGCAACGTACACAAATTAGAAATAATAATAATAAAAAAAAGAAATAAACAAAAAACTAACCTTATAATAAACATAACCTAATTTTAATCATGAGTGAAAGACGCAAAAATGAAAATCAACCTGTTTGGCTTAAAAAATATGGAAAATCGCTCTTTCACGTTAAACTCTTTAAGAGAAAAATGCTTTAAAAAAAAGTTGTAGATCTTTTAAATTCCTATAAATTTGTGATTATATTTACATTTTTGTCGTAAAAATGGTATACTAAGGCTGAAATCTTAAAAAACGATTTTTTACACTATTTTGTGAAAAATAACAGAAAATCGGTAATTACCGTTAAACTAAGCGTTTTACAAAAACATGTTAGAAATAAAAGTTGTGGGATTTTAAATTCTCTACATTTTTTACTATACAAATTTTGCGCTAAAATTCATATTGAAGCCCCAATCTCAAAAATAATTTTTTTACGTGAAAACAGCCTCACCAAGAATTTCAGCAAATATGGCGCCTACCTTATCTAGTAGAACATATAATATTTAGTAAAACCAGGCGATTTAAAAAAAAAATCGTAGGACCCGTTTTTGAGAAAATGGAAGAAAGTGAAAAATTACACGAATAAACTACTACTTCCGGTTGACCGATTTTGATGAAAATTTAAATAAATTTTTCAATTTCCGGGTTTTTTCGAATACAATGGTTTGAAATCAGTTAAAGGTTTAAAACTACTTAAAATTAAACAAATTTGTAAATTTTTTTTTTTATTCCTAATTTGTGTGTACGTTGCAATCTGTTCAATTTAAAACAATAAGCAACCCCATGACCGAATGAAATGAGGATGATGTGTATGGCGTGTAAATGAGGTGTAGTCTTGTACAGACCCAGGCCGACCATTCCTGAGAGAGTATGGTTAATTAAACCCCAACCATCAAAGTACACCGGTAACCACTGTCTAGTATTCAAATCCGTATAAAAGTAACTACCTTTACTAGGATTTGAACCAGGAACCTTCGTCTCCGAAAATCAGCTGTTAAACAGCTGATTCTGGCGACGACTTTACCTCTCGACCAACCCGGTGGGTTGTAAATATTAATGAATAAATATTAATACTAATTAGGGTTTACTGTTACAGGTGGAACTATTTCAATACAATCGTACATCCATGAAATTCATAAAAAATTAATATAAATTCTAATACCTATCATTAGAATACGCCTATTTATAAATTTATAAAAAATATGAATCCAGAAGCTGGAGATAAGGTAAGAAAAAAATTTTAAAAAATTATTAATTAAAGAATCTGTATAGAACCAATTGCATAAAAAATTCATTACAGTGAAACCTCCCTTTGCCGACCACTCTCTAAAACGAACACCTCTCTAAAGACGACTAGTATTTAGTAGAATATAAATAGTTGTGTATATTCCCTATTGAATAGTTAGTTATTCTATAACCTAAATGTAGCTTTCAATACTGGCAACGCTCTATAAGTTGACGATTGCGCCTATAATGCGGTGGGAGGACAGTATACTATCTATCCTACTTACATCGGCCAACCCGAAAAGCATACGATATTATAAGTATCAAGCGTGTAACTCAAAATGTAACCACCACAAACACTTAAGTAATAAAATTTAGTTCATGACCCGGCACACTAAATAAGTAGGAATTTTGTTTAAAATTCAATCGTAATTTAACATAACTTTACTGAAAATAATGAAACATGATGAAACCCTTAAAAATACAATAACATATTTTAAGGGGGTAGTCAACTCAAGATGATTTTTTTTTTAATTTTGATTGTTTTTGCATTTATTTGAAGTTTAAAATTTTCTGAAGCACAACATTTGTTTGTATGTTGACAAAAAGTAATAAAAACATGTTTAAAATAAAGTTCACTAGCAAGGCGAGTGAAATCATTCAACTTTAAGTTTTCCGGAAATGTAATTTTTGCACGATTATACATTCTTGGGAATTAAATATTTTGGTTTGTATTGGAGGTATTTGGATGATGTTTTTTTCAAATGTTCATAATTTCTTGCTCTATTATCTGCGGAATGATTATTACAAAAACCGTAAAAGGAATTTAGTTAACAAATAATTTGTGAATACATAAAATAAATTTTTTTGAAAAAATGGTTTTTCTTCAATAAATTTCTTGTAAGAAAAAATACATACAAGCGCATACAACAGATACTAGACAGAAATTTTCCGTATTTTGTAGCATAAGAATCATGTTGATATCTTTCTTGGTTCCCGAGATATTTAATTCCCCGTAAAAGCCCGCTTTACCAACCTCACCCTTATATTAGGGGCTGTAATTAATTTTTTGGCTTGGTTCAAATGGTAGATTATTACTAGTAAATTACTCTTTCATTTAAAATAAATAATGATAAATTATAGCCAGAAGTTTTCATTTTCTGGGTTGACTACCTCCTTAAAGTACGCAAATGCCTACAACCTTATTTCAATGTACAAACATACAAATAATTATTTCATTTTAAAATATGTATTTAATTTGTCCCAGTAAAAATTTAAACTATAAATTACAAGAACTAAACTGCACAAACTTACAAAAATATACTCTACAGACGCACGCGACAAACTAAAGAAATTTGTCTGAATATTTTATAATAAACAGAAAATCATATATGAAAACAAATTAGTCACATCAATATGTCTGACAGCTTATTATTAATGAAAACAGTGAAAACAAAGCGTAGTGACAGTGCGTGAGTCGCACATTACAGTAACGATTGTATACTTTTGTGACTGTACCGTCGTTGAATGGTGAGGGACGAAGAGTGGATTAGATAAACACCGAGGCTTCTTGTGCCAATTCGAATTGTCTAAAGCAGCGGTTCCCAAACTTCTATCTTTTACGCCCCCTTTTGCCAAAAAGAAAACTTCTCACGCCCCCCTACACAATTTTATTGGGCTATGAAAAATCACGTATTACATTGAATAACCATACATTTATTTTTTTATTTTTTGTAGCATTAGAAGTTGCAATTTAATTTTAACAAGAGACAAAATAAATCAGTGGATGGATGACCTCGCATTTTTTTTTTTTTAAAAAAGGTTGATTATTAGAAAGTGCACAACGTAAATCATTGATGAAACCAACATTGCACCGATGCTTTGTTTTTATTGTAACAAGTGCTGAAAACATTTTTTTCGCACAGATAGGTGCTTGATAAAGATAATTACAATTACTGCCGCTTGATGTTATATACTGGGGTAAACTTGGTAATACTTAACCCAAAGTGATGTTTTGTCAATTTTATCGAAATCGTTTTTCGCAGCAGAAACATTTTTTATTTCTAAAACTTGTTTTTTAAGTAATTCGGGCAGGAAGTCTGTGTTGACACTGAAAGGATCCGTTATGGAGGGTAAAGCTATCTCGAAGTCCCGCGCCCCCCTTGACGTGTCTTCACGCCTCCCTTGGGGGGCGCTCCTCTGAGAATAATAAATTTCATTATACAGCCAGACTCTCTGATGAATGAAGTGAAGGTGTCATTTGCTGGGTGAAAAGTACTGTCCGTCTATAACTTTTGATGGCCTCCGTCAGAGAGGAGTAACATGGGATTGTAAAACCATTTCAGAAAACATAAATCTAATTTTTCTTAAGTAACTGAAACATGTCGGAAATGTCGTATTTATATAAAACAAAGTATTTCACATGTTTTTGTTCTATAAAATTATTTCGAAAAACACCCGCTTAATGAGAATGTGGTGGGTTGGGTTGGTTAGGTCAACAGCCGAAAGGCTGGTTTGAACCTCTAGAGGTTTTACTAAATAAAACGAGGAGCGAGGTGGTTTACCATTGCCAACACTCACTGAGTGGAAAAGTACGCTTATCAGCATGCCGGGCCCTCTGAAAAGCACATATTTTCCCCTCTGTAAATGACAACTTCACTTCATTCACCACAAGGTCTGGCTGTACAATGAAATTCATTACTTTCAGAGGAGATAACTCTGATTAGTGTCTTTTATACCTCTACCTCTTCTGTTCTTAAATAATTTAGTCATTTAATTGGCTGACCATGTGATAAGAAACAGAACTATTTATTTTAGCCCTGCAACGAACAGATTGAGTGTAAATAATTTGACACTCCACCTGTCTGTTATGGGCAGAAATGTATAATGAGAATGTATAATGCACTAAAAGTTTTGTTTTTAAAGAAAACCCGTATTTTTCAAGTAATATTCATCATTGTTAAACAACTATTTCACGGATTTTACATAATATGTGACAGGTTTGTTCTGTAATAATTACGGAAAACGATGATGCAATAAAATTTAACAGAAAATCATAACTTTTTTAAGGTACAAGGACAGTTTATTTCTTCAAAAAACAACACTTTTACATTATACATTGTCTCATTACACGTTTTTCGAAATAATTTTATATAACAAAAGTCTGAAATACTTTTTCAGACTTACTTAAAATACGTCATTTCCGACAAGTTTTAGTTACTTAAAAATATTAGAAATGTTTCTACAATCCGCATATTGGTCCTCTCTGCCGGAGGCCATCAAGTTTTAAACAGACAGTTAGATTTCCACCCACTTTTCAGAGGGCCTGGTATGCTGATAAGCATACTTTTCCACATAGTGAGGAAGGCATTTATAAACAACTTCACTCATTGTTTGACTTAGTAAAGCCTCTAGACTCGAGTTTTAAACCAGCCTTTCGGTTAACGACCTGAACAACAATCATATATAAGTTCATTTGTGAATTTTATGATGGCTGTTAAATTCCGAGCAATGAGCTTGCATTAAGTTTTGTTTTAAACTTGGTAAATTGTCTACTGTAACTTTTACAATGCGTAAAAACAAGGTTTTGAAGAACATTCCGGAAACAGAACACAGGTTTTTGAGTGGTAAGCTAGTTTCAAGGGTGGTAGAACTTTATTTGAAGATAACCATAGCTCAGGACGACTTTCCAAGAGCAAAACGGATGAAAATGTTGAAAAAAAGACAACTCATCCCAACTGGCATGAAGTTGTTGAAAAAAATCGACAACTCACCTCAACTGACCTGAAGTTGTTGAAAAAAATCGACAACTCATCCCATCTGGCATGAGACTTTGCCAATATGGCCGCCGTCCCACACCTTTATATTCACCGGTTTTAACCCTTGTGCTACAGGATGCAATTTCAGTTACCCTGGCAGTAGTTACCAGCTTTAAAAGCTACAGCAAACGTATTTATGAAGCGATTTGTTCGGTTCATATATCGAATTACAGGTCATTTGTTCTAGCTAGACGCTTTCCCTCCAACGCTGTGTGCCGCTGAGCTGTTCTGTTTAGTGGTGGGGGAAGCACCTCGTAGTTGTAACATAGTATACGGTTAGAAAGAGAGGGAATGATCATTAAGTGAGAAGGAGACAACACTTGCCCCGTTGAAACTATCCCTACTCTTACCTACTTGCCCTCCCATTACAAGCTTCTTCCAAAAACAAATGTACTATACGCGCCTTAAATGGCTCTATAATTTCATACAAAACACAATGAAAATGTATTGATAGCAAGGTTGAAACGATGGTTCTAAGTTACCAAGTTTTTTTGAAATTGTCCTATCTTTCAAGACACTGTAACTGATGCAATTTCATCTATAAGGTTCGTAGAACTACCTACTAAAGCAGAACAATGCGCAGATGCTATAAAATCAAACCTTTTCGTCCTACTAATACACTACTACTTACATAATTTTGTATGTGTATTTGTGTTGCAAATGTGTTCAATGTCAATAATATTCGCATACGTATTTTGAACAAGAAGGTAGGGAATGACAGGAATTTGACAAAGCAACCCTGTTCGAATATTACAGAATCTGTACCGACTTTGCGCTTTGCAAATTTCAAACTGCAATTATTAGGCCTAATGTTACACTAAATTGTATTGTAAAACATTGGTTTTATTCACGAAAACGTCTTCTACAAATTATGTTATGTACAATTCCATAATAACCCTAAATTTTAGCACGTTACAGCCAAAAATATGAAGTAACCTACAAATTTTTACGCAACCGATTTTCATGTTTTTAAAATAAGAATAACCACACGTGTAGTATAAAAATGCCTTGTAATTTTTTCACAATTTTCTATCGGTAATACCCTTAGATAGATGAATTTATTTGGGAGCGTGTTTTGACAATTTGAACATTCACTATACGACGAAAAAACACGCCGTAGCAGAAGGGTTAATTTAGCCCCCCCCCCCTCTTATCTTTGCTCTGTTCCCGAAAATGAAAATTCAGATAAAAAGTCACCTGTGTAGAATGACACTGTAGAAAATATTCAAAGAAAAAAGCAGGAGGTGCTTGAGACAGCCTTCAGGAAAAAAAATATTTTTGACACTTTCCAGGCATGGGAAGACGGTGGTTACGTGGTAACAATTCACACAGAGACTACTATAAGGGAAGAATGGGAGCCAACAGAGTCAAAGGTAAGCAAAAGTAATTTATCACACCTAATCCGGAAACATTCCGATAGCACCTCGCATAGTACAATAAAAAGGTAACACAACTACTACTTGTAATATCTGTCTATAACTTGATGGCTTCCGGCAGAGACAATTAATATGCCGATTGCATTCAGCATGCTAAGGCTGAAATTTAAAAAAAAAATCGATCTTTTTTACACGTTTTCGTGATAAAAGAAACAGAAAACCGCTAATTACCGCTTCTTCTTCTTCTTCACGTGCCATCTCCATGACGGAGGTCGGCTATCATAATGGCGATACGAATTTTGTTGACCGCTGCTTTAAAGAGTTCGTTTGAGGAACACCTGAACCACTTTCTCAAATTACACAGCCAGGATATCATTCTCCTGCCCACCGATCTTTTTCCTAATATTTTGCCTTGAATGATGAGATGCAATATTTGATACCTTGGTCCCCTCATAACATGACCAAGGTACCTTAATTTTCGTGCCTTAACTTCCTCCATGAGTTCCAGCTGCTTTCCCATTCTACTGAGGACCTCTTCCCCGCTTTAACTAAGCGTTATACAAAAAAATGTTTAAATAAAAGCTGTAGGATTTTAAATTCTCCACAACTTTTATTGCACATGTAAGCCGCAATCTTAAAAAAAACAATTTTTACGAGCAAATCGCCTTCCCAAGAATTTTAGCAGAATGGCACCTACCCTATCTTGTAAAACATAAAAAATTTAGTAAATGAGGCGATTTTTAAAAAAAAGCGTACGAGCTGTTTTTCAGAAAATCGCAAAAAAGTGAAAAATTACACGAATAAACTACTACATCCGGTTGGCCGATTTTGATTAAAATGTTCGTGTCGGGTCCCAGAGTGGTACCTAACTTAAGTTCCAAGTTTCAACTTTGAACGATGTTCCGTTTTTGAGATATTCTGTTCACATACACACACAGACCAATCGCTAAAAACATGGTTTTTGGGTTCAAGGGGTCTGAAAACGTGTAGATGCTGTGAAAACTCGATTTCAAAAATCGACACGAAACAATTGTTTCCTTTCAATATATTCATATAGACAAAAGAAAGTAAAAATTCAGAAATCAAACTGAAATATAATAAAAAAAACAGTGCGTTCGTATACGTTCCGATCACTTAGGCTGGTCTGAATTATGCCACCGTCAGTCCATAATGTTTGTTAATAAAATCAACTCTATAGTTAAATGGATTCTACTACAGGTATTGCCGGCCGCGTTGGCGATGTTGGTAACGTGCTCGCCTCTCATCACGCGGTCTTGGGTTCGAATCCCACTCGGGCATGGCATTTTTTCATTCGTTACAAAAATTCATTTCATTCTTCACCGTCTGCATTAGCAGCAATTTGCAAAACAGTCAGACGTTAAAAAAAAACTACAGGTATTACAAGGTTGTTCCCCTCTGTATTCTACCAATAAATCACAGTATTGTGTTAGGTAAGCGAAATGAAAAATATCTATAAATAATTTAAATACACAAAAATTAATAATTACTAAAAAAAAGATGAACTTCAAAATTAATTAATTAATTCAACGAATCAATCATACTTAATAAAGTAAATAAGTAATAATTATAATCAAATCAGGAAGGATAAAATAAAATGTTGATTAACAAGGTTATTCAGCAAGTTTCTAAAAAAGGTCACGTTTTAAATTCTGCTGAGTGTACTAATACAAGTTTTATTGTAGAGCTATACGACTAAATTTCACGAGTAATATTAAACAACAGTGTAAACATATACGGCGTTACTGTATTTTTTCTAATAGGCGTAAAAGTAAACAATGTGCATCATTATCTACCAACAAAATAATGGAGGTAAACAATGAGGAAATAATAAACGCTTACAATAACACAAGTTTAAAAAAATCACTTTCATAAGACGATACGTCTTATGGCTGATGGAAAATTTAAAAAATCTGGTGTGAAACACTCACTCAACTTTCTCTTGCCAATGCAAATAATGACCAATATAACCTAACATTCTGCCCATAACAGACAGGTGGAGTGTCAAATTTTTTTACACTCGGTCTGTTCATTGCAGGGCAAAAAAAAATAGTTCTGTTTTTTAACACATGGTCAGCCAATTAAATGACTGAATCATTTAAGAACAGAAGAGGTAGAGGTGTAAAAGAAACTAATCAGAGTTATCTCCTCTGAAAGTAATGAATTTCATTATACAGCCAGACCCTGTGGTGAATGAAGTGAAGGTGTCATTTGCCGAGTGGAAAATAAGTTATGTGCTTTTCAGAGGGCCCGGCATGCTGATAAGGGTACTTTTCCACTCGGTGAGGAAGGCAAATGTAAACCACCACACTCCTCGTTTTACTTAGTAAAACCTCTACAGGTTCAAACCAGCCTTTCGGCCGATGACCTTAACAACAACAACAACCTAACATTAGTGATAAAACATTGGAAATAAACAAAAAACTAACCTCAAAAAACAACCTTATTTTAATCATGAGTAAAAGACGCAAAATGAAAATCAACCTGTTAGGATTAAAAATACGGAAAATCACTCTTTCAGAATAAACTAGGCTCTGTAGAGAAAAATACTCTAAATAAAAGTTGTAGACCTTTTAATTTCCTATAAATTTGATTATATTATACACTTTTGTCGTAAAATGCATACCAAGGCCGAAATCTTAAAAAAATCGATTTTTCACACGATTTCGTGAGAAAAAAACAGAAAATCGCTAATTTTCGCTAAACTTAAGCGTTATACAAAAAAATGTTTGAAATAAAAAAAAATGTCCACCGTGTCTGTGGGCGACCTCTTTCTCTCTTTCCCGGCCATGACACATCAAGTAGTTCCATCAGTCATTCGTGTGCCTAATTTTGTGTCCGACCCATTACCATTTTAGTGATTTCAGTTTTATTTCTTATTCGAACTTTCAACTTAATTATCAGCTTGTCTTTCCCGGAATCTTCGTGTTTAGGTCATAAAGTACACATTGATTAAAACCGTACTGACTGCAATGAACGTTTTAAAAAACGATTAAAAATATTTCGATAAAAACAGTAGTACGACAACCAAAAATAATTCAAGAATTTATATTCACTTGAAAAATGTTTAAGAACAAATCAACAAGCTCAAAGACAAGAAGGAAAACGGTATTACAGATTTCCTTCGAACAAACTTAATACATAACCAACATCAAAATAACCCCGAAACTCGAAAACAAAATAAGTAAAACTTGGAAAATTTGATCAAAAAGATAATATTAAAAGTGGAAAACCTGTAAATTTTTTAAATTTATTTTGATTTTAAATCAGACTCTTATGAATAGACGATAAAATATATAGCTAAAATAGTGAGACCCGACCGGAAATCGAACACGAGACTTTCGCATTATACACAGTTACGTAGAACACTATATTAGGCCGATTGAGATTAGGAAACGTTGATATATAAAAGTAACTCGGGAGAAAATACACCAGAAGACCACCAAATTCGTTTGTATTCTTATGGGTTTTATGTCCCGCATGTTATGCACATTAGGGTAAATACACATGGAGATAAGACACAATGAGAGATGGACAACGCCCGACCTAAAAGGGGCATCGAACTCTGAATCCTGGCACAGAGAAAACGAAGCGAACAAAGCAGGCAAGGAAACATGGCCGGCGTACAACCTGTACAAGAAAGGACTTTCCGAGACAACTCAAGATCAGACATACGTAATAATACTATTGATAAAATCTGCGTGGAGAATGTGGAGTGAATCACTTAACGCCCTCTCTTTTCGTGAAAACTTGTCACAAAAATCGATACAACTGATTCTGAGAAAGATGTTAACAAATTTAAACACGTCTTATTACACCCTATAAATATAAATCCAAAATTTCGGGTTGGTAAAAAAAACTCTACGTAATATTTCGGTGCGATAAGATAAACTGACTTTCACATACTATATGCATAATTTTATTTCAACTACTACAACTGGTAAAACAAACACAAAAAAATTTCTACAGAATCATCGGTAAGAAAATTGCTTTTAATTGTTAAGTAGCACCAGTTATACAATCGACTTTATATGGTAACACACTAACAGACATTTCTAAACGAATGCCAATGTTTGTCCCTCTTTCAAACTACGTAGAAAAGTAAAAGACAGTAGTTTGAAAATAAAAATATTTCTCGAAAACAAAAGAAAATTATACATTATTAATTTTTAAGTAAGGCAAGTAGGTATAGTGGAGATATGACTTGAATGCTAGTGTGAGACGAAGTGGGGAACAGTCAGCTTGCTCATAGATAGGACAAATGCCTCAATGAAGGTGATAATACCGAAAAGTATAGTGAAGAGATAACTTGAATGCTAGTGCGAGACGAAGTGGGGAACAGGAAAGCTTGTCCTTAGATAGGACAAATACCTCGATCATCAAGGATATAATATCGACCGAAAAGTATACTGGCGAGATGACTTGAATGCTAGTGAAGTGGACAACAGGAAAGCTTGTCCTTAGATAGGACAATTGCCTCGATCGTCAAGGTGATAATATCGAAAAGTATAGTGACACACCAACCGATATTTCTGACCGAATACCAAAGATTGTCCCTCTTTCAAATTACGCAAAAAGTAAAAAGACATTAGTTTGAAAATAAAAATATGTCCCGAAAATTAAAGAAAACTGAGAACATTTTACATTATTAATTCTCAAGTAAAGTGATACACCAACCGACATTTCTGAACGAATATTAATGTTTTATCACTCTTTCCAATAACGCAAAAAAATAGTAGTTTAAAAATAAAAGTATTTTGTAAAAACAAAAGAAAACTAAATTATAGATGGTATTAATCTTAAGTAAAGCAAGTCCGGTGTTTTCAAAGGTTATTCCACTTTCAAGTAGTAATTTAATCCAACTCGGTACGGCTGTTACACTGTTATCGATTTGAAACCCTTATTTGCATGCAACACTTTTAACTCAACGCTTTTTAGATCAAGACAAGCTTGAATGTTATTATAATACTAAATATAATAAAACATAAAAAACTATCAACCAGGAAGATATTTTACTACCAGTATAAAGTTACGTATAAAAGTGTTAATAAAAACTTTGTCAAACGTTAAAGAACAAGTTTTATGAGAGAGAGTATACGCTATACCGTTCAAATGAACACATTGGAATATTCTTACGTTATTAAATATGAATTAAAATGCAAGATACAGTAGGGGTTCGATTTACCGTGGCTCGGATTTTTAACGTCACTCATTTGATTAAAGAAAAATTTCGCCCCACCCATTACGCTTTCTTTCTAGTGAGTTTTGATTGGATAATATATAATCCTACGTTAATTCATAAATAAGGCAGCACTTGTTCGGTTGAAGACCAACTCACTCAACCTTTCCTGAGCAACCCTCAAACAAGGGCCGAAGTTTTTTTTTTGAGGTTAGAGGTGTTGTTCCCACTGAGTTTGTTCCTCCAAGTCAAACAGTTAACCAATATTTATACATAGAAGTATTGAAGAAAGAACGACTGAGTATCAAGATAGGAAAGAAAAGGACGGATCTTTGACAAGTTTTCTTCCGCCACGACAACGAACCAGCTTACATAGAGTTCTCTGTGAAGCAGTTTCTTAGCAATAATGGAATGAATTCATTATTAATCCGCATTATTCACCCGACCTGGCTCCCTGTGACTTATTTCTGTTCCCGAGACTGAAAAGGGACATGAAAAGGAAAAAGTTTTGGAACTATGGAACAAAGGAACAAAAATCACTTCATTTCATCCTCCATTGTACAATAGTTACACCCCAACGTCGCCGCTAATGACCGTTGTAGTTGAAGCGACGTTAAATAAATATATTAAAAAAAAAAAATCACTCTAGTGCTTAACCCCATCTTGAACATCGGGACTGACACATCCCATTTAGTGACATTGCATTTATCTTTGCAGTCTTCTTCTTCATGTAGCATCTCCATTACGAAGGTGTGCTAGCATCATGGCAATCCTGACCTTGGAAACTGCAGCTCTAAATAGGTCGATGGATGACAAATTAAACCACTCTCGCAGGTTCCGTAGCCAGGAGGTTCTTCTTCTCCCAACCGATCGTTTGCCCATAATCTTTCCCTGGATGACAAGATGAAGGATTTCATATTTGGACCTCTCAAGACATCTGTGCAGTAACAGTTCAAATTCCTTAGTTCACCATCGGTACTTTTAAATCCAACCACGTACAATTTCTGTAAACAAGTAGTGATCCAAAAAAACACCAGATCGTGTCACTTGTGCCTTGAATGAAGCCACCACATTTGGGTCTAACAAAGTGTTGTTATTTCTACTTCCGAGATTTTATTGTGCGATCTAGAAAAGGGGTAAAGGACATCCCAATCAGAGTTTAAAAATTGAGGAGTTTGATGATGGAAAAAGGGCTTATCTACAAAACCGACGTATTGAGAAAACGATACTTTAATCATTTTGTTATAAATATTGTGATGCATTACAATAGAAGTACGCAGACAGATATGTATATCTAAATAAAATTTGAATTTTTTACGACTGAGAAACTACACGAAATTTTAATACAGAATACACAACAGAAATTTTAAACTACTTACTACTTTAATTAGGTAAATTACAACAATTTAATTAGTTTACTACATAACTTCATTGACTGCCTATGAGTTAACGAATTTTCCTGCCTTGACATGACTTTCTAAATATCGTCGTCGCATCTTTTAGAAAAAAGATATAAAACTTTGTACAAAAACAGAGAACATCATGGCGGACTCAATAAACAATATGACGGAAAAGTGCGTATAGTATTTTAGGTTTCCTTTTTCCATCAAACTCCTCAATATTGTTTTCAACAGTGGAAAAATCTGGTGTGAAACACTCACACAACTTTTTCTTGCCAATGCAAATAATTAACAATAAACCTAACATTAGTATTAAAACATTAGAAATGAACAAAAAACTAACCTCAAAAAACATTAGTGAAATACGCCAAATTAAAATCGACCTCAGTTAAGCTTAAAAATACGGAAAATCGCTCATTCACGCTAAACTAGGCACTGTACAAAAAAATGCTTAAAATAAAAGTTGTAGATCTCTTAACTTCCTATAAATTTTATTTTATACACTTTTGTCGTAAAACGCATTCTAAGGCCGAAATCTTAAACAAATAGATTTTTCACACGTTTTCGTGAGAAAAAAACAGAAAATTGCTAATTACCGCTAAACTAAGCGTTATACAAAAAAAATGTTTGAAATAAAAGTTGTAGAATTTTACATTCTCTACAACTTTTATTATATAACGTGTTTTGCGCTAAAATGCATATTAAAGCCGCAATCTTAAAAAAACTATGTTCTTACGTCAAAACAGCCTCACCCAGAATTTCAGCAAACATGGCGCCTACCCTATCTTGTAGAGAATAAAAAATTGAGTAAACCAGGCGATTTTAAAAAAAATCGTAGAACCAGTTTTTGAGAAAATCGCAAAAAAAGTGAAAAATTATACGAATAAACTACTACTTCCGGTTGACCGAGTTTGATGAAAATGTTCGTGTCGGGTCCGGTAGTGGTATGTAACTTAAGTTTCAAGTTCTTACGATGTTCCGTTCTTGAGATATTCTGTTCACACACAGACACAGACACACACACACACACACACACACACAGACCAATCGCTAAAAACATGTTTTTTTCGGTTCAGGGGGTCTGAAAACGTATAGATCCGGTGAAAAGTCGATTTCTTAAAATCGACATGAAAACAATACTTTCCTTCCTATATATTCATATAGGTAAGAGAAAGTAAAAAAGGATGGTCAAGTGCATACTATCAATACTATTTTTCTCAGCTGAGCTCTGAACGTACGCTTTGCCCCTTACCCACTTCATAACTAGCCAATGACTTGCCACCAACGTTGCCAATACTTGGTCTCGTAGCTCTGTTGAATATTTCGTCAATATTTCGTCAATTTTTACTTTCTCTTGCCTATATGAATATATAGGAAGGAAAGTATTGTTTTCATGTCGATTTTTCAAAATCGAGTTTTCACCGGATCTATACGTTTTCAGACCCCCTGAACCCAAAAAACATGTTTTTAGCGATTGGTCTGTGTGTGTGTCTCTGTGTGTGTTTGTGTGTGTGTGTCTGTGTGTGAACAGAATATCTCAAGAACGGAACATCGTAAGAACTTGAAACTTAAGTTACATACCACTACCGGACGCGACACGAACATTTTCATCAAAATCGGTCAACCGGAAGTAGTAGTTTATTCGTATAATTTTTCAGTTTTTTGCGATTTTCTCAAAAACTGGTCCTACGATTTTTTTTAAAATCGCCTATTTTACTCAATTTTTTATTCTCTACAAGATAGGGTAGGCGCCATGTTTGCTGAAATTCTCGGTGAGGCTGTTATCACGTAAAAACGTTGTTTTTTTAAGATTACGGCTTTAATATAAATTTTAGCGCAAAAACTTATATAATAAAAGTTGTAGAGAATGTAAAATTCTACAACTTTTATTTCAAACATTTTTTTGTATAACGCTTAGTTTAGCGGTAATTTGCGATTTTCTGTTTTTTTTCTCACGAAAACGTGAGAAACATTTCGGCCTTAGTATGCATTTTACGACAAAAGTGTATATAATTAAATTTATAGAAAATTAAAAGATCTACAACTTTTATTTAAAGCATTTTTCTCTACAGAGCCTAGTTAAGAGAGAAAGAGTGATTTTCCGTATTTCTAAGCCAAACTGAGGTTGATTTTCATTTTGCGTCTTTCACTCATGATTAAAATTAGGTTATGTTTGTTGAGGTTAGTTTTTTGTTTATTTCTTATGTTTTATTACTAATGTTAGGTTTATTGTTAATTATTTGCACTGGCAAGAGAAAGTTGTGTGAGTGTTTCACACCAGATTTTTGGTCTTTCAATCAAAATTATAACCAACAAACATACAACCAGCTGATAATATTATAAAATATTGCAAGTTAACGTGCTCTATAATAGACGAGTTTAGTATGAGATGCAATGAGTGAACAACGTGGCTCTTATACGCATGCGCGCGTAATGTTAGTCATGCGTACAATCTGACAACGTTGGCAAACGTTCCCATTGGTCTAAACGCGTGAAACAGCACAGCTCATCAACCGTGAAAAGCATTATAATGGTGAATACAGATATCAGATGAATTAATGCCCCATAGCTGAGCGAGTGAGAGGGAAATATGTGACATAACTACGCATGCGCTCAAAGGTCTTTACCGTTATAATCCAAATCTGAAAACATACTACAGTCGTTATTTTACTTGTTAGTTTACTGCGTGCATAAACGCGCTTGCTCACAACAATGAATAAAATTATACAATGTTATTGGAATGACACGTATGGATTGTGCGAGTGAGAGCGTTCGTTATGCATTCTCTCACTCCCACGGCTAGGTGACTTTAGTTCATCTGAGCACTGTACTTGCAACGCGATAAAACTTTGGTCTACATATATTGATAAATAAAAAAAAAAAATTGTAAAGAAAGTCTCGTTACTTTTGGGTCCGCCTCGTATAAGTACAACAAATAAGTCTAAAAATCTGGTGTGAAACACTCACACAACTTTCTCTTGCCAATGCAAATAATTAACAATAAACCTAACATTAGTATTAAAACATTAGAAATGAACAAAAACTAACCTCAAAAACATAACCTTATTTTAATCATGAGTGAATGATGCAAAATGAAAATCAACCTCAGTTTGGCTTAAAAATGCGGAAAATCACTTTCTCTCTAAACTAGGCTCTGTAGAGAAAAATGTTTTAAATAAAAGTTGTAGATCTTTTAATTTTCTATAAATTTAATTCTATACACTTTTGTCGTAAAATGCATACTAAGGCCGAAATGTTAAAAAAATCGATTTTTCTCACGTTTTCGTGAGAAAAAAAACAGAAAATCGCAAATTACCGCTAAACCAAGCGTTATACAAAAAAATGTTTGAAATAAAAGTTGTAGGTTTTTAAATTCTCTACAACTTTTATTATATAAGTTTTTGCGCTAAAATTTATATTAAAGCCGTAATCTTAAAAAAACAACGTTTTTACGTGAAAACAGCATCACCGAGAATTTCAGCAAACATGGCGCCTACCCTATCTTGTAGAGAATAAAAAATTGAGTAAAATAGGCGATTTTAAAAAAAATCGTAGGACCAGTTTTTGAGAAAATCGCAAAAAAGTGAAAAATTATACGAATAAACTACTACTTCCGGTTGACCGATTTTGATGAAAATGTTCGTGTCGCGTCCGGTAGTGGTATGTAACTTACGTTTCAAGTTTCAATTTCGTACGATGTTCCGTTCTTGAGATATTCTGTTCACACACACACACACACAAACACACACACACGCGCACGCACACACACACACACACACACACACACACACACAGACCAATCGCTAAAAACATGTTTTTTGGGTTCAGGGGGTCTGAAAACGTATAGATCCGGTGAAAACTCGATTTCGAAAAATCGACATGAAAACAATACTTTCCTTCCTATATATTCATATAGGCAAGAGAAAGTAAAAATTATGGGTCATTAAACAATATTTGTTAACCCTTTGGTCTGTGGTAAGTATACTTACCACTGGCAATAAGGTCGATTTTCTTTAAGAATAAGCTATGCAGTTGAACCCTATTGGCATTTTATGGTTTTATAGATATTCTCTGGTAAGTAGGCTATCCACATATTGAAATTAGTGCGCAGCGACCATTTTCTTTGTGAGTTACACGAATGTGGTAAGGATTCATACCAGCGTACGCTACCATGTTGTTTTGTTGCTACTTTTGTACAGTGCTTAGAAAATTCCAGTTTTTTTACAGGAAAGCAAGCATTCATGCCAATATAAAGTTAAGATAAGTAATTCAACACATTTTTCTGTTACATAGGGCTGCAAGTTGTTTTAATAAGCAATCTTACCACTAAATATTATGTAATTCCCATTTCAATAAACATTCCTTGGTAAGTATACTTACCAGGGCTTGACATAAAAAAAAGAAATATCTTACTGTTCTGGCACTAGAAATACATTATTCAAGTCCCTATAAAACAAAATTGAACATTTTACAACTTGTATATTTTTCTCCGCAGTACTGCCCTATAAAGGGTTAATTGAATTACCAAGTTCTTTAGCAGTTAAGTATTCTGACAAATTATTTTCGTTGTATTTTTAGGCTGAAATGGCGGAAATAGTGCTTCCACAAACGTTACCGGACGAACTTCTCTTTTTATCGCCACCGGAATGTATGGAAAATAATGGTGGATACGACACCACATGTACAGTTGACGACTGTGAAACGGCATCAAGGGTCGGAGGAGGGGAAAGTTTAAGTAACGGCATGGAATTCATGGAGACCGTGGAAGATGATCTAAGCGAATGCACCGAGGATAAGGATATGACACAGCACACGCATGGCAGAACCAATGAGATGAAAGATATTGTAAATGAATTCCAGTGCCTTGGTAACAAACACACTGCTCAGATTAAAGAGATTTTAAATAGTTTCCACGAGGGTAAGTCAACACATTTTTTTTACTTTTTTACTATTATAATACTTCTATACAGGGTGTCTCACGAGTAACCTGCCGACAAACTTCTAAGGTGGTTTCCTCTCATCAAAAATTTCTTCTTTTTTTTATTCCTAATTTGTTTATGTTGCAATCTGTTCAATTCAGAACAATAATCAACCCCATGACCCAATGAGATGAGGATGATGTGTATGACGTGTAAATGAGAAGTCTTGTACAGACCCAGGCCGACCATTCCTGAGAGAGTATGGTTAATTATAAACCCCAACCATCAAAGTACATCGGTAACCATTGTCTAGTATTCAGATCCGTATGAAAGTAACTACCTTTACTAAGATTTGAACTAGGAACCTTCGTCTCCGAAAATCAGCTGTTGAACAGCTGATTTTGGCGTCGACTTTACCTCTAGACCAACCCGGTGGGTACCAAATAATAATAATATAAATTCTACAATTATCGTGTGTATATAATAATACACCAACATAAATTGTCTATCTGTCGGTTACGTGCAAATTGATATAGTTATAGAAATACTATTTCTATTTAGCATTCGGCGCATTTAGGTCTAAATAAATAACTAGAAACACCTTGTAAATCTACAAACGGATCATAAATCAAAAAAAATTTGGAACCTAGACAACTTACACCAGCTTTTCCTTGATAGTATACAACGTTTCTGACCTACCAATTTTTTTTTTTTTTACTCCTAATTTGTGTACGTTGCAATCTGTTCAATTTAGAACAATAAGCAACCCCATGACCCCAATGAGATGAGGATGATGTGTATGACGTGTAAATGAGGTGTAGTCTTGTACAGACCCAGGCCGACCATTCCTGAAAGAGTATGGTTAATTAAATCCCAACATCACAGTACACCGGAAACCACTGTTTAGTATTCAGATCCGTATAAAACTAAATACCTTCATTAGGATTTGAACCTGGAACCTTCGTCTCCCTGTTAGTGAATGAAAGCGTTCTAAAAGACAAACTAACAATTGAAAAGAAACAAATCTGATGTGAAACACCCACACAACTTTCTCTTGTCAATGCAAATAAATAACAATGTAACCTGACATTAGTAATAAACAAATAAATAAATAAATTAGAAATAAATCTCGTTAGGGTTTTTTTATTTATTATTTGCATTGTCATGAGAAAGTTGTGTGTGTTTCACACCAGATTTTTATTACTTCTGGTACCTTGGTTGTTATTTCGACAAATAGCTCTTCTACTGCCATAGATATTATAATTTTTGTTTTAATGATTGCAATGGTGCAACCAACCTCTGTAATACTTGCAACCCTTTTGAGACTAGCGCCCGAAATTGCTATTATAAACGCATACACCATTCTGTGTTAATTACAAAGTTTATTTTACAAGAAAAAACAAAATATTCAAGTCAAATTTTTGATGAAATACACAGAAATATTTTATAACGAAGATAAGGACGATCCGAGTACTTTTATACACATAGACACATCTTGTTTTATATAAACCAGTTTTTTAAGGAAACGACAAATCAGCAATTTGCTTTGACACGAACCGGTTTTACTAATTCAATACGCGTACTTTTACTAGTTTAACATTATTAGCATCACTTTATATTTCAATTTTTATAATGAAATACATAAAAATCACCTTTTAATCAGCTGAACGTGGGGGTGTAATCAAAGCGAGGATTTTTAAGGTTCAACATCCTGCAAGGGTTTGCAAATTCTGACGAACAATAAAATACCTCACCAACTAAAAAAAGCTTAACTAATATAGGGTGATTCAAAAAGAGCGCCGGTTTTGATATATCAAATTAAGAGATTTATTTTATTGAAAAACTGAAAATAAATTCATCAACAAGTTCATATTACCTTCCGATTTCATGTATGAAAAATGATGTCATGCATGTGTCCTCCTCTACTGCGCTGGCACGCATCAACTCTGTCCATGAAATTGGATATCACTGCACGACAAGTTTCGACTTCCATTTGCCCGATAACCCGTCGAATTAAACCCCACATACGGCAGTTCTGTTTATTAACAAAACCGTTTAAGTGGAAGTGCGCCTCATCACTGAAAATGATTTTGTTTGCGAAGGTGTCATCATCCTGCCGTTTTCTCAATATCCAGTCAACAAACTGTCGTCTCTTCTGGTGGTCTGCCACTTTCAAATGTTGCGTCAACTGAATTTTATACGGGTGATACTGGAGATCGTACCGAAGAATTCTCCGTACAGAAGAACATCGTAAACCCAATTGTTGAGAACGGCGACGTATTGATTTTGCTGGGCTAACAGCCACACTGTCACGAACCAACGCAACGTTCTGCTCAGTTCGGCCAGAACGACGACGTCCAGAACTTTTAAGGTCGACTGTTGAACCCGTCTCAAAAAACTTTTTCATGAGCCTGCGAACTGTTGATTCATTCGGTGCTTCATTACGTCCCAGAGTACCGCGAAGTCGCCTGACAGTAGCCGCATAACTCTCTCCACTCTGGTAAAATGTTTTGACGATTAACACTCGTTGTGCAATAGTAAACTTCTCCATGGTTAGACACAGACTGCGAGAGTACTACACTGCGAACAAGAGAAACTACAACTGAATCGTCAATCGGAATGTTCTCCGAAATAGAAATGAGGTCTAAAAATGTTGCCAACCGATAAACAAAAATTTACCAGCCGTTTAAAAACCGGCGCTCTTTTTGAATCACCCGTTATCTAAGTAAAAAGCTTATAACTTTAGATATCAACACGACTACATTTATTTTTAACTAAGTGCAATTCCTTTCGATAAAGATTATAAAAAAACTGAATTTTTACTTTCTCTTGCCTATATGAATGTATAGGAAGGAAAGTATTGTTTTCATGTCGATTTTTCGAAATCGAGTTTTCACCGGATCTAAACATTTTCAGACTCCCTGAACCCAAAAAAAAACATGTTTTTAGCGATTGGTCTGTGTGTGTGTGAACAGAATATCTCAAGAACGGAACATCGTACGAACTTGAAACTTAAGTTACATACCACTACCGGACCCGACACGAACATTTTCATCAAAATCGGTCAACCGGAAGTAGTAGTTTATTCGTGTCATTTTTCACTTTTTTGCGATTTTCTCAAAAACTGGTACTACGATATTTTTTAAAATCGCCTGGTTTACTTGATTTTTTTTTGCTCTACAAGATAAGGTAGGCACCATGTTTTCTGAAATTCTTGGTGAGGCTGTTTTCACGTAAAGAAATTGTTTTTTTAAGATTACGGCTTTAACATGCATTTTAGCGCAAAAAATTATATAATCAAAAATGTAGAGAATTTAAAATCCTACAACTTTTATTTCAAACATTTTTTTGTATAACGCTTAGTTTAGCGGTAATTAGCAATTTTCTGTTTTTTTCTCACGAAAATGTGTAAAAAATCGACTTTAAGAATTCAGCATTAGTATGCATTTTACGACAAAAATGTATAGGCTATAACAAAATTTATAGGAAATTAAAATATCTACGATTTTTATTTAGAGCATTTTTCTCTACAGAGCCTAGTTGTTAAGCGTGAAAGAGTGATTTTCCGTATTTTTAAGCCAAACTGAGGTCGATTTTCATTTTGCGTCTTTCACTCATGATTAAAATTAGGTTATGTTTATTGAGGTTAGTGTTTTGTTTATTTCTAATGTTTTATTACTAATGTTAGGTTTATTGTTAATTATTTACATTGGCAAGAGAAAGTTGTGGCCGTGTTTCATACCAGATTTTTTTTAGTTATAAACTTTAAGTAAAGATGATAGAAATCTGAATACGATTATTTTCAGAATGAAGATATAAAACGCACTCAGTAGTGAATTTTAAGAAAAAAAGACTGAACTCTGAACAAAAAATAAAACTAAACTTGACTCTGAACTGTGCGATTATATCTTGAAATGTACTAAGAAATTTATTTTACACGTAGAGATGTTGGGAGGCCAAGCAAAAGATGGCAATAATTCGATAGTTTGTGATAAGAAAATTTAAATCTATTAATTAAATTATTTTCTAAATCATAGACTAATAATACTGAACTGGTGATCAGCAAAGTTGACAAAAACGGTAACAAAGTAGAACTAGTTGACTGCTTTAAATATCTAAAGGAACCAATAGAGCACACGATTAAGGAGAACAAAACATAGGATTCCAGGACAGCTGCAATGAAAAAAGCACAACATCTCACACACTCCCCACGTACAATAAGAAATCCATGACCATAAGAACAAAAATTAGACACTACAAGACAATAGTACAACCTAGTGCAACTTATTGTTGTGAAACAATTTTCTCACTAAGACCCAACAAATCTAAAATAAACAATGCACTTAAAGTCAAAAGGAGGATCCTAAGAACGTGCATAGGAAGAGAACACCAAAGAGAGGAAATTTTGACACTTGCCAAATAAAGAAGTCTATAAACAAACGGATAACATGGTAGACACCATAAGAAAAAAGAGGGTATTTTTTCGGATATGTACTCAGAACACCAGAAACCAGGATCTTAAGACAAGTTAACGGAAAAGTCACTAAAAGAAAAAAAACACGTCAAGGTGGATCTCAGAGATTAAAGAAGACATGGACAAGCTTGGGTTTACACTACTCGACCTAAGAAACAAAACTGAAAAACTCAAACTTCTTCACAACCCTAACACCAGATTTAAAGAACCCCAAAAATCCACTAGAGTCTGTTCAGAGACCGCAAGACTAACAAGATCCCAGAATATGAAAAACTACTGGGAAAAAAGGAGACTGCATCAACAATGCAGAAACTAAGACTACATTTATTTGATTAAAGTGATCTACTAAGGTCTCAAAAGAAAAAAAAAACAAAATACTGAAAAAAATTGTAGTTAAATCTTCTAAGATTCTTTTCTCAGACAAACATTCTTGTCTTAAAGCAGTTACATAAGTTAACTGTTTTTAAACCGGTTTAAAAAGAATCGGTAACTAGTATTATTATAATTACCACATCTGCATGTGTATTTACATTGAAACATGGTAATTTCGAAATCAACATACTTGCACATTTTATTTGTATCTCTTGGTAGATGCAACTAATTCTGTTAATGCTCAGTAAGGTTTTACTTTATATCACGTTATGCTAAGTATTAAGTTATTTATTGTACATTCTTCATTCCCGTCCTTTGGTCAACAATGTTTTTTTTTTTACTTTCTCTTGCCTATATGAATATATAGGAAGGAAAGTATTGTTTTCATGTCGATTTTTCGAAATCGAGTTTTTACCGGATCTATACGTTTTCAGACCCACCGAACCCAAAAAACATGTTTTTAGCGATTGGTCTGTGTGTGTGTATACAAAATATCTCAAGAACGGAACATCGTACGAACTTGAAACTTAAGTTACATACTACTGCCGGACCCGACACGAACATTTTCATCAAAATCGGTCAACCGGAAGTAGTAGTTTGTTCGTGTAATTTTTCACTTTTTTGTGATTCTCAAAAACTGGTCCTACGATTTTTTTAAAAATCGCCTGGTTTACTCAATTTTTTATGTTTTGCTGAAATTCTGCGTGAGGCTGTTTTCACGTAAAAAAATTGTTTTTTTAAGGTTGCTGCTTTATTATGCATTTTACCGCCAAAGTGTATATTATAAGAAATGTGGAGAATTTAAATCCTACAACTTTTATTTCAAACATTTTTTTGTATAACGCTTAAGTTTAGCGATAATTAGCGATTTTCTGTTTTTTTCTCACGAAAACGTGTGAAAAATCGATTTTTTTAAGATTTCGGCCTTAGTATGCACTTTACGACAAAAGTGTATATAATAAAATTTATAAAAAATTAAGAGATCT
Organism: Catonia carolina; assembly: GCA_035578175.1. Taxonomy (NCBI): domain Eukaryota; kingdom Metazoa; phylum Arthropoda; class Insecta; order Hemiptera; family Achilidae; genus Catonia; species Catonia carolina. The sequence continues at coordinate 12,015,555 of JAQMRL010000010.1, forward strand.
ACAACTTTTTTTCAGAGAATTTTTCTCTACAGAGCCTAGTTTAGCGTGAAAGTGTGATTTTCCGTTTTTTTTAAGCCAAATTGAGTTCGATTTTCATTTTGCGTCATTCACTCATGATTAAAATAAGGTTATGTTTATTGAGGTTAGTTTTTTGTTTATTTCTAATGTTTTATTACTAATATTAGGTTTATTGTTAATTATTTATATTGGCAAGAGAAGGTTGTGTGAGTGTTTCACACCAGATTTTTTTTTTTTAGCTTCTATTTGTTATTGGGAACTGTATTGTTGACAACTACCCAATTTTATTTTTATTCCTAATTTGTGTAGTACGTTACAATGTGTTCAATTGAGAACAATAAGCAATCCCATGACCCAATGAGATGAGGATGATGTGTATGACGTGTAAATGAGGTGTAGTCTTTTACAGACCCAGGCCGACCATTCCTGAGAGAGTATGGTTAATTGAACCCCAACCATCAAAGTACACCGGTAACCACTGTCTAGTATTTAAATCCGTATAAAAGTAACTAACTTTACTAGGATTTGAACCAGGAACCTTCGTCTCCGAAAATCAGATGTTAAACAGCTGATTTTGGCGACGACTGTACCTCTAGACCAATCCGGTGGGTTACCCAATTTGATCGCTGCTTTTTGCTGTATTTTTTTTTTAAATGTAGATTAGACTTGAGTTTGAACAGGGACTCCCAGTAGAGTTTGTTCATGGATGGCTGTCAATTGGTCACCATACAAAGTAGCTTGCCCAACCGGTGTTACTTAACAAATAATAGCGACTTTCTACCAGATGACCGAATGGGCTGGCCCGAAGGCCAACAATGAATTTTTAATTAATTTTTACACTAAGATCTCTGCTCGCTACTCTTCACGGTTTTTTTTTAAACCAAAAAAAAAATCTTCACGGCAAACCGAACTTAACAGCGTTCAACTTACCACACACCATTATAGTAGGTAGGCAGTAAATACAGGAATTTTATGGATATCAGTTTAATCACGAGTGGAAGGGAAGAAATACGACTTGATAATAACTGAATAGGTATTGTAAGAAACTAGGTGAATTTGTGCGGGAAAATCCGCACGAAAGTGTAAATTTGTTTTTGTCGGACGTCTCTTGCCCCTTGATCTTCCCCCTAATGGACACAACTCTCCATTTATTTCCAAATGAATATCAATAGTTTCTAAAAAGAATCGAAAAAATATGGTGTGAAACACCCACACAACTTTCTCTTGCCAATGCAAATGATTAATAATAAACCTAACATTATTAATAAAATATTAGAAATAAACAAAAACTAACCTCAAAAACATAACCTTATTTTAATCACGAGTGAATGACGCAAAATGACAATCGAACTCAGTTTGGCTTAAAAATACGGAAAATCACGCTTTCACGCTAAACTAGGCTCTGTAGAGAAAAATGCTCTAAACAAAAGTTGTAGATCTTTTAATTTTCTATAACTTTTATTATATACACTTCTGTCGTAAAATGCATACTAAGACCGAAATGTTAAAAAAATCGATTTTTCTCACGTTTTCGTGAGAAAAAAAAACAGAAAATCGCAAATTACCGCTAAACTAAGCGTTATACAAAAAAATGTTTGAAACAGAAGTTGTAGGTTTTTAAATTCTCTACAACTTTTATTATATAAGTTTTTGCGCTGAAATTTATATTAAAGCCGTAATCTTAAAAAAACAACGTTTTTACGTGAAAACAGCCTCACCGAGAATTTCAGCAAACATGGCGCCTACCCTATCTTGTAGAGAATAAAAAATTGAGTAAAATAGGCGATTTTAAAAAAAATCGTAGGACCAGTTTTTGAGAAAATCGCAAAAAACTGAAAAATTATACGAATAAACTACTACTTCCGGTTGACCGATTTTGATGAAAATGTTCGTGTCGCGTCCGGTAGTGGTATGTAACTTAAGTTTCAAGTTTCAAGTTCGTACGATGTTCCGTTCTTGAGATATTCTGTTCGCACACACACACACACACACACAGACACACAGACCAATCGCTAAAAACATGTTTTTTGGGTTCAGGGGGTCTGAAAACGTATAGATCCGGTGAAAACTCGATTTCTTAAAATCGACATGAAAACAATACTTTCCTTCCTATATATTCATATAGGCAAGAGAAAGTAAAAATATAATTTCTCTGTAAAGAGCTGTTAAAAACAAAAACAAAATATAGCAGAACTCACAGTACACTACTCAAAGTAACGACATCAACTTGCCCTCCTCCAACCTGAAATAGCTGTACGAGATGTGGGAGGGACAAATAAAGGAACCGAGAGATATATGCGTAGGGTAGTGCTGCATTCGGTACACAGACGCATCACTTACCGTATTCTCGTTCTTATTAACTTCACGCATTATTATCTCTATTTTAGACCTATTTTACGGTCATAAATCAAAATATATGATTTTGGTTAGTTTTCTACAAATCTACTCAAATAGACGATTCATTTGAGCCGCCCACTTCAGGGAAAATCGATGAATGTTTAGGTTGTTAAAATCGTGTTAAAAAAACCTGCTCACTGTTAATATATGTAGATAGTAGGTAAGAATAGAAAAGCAGGTAAAAAAGTAATTTATAAAAATGGTACGATATATTTGATTTTTGGTAATTCAACAAAACTTTTTCTATGCAGATATCGGATGTGACTTTATTTTCATTTTATTTGTTATACTAGTCTTGTTTCGTACATAATCCTGAGTAGATTATTAAAAAAAAAACAAATTCTATTCTTAAAAAAAACCCGGAACATTAAATGAAGATATAATTAAATTTATGAACGTAATTAAAAAAGTTAATCTTAAATTATACATCAACGACGAATATTTATAAAATACTAGGAAAACCGTAAATAAGAATGAAAATAAAGAAAGGATGAATTTTAAAAATAGAATCCGAACGAGACAAAGAGGAGTAAATGATGCATGTAAGCACACGCTAAGTTAATAAACTGCGGGGGCATACAAACAACTACTGTATCTGCATTAAAACGGAGAAAGGAAACATCAAAAGAGTTGTATACAGTTTTTATTACGTGGATCCATACTATAGAGTGTAACAATACAGGGTGATTCACGAAGATATGCAGAAACTTTAGGAGCTCATTGTACATGTAAAAATAATGAAAAAAGTTTATATAAACATGGGTCCGGAAATGCTTCGTTTCCGAGTTACGGCTAGCGAAAGTTTCGCCTGGATTTCAGCTCACCAGGTGAAATGAGGTCTTCTTGGAATTCTGGTAAGGTAGATTAAGGGGCGAATTCAATCATTTCTTATGGTTTTTGATCTGATAAATTGAATAAAACAGGTCCCAGAACTGTATGTTAAATAGTTTTTAAGAAAACCAGTGTCAAATGCAAAAAAATGGAGTGAAATACACATTTTTTCATCTTTGGGCAAGAATAACTTTGTTATTTCACCAAGAAACAGTTAAATTTTTGAATAAAACATGTAGAAAATTTTAATCTGAACAAACCGGTGTAAATTAAGTACACAGAAAGCGAATAGTTTTTGAGAAAACCAGTGTCAAATGCAAAAAATGGAGTGAAAAAAAACACATTTTTTCATCTTAGTTTTTCCGGTTAATTTTACTTTGTACTCTTATGAATAAAAATTCATTTAATTAAACATCTATTCGCTTTCTGTGTACTTAATTTACACCGGTTTGTTCAGAATAAAATTTTCTACATGTTTTATTCAAAAATTTTAACTGTTTCTTGGTGAAATAACAAAGTTATTCTTGCCCAAAGATGAAAAAATGTGTTTTTCACTCCATTTTTTGCATTTGACACTGGTTTTCTTAAAAACTATTTAACTTACAGTTCTGGGACCTGTTTTATTCAATTTATCAGATCAAAAACCATAAGAAATGATTGAATTCGCCCCTTAATCTACCTTACCAGAATTCCAGGAAGACCTCATTTCACCTGGTGAGCTGAAATCCAGGCGAAACTTTCGCTAGCCGTAACTCAGAAACGAAGCATTTCCGGACCCATATTTATATAAACTTTTTTCATTATTTTTACATGTACAATGAGCTCCTAAAGTATCTGAATATCTTCGTGAATCACCCTGTATAAAAATCTGGAGTGAAACTTTTAGCGACTTTCTCTTGCCAACGTAAACAATAAAAAATAACCTATAGTTAATCGTTATTAAACAATTTTATACGGATCTGAATACTACTTCCGGTTGACCGATTTTGATGAAAATGTTCGTGTCGGGTCCGGTAGTCGTATGCAACTTAAGTTTCAAGTTTCAAGTTCTTACGATGTTCCGTTCTTGATATATTCTGTTCACACACACACACAGACCAATCATTAAAAACATGTTTTTTGGGTTCAGGGGTTCTGAAAACGTGTAGATCCGGTGTAAACTCGGTTTCGAAAAATCGACATGAAAACAATACTTTCCTTCCTATATATTCATAAAGGCAAGAGAAAGTAATAAGGTGAGCAAATATTTTTTTTAAAAATTATAGAAATTAGAGAAGGCTGCAGGATGTATTATTTTTATAACCTTTTTGTGAACAAATTGCAGTTAATTTCTAATCGTAAAAATTTGCAATCGGTCATTTTTGCGTAAACAATTCTAAATATAACTTTCCATAGTTCAGACTAATATCTTTTTTTTTTTAATTCCTAATATATGTGTACGTTGCAATCTGTTCAATTCAGAACAATAAGCAACCCCATGATCCAATGAGATGAGGATGATATGTATGACGTGTAAATGAGGTGTAGTCTTGTACAGACTCAGGCCGACCATTCCTGATAGAGTATGGTTAATTGAACCCCAACCATCAAAGTACACCGGTAACCACTGTCTAGCATTCAAATCCGTATAAAAGTAACTACCTTTACTAAGATTTGAACCAGGAACCTTCGTCTCCGAAAATCAGCTGTGTTAAACAGCTGATTTTGGCGACGACTTTACCTCTAGACCAACCGGTGGGTTAAATATAACTTAAATAATTCAAAATACTTTCTTTTAGAGAAAACAAAAACGAAGTTATTACAGAAGGGGATGCATTAGTTAATTACATTTAGTATCCATCAAAATAAAACAAAAAAAATAACAACAAAGAAACCTAAATAATACTTTTTTTAATTTACAATATAATATTTTTTCACATAAAATATATAACATGTAACCAAGGTGATATATTTTAAATTACATCAAAACACGAAGAGATCTAGGATAAGACAGAGAGGAAAAAAGTAAGAAACAAAAAAAAACACTAACTTACAAGTACAGAGTTACAAAGTTAAGTGTATAAAGTACGGACTAACCTAATTACTATAACACGATTACACACACGTCCAAGAGTAAAGAGGGGAAAAATAACACTTAGCCAGGTTACTGCGTACTTTTTATACATAGTTAAAGCTTCCCAGCATAAAAATTCCACACGGTGGCTACTTATTACCCAACATTTTTTCAAGAGTTTAATTTACAAAAAAGCTTCTAAATGCTTCCACTTTTAAAATAATTAAAAACGACTTAATATTTTCCGTCGGTGACAAAGATCAAACAATATAAACCCGGGAGTAAATTGCTTTTAAAATTTTATTAACACCTATACATTTAAACTTCAAAACATTTTTTTCACCGTATTGGGCCAATTTTAGTCCACGTGAGGTGACTTTGGACATTACTGGAAACTATTTTTACTTTCTCTTGCCTATATGAATATAAAGGAAGGAAAGTATTGTTTCATGTCGATTTTAAGAAATCGAATTTTCACCGGATCTACACGTTTTCAGACCCCCTGAACCCAAAAAAAACATGTTTTTAGCGACTGGTCAGTGTGTGTGTGTGTGTGTGTGTGTGTGTGTGTGTGTGTGTGTGTGTGTGTGTGTGTGTGTGTGTGTGTGTGTGTGTGTGTATGTGTGAACAGAATATCTCATGTACGGAACATTGTACGAACTTGAAACTTAAGTTACATACCACTACCGGACCCGACACAAACATTTTCATTAAAATCGGTCAACCGGAAATAGTAGTTTATTCGTGTAATTTTTCACTTTTTTGCAATTTTCTCAAAAACTGGTCCTACGATTTTTTTAAAATTGCCTCAGTTATTTAATTTTTTATGCTCAACAAGAGTAGGCGCCATGTTAGCTGAAATTCTTGGTGAGGCTGTTTTCACGTAAAAAAATTGTTTTTTCAAGATTGCGGCTTTATTATGCATTTTACCGCAAAATGTATATTATTAAAGTTGTAGAGAATTTAAAATTCTACAACTTTTATTTAAAACACTTTATGTATAACGCTTAGTTTAGCGGTAATTGGCGATTTTCTGTTTTTCTCTCACGAAAACGTGTGAAAAATCTATTTTTTTAAGATTTCAGCTTTAGTATGCATTTTACGACAAAAGTGTATATATCAAAATTTATAGGAAATTAAACGATCTACAACTTTTATTTAACGAATTTTTCTCTACAGAGCTAGTTTAGCGTGAAAGAGTGATTTTCCGTATTTTTAAGCCAAACTGGGGTTGATTTTCATTTTGCGTCTTTCACTCATGATTAAAATTGTTGTTGTTGTTTAGGTCATCAGCCGAAAGGCTCGTTTGAACCTGTAGAGGTTTTACTAAGTAAAACAAGGAGTGAAGTCGTTTACCATTGCCTTCCTCACTGAGTAGAAAAGTACGCTTATCAGCATGCCGGGCTCTCTGAAAAGCACATATTTTCCACTCTGTAAATGACACCTTCACTTCATTCACCACAGGTTCTGGCTGTATAATGATGAAATTCATTACTTTCAGAGAAGATAACTCTGATTAGTGTCACAGTACACCTTTACCTCTTCTGTTCTTAAATGATTCAGTCATTTAATTGACTGACTATGTGATAAGAAACAGAACTATTTATTTTAGCCCTGCAAAGGGCTAATTGAGGTTAGTTTTTTGCTTATTTCTAATGTTATCATAATTGTTAATTATTTATATTGGCAAGAGAAAGTTGTGTGAGTGTTTCACACCAGATTTTTTTCAAATAGTCACGCGAGCAGAACTGGTGAAAAGAAAATGAATTAAGCCAATAGAGCATACATTTATCCAATTATCCGTATTCCGATTAATCGAATCTAAATTCATACGGTAACCAGTACCCGCCTATTATTCCTATGCTAAAAAGTAAAAACTTTGTGACCCATTTTCTCAAAAACTACAACAGCTACAAGCTTGAAATTTCTGCAGGCTGTTCCTGACATCATAAACAGGCTACACTACCCTCTATTATAGTAACACCTACAAAAAAATTCAAGCAGATCGGTCCAATAGTTTCTGAGATAAAGGGTCATTTGTACAAAAAATAGTAATTTTCGGGAAAACGCATTTAAAGTTATAGTAATTGTTTTACCTCATTTAAAATAGTCCTGTTCCATACATTTGATCTTGTGTCTCATCCACTTGGTCTTCTAGTTTCCGCTTAACGTTTCTGCTTTTGAAACTTTTATTAGACTTTTATAAATTTTTTGGAACTTTTTTGGAGGTTCTGGTAAATTCAATACCGCACACAACATCTTGCCCCCGGCTATACCCTTACCTATTGACCTTAGGCCGTACACTAGTCGGGAATTTATCTCATATGGCTTTTTAGAATCAGTTTTATTTGATGTCATTGAAGCTATACATAAATTTCCCTTCTATTATAATAAGAACCAGGCAACCGCAAGTTTTAGACATGTACCGTGCTTGAAAACGCTTACATCCCATGCGCGTTTCAACTCTGCAAGTAGGTACTGCATGGAGACTGCTGGAAAAACTGAATCTTTTTTCGTGTGCAACATTATTTTTAAAAATTCATAATAAAATAACTAATAGGTCTACAGTCATGGTTTTGGTGTCAAATCGCACAGAAAACATGAAATAGACCTATTATTATTCTACAATAAAAAAAAATTGTTTTTTTTTTTTTTAATTACGGGTACTGGTTACCAATTATCCGAATTCCGATTAATCGAATCTAAATTCATAAATCGTTAAAGTCGGATAATCGACATTTTATTGTGATATTGGTTAAATTTAACACAATCACGAATTCAATCGACAACTAATTCGTGTTACTGCATTATCTTCGTATGATAATTAGGTGAAATCATTTGATACGCAAATAAGTCAAGAGAAATAAATAGAGCAATTAAATTTGTAGAGAAACAGCCATCGTATATTTCTTACATTACTGAATGAATGACAAGAGATTACGAGTGAATAACCCGGAAGTAATTCGTACGATAAAGAAAAAGTTATTTTAACGACATGTTTACAGCCGACACACTATTTATATGGAGCACAAAAATACCATTTTGCAAAAAAAAAAAAAATTTAAGAAGAATCTTGTACAAAGACCAAGATGTATTTATTTATATACAAAACAAAATGTATTTTACAAACATTTGACAGAACAGACTGACGAGAAACAAGTCGAGAATTTAAAACATAAACATTAACAACAAAATGTTTACATCTTCAAAACTATTAATTTTTTCATCTACATAGAAACTAAGTAGATGAAAAAATGTTTTATGTTTTTATTTTTTATCTCATAATTTTTCATCTAAAAGAAAAACCACTAATATTTTAAATAAAAACCTGGTGTGAAACACTCACACGATTTTCTCTTGTCAATGCAAATAATTAAAAATAAACCTATAGTTCAGCCGTTCTTAGTTTGCTCCTACTGTAAACAAACCAAAGCCACCTACTACAGGGTGTACGCTAGAGTCCGTGACTTTACGGATGTCGTATTCCTATTAAGTTAACTATTTTTACTTTCTCTTGCCTATATGAATATATAGGAAGGAAAGCATTGTTTTCATGTCGATTTTTCGAAATCGAGTTTTCACCGGATCTATACGTTTTCAGACCCCCTGAACCCAAAAAACATGTTTTTAGCGATTGGTCTGTGTGTGTGTGTGTGTGTGAACAGAATATCTCAAGAACGGAACATCGTACGAACTTGAAACTTGAAACTTAAGTTACATACCACTACCGGACGCGACACGAACATTTTCATCAAAATCGGTCAACCGGAAGTAGTAGTTTATTCGTATAATTTTTCAGTTTCTTGCGATTTTCTTAAAAACTGGTCCTACGATTTTTTTAAAAATCGCCTATTTTACTCAATTTTTTATTCTCTACATGATAGGGTAGGCGCCATGTTTGCTGAAATTCTCGGTGAGGCTGTTTTCACGTAAAAACGTTGTTTTTTTAAGATTACGGCTTTAATATAAATTTTAGCGCAAAAACTTATATAATAAAAGTTGTAGAGAATTTAAAAACCTACAACTTCTGTTTTAAACATTTTTTTGTATAACGCTTAGTTTAGCGGTAATTTGCGATTTTCTGTTTTTTTTCTCACGAAAACGTGAGAAAAATCGATTTTTTTAACATTTCGGTCTTAGTATGCATTTTACGACAAAAGTGTATATAATTAAATTTATAGAAAATTAAAAGATCTACAACTTTTGTTTAGAGCATTTTTCTCTACAGAGCCTAGTTTAGCGTGAAAGCGTGATTTTCCGTATTTTTAAGCCAAACTGAGTTCGATTTTCATTTTGAGTGTTTCACTCATGATTAAAATAAGGTTATGTTTATTGAGGTTAGTTTTTTGTTTATTTCTAATATTTTATTACTAATGTTAAATTATATTGTAAATTATTTGCATTGGCAAGAGAAAGTTGTGTGAGTGTTTCACACCAGATTTTTTAAATTATAAGTACTTAAAACATCAGTCATGATATGATGTAGGCCTAACACAATTTCATTCATAAAAATACTTTTAAAAGTATTTAGTATTTAAATACTTTTGAAAGTATTTAGTTGTTACTTTTTAATTAGCGTGTACACATTTTGTTATAATGCGCATGCTCAGTGACGTCATCATTTGTTTACATAAGGAGCAAACTAAGAGAGGCTGGACTATAACATAGTAATAAACAAAAATCTAACCTCAATTATCATAACCTAAATTGAATCATATACGAAAGACGCAAAATGAAAATCAACCTCAGTTTGGCTTAAAAATATGGAAAATCGCTCTTTCACGCTAAACTAGGAACTGTACAAAAAAGTGCTTTAAATAAAAGTTGTAGATCTTTTAATTTTCTATAAATTTTATTATATACTACACTTTTGTCGTAAAATGCATACTAAGGCCGAAATCTTAAAAAAATCGATTTTTCACACGTTTACGTGAGAAAAAAATAGCAAATTGCTAATTACCGCTAAACTAAGCGTTATACAAAAAGTGTTTTAAATAAAAGTTGTAGGATTTAAAATTCTTTACTACTTTAATTATATACATTCTTGCGGTAAAATGCATAAAAAGCCGCAATCTTAAAAAAAATAATTTTTTTACGTGAAAACACCTCACCAAGAATTTCTGCAAACATGGCAACTACCCTATCTTGTAGAGCATAAAAAATTAAGTAAATGAGTCGATTTTTAAAAAATCGTAGGACCAGTTTTTGAGAAAATCGCAAACAAGTGAAAAATTATACGAATGAACTACTACTTCCGGTTGATCGATTTTGATGAAAATGTTCGTGTCGGGTCCGGTAGTCGTAAGTAACTTAAGTTTTAAGTTTCAAGTTCGTACGATGTTCCGTTCTTGAGATATTTTGTACACAGACCAATCACTGAAACCATGTTTTTTGGGTTCAGAGGGTCCGAAAACGTGTGTAGATCCGGTGAAAACTCGATTTCTTAAAATCTACATGAAAACAATACTTTCCTTCCAATATAGTACTCATATAGGCAAGAGAAAGTAAAAATGTTTTCCTTTAAATGTGTGATGATGATGCATACGTAAGTAATTATATCACGTGAAATGAAGATGAACAAATTCCAGACCTGACCAGGAATCGATTCCAAGACGCCTGGCGTAGAAGTGAGTTGCACTGACCACTACACCAACGGAACGTATTGGTGTAGTACAACGGTCAGCTACTTAAAAATATAGGAAAATTACGAATATACCAAGAAAACATCGACCCAACCAATTTAAAACAAGATGATATTACTAACTTCAAGGTTTTCCTCGAAGAATAAAAACAAAAAATCGGGTACACACGAAAACGAGGGAAAAAACTTACTATTGTGAAATAATGTTGAGAATCTAGGCTGCAACAAGAGCTTTCAGAAATGTCTATAAAGTTAACTTTATATTATTTACTTTAAAATAACCATTAATGAAAAAAATTAATTTACTATAATGGTTGACCAACATAACATATAATTATCAAAATAATTTTTTAGTTTTTATGAAGTCGCATCAATAGCTCGGGTATTAGCGACTGCGGTAAGTTGTGTGTAACACTGGATTTTAAAACTCGTGAAAATTCCCAAACTTTAAGTCGGGAATCGAACGCGGGAAGTTCGCGTTGTAGGCTAGCGCTCCCGTTTAAATTTATGACCACAGCACAGGCGATTGTTAATTTCGGTGCTTGAACAGTTTTTTTTTGTGGTTTAACGTCAGACTCTTCTGCAATTACTGCTAATGCAGACGGTGAAGGATGAAATGATTTTTTGTGCAGTATAAAAATATGCCATGGCTGAATGGGATTCGAACCCAACCCAAGACCGCATGATGAGAGGCGAGCACATCATGCGATCTTGGGTTCGAATCCCATTCAGGCATGACATATTTTCATACGTTACAAAAAATCATTTCATCCTTCACAGTCTGTGATTAAAAAAAAGATCATCGAAGAGAGAAAAGAACATTTCATATCTCGAGTAGTCTTTTTAAAATACTACAATACTTTTCACTTTTATGGCAAAAACCAAAGAGTAAGTAAACAAAGACGCAAATCGTCATTTTCTAAAATTAAACATGTTGCGTTAACATTATAATTAAAAATGACTTAAAACTGTCTTAAACGAGCTTTAATATTCTCGTCCAACTTTTATTACGAATTACTATTTAAACAACCTTGTAAATATTTCAGCTTCAAGGGAAATCTTGACAATATCATAATAGTTTTCCCACTTCTTAGCATCAAACCACCAAAATTTAATCCTACTAAATTTCAAATTTAGCTGGGCGGGGGAAATTTATTCGAACACGCGTAACTTATTCATTTTTTTAACGCTGTCTTTAGCTTACTTTACGGGTAAATTAAATTTTAATTTATTTATTGGAACAAATTAATTCATTTAAAAAAAATAAAAGGTGGTAATTCTTTTATCAAGATAAATTTTGAATTTTCAATAATACAAATTGTTGATTTTGGTATGAATCGTTAAATCGTTTTAAATTTTACTTACTGATGATGCTAAACAAAAATTTTATCAATAAAAATAAATGTCGTTAAAGTCGTTATAAAAGTCGTCGCCAAAATCAGCTGTTTAACAGCCGATTTTCGGGGACGAAAGTTCCTGTTTCAAATCCTAGTAAAGGTAGTTACTTTTATACAGATTTGAATGCTAGACAGTGGTTACTGGTGTACTTTGATGGTTGGGGTTTAATTAACCATACTCTCTCAGGAACGGTCGACTTGAGTCTGTACAAGACTACACCTCATTTATATGTCATACAAATCATCCTCATCTCATTGGGTCATAGGTTGCTTATTGTTCTGAATTGAACAGATTGCAACGTACACAAATTAGGAATTAAAAAAAAAATAATAAACGTACTCTTTCATTGAGAATAACTTAACAGAAATAACAAAAACGTTATTCTAAACAAACAACTTTTTTGAATGTAGACACTTCTTTAAAATCTCACAGGTTAAAATTTAGTTAATAGCAATAAAATTTTTATTCAGCAACCGGTGAATTTACGCTAGAAAGAATAAGTAATCTACCAACTGATCGTAAATCTAATAAAATTTGGAACCGTGACAACTTACTTACTCCAACTTTTCCTTGATAGTATACAACTTTTTCTACCGACAAAATAATGTTACTATACAATTGTGTTGTTTAGGTCATCAGCCATTCCCTTCCTACAACTAGCCTACCCTAGCTAGCTAACGAAAATCAGCTGTTAAACAGCTGACTCACGGCGACGACTTTACCTCTAGACTTTAACCCGGTGGGTACCAAATAATGATACTATAATTTTATCGTGTGTATATTATAATAATACACACCAACACAACTTAGTTTGAACTAGCTTTTCATTTTAACTGGATTTTATTTCGTAATATAAAACTTCTGGCACAAGTTTACAAAAGGAACAGGTCGAAAAGGGTTTTAAAAAAGAACAGAGTGCAAGTGAGATACATTATGTGTAGTTGTGGTAGCGCGCATTGTTAGTTTACTATGGAAGCTAAAAAGAAAAGAAAAATGAAAAAGTGAATGTGGAGGCATTCACTTCTTACATTACACAGTGAACGAGAATTTTTTTAAAAAGAATTCTCTCCTCGTCTTCCTTTTTTCTCTCGTTACCCCTCTTTCCTCACCCCAACATCGTACTATAATGTTGAAACGTGAATTCGTGATCCGTGACTACCACCATATCTTTACCGTTTCGTTTCTTGTTTGGTCTGGCTTACATTGATATCGTCTGTCTACCTTGAACCTCTTTCCTTATTGAAGAACAGTGATCGTTCCCGTATTGCGTTCACAACAGCCGAGTTGCGATTATCTCCTATTATTAAATGAAACCACACCGTGCACCACTAATCGATATTTCAAGGATCGATCTAATATCGATATTTCAAGTATCGATATTTTAAGGAGAGAGATTGCACGATGGTTTTACTGAAAATATTTGTTTTTTGTTTTTTTATGTTTTTCAATAGTTTAGGCCAAGATCAAGACAGGTGTAGTGTCAAATTATTTACACTCAATCTGTTAGTTGCAGGGCTAAAATAAATAGTTCTGTTTCTTATCACAAGGTCAGCCAATTAAATGACTGATTCATTTAAGAACAGAAGAGGTAGAGGTGTAAAAGACACTAATCAGAGTTATCTCGTCTGAAAGTAATAGATTTCATTATACAGCCAGACCCTGTGGTGAATGAAGTGAAAGTGTCATTTGCAGAGTGGAAAATATATGCTTTTCAGAGGGCCTGGCATGCTGATAGGTGTACTTTTCCACTCAGTGAGGAAGGCATGATAAACCACCTCACTCCTCGTTTTACTTAGTAAAACCTCTACAGGTTCAAACCAGCCTTTTGGCTGATGACCTAAACAACAACAAGGCCAAGATCTACCAGAAAAAAATCTGGTGTAAAACACTCGCACAACTTTCTCTATCCAATGCAAATAATGACCAATATAACCTAACATTAGTAATAAACAAAAAACTAACCTCAAAAAACATAACCTTATTTTAATCATGAGTGAAAGACAAAATGAAAATCAACCTTAGTTTGGCTTAAAAATACGAAAAATCACCCTTTCACGCTAAATGTGATGTAGTCTTTTACAAGCTCAGGCCGACTATCCCTGAGAGAGTAGTAGATTTCTTACTTTTTTACATGTTAATTTTTTTTGTATTTTTTAGAGCATATTGTTGTATTTCCGATGAAAACTCGAATTCTAAAATCGACATGAAAACAATACTTTCCTTCCTTATTTTTATTCGTAGAGAAAGTAAAAATACATAAAATATTACACTTTTGTCCTAAAATGCACATTAAGGCCGCAATCTTTAAAAAAAAACCTGTTCTTACCACACGAACACAGTGTTGGCGCTTGTAAGACGCCGGAATAAAAGACAGTGAAACGAATTTAAACTGAATAATTTTATAGAACTTGGTAAACGATTAATTGACTTATTTCGGAGGACCAGGTCAGTTTTAAGCGGCTGCCGACCACAGCTAAAACGATTTAAAGAATAAACAAAAGGCTTAGAAACAGGAGGAATAAAACAAAGAACGGTAACGGACAAAATTGATAGGGAAAAACAAGGGGATACACACATTTGAAATAACTAACTGTAACAACGGAAAAATGCTCTTACCTGGAGTCCATTAACAACTTGAAACTTGTAGAAAATCACGTGGAAGCGCACTGGTAACATTGCAATGAATACACTAAGACAGTTTACAATAAAAAGCACATGAGCATTGAATATAATTCACATAAGCATAGAATAATGAACAGTTTAGGTTTGTGATAACCCAACGAGAGACGAAACGAACTGATTGAAAACGAAGAAATTGGCAGGGCATCGCTAACCCAAGCCACGCGCTAATCGCACTAGATAAGAACACAACCGTACATCACAGCAGCTAAGACAAAAGTGTGTAAGGGAGAAGCCGGATGTTTGAGAGGAAGAGGGGATACGGATGACGTGACTTAATGATGTCACACGGAAGCAGATGCAGGAACACATTGTTATTAGCGGGGAAAACAGTTTGAATTAACCCGGGTAAGACTGGCGCTAACATACCGCCCGCCTAAATCGAAGTAAGCGATTTACAAAGAACTGGTCGAAGAACGAAGCCGCCCGCCCTGAGACAACAGGGAGCGGAAAACGCAGGAAGAAGACGAAGAACGAGGCCGCCCGCCCTGAAGCAACGGGGAGCGGAAAACGTAGCAAAACGATGAGCGAAGCATCGACGACGATTGAAGACGTAGAAACGAACGAGGTGAAGAACGGACACATCTTGATGTGGCGTGACAAACGCACGGGTTTGCCCGGCCAACGACGAACGGAGCATCTTCCACGGCTTGCGCGGAAGCCAACGAGTAACGGAACGATCTTGAGGTGATTGCCAACAAGGGTTGACAACCAGAAGCGACGAAGAGACGAAGAAACGAAGAAACGAACGAAGAAGACAAACGAAGAGGCGTAAACGAAGGTAGATGAAGTTAAGCGGGAAACGAAGTGAAAACGGCGGAGAAAAGTTAGTTGCCCAAAGGCAGAGCTAACTGGTAAGCGGGTTGCGAAACGAACTGGCGAGTAGGCGAACAAACGCGACAAGAATTCTGAATTGCGGTACGGCGAACTTCACTAACTAGTGGAGAGTGAATCCGTGATTGAGGTTGAGGCGACGTGCGAGATTGACGAAGATTACACCAGTCGTTGAACGAAGGACGAGAATTGAAATTACAATTATTCACCGGTTGTGAATATTGTGTACGACGATTGGGGCCCCGCCCGCCAAGAGGGGCACAAGGCGCGCGAAGAGCGTTAGCAGAACATGAAGCGACTGAGGGGGGCCGATTGCCCTTTAGCGAAGCGATTTGTAGCGGTTGGTTAACAGAGTGTGCGAGAGGCGACGAGAAGCGATTTGACGAGGAATTAGTTGAAGACAACTCGGAGGGAGCCTTCAGCGTAGACTTGAAGCGAGGCGTAGACTTGAAGCGAGGCGTAGACTTGAAGCGAGGCGTAGACTTGAAGCGACGAATGGACGGAGTACCAGCAGCAAAATCGGTCGAGATACTGGCGGAGTCAGTAGGCGAAGCGAGAGGAGAATCAACAGCGATGATCTCGGATGAAGCGGCGAATCGATTTGAAGGCGAAGAGACTGAAGTTTTACGAAGACGATTTGTTAAAACAGTAGGGCGAAAAGAATCGTTGTCAGATGCAGGCGAAACAAGTAAACAATTAGGCGAATTAACAGTAGTAGCAGGCGACGAGAATTCAGCGTTATCAGGGAAAACGTACGATAAAAGCGAATCGTTATTTGTTACAGAACTAGGTGGTTGAATGTCGGGCAATTTGCCAAACACAACATAACCAAATACGGTTGATAAAGCGGAAGGAGCGCCTTTTATTAAAGGCGTTTTACTAAAATCGAGTATTTCGGAAAAGTAGTCAGCACCAAGCAGTAAATCTACTGGATTTGGGCTGCGAAAGCGAGAGTCAGCTAGCAGATGTTGAGAAAACTGTTCACCGACGAACTTGTGAATTCGAGAAGCAGGTAGGCGGTCTGATATTTTTTGAATAACAGTAGCCTGAAGCGGTAGGCGAAAATTAGAATTTTGCGGCGACTGAATTGTAAGGTTTGTAGTGCCCTTAACGGAGGTAACTTGCGATGAAACACCTTGTAGGCGTTTAGTAGTAGGCGCTATGTCGAGTTGAAGCGAACGAGCAGCGCTATAGGTTAAAAGACTTGATTGAGAGCCATTGTCAATGACAGCGCGAAGTGGAACAATTTTACCGGATGAATTTATAGCGTGAACAATAGCAGTGCCTAACAGCGCTGTTTGGCCGTCAAGGCGACAAGAAAGCGAATAATCGGTAGATTTTTCAGCGACGACTGACGAAGGCGAATTTACAGTAGTTACCGGCTTATTAGCAGAGCAGGTAGCGCAGGAATTAATTGGCGGAGTTGCGATAGCAGTAGCATGAATCGACGGCGAAGAATTAGAAAGTAGGCACCCGGGAGATTGAGAATCGTTGACTGGGCGCTCGATTAGTTGAGGCGAATTAACGATTAGCGAATTATGCGATTTAACAACGGAAGAGGCAGATGAATTCGACTGTTGAATGTTACGGTCAGAATGCAACAGCGTATTATGAGATTTAGAATGACAGATACGACAATGTTTAGTTGAGTTGCAGTTGCGACGGTCATGGTGCCCAAAGCAGGCGAAACAGAGTTTGAGACGAGAAATAATTTTGTAACGATTATCGACAGTTTGCGACAGAAATTCACTGCAGTTGTGAAGCGAGTGAAGGTTAGATTCGCACGAAAGACATTTGATTGAGTCTGATTTAACGAAAAACGAAGGTATGTTGTCAGAACGAGTAGGCGGCGATGTTGAATTACGATTATTTTGTACAGTACGTTGATTAGTGGATGCCGGATATGATGAGTCCGGTTTATCGAGGCTAGAACTACTTGAATACGGAGAACGAACATTATCGATAGATTGAGAAGGATTAACTAATTCACAAGAATGCAGTTTAGCAGTAACAAACGAGATTAAAGATTCGTACGAAGGAACATTAGACGCAGGGTTATGATCTTCAAAGCTGAGTTTAGTAACAGAATCTAAGTTTGAATAAGCGATTTCAAATAAAAGATACTCGAGTAGATTAATATTGAGTATTCGCAAGGCACCTACAGCGGCTTCGTGAACATTTAAAAAATGTTTTAACGATTGATAACTTTGAGAATCAGATTTGACGAAATTAAAAACTTGACTTAAATGTACATTTGCAATTCTACGTGGATTCGAATAACGGTCGAGTATTAAGTTATATGCCAATAAGTAATTATCAGCCGACAGTGGTAAATGCTCAATTAAGCGAAGAGGTTCGTTATTTAACGAACATCGCAGGTAGTGTAATTTTTGCACGTGAGACAAATCAGAATTATGATGGATTAAGTCATTGAACAGACTTATGAAGTTCTGGAACTTCGTTATGTCGCCATCAAAGGATGGTAAGCGAATATTAGGTAGCTGGACCAATGGCGAATTATTGATTTTGTGTTGATTTGAAATAATTACAGTGTTATCTAGCGATTGAATTAGTTTTTGCGCTGAACCGATTAATTGAAAATATTTGTTTTCAAAATTGGTGCGCTCGATTTCGAAGTTATTATCAGGTTTAAGTAATTCAAGTTTGGTTTGAATCAATTCAAAGTCAGACCATAAATCAATGAATTTTTCTAACCGCAATTTTATTTGAGTTATTTCTGCATTAGATTTGAGAAATAAATCGAAACGATGTAAATGGTTAGTAATAACGTCACGTTTTTTAATTAATGAATTATAATCGTCCATGATGACGAGATAAACGAATAAATATAAGTGAATTAATAAACAAACACAAATTGAGAAAGATAAACAAACATTGACTGTCAATAACTAGGTTAATGTAACGATCTAGCATTGAAGGTTATTATGAAGTGTACGGCGTGAGCATCAGTCTGTGAATGAAAACTGGTTGACTGTGGAAGAGAGCGTACGAAGAGCGAGTCTGCGCACTAGAACTTTGTAACTTGATGAAGACGAGAAAATGGCTGCTGTTACAAATTCTTGAACAACAGCTAACAAGCGAGTTAAGCGTTGCGTGTGACGTCACGAGACGCGCAGTACATTCTAACAAGTAAATACTAGCAACAAGAAAATACATCTACCGTTAACGCAATAACCGCAGATGATTACACAATATGTAATTAACGAATTTAAAGAAATAATAAAACAGTATATGTAATTGACTGTATCCAAAGATCACTGATATATATCCGATGCCCGGAATAGGACCAATTATGTTGGCGCTTGTAAGACGCCGGAATAAAAGACAGTGAAACGAATTTAAACTGAATAATTTTATAGAACTTGGTAAACGATTAATTGACTTATTTCGGAGGACCAGGTCAGTTTTAAGCGGCTGCCGACCACAGCTAAAACGATTTAAAGAATAAACAAAAGGCTTAGAAACAGGAGGAATAAAACAAAGAACGGTAACGGACAAAATTGATAGGGAAAAACAAGGGGATACACACATTTGAAATAACTAACTGTAACAACGGAAAAATGCTCTTACCTGGAGTCCATTAACAACTTGAAACTTGTAGAAAATCACGTGGAAGCGCACTGGTAACATTGCAATGAATACACTAAGACAGTTTACAATAAAAAGCACATGAGCATTGAATATAATTCACATAAGCATAGAATAATGAACAGTTTAGGTTTGTGATAACCCAACGAGAGACGAAACGAACTGATTGAAAACGAAGAAATTGGCAGGGCATCGCTAACCCAAGCCACGCGCTAATCGCACTAGATAAGAACACAACCGTACATCACAGCAGCTAAGACAAAAGTGTGTAAGGGAGAAGCCGGATGTTTGAGAGGAAGAGGGGATACGGATGACGTGACTTAATGATGTCACACGGAAGCAGATGCAGGAACACATTGTTATTAGCGGGGAAAACAGTTTGAATTAACCCGGGTAAGACTGGCGCTAACACACAGTCTCCTAAAAATTTCAGCACACATGGGCGCTTACCCTGTTTTTTAGAGCATATTGTTGTTTACGACAACAGCAAAATGGCTAGTTTGAACCGGTAGAAATTTTACTAAGTAAAAACGACGAGTAAGGTGGTTTACTATTGCCACAACTCAATGAGTTAAAAGTGCATGCTTATCAGCATTCCAGGCCCTCCGAAAAGCACTCACTTTCCACCCTGCAAATGACACCTTCACTTGATTCACCACAGGGTCTGGCTGTGTAGTGAAATCCATTATTCTCAGATGAGATAACTCTGACTAGTGTCTTTTACACCTTTACCTCTTCTGTTCTTAAATAGTTCAGTCATGTAATTGGCTGACTAAATGATATAAAAACAGAACTATTTTTTGTAGCCCTGGAACTAACAGATCAAGTGCAATTAATGTAACACTCCACCTGCTCGTTATGGGCAATTGTAGAGCATAAGAAATGTAAATGATGCGATTTTTTTTTAAAAATTACAATAAGTGAAAAATCGCAAGTCGGTTGACAGATTTTGATGAAAATGTTCGCGTCGGGTCTTTTAGTGGTACCTAACTTAAGTCCAAGTGTTACCTACGTACAATATTCCATTCTTAAGATATTTTGTTCACACACAGATCAATCGCTAATTAAAAAATGCTTTTTAGGGTTCAGGGGGTCTGAACCCTAAAGGGGGACATGAAAACAATACTTTTCTTCCTTATTTTTATTCGTAAAGAAAGTAAAAATACATAAAATATTACCCAGGTTTTTTTAGTTTATTTAAAGTCGAATCAAAAGCGAGTAAGACAGTGGTTTATCTAACTTTTAACGGTTGGTTTTGACACCCTAATCGGGAATCGAACTGGAGACCTTTGCGTTGTACGCTAGCGCACTACCACTACGCTACGGAGGCAGCCAACACCTAAAGTTATTTTTAAAAGCAACCAAGTTACAACAAGATAATCTTCAAAGAAAATGTCGTTACGCCTTATTGACAAAATTAAAAAGTAAAACCAAACAAATTGAATAAAAACACTTAAATGAAATGTGTGTTATGGCAAGCTGTTGTTGAGAAACTAACTTAGAGAAAAGATTGGCGAAAAAAAATTATTAATTTCAGCTCAAATAACAATTTATCAGTTCTTTTCAGAATGACGATATACTTTTATTCGATCCCGTGTGTCGTTTTTTCCATTTTTTTTTCTTCACTGGTCAGATAATGTATTGTCGCGTATCTTGTATAATGTCAAGGTGGTTTCTCGTCGCCTTACACTAATAATTTGATTTATGACACCCATTCTTTCCTCTTTTTCTCCCTATTTTTCTCGGTTAACATTGTCAAACGACTTTGGAATTCTAAGTTCTAAATGCAACGATAATTGTCTAAGTTCACGATTCTTTTTGTTTACACTCTACATGGTTAAAGGAAAAAATATTTTCATTTTACAGTAAAAAAGTTTTATTACTTTTATAAATTTTAATTACTTTATTACTTTAATAAATTATTTTATTACTTTCCTGGCCAGCCGAATTGGCGCAGTTGGTAACGTGCTCGCTTCTCATCATGCGGTCTTTGGTTCGAATCCCATTCAGGCACGGCATATTTTCATACGTTACAAAAAATCATTTCATCCTTCACCGTCTGCATTAGCAGTAATTGCAGAATAGTCGGACGTTAAACATAAAAAAAAAAAAAAATTACTTTCCTCGTTCAAATGCCCAGTAGAGGTAGTTACTTTTATACGGATTTGAATACTAGACAGTGGTTACCGGTGTACTTTGATGGTTGGGGTTTAATTAACCATACTATCTCAGGAATGGTCGGCTTGGGTCTGTACAAGACTACACCTCATTTACACGTCATACACATCATCCTCATTTCATTGGGTCATAGGGTTGCTTATTGTTCTAAATTGAACAGATTGCAACGTACACACATTAGGGATTAAAAAAAAATGTATAATTTTTCTTAATTTCTTATGTATTACTCACATTACTTATTGGTAAATACTCACTTTAGTCAAACGATTCAAAAATTATTTTACATAAATGCCTTTTTAAAACGCAAATGGACTTACGGGGTTCAATAGTTGTGGGGTACATCCAATACATCAAACATAAACATATTCTAAAATTTTCAGCAAAAGTCTTGCAACCCACCGGGTTGTTCTAGAGGTAAAGTCATCGCCAAAATCAGCTGTTTAACAGCTGATTTGCGGAGACGAAGGTTCCTGGTTCAAATCCTAGTAAAAGTAGTTACTTTTATACGGATTTGAATGCTACACACAGGTTACCGGTGTACTTTGATGGTTGGGTTTCAATTAACCATACTTTCTCAGGAATTGTCGGCCTGAGTCTAAACAAGACTACACCTCATTTCTACGTCATACATATCATCCTCATCTCATTGGGTCATGGGGTTGCTTATTGTTCTGAATTGAACAGATTGTAACGTACACATATTAGGAATTGAAAAAAAAGAAAAAAAAAGAAAAAGACTTTGGAATTCTAAGTTCTAAATGCAACGATACTTGTCTAAGTTCACGATTCTTTTTGTTTACATTCCACATGGTTAAAAGAAAAAAAAATCTGGTGTGAAACACTCACACGACTTTCTCTTGCCAATGCAAACAATTAACAATAAACCTAACATTACTAATAAATAAACAAATAAACTAACTCAAAAAACATTACCTTATTTTAATCATGAGTGATTGATGCGAAATGAAAATCGACCTGTTTGGCTTAAAAATACGGAAAAATCACTCTTTCACGCTAAACTAGGCTCTGTAGAGAAACATGCTTTAAATAAAAGTTGTACATCTTTTAATTTCCTATAAATTTTATTATTTACACTTTTGTCGTAAAATGCATACTAAGGCTAAAATCTTATATAATCGATTTTTCACACGTTTTCACGAGAAAAAAATAGAAAATCGCTAATTACCGCTAAACTAAGCGTTGTACAAAAAAATGTTTGTAATAAAAGTTGTAGGATTTTAAATTCTCTACAGCTTTTATTACATAATTTTTGCGCTAAAATGCATATTAAAGCCATAATCTTTAAAAAGCAATTTTTTACGTGAAAACAGCCTCACCGAGAATTTCAGCAAACATGTCACCTACCCTATATTGTAGAGCATAAAAAATTTAGTAAACCAGGCGATTTTAAAGAAAATCTTAGAACCAGTTTTTGAAAAAATCGCAAAAAAGTAAAAAATGACACGAATAAACTACTACTTCCGGTTGACCGATTTTGATGAAAATGTTCGTGTCGGGTGCGGAAGTGGTATGTAACTTAAGTTTCAAGTTCGTACGATGTTCCGTTCTTGAGATATTTTGTATAAAGACACACGCGCGCGCGCACACACACACCCACAGACCAATCGCTAAAAACATGTTTTTTGGGTTCAGGGAGTCTGAAAACGTGTAGATCCGATGAAAACTCGATTTCTTCAAAACGACATGAAAACAATACTTTCCTTCCTTATATAGGTATCCATAAAGGCAAGAGAAAGTAAAAAAATACTTATGTAAAATTTCAGTCGTCTTTTCCTAAACTTTAAATTGGACGTTAAAAAAATAAATAAAAAAAATTTCCTAGGTAATGGTTTTCTTCATTAATCGTTTATTTTCTTTGAACAGTTCTTCTCGACCTCTTAACCTATATTATCCGTCGACTATCTTTGGGACCATTGCCTTGCGGAAGATCTTTCTGTCCAATTTCTGTTTCTCTTAGACCAGCCTGCCCGGAAATTTCAAAGCACTCACTCGCGTACAGACACATAAATTTTATCAC
This sequence comes from Catonia carolina, assembly GCA_035578175.1. Classification (NCBI taxonomy): domain Eukaryota; kingdom Metazoa; phylum Arthropoda; class Insecta; order Hemiptera; family Achilidae; genus Catonia; species Catonia carolina. The sequence goes on from JAQMRL010000010.1 coordinate 12,039,231, forward strand.
AGTATAATAGCCTAATATCTAAATCTTGACTAGTCAATTATATATGATATCTACTAATAAAATAATTTTATTATATAAAATACACGTACTCGTGTTACCTCAATAATAATGTTTTTTAACTACCAAGGTCGTGTTTTAATGTAGGTACATTCTTTTACAGGAATTTAGCTTGCTATTGTGCTATTTTTATTTAGTTTCTTAGCGGTTTTATTTTATGTTACATATTAAAACACGTAATATTATTATTAGTGCGTCGTAAATTGGTTAAATAAAGAAAGAGTTAAAACGTGAACATTTCATGTATTTGATCGGGATCAATGAACTTCTGCAAGAAATTTAAATTGATTAACAAAAAAACTTGCCCAGGTGGTGTGTTGTTTAGGTCATCAGCCGAAAGGCTGGTTTGAACCTGTAGAGGTTTTACTAAGTAAAACGAGGAGTGAGGTGGTTTACTATTGCCTTCCTCACTGAATGGAAAAGTACACTAATCAGCATGCCGGGCCCTCTGAAAAGCACATATTTTCCACTCTGTAAATGACACCTTCACTTCATTCACCACAGGGTCTGGCTGTATAATGAAATTCATTACTTTCAGAGGAGATAACTCTGATTAGTGTCTTTTACACCTCTACCTCTTCTGTTCTTAAATGATTCAGTCATTTAATTGGCTGACCATGTGATAAGATACAGAACTATTTATTTTAGCCCTGCAACTAACAGATTGAGTGTAAATAATTTGACACTCCACCTGTCTGTTATAGCCCAGGTGGAGTGTTTGAATTATTTGTACTCGATCTGCTAGTTTCAGGGCTACAAACAACTAGATCGGTTCCTTATCACAAGGTCAGCCAAATATATGACTGAAGCGTTTAAGAAAAGAATAGGGGTAGAGGTGTAAAAGACACTAGTCACAGTTATATCCTCTGAGAGTAATGAATTTCCTCATCATACACCCAGATCCTTTGGTGAACAAAGTGAAGGTGTCATTTACAAGGTGGAAAGTAGATGCTTTTCAGAGCCTGGTATGCTGATAAGGATACTTTTTAACTCAGTGAGAGTAAGGCAATGGTAAACCACCTCACACCTCGTTTTACTTAGTAAAGCCTCTAGAGGTTCAAAAACAGCCCTTTCAATTGATGACCTAAACAACAACAACAAACGGTTTATTTATCATGCATTTTTTTATATTCCTAATGTGTGTAGGCCTACGTTGCAATCTGTTCAATTTAGAACAATAAGCAACCCCATGACCCAATGAGATGAGGATGATATAGATGACGTGTAAATGAGGTGTAGTCTTGTACAGACCCAGGCTGACCATTCCTGAGAGAAATGGTTAATTGAAACCCAACCATCAAAGTACACCGGTAACCACTGTCTAGTATTCAAATCCGTATAAAAGAACTACCTTCTTTACTAGGATTTGAACCAGGAACCTTCGTCTCCGAAAATCAGCTGTTAAACAGCTGACTCTAGCGGTGACGACGTTACCCCTAGACCAACCCGGTGGGTTAATCATGTTTTTTTTAACTTTTTTTTATTCCTCATTTGTGTACGTTGCAATCTGTTCAATTTAGAACAATAAGCAACCCCATGACCCAATCAGATGAGGATGATATGTATGAAGTGTAGTCTTGTACAGACCCAGGCCGACCATTCCTGAGAGAGTATGGTTAATTAAACCCCAACCATCAAAGTACACCGGTAACCACAGCCTAGTATTCAAATCCGTATAAAAGTAACTACCTTTACTAGGATTTGAACCAGGAACCTTCGTCTCCGAAAATCAGCTGTTAAACAGCTGATTTTGGCGACGACTTTACCTCTAGACCAACCCGGTGGGTTGTCATGTATTTAAAACGCGAATTATTGTTCGATGTATTTTAAATCAGAATTCTATTTAATCTTAACATAAACGTTTTTCAATACAGAGAGAATTCTATAAATACAGAATTCTACCCAACAGATTAAAGTAGCCTATATTTTCTATATATTTGTAAAGATGGCGCTTTTTCATTTTTTCATGATACTACTACAAAAATATGCGAAAATGGAAAATGAAAAGCGAAATTACAAAAACTACGAGATTTTGAGAATTAAATAACAAGGAAATAAATGAAACCACACCCACTCGCCGACTTACGATTTATTTGACATATTTCGGTAACCGATATTCACGATAATCCATATTAAAGATCCATCAACGATACGAGGACCTTGTCCCCCTAATAAATTAAAACAATTCCACAACCACCTGTAAGCACACGCACTATTAACGTAATTAAAAAACCATGTCCCGTAACGACACTATTTCGAAACAGCCCGACAACACTAATTCCATACACTATCCAAAAACTAACTAACTACAAAGGCGCTTAACTGTATTTATCTCTGGGGTCAGATAAGTTTCTCAAACAATCCAGATCCTTGTAACACTTTCTCTGCTTTATCAAAATTTATCGTATAAGGTATTAGAATAAACACAAACGTTTCTACTAGTTTTTAATTCCCGAGAATTCCTATTCAAAAGATTCGATTCGTTGCAAACCAAGTGTATCTGATGTGTACTATTTCCTAAAGAGAAATTTTAATCAAAATAAATTTATACAATTATTATACACAACAAATCCCCTTACTGGATGAAGAAAAAAGACGAGGAGGGGGAAATTTAATAACTAACGTGATTCCCCCGAAGGATTTTGCTGTGTTATCAAGAAAGGATAAAAGAATGCACGAAGGGTTTTAAATAAGGGTTGAAAAAAAAAGGAATGGGTAATCAATGGAACGAGAACGCTTACCTATGCAAATTAAAAGAAAACAGAAAAAACCAAGGCACAAGATAAAAAAAACTAAACATTAATTTTTATTCAACAAATTCTATATCAATGAACCTCGTTGTAACTAACAAAAAACATATGTTTCTACACATAATCCAGTTTCTACAATTTTCCCGACGCACACTTTATTATTATGAATACAATTATAATTTACGTCACTAATAAATAGATAAATAAATAAATAAATAAATAAATAGATAAATAAATAGAATAGTGATAATAAATAGTGAAGTTTTCATGTCGATTTTTCCAAATCGAGTTGTCACCGGAAATACAAACATGTTTTTTAGGGACCCACTTACCGATTGGTCTGGGTGTGTGTGTGTGTGTGTGTGAACAAAATTTATCAAAAACAGAATACCGTACGAAGTTGAAACTTCAAACTTAAGTTAGATGTATTGTGTGGTTCCAAGTTGGGTGTTGTTGCGGGGTGAAGGGTACGGGTGAGGTATAATGAATGAGTGACGCATGCTGGGAAAACGATTGTTGTATTACTGGAAGAGTTGGAACGGGAAAAGTAAAAAGATGAGTAGGAAAAAGGGGTGGTCCTATATGCTCCCATACTCGTGATGTGACAACTATAGACTCGCTTTCAACATATCCATATATAGTATCTAGATGAACTAATGTCCCCTAGCCGTGGGAGTGAGAGAATGCATAACGCTCTCACTCGCACAAGCCATACGCGCCGTTCCAATAACATTGTTTAATTTTACTCATTGTTGTGAGCAAGCATTTATGCACGCGTAAAATAACAAGCAAGATAACAACTGTGTAGTATGTTTTCAGATTTGGATTATTACGGTAAAGACCTTTAAGCGCATGCGTAGTTATGCCACATATCTCCCTCTCACTCGCTCGGCTATGGGACATTAGTTCGTCTGATATCTTTACATGTTACAGAGTAGTTATAAAAATTAAAAACCTATACAATACGAATTCAAAGATTGCAATTCAAAATTCTAAGATTAATTACACGAGCGTAACAATTAATAAAATATTTTGAAATTTTTTACAGCAACCGAGATGCAGATGCAAAGGCACGAAGAAATATTGTCGCACAAAAAACGCAGAACCAAAGCGAAAGGTAACCTGTTATACAATTTGATAATGATATGCATGATGATTGTGTTACTGATGCAAATACACATGTACATATTGCTGTACAACAAATTCAATACGGTACACACTGAAATAAAGGATCTGTCGTGCGTCGTGTACGGCAAAAGTTGTCCCGACTCGCACAGTGCTTATCAGGTATGGAAAACTTTCATTTTAAAAATCTATAATAAAAGTAGCGGACCTGTAAACGCTTCGCTTCGTCAACTAAAAATGTTGCACCTACAAAAGAAGCTGAACTAAATAAAAAAAAAAAAATCTGGTGTGAAACACTCACACAACTTTCTCTTGCCAATGCAAATAATTAATAAAACATAACCTAACATTAGAAATAAACAAAAACTAACTTCAAAAAACATAGGTAATCTTATTTTAATCATGAGTGAAAGACGTAAAGTGAAAATCAACCTCAGTTTTTAGCTTAAAAATACGGAAAATAATTTTTTTCCTATAAATTTGATTCTACCTTTTTGTCGTAAAATAACCACAAACTTAGTTGCTAAGCAACTGAAATCTTTTAAATAAAAATGGTATGTCTCCTTTAAATGAAAGAGTATGCGCAGACTTTGAAACCGTAATAAGGCAGAAATCTTTAAAAAATCGTCTTTTAACACGATTTCGTGAGGAAAAAAACATAAAATCGCTAATTACCGCTAAACTACGGATTATACAAAACAATATTCGAAAAAAGCTGTAGAATTTTAAATTCCCTACAACTTTTACTAAATACATTTTTGCGCTACAATGCATAATAAAGTCGCAATGTTAAAAAAATTATTTTACAAGAAAACAGCCTCACCAAGAACTTCAGCAGAGGCGATTTTTAAAAACATCGTAAGGAGCCGTTTTCGAGAAACTCGCAAAAATTAAAAATGACACTGATAAACTACTACTTCCGGTTGACCGATTTTGATGCAAATGTTAGTGTCTCTAGTGGTATCTAACTTAAGTTTTAAGTTCGTACAATGTTCCGTTCTTGAGATATTCTGTTCACTCACACGCACGCACGCGTGCACACACACACACACACACAGAAAGAGAGAGAGAGAGAGAGAGAGAGAGAGAGAGAGAGAGAGAGAGAGAGAGAGAGAGCAATCGCTAAAACATGTTTTTTGGGTTCAGGGGGTCTGAAAACGTGTAGATCCGGTGAAAACTCGATTTCTTAAAATCGACATGAAAACAATACTTTCCTTCTAATATAGTCATATTGACAAGAGAAAATAACTAGCGGACCTGTACTCGCTTCGCTACGTCAACTGAATATGTTGCACCTACAACAAAAGCGGAACTAAATAAATCGCGGACCTCTCTCTCGGCTTCACACAGGTGATAGGCTACCAAATTTCATTAACTTAACTTCGTTTCTGCTGAAAACAGTACTTTTTCCCCAATTGAAAGCCCCGTAAGATTTTTTGTCTTTATTTCCCGTCATTAGTAAAATGTATTGATTGCGAGAACCTACCAGGTTCTTGACAGACCCACATTTATGCGAAAACGTTCTTTGCGCCAATCTAACCCGACGAATTAAAATGTTTTATCCTTGAGATTTATTAATTGTTATAGCGAAGGATAGCTTAAAAAGCAACTGAAATCTTTTAAATAAAAATGGTATGTCTCCTTTAAATGAAAGAGTATGCGCTGACTTTGAAACCGTAATTCTTTAATTGCCTGGGTAGGAATTCACTGGTGAAGGTTACAATTCAACAACTTTAACGATTATGGAGATACCTATTTTTTTCCAAGAAAAATAAATATTTGGAAATCTTTAGCTAATCTGTACGGGCAATAGCTTTAAAACGACACCGAAATCATTAAAATCAGGCTGAAACAACTCCAGAAATTGTTCACATCAGGGTTTTTTCTTTTTTCTTTCAAAATTCTTTGAACTGTACTACGCGAAATCCCCACAGCTCTGGCTACACGATTTTTGCACATCGGTCAGTAAAATTGGTCTGTTTTGTTCAGCTTCTTTTTTCATAAAATTGTATACACTGGCTATATACTCCCTAGCCTGACCGCGCATTACCTGCCTTTTCTGTATTACACTAGCACTCGTGCTCGAATTTTCACTACTACAACTCTGTTTCATTTTAATAACTAAATAAATAAAAAATAGAAACGAAACAAAGAATACATACAAAAAATTAATATAAACAAAACCAAACAGCAAAAGAGTAAAAACAATAGATACATAAAACAGTAGGCCTACTACCGAATGCACGAGTTGAAGACTTGTGAAGGGAATAGAACAACAAAAATATAAAATTACAACATACAGTCAATGTTTTTAGGATTTATAGTACACTTAGGCTCTTAACGCTGCTAGCACTATGGAGCGACTGATCACTTCCCTTCGAGGTGCTTCCCCCACCACTAAACAGAACAGCTCAGCGGCACAGAGCGTTGGTGGGAGAGCTTCTAGCTAGAACAAATGACCTGTACTTTTACTAACTAATACACTGGAATTGGTACATAATGAAGTGTTATTGAGAAGGATAGAAGCGGGCCGATTCTGCTCCTCTCTGGGGCAGGCCATCAACTTATAGACAGACAGTGCAGTGAACGGTCTCACACTGACAAATATGAAGAGTAAATATTTTCAAAATGTACAGTACAGTATTCAGATGAACTTAAGTCCCCTAGCCGTGGGAGTGAGAGAATGCATAACGCTCTCACTCGCACAAGCCAAACGCGCCGTTCCAATAACATTGTCGTATAATTTTACTCATTGTTGTGAGCAAGCGTTTATGCATGCAGTAAACTAACAAGCAAGATAACGATTGTACTATGTTTTCAGATTTGGATCGGTAATGACCTTTGAGCGCATGCGTAGTTATGCCACATATCTCCCTCTCACTCGCTCGGCTATGGGACATTAGTTCGTCTGTTGCCTATACACACGTCGCCATATGGATTTAAAGCAACCGTTGCTATGACAACATCGCGTCTCACTGTCGCCAGTCCCCCTTGCCCTTCATCCCGCACTAGCAAACAACCCAGCTCCCAACAATACCGAAGTATTTAACAAATAAATTTATTTATTTTTATTTATTTATTTATTTACAGAGTTTAACGAATAAATTGGATTTCCTGGACGTTGAACATACACGATCGATGGAATTACTGCAAAGAGACATGGAAGATCTGTCTCACATCGTGAACAATATATCACGTATAATGTATTCAGCGGAACATATAATGAAATCCGACGGCGAATATAAAACTGGAAGCGGCGGCAACGGTGATGATAATGACGGCAATAATGACAATACTAATAATAATAATAATAATAATAATAATTACAATAAGCCACCTCGAACAAGGGCTATATATGTTAATCCATAAATTATACATGATTGTGGTTTAAAATAAATATTTGTAGTATCGTTTATAAAATTGACTGACACTTTGAAGTACACTTGATCGTTAAAATAAATTGTTTAAATAAAAAACAAAACCATCACGGCGTTCATTTATTAAACTTCACATTTTTCATTTATTTTACGCTTAATCTGTGTTCGTTGCAGGGCTAAAATACATATTTATTTCATATTTATTTTACATATTTATTACATATTTATTTTTTTTTTATTTATACATATTTATTTTTTTTTTTACATATTTATTTTGTTTTTTTATTTATTTCTTATTTTATGGGTCAGTCAATTAAATTGCTGAATAATTTAAGAACAGAAGAGGTAGAGAGGTGTAAAAAGACACTAATCAGAGTTATCTACTCTGAAAGTAATGAATTTTATTATACAGCCAGATCCTGTGGTGAATGAAGTGAAAAAGGTGTCTTTTGCAGAGTGGAAAATATGTGCTTTTCAGAGGGCCCGGCATGCTGATAAACGTACTTTTTCACTCAGTGAGGAAGGCAAAGGGTAAACAACCGTGACGAGTTGTAAGCGTCGGGGTACCGCTAAGTAACAGAATAGAACTTAGTTGTGTTACTTACTGTACCTCGACGCGACCAACTCAACCCTAAAGGGCCAATATATATAATTTTTTTACTTTTTATAGGTTTTCTAAATCGGGGATTTTTAAATTTAATTTTTATTTCATGTTTTTTAAACTTCATATATAATACTATACAGTAAACATTTCATTACTACACCGTGCCTTTTTATATAGCGTAACAGAATTAGAAGTTAGTTGTGTTACTTGCGGTACTCCGACGCGACCAACTCAACCCTTAAGGGCCAATACATATACTTTTTCCATTTTTTATAGGTTTTCTGAGTCGGGGGATTTTTTAATTTAATTTTCATTCCATGCTTTTTAAAATTTATATGTTACTATATAGTAAACATTTCATTACCACACCCCGTGGCCTTATTATGTAGCTAAGAGCTATATGCTGTGGCATCGTAATGCCACAGAGAGATACACACATTCAACTTATAACAAACCTGTCTCTGTTTCCGTCAAGGGTTAAAAAGTCAATGAGATGAGGATCATGTGCATGACGTATACACGAGGTGTAGTCTTATTCAAACCCAGGCCGACCATTCCTGAGAGAGTATCTTCAATTGAACACCAACTGTCAAAGTACACCGGAAACCACTCTATAAATCCGTATATAAAAAGTAAAAAATGATATGTATTGGCCCTTTAGGGTTGAGTTGGTCGCATCGGGGTACTTAGTTGATATAATTTATTTTATTACCTTTACTCAAATTTGAACCAGGAACCTTCCGTCTCCGAAAAATCAGAGGACTCGTGGCGACGACTTTACTTTTAGACCAACCCGGTGGGTCATATAAAATTTAAAAATATAAAAATAAGTAGTACACGATTAAAAAATAAAACAAAACAAAATATTTCAAAACAATGAGTGATAAAAGCTTGTCCTGAAATTCTAAAACGGTTTCAAAAACAGTTCGTCATACAGAACATTTCATTGATCTATTGAATAAATTAATGTATCAAGTTAAATGCAACATGTAAATTTTACGTCACACTTTCCATTGTATTTTTTTTTTGTAAAAGGACAAATTTTCCGTAGCAGCTGTATTTGACGGGTGTTAGTCGACGGTCGCCTACACGCTTTATTTATGAGCGAACGGGGGTTGGATTATAATGACGCTTTTAATTTAATATTCACATCGTTGCTTTATAAAATACGAGTACCCCTTTTAAATTAGTCGACCAGAGAAAAATAACCTATCGAGAAAGTACCAATAATGAAGACTCCAATTTCAAAATGATCATACCTTACACACCTTGATGATTATAAGAAGAATTGTGTAACCCTTCAGGGAATTTGGATCTGATAGTGGCATACAGAAAACGGAAAAGACCAGCAAAATACTAAAAAAAAAAATCTAGTGTGAAACACTCACACAACTTTATCTTGCCAATGCAAATAATTAACAATAAACCTAACATTAATAATAAAACATTAGAAATAAACAAAAAATAACCAATCTCAATAAACATAACCTTATTTTAATCATGAGTGAAAGACGCAAAATGAAAACCAACCTCAGTTTGGCTTAAAAATACGGAAAATCGCTCTTTCACGCTAAACTAAGCTCTGTACAAAAAAAATACTTTAAACAAAAGTTGTAGATCTTTTAATTTCCTATAAATTTTATTATATGTACTTTTGTCGTAAAACGCATACTAAGGCCGAAATTTAAAAAAAATCGATTTTTTACACGTTTTCGTGAGAAAAAACAGAAAATTGCTAATTACCGCTAAACTAAGCGTTATACAAAAACAAGTTAGAAATAAAAGTTGTAGGATTTTAAATTGTCTACAACTTTTATTATATACATTTTTACGCTAAAATGCATATTAACGCCGCAATCTTAAAAAACCAATTTCTTTACGCGAAAACAGCTACACCAAGAATTTCAGCAAACATGGCGCCTACCATATCTTATAGAGCATAAAAATTTAGTAAACCAGGTGATTTTAAAAAAAAATCGTAGGACCAGGTTTTGAGAAAATCGAAAAAAGTGAAAAATTACACGAATAAACTACTACTTCCGGTTGACCGATTTTGATGAAAGTGTTCGTGTCGCGTCCGGTAGTGGTATGTAACTTAAGTTTCAAGTTTACAAGTCGTACGATGTTCTTGAGATATTTTGTTCACACACAAACCAATCGCTAAAAAAACATGTTTTTTTTTGATTCAGGGGGTCTCAAAACGTGTAGATCCGGTGAAAACTCGATTTCGAAAAATCGACATGAAAACAATAGCCTACTTTCCTTCCTATATATTCATATAGGCAAGAGAAAGTAAAAATTAAAACGCTTTTCCACATTGATGATCGAGTGGTTGTTTACGATATAGGATGCACAGACATTTTTCTGATGTTAGTTTGTTGTTGTTTAGGTCATCAGCCAAAAAGCTGGCTTGAACCTGTAGAGGTTTTACTAAGTAAAACGAGGAGTGAGGTGGTTTACCATTGCCTTCCTCACTGAGTGGAAAAGTACGCTTATCAGCATGCCGGGCCCTCTGAAAAGCACATATTTTCCACTCTGCAAATGACACCTTCACTTCATTCACCACAGGGTCTGGCTGTATAATGAAATTCATTACTTTCAGAGGAGATAACTCTGATTAGTGTCTTTTACACCTCTACCTCTTCTGTTCTTAAATGGTCCAGTCATTTAATTGGTTGACCATGTGATAAGAAACAGAACTATTTATTTTAGCCCTGCTACGAACAGATTGAGTGTAAATAATTTGACACTACACCTGTCTGTTATGGGCAGGATGTTAGTTTATTTCGCTTTAATTAACTTTAGTAAAGTTTAATAAAGGTTTGTATTCTTTTTTCCTCAGGAACCACATAAGACAGACACTCAATTTACTTTTGTATTTTAGGTAATTTTGTTCTTCATAAGAAACGTTTAAATTGACAGGCGTTAAACGAAACAAAGTACGATGGGGGGAAAAGACAATGTAATATAAAATTGTATACAATCCGAGTTATTTTTAGTTGTAAGGTGAATAGAACCATTCACAGAATATTTTAAGCGCTAAGTAATCCGTTCACGAACTTATTATTTCCCCTGTAACAGATGAGATTGTGACACGTCTGCGCATATTCATCGAGAACACACAAAGACTTTTTTCCAAATTCAGAATTTTTTCCCCAAAAGTCAGGTTCTTAAATCAACTTTATTAAATAGTTTTAATGAAATTCAATTTATATATTCAACTTATAATTTCTGGTTGATATAATATGGCATTAAAATATTAAAAACTTCATTGCGAAATACAATTCCTGTGTGAAACGCATACGACTTTTTCTTGCCAATGTAAAATGAAAAACATAACCCCTAATTTCAATCATGAGTGGATGAACGTTAAACTAATGTATGTGCAGTTGAGCCGTGCTTAGTTTGCTCCGGCTGTAAACAAACAAAAGCCACCTACTACAGGGTGCACGGTAGAGTCTACCACTTTACGGATGTCTCTTATTCCTATTAAGTTAACTATAGGGTGATTCAAAAAGAGCGCCGGTTTTGATATATCAAATTAAGAGATTTATTTTATTGAAAAACTGACAATAAATACATCAACAAGTTCATCTTACCTTCCGATTTCATGTATGAAAAATGATGTCATGCATGTGTCCTCCTCTACTGCGCTGGCACGCATCAACTCTGTCCATGAAATTGGATATTACTGCACGACAAGTTTCGACTTCCATTTGCCCGATAACCCGTCGAATTTCCTCCTTCAAGTCATTGATGTTTCGGGGTTTATTGGCATACACCAATGACTTCAGATGACCCCAAAGATGAAAGTCACAAGGCGTCAAGTCACACGACCTTTGGTGGCCATTGATGGTCGGAATTACGAGAAATTATGCGATCCTGGAACCGTTCACGGAACAACAACATTGTTTTACAGAACTTTTTAGGTCGACTGTTGAACCCGTCTCAAAAAACTTTTTCATGAGCCTGCGAACTGTTGATTCAGTCGGTGCTTCATTACGTCCTAGAGTACCGCGAAGTCGCCTGACAGTAGCCGCATAACTCTCTCCACTCTGGTAAAATGTTTTGACGATTAACACTCGTTGTGCAATAGTAAACTTCTCCATGGTTAGTCACAGACTGCGAGAGTACTACACTGCGAACAAGAGAAACTACAACTGAATCGTCAATCGGAATGTTCTCCGAAATAGAAATGAGGTCTAACAATGTTGCCAACCGATAAACAAAAATTTACCAGCCGTTTAAAAACCGGCGCTCTTTTTGAATCACCCGTTATTTTTTAAATTATAAGTACTTAAAGTACTAAAAAACATCAGTCATGATATGATATAGGCCTAACAATTTCATTTAGAAAAATACTTTTAAAAGTATTTTGTATTTAAATACTTTTGAAAGTATTTTGTTGTTACTTTTTAATCAGCGTGTACACAATCATTTTGATACAATGCGCATGCTCAATGACGTCATTATTTGTTTACATTAGGAGCAAACTAAGAGAGGCTGGACTATAGAAAAAAATGCTTGAAATTAAAAACCTACAACTTTTAATATCTACCTATACAAAAATGCATACTTACTAAAACCGCAATCTTCTAAAAACCATTTATTTTTTGATCGAGAGATCTAATTACAGTTTACTACAAAATATGTAGTAAATGAGGCGATTTTTAAAAAAATCGTATGAGCGGTTTTTTGAGAAAATTACACTTATAAACTACTACTTCTGGTAGATTGAATTCGATTTAATTGTTCAATCGGATCCCTTCATGGGACAATTAATTACAATTTGGGTTCAGTAGACCTGAAAACTACATACCCGGTGAAAACTCGATACTGAAAAATCACTCGACATAGAAAAAAAATACTTTCTTTCTCCGAATTTCATAATACAGTTAGAGAAAGTAATAAACAACTGTAATTAAAATTTTAGAAAAAATTACGTGTCGGATCCCATCATGAAAATTTATTATAATTTTAGTTCAGAATACCTAAACACATCTATTTATCCAGTAAAACTCGGTATTGAAATATCGGCATGAGAACAATGCTTTCCGTCCCTTTATTCCTTAAGGGAGGGAGAATAGAGAGAGAGAGAGAGAGAGAGAAAGAAAGAGAGAGAGAGAGAGAGAGAGAGAGAGAGAGAGAGAGGTAATACCACTAAACTTTGAGAACTTAACCAACTAAATGAAAATGTAACATCATACTGGTAGACCGATTTTGATGATCATGGTGGTATCTAATAAATTATAGTTTAGATTCAGGAGACCTGAAACATGTGTATATTAAATCCGGTAAAAACTCAGGTTTCCAAAAATCGACACGAAAAAATACTTCCCTTCCCTATATAAATATACATATGTATACAGGGAAAGAGGAAAGTAATAAAACAACTTTCAAATCCACTCCTAAAAAGCATTTAATAATATCACTAAAAATAACTTTTAAAACTTAACAAAATAAAAAATACACGTAACACCACCACTGGACATGATTTTGAAGATACAACAAATAATTAGGTTTATAGGTATCAGACGAACTAATGTCCCATAGCCGAGCGAGTGAGAGGGAGGTATGTGGCATAACTACGCATGCGCCCAAAGGTCTTGGCCGTTATAATCCAAATCTGAAAACATACTACAGTCGTTATCTTGCTTGTTAGTTTACTGCATGCATAAACGCTTGCTCACAACAATGAGTAAAATTATTATACGACAATGTAGTTGGAACGACGCGTATGGGTTGTGCGAGTGAGAGCGTTATGCATTCTCTCACTCCCACGGCTAGGGGACTGCAGTTCATCTGAATACTGTACTTCTACTAGGATTTGAACCAGGAACCTCCGTCTCCGAAAATCAGCTGTTAAACAGCTGATTTTGGCGACGACTTTACCTTTAGACCAACCCGGTGGGTTGTGCTATAATTTACGGTATTTATCATTTATTTATTGCCCGTGGCTGTTGCTAGAGCTGCTATCGGGAGCCGCCCCTGGCGATGGGGACGTTCGCCGACTTAGGTTGGAGGACGCTGGGGAAATAAAATACCCAGGGTGGACAAAAACTAGTGAAAAAAAGGTCAACGGCTCGGATGGCGGATGAAGTTTAAATACTCAACGGCAAAGGGGGCGGAGGAACCTAGAGCGGCATCTCGAAGAAACTGTCCCGCAAGCTCAGAGGCTGTGAAGTGGCAATCCCACTACTGAGCTTAATCTGCGCAGCGCCCGTAACGCGGCCAGAGGATCTTCTTTACTTACTGGCAAACCTCGAACTGCCTCGGATGATGGACCGGGATTTATGGATAAAACAAATAGGATACGGAAAAACAAGAAGTTTGGAATAACGGATACCCTTAATATAGCAACCTGGAATGTAAGAGGATTATCGACAAAAGAGATGGAGTTAAATAACGAGCTAATATAATAAGATTATAGATCAGATATCCCATTTTAACTATCTAGGTTGCGATGTAACTTATCAACAGAGTAAGGAGGTGTATGATAGGATCCACCGATTTCAACACATATGTGGTACTATCCACAGGAACTTGAAAAACATCACAAGTAAAGACACTAGAATGAGATTTTATAAAACGATAGCTGCTCCAACAGTACTTTACGGAAGTGAAACGTGGGTTCTGTCAAGACAGGAAGAGAGCCGATTACAAGCAGCAGAAATGAGATTTCTCCGGCAAACTTATGGCTGTAGTAGAGAGGACCGTTACAGAAACACGGAGATACGACAACATCTTAATATCTTCTCCATAAATGATAAAGTAATGGAGGGCAGGAAGAAGTGGATAGATCACTTAGGTAGAATGAAGGATGAAAGAGTACCCAAGCAGGCACTATGGCACAAGCCAAGGGGTAAAAGGGATCTTTTTTTTTTTTTTTTTTTTTTTTTTTTTTTTTGTTTAACGTCCGACTGTTCTGCAATTACTGCTAATGCAGACGGTGATGGATGGAATGATGTTTTGTAACGTATGAAAATATGCCGTGCCTGAATGGGATTCGAACCCAAGACCGCATGATGAAAGGCGAGCACGTTACCAACTGCGCCAATGCGGCCGGCGAAAAGGGATCGAGGACGATCCCTTTTCGAAAAGGGATCGGCGAAAAGGTAAAAGGGATCGAGGACGTCCAAGGAAGAGATGGGCGGATGGTGGAGGTTCGGAACAGGCAGCAACGCCTAACCCGTGAAAGGAAGAAGAAGAAGAAGATCATTTATTGTTTTATTACAGTTACTTGTAGAAAAATTACATTTAAAGTACTGAGTATTTTTTGAAGTTTTGGATAACCCCGGTTTCGTTTAACCGGGACGTGCAGTTGGATCGCACGTTCCACTGCACAAACAAAACTGCCCAACCTATGCATCAGTCGCACAAACGTAAACGCAACTTGAGCTCAACGATAAATCAATACAATTTTATACTTACGTACAATAAAACAATAAAACACAATGGTTCTGCTACTCACCTGAAAGCAAAAGAAAATAATATTAAATTATATATTTTTACAAACTAAATAAATTCAAATTAAAAGCAGAAGATAAACCGTAAACATTTATACATCAATTGCCATACAAAATATTGTTTTTTATCTACAATAAAAAAAATCTGGTGTGAAACACTCACACAACTTTCTCTTGCCAGTGCAAATAATTAACAATAAACCTAACATTAGAAATAAACAAAAAACTAACGTCAATAAACATAACCTAATTTTAATCATGAGTGAATGACCCAAAATGAAAATCGACCTCAGCTTGACTTAAAAATACGGAAAATCACTCTTTCTCACTAAACTAGGCTCCGTGGAGAAAAATGCTCTCAATAAAAGTTGTAGATCTTTTAATTTTCTATAAATTTAATTATATATACTTTTGTCGTAAAATGCTAACTAAGGCCGATATCTTACAAAAATCAATTTTTCACACTTTTTCGTAAGAAAAAAACAGAAAATCGCAAATTACCGCTAAACTAAGCGATATACAAAAAAAAATGTTTGAAATAAAAGTTGTAGGATTTTTAATTCTCTACAATTTATATTATATAAATTGTTGCGCTAAATTGCATATTAAAGCCGTAATCTTAAAAAAACTATGTTTTTACGTGAAAACAGCCTCACCCAGAATTTCAGCAAACATGGCGCCTACCCTATCTTGTAGAGAATATAAAATTGAGTAAACCAGGCGATTTTTAAAAAAATCGTAGGACCAGTTTTTGAGAAAATCGTAAAAAAGTGAAAAATTGTACGAATAAACTACTACTTCCGGTTGACCGATTTTGATGAAAATGTTCGTGTCGGGTCCGGTAGTGGTATGTAACTTAAGTTTCAAGTTTCAAGTTTGTACAATGTTCCGTTCTTGAGATATTCTGTTCACACACACACACAGACCAATCGCTAAAAACATGTTTTTTGGGTTCAGGGGGTCTGAAAACATATAGACCCGGTGAAAACTCGATTTCGAAAAATCGACATGAAAACAATACTTTCCTTCCTATATATTCATATAGGCAAGAGAAAGTAAAAATGTTTAAAAAATGTTTTTTGTAGAATTTTAAAATCTCTATAACTTTAATTAGATACATTTTTGCGGTAAAATGCATAATAAAGCCGCAATCTTAGAAAAAAAACCAAATTTTTTACGTGAAAACAGCCTCACCAAGAATTTCAGCAAACATGGCGCCTACCCTATCTTGTAGAGCATAAATGAGGCGATTTTTAAAAAAATCGTTAGGGCCAGTTTTTGAGAAAATTCCAAAAAGTGAAAAATAACACGAATAAACTACTACTTCCGGTTAACCGATTTTGATGAAAATGTTCGTGTCCGGTCGGTAGTGGTATGTAACTTGAGTTTCAAGTTCGTACGATGTTCCGTTCTTAAGATATTCCGTTCACACACACACAGACCAATCGCTAAAAACATGTTTTTTGTCGGTTCATGGGGTCTGAAAACGTGTAGATCTAGTGAAAACTCGACATGAAAACAATACTTTCCTTTCTATATATTCATATAGGCAAAAGAAAGTAAAAAAAAAACTGAAAACAAATTACCATCGTTAATAATAACAACAACATACAGAAAAGATAAACGTAAAATTAAACAAATAATTTCGTTACAGAAGTAATAATTTCACACACAGATATAAAAAACGGAAATGTATTTCAAAACTCTGTACCGGAACTGGACATGATCGTGAGCGGAAGTTAATAAATTTATTTTTATTTTTACGACTACAAAACACGAGTATGAATTTGCACAGAGAAAACAGTAAATAAAGATGAAATAAAAAAAGGAACGTGAATAAAAATTAAAAGAATAAAACTTTAACTGGTCGATAGGACGAGAAAAGAAGCCTAGAGTCAGAATCAAGAGGTAACAAACCAGTAACCTGGTGTCCTTGAAAAGAAATTGCATGCAAAACTTTTGCGGTTACATTATAGAATAACAGATCATCCGAAAATAAAACAAAGCGTAAAATTTGCAGTTAAATAACCAAAATAAAAACCAGGATCGAAAATCAACATATTTGACTGCACAAGAACAGATTAATCGCTTTGATTTATAATGCCTGCTAATTTTAAAAGGTCAATAATTTTTTAACGTTATTTTAATCGTGTTTAACAGCTGATTTTCGGAGACGAAGGTTCCTGGTTCAAATCCTAGTAAAGGTAGTTATTTCTATACGGATTTGAATGCTAGACAATGGTTACCGGTGTACTTTGATGGTTGGGGTTTAATTAACCATACGCTTTGAATCTGTAAAAGACTACACCTCATTTACACGTCAGAGAAAGAAGAGAAGTTATCAGTTGCAGGGTGGAGAGTAGATGCTTTTCACAGTGCCTGGGTTTTTTTTCTGTTATCCCCACAGCATAATTTTTCACATTTTTTAAATATTTCGAATGGAAACTTACAGTATTTTTTATGATAAAAACGGGAAAAGTATTTAAAAAAAATCCTACACCAATATTGTTAAGGTTAAATATAGGTACAGGGTAAATACATTGCTTTTTCTCAACATTGTTACTGTATCTAATAATGATATATAAATAAAGTCATCGAGTACATGACAACATTAAATAAATTTAACATAAATTAATTAAATATTATTCAATAATTTAATACTTGTCAATAAATAGTTTAAGGTTAACTTGAAAAAGGACAAAACTTTAACATTAACTTGAAAAATATTGATGATTTTTTTTAATATTTTCCCCGTTAAAAATACTGTAAGAATATCTACATACGAAACATCCACAAAATGTGAAAAATTATGCTGAAAGGGGGGGGGGGAATAACAGAAAAGATCCATGCCTGGCATGCTGGTAAGCATACTGTGACAATATCGAAGATGGGCATGGTTTGCGAAATTTCTAGTACTTAATTCATAAAATGATAAAGAGTAGGTAATAGTGTGAAAAAGTAACAACAGGGTTAGATATAAAAGGATACCTATTCATAAAAATTATTAAAAAGGACTGCGCTATTGTGCATGATAAGGTAGGGTCGTTTGTTGTACAACTATTTATGAAAGAGTCGGTTGGTTACCTGTAACAACTTTTTATTCAATTATAACCTGTTTAAAATTAAATAAGATTTCTCCAGAAAGGACTTTTGTATCGAATTTCGGTGTCCTTCGAGAGGATTCTTTGATCCCCCCCCCCATATAAATAGAGCCTCGAGTGCGGTCAGTGAGTTAGTATCCGTTTGATATTTGACGAGTGTTTACTACGTGTGGTATTGAAGGTAACTCCGTTAGAACAGGTCAACGGGGGGTTTCCGAAGCATTGTTATTCAGTCTTATTGTGTTGTTTAGGTCAACAGTTGAAAGGCTGGTTTGAACCTCTAGAGGTTTTACTAAGTAAAACGAGGAGTGAGGTGGTTTACCATTGCCTTCCTCACTGAGTGGAAAAGTACGCTTATCAGCATGCCGGGCCCTCTGAAAAGCACATATTTTCCACTCTGCAAATGACACCTTCACTTCATTCACCACAGGGTCTGGCTGTATAATGAAATTCATTACTTTCAGACGAGATAACTCTGATTGGTGTCTTTTACACCTCTACCTCTTCTGTTCTTAAATGATTCAGTCATTTAATTGGCTGACCATGTGACAAGAAACAGAACTATTTATTTTAGCCCTGCAACTAACAGATTGAGTGTAAATAATTTGACACTCCACCTGTCTGTTATGGGCAGAGTCTTATTGTATTTGTGCATATTGTATTCAGTTTTATTGTGAATGTGCATTCTATATAATTATTTGTAAGTAATATAAGTAATTTATTGAGTTATTTATTGTATTGCTTCATTTAATTAGTTTATCATTTATTCTGTAAATCTTTTAGTGTAATAAGTACTAATTGTAAACTTTAGTGTATTAATTATTTAATTACCCAGATCCCGAAACGGACCTTAGCTATAAGTGTCACAATACTTTTCCACTTAATGAGGAGGCATTCATTGGTAAACCACTTCACTTCTCATCCAAGAGTTTTAAGAGTCAGAGGCTGACGGCCTAAATAATATTATTTACTAATCATTAAACATAATTATATTGTTCATTATTGACACTGGCATAAAAGAGTTGTGTGAGTGTTTCACACCAGATTTTTACTTTCCCTTGCCTATATGAATATATAGGAAGGAAAGTATTGTTTTCATGTCGATTTTAAGAAATCGAGTTTTCACCGGATCTAGGCCTACACGTTTTCAGACCCCCTGAATCCAAAAAAACATGTTTTTAGCGATTGTTCTGTGTGTTTGTGTGTGTCTGTGTGTGAATAGAATATCTCAAGAACGGAACATCTTACGAACTTGAAACTTAAGTTATATACCACTACCGGACCCGACACGGACATTTTCATCAAAATCGGTCAACCGGAAGTAGTAGTTTATTCGTGTAATTTTTCACTTTTTTGCGATTTTCTCAAAAACTGGTGCTACAATTTTTTTTAAAATCGCCTGGTTTACTAAATTTTTATGCTCAACAAGATAGGGTACGCGCCATGTTTGCTGAAATTCTTGGTGAGGCTGTTTTCACGTAAAACAAATTGTTTTCTTTAGATTACGGCTTTAATATGCATTTTAGCGCAAAAATTTATATAATTAGAGTTGTAGAGAATTTAAAATCCTACAACTTTTCTTTCAAACATTTTTTTGTATAACGCTTAGTTTAGCGGTATTAAGCGATTTTCTGTTTTTTCTCACGAAAGTGTAAAAATAGATTTTTTCAAGATTTCGGCCTTAGTATAGCTACATTTTTCGACAAAAGTGTATATAATAAAATTTATAGGAAATTAAAAGATCTACTTTTATTTGAAGCATTTTTCTCTACAGAGTCTAGTTTAGCGTGAAAGAGTGATTTTCTATATTTTTAAGCCAAACAGGTCGATTTTCATTTTCCGTCTTTCATTCATGATTAAAATAAGGTTATGTGTTTTGAGGTTAGTTTTTTGTTTATTTCTAATGTTTTATTACTAATGTTTGGTTATATTGTTTAAATTATTTGCATTGGCAAGAGAAAGTTGTATGGGTGTTTCACACCAGATTTTTTTATATCTTGAGGTGCTTGTTTTCATAATACAATATACAGAATTATTGATTTTCGCGGTTTTCCTAATTAAATTGTTGTTTAGGTCAACAGCCGAAAAGCTGGTTTGAACCTGTAGAGGTTTTACTAAGTAAAACGAGGAGTGAGATGGTTTACCATTGCCTTCCTCACTGAGTGGAAAAGTACGCTCATCAGCATGCCGGGCCCTCTGAAAAGCACATATTTTCCACTCTGCAAATGACACCTTCACTTCATTCACCACAGGGTCTGGCTGTATAGTGAAATTCATTACTTTCAAAGGAGATAACTCTGATTAGTGTCTTTTACACCTCTACCTCTTCTGTTCTTAAATGATTCAGTCATTTAATTGGCTGACCATGTGACAAGAAACAGAACTATTTATTTTAGCCCTGCAACGAACAGATTGAGTGTAAATAATTTGACACTCCACCTGTCTGTTATGGGCACCTAATTAAATTATTAAGTAAATAAAACACAAAATATAGCAATATGTTTTTCTATCTACACGATTTCAATAAAGTTAAAACAACAATTTAACACAAACCACAGATTTCTAGAAGTAATATACGTTAAAATAATATATATCACTAAACTACCAACAAATAGAGAAAACCAATAACTTTAAAAAACAAAAATACGAAGAAACATAACAGGACTTTTTGTTAGCTTAAATAAATAAAGAAAAATATAAAATATTAACGGAAATGAAATATTAACGGTATCAGACATCGATACGCGAATATGTGTTATAGTTTTGAGAAAAAAAAGACAAGCCAGACTTTTTCACCGATCAAATAAAAGTCAAGTTCTGAAAAGCAAAAGTTTTTAACAACCCAAGGGAAAACCAGTATTGTCAGTGAAGCTCGTCACTGACCAGATTTTTGATACGGTCGAACGGAATCAAGTGGGCAGAGCACAATATCGATTCGACGAACACAGAATTTTATTGCTGAACAAAGTTTCTGTAAAATACAACAGCATTTAAACCAAAGTATACAATACACAATACATTTACGTATATTGTCACTAACATTTGGAAAGATCGATCATCGACATGTCAACGCTAGATGATTAATTACGTTTGATTTGTTTAATCAAATAAAAATGTTATTTGCTTAATTTCATCGCCTGCCCGTAAAACTGAGAAAAAATACCACATAGTCGAAACAAATTAATTCAAAAACATATGGTACAGTTCAGATGGTTCAGTAAAGAGGTCGCTGCTCATTCCGAAAACTGATATTCTAAAATCAGGTGTAAAACACTCGCACGACTTTCCCTTGCCAATGTAAATAAACATATAACCTACAGTCGATCTACTGTAAGAGTACTCCGCGCGAGGCAAGCGCCTATAGGTTGTAAACAAAAGTTTTACACTAGTTGGGGCGTATCTACCTCTCCGCCGGACAATATTATCTTGCACTACGTTCCATCATTAAAATATCTACATCCACCTAAAATAAACATCATCCTTTAAGCGTTTTCAATTATACCGTTCTGATTACTCGTAATTATTGCAGTTTCATAAAAACTCCTTAATTAATTATTTTAACAATTACATATTTAACAAAACAATTTTTTTTCTACTTTTTAATGCTTACCGCTTTCATGTTTCAAAAACTCAACACATTCACTATCACGCACGTTAACAAAAAACACAGCTTACAAAACTTTTCAACTTCAGTCAACCAAGAATATCGAAACGAACCGATACAATTCCAAAAGATAACTGATGAAACTAAAAATGAGTTAAACACGGGCAAGTGCAAACAGTTATTTCAGACTAATCACAGAAATTAATTATTTTAATGATATGAAACAAACAATCTGAAATGATAAACAACGAATCTTTGGGATTGTCTACTCTCGTGTTATAATTCAAGCGCATTAGTTTTATATTACTTGTGACCAAAAATAAAATAAAACTAGTCTATAATAAAAACCTACTAATCATAAATAATAATGTAATAACAGTAAATAATGTAATTATTTGTAAATAATGTAACGAAAAATAACAATAGTAAAATTTCAGTTATTAATGGTAAACTAATAATGTTCGATTTATACAACATTTTTTAACAAATGAATAATTGAACGTGCTTTTATTATATTGAGCTTAAAGCGAATAAGTATTGTATGGATTTTTTTTGATCATGCTGTGCGTATTTTTAATTAATGCGCATGCTCACTTGTATTGCTGGTTGCCTACGTCGGAGTACTGTTAGCGTAGACAGACTCTAGGTTTAATCATAACTAGATTGCCATCAGTTGTTCGGTTCGGCGAATACCAGTATATAAATTTACAACAGAGGTTCCACTTTCAAACTAGTAAACAATGTTAAATGAAAAACAAAACCTAATTTTAATCGTGAGTGAATGACGCAAAATAAAAAATGAACCCCTGTAGAACTTAAAAATGATACGGAAAATCAGTAATTGTCTCTAAAATCGGCTCGGTAAGAAAAACGCTTTAAAAAAAAGTTACAGATTTTTAATTTTTTTCTAAAACTTTAAATTACAATACAATTTTGTCGTAAAATGCATACTGAGGCTGCAATACGATTAAAAATCACTAATTGTCGCTAAACTATGCCTTGTGCACGGACTCTCCAAGAATTTCATCAGACATGGCGCAAACCCTAACTTGTAGAGCATAAAAATGTAGTAAGTAAATGAGTCAATTTAAAAAAAAACCGTAAGAGCCGTTTTTGAGAAAATGGCAAGAATAAACTACTAGTTCCGGTTGACCGACTTTGATGAAAAAGTTCGTGTCGAGTCCGTCCGGTAGTGGGGTACCTATGATACCTTAAGTTTCAACTGCTATACGCAATTCCGCCCTTAAAATAAATACCACGCGCGCGCGCACACACACAAACCAATCGCTAAAAACATGTTTTTTTGGTTTCGGGACCTGAAAACGTGTATTTCCGGTGAAAATTAAATTTTAGTAAATCGATATGTAAACCTACATATACCTACATATTTATATTGCTTTACCTACTTTTGCTTGATATTGCTAGATACTACCTAGATATTGATACAACACATGAGAAAGAAAAAAGAAAAATTTAATATAAAAATCTCAAAAAGTAATATCAGAATCAATTGGGAGGGGTACTTGAATGCCAACTTTTCGCTGGGATATGAACAAGAAACTAGCAAAATCATAAAACCTTCAAAACACAATAACGGCTACAGTTGGAAAACAAACACGATAAAAGATGAAACCAATCAATGACAATGAACTCATTCATAAAAAAACAAAAACGAATCGGAAATAAGTATTGGCAAACGAAGTCGATTAAAAGAATAATTCATCAATCAAAAGAATCAGGAATGCAGAAATGATTGCTTTATCGAAAGCGAAAGTTCAATAATGTACTTATAATAATATTCAGATCCGAGTTAATTTACACAGAAACAAGAAAAATAAATACTGAAGATGTTGGAAAAAAAACTCCAACCAAGTTTTCTGAACGAAAACAAATTAAATAATTTCGTTGGATTTAACAAGCCTTACGATGGATGGTTTTTGTTAAAATATTTCAGCCGCTAAAATTTAACACGCTCCTGTTTTTAGAGTAAGCAATGGCGTCAAAACGTGAAAAGGGGTAGGGTTGGGGATTGGGGGAAGGGAGGTGTACGTTGGGGTACAACACAGTGTAATTCTGGGGCATCGATCGGTTTCCGCGTGACGTAATCCCCTTCTCCCTCGGCCCACAAATATAGCAATGCACTCCCTACCACCACGGCGACTTAAAAACATCCTCCGCTCGATCCGCTAGTGGAAAGAGAGAGAAAGAATGACAACGACGAGGGATTTGCGAAAGATACCGGAGAGCCAAGGGCATTTCTACAAACACCGTTCAATCGGGGGTTCATTTGTGAAATATTTCGTACGATCATTTTGATTTACAATGGTAAATCGCACCAACTTATTCGGTAATCTCCAAGTACTATAACAGTTTAATTTTTTTTTAGATTGCAGATTAAATTTTATAACCTGCTATCTAAACATAATATGCCCAAAACGGGCAGGTAGAGTGTTATTTTAATTGCACTCTATCTGTTTGGTCCAGGGCTAAAAACAATAGTTCTGTTTCTTATCACATAGTCAGCCACTTATATGACTGAACTATTTAAGAACAGAAGAGGTAGAGGTGTAAAAGACACTAGTCAGAGTTATCACCTCTGAGAGTAATGAATTTCACTATGCAGCCAGACCCTGTGGTGAATGAAGTGAAGGTGTTATTTGCAGGGTGGAAAGTGAGTGCTTTTCGGAGGGCCTGGCATGCTGATACGCATACTCTTTCAACTCAGTGAGGAAGGCAATGGTAAACCACCTTACTCCTCGTTTTTCTTAGTAAAACCTCTAGAGGTTCAAACCAGCCTCTACAGGCTGATCACCTACTACAACAACAACTAAACATAACTGAACAGAATGACGTTAAATGAAGAATAAAATGCAGACATGTAGGGCATTAACCCTTTATAGGGCAGTACTACGGGGTAAAATGTTAAATTTTGTTTTACAGGGGCTTGAATAATGTATTTCTAGTGCCAGAACAGTAACATATTTCTTTTTTCTATGTCAAGCTCTGGTAAGTATACTTACTAAGGAATGTTTATTGAAATAGGAATGACATAGGCTAATATTTAGTGGTAAGATGCTTATTAAAACAACTTGTAGCTTTATATAACAGAAAAATGTGTCTAAAAACTTATCTTAACTTTATATTAGCATGAATGCTTGCTTTCCCGTAAAAAAACTGGAATTTTTTAAGCACTGTACAAAAGTAACAACAAAACAACATGGTAGCGTACGCTGGTATGAATCCTTACCACATTAGTGTAACTCATGAAGCAAACGGTCGCTACGCGCTAATTTCAAAATGTGGATAGCCTACTTACCAGAGAACATCTATAAAACCATAAAATGCCAATATGGTTCAACTACATGGCTTATTACTTTCTCTTGCCTATATGAATATATAGGAAGGAAAGTATTGTTTTCATGTCGATTTTTCGAAATCGAGTTTTCACCGGATCTATACGTTTTCAGACCCCCTGAACCCAAAAAACATGTTTTTAGCGATTGGTCTGTGTGTGTTGTGTGTGTGTGTGTGTGTGTGTGTGTGTGTGTGTGTGTGTGTGTGTGAACAGAATATCTCAAGAACGGAACATCGTACGAACTTGAAACTTGAAACTTAAGTTACATATCACTACCGGACCCGACACGAACATTTTCATCAAAATCGGTCAACCGGAAGTAGTAGTTTATTCGTATAATTTTTCACTTTTTTGCGATTTTCTCAAAAACTAGTCCTACGATTTTTTTTAAAATCAACTGGTTTACCACATTTTTTATGCTCTACAATATAGGGTAGGCGCCATGTTTGCTGAAATTCTGCTTGAGGCTGTTTTTACGTAAAAACATTTTCTTTTTAAGATTGCGGCTTTAATATGCATTTTAGCGCAAAACGTTATATAATAAAAGTTGTAGAGAATGTAAAATTCTACAACTTTTATTTCAAACATTTTTTTGTATAACGCTTAGTTTAGCGGTAATTTGCGATTTTCTGTTTTTTTTTCTCACGAAAACGTGAGAAAAATCGATTTTTTTAACATTTCGGTCATAGTATGCATTTTACGACAAAAATGTATACTGTAAGCGCATACAACAAATAATAGACAGCAATTTTCTGTATTTTGTAGCATAAGAATCATGTTGATATCTTTCTTGGTTACTGAGATATTTTGATTCCCCGTAAAAGCCAGCTTTTCCTACCTCACCCTTATATTAGGGGCTGTAATTAATTTTTTGGCTTGGTTCAAATGGTAGATTATTACTAGTAAATTACTCTTTCATTTAAAATAAATAATGATAAATTATAGCCACAAGTTTTTTTCATTTTTTGGGTTGACTACCCCCTTAAATGGACAGGATATGATACTGAACACCACTGGCCAGTATCATTGGGTGTGTAATAAAGCAATCTGCAGAATTAGACTGGTCGAGTGTCCAGGACTCACTCTCTGAACAGGACACCCGCTGAGGGGGGTCCCTGTTCAAAAATTCATGCCGGATCACGTCAAAATTACAGCGATAAAATTGGGTGTTTGTCAATGCAGAACAGTTCCCGATAACAAATCTAAAAAATCTAAAAAAAATCGTATTATTCTTGTACACGTATCCATTCTTCTGCCCATAACAGACAGGTGGAGTGTCAAATTATTTACACTCAATCTGTTCGTTGCAGGGCTAAAATAAATAGTTCTGTTTCTTATCATCACATGGTCAGCTAATTATATGACTGAAGCATTTAAGAACAGAAGAGGTAGAGGTGTAAAAGACACTAATCAGAGTTATCTCCTCTGAGAGTAATGAATTTCATTGTACAGCCAGACCCTGTGGTGAATGAAGTGAAGGTGTCATTTGCAGAGTGGAAAATATGTGCTGTTCAGAGGGCCCGGCATGTTGATAAGCGTACTTTTCTATTCAGTGAGGAAGGCAATGGTAAACCACCTCACTCCTCGTTTTACTTAGTAAAACCTCTAGAGGTTCAAACCAGCTTTTCGGCTGTTGACCTAAACAACAACATAATTTAAAAAATAGTTAACTTAATAGAAAAACGACATCCGTAAAGTCGCAGACTTTAGCGTGCACTCTGTAGTAGCTGGCTATCATTTGTTGACAGTAGCAGCAAACTAACAACGGCTGAACTATACAATTAATTATAGTGAGTGGGAGTCATCAGTAATAATAGTAAAGACGCGTTTACACGAGACGACTTTCAGGTTACAGATCATGTGATGTGAAATAACGGAATAGGTCCAACAAAAGTAAAGAAATCTTAAATCCATCAAGATTCACAAGGTGCAATACCTTGGACACATAATGAGAGCAGATACGCCCAGCTTCAATTCATCATTCAGGGGAAGTTACACAGCAAGCGCAGCCCGGGGCGAAAGATAATTTCTTGGTTGCGGAACCTGAAGGAGTGTTACGGTAAAACATCCAACGAGTTCTTCAGAATTGTAACCGACAGGGTAAAAATAACCATGCTGATCGCTGAACACTAAGAACGGATGAGCACTGTAAGAAGAATACCTAGGTAAACCCTGGTTGCGCCACAATTTGAATTTATAGTTGAAAGGTTGAGGGCGCCGCTGTCGTTTATGTCGTAGCAGCTAACCAGTCACACTCGCTCGCCAGTACGCGCCGGAGACAGTCGGTCCCCAGCTTTTATTGTAGTGCTCCGCCACGCTTTATGAACCGCACGCCTATACGCGCACCCGGAAATTCATACGAAGAAATCGCTCTTTGGAAGAAGACAGCAGTATAGTGGGTATACCTATCCCTTATTCCTGTCTATCCCCTTTTACCCCCCACTCATCACGAGTTCGATTCACCCTGGAAAAGGAGGTAAGAGGCTGTTAAATTTTGTACTTTTCTTCACATCGCGTTCCGGGTATGTCAACCAAATAAATAGGGCACAAGACGCGCAACAGCAAGCGCATCGCATACAGTCCACTGCTCTGGAGGAGGGGGGTGGGTCCCGCGGGATCCTTCGTTTGTTTTCGTTTTTATCTCCGCATGGGGACAAACGCACCGCACCACGCTCGCAACGGCGTTAACAAACCCAACTTTTTTTTGCTTCACGGAGTCATCAAACAAACATTAGTTGACATAAAGGTATAGACAATTTCAACCAATTACCATACTTTCTTAACACATTCAATGCTGAGAAATTATGAGGTATCTCTTCCGGCGGGCTGATTATTCGTGCAACGTGTTCTCCGTTTGCTCTACGAAGGCCCTACAACTTAAATGTTAGCCCTACTAACGTTTTTATAGAGTTATTTTATTTCCGACCTATACATGGATTTGTTGTTGTTTAGGTCATCAGCCGAAAAGCTGGTTTGAACCTGTAGAGGTTTTACCAAGTAAAACGAGGAGTGAGGTGGTTTACAATTGCCTTCCTCAATGAATGGAAAAGTATGCTTATCAGCATGCCGGGCCCTCTGAAAAGCACATATTTTCCACACTGTAAATTTCACCTTCACCTCATTCACCACAGGGTCTGGCCGTATGATAAAATTCATTACTCTCAAATGAGATAACTCTGACTAGTGTCTTTTCACCTCTATGGCCGTATGATGAAATTCATTACTCTCAAATGAGATAACTCTGACTAGTGTCTTTTCACCTCTAACTCTTCTGTTCTTAAATGATTCAGTCATTTAATTGGCTGACAATGTGATAAGAAACAGAACTATTTATTTTAGCCCTGCAATGAACAAATTTGAGTGTAAATAATTTAACACTCCACCTGTCTGTTATGTGCACTGGATTTATGTTTGCTAATAACATAAAAGTAAACAATTCATAGATTTTTTTTAGGTTTATTTTCACCCGTTATAATAAAATGTATTTCTTGTTTGAATTTTTCCATTTACCGTTACGATTTACGCGTAATTTCTTACATAATTTTAAACTATAAATAATATATTTTTAAAATGAATCCGAAAGTGTAAGCTATTTTGATCGATACCTGCAAAGATACTGAACGAGAATACTATACGAGGGTAGAAGATCGTGTAACGAAAATTCAAAAACAAATTGCACGGTTACAAAGAAAAAACTTTTCTTATGGCTATATAATAGCAAAAAAACTGATATCCGACAGGCGGTGTCCCTCTAGAACAGTGTTTCCCAACCGGTGGTCCGTGAGAGCCTTCTGGGTGGTCCGTGAGAGTCCGGTGACTACTTATAAAAAAATCTGGTGTGAAACACTCACACAACTTTCTCTTGCCAATGCAAATAATTAACAATAAACCTAACATTAGTATTAAAACATTAGAAATGAACAAAAACTAACCTCAAAAACATAACCTTATTTTAATCATGAGTGAATGACGCAAAATGACAATCGAACTCAGTTTGGCTTAAAAATACGGAAAATCACGCTTTCACGCTAAACTAGGCTCTGTAGAGAAAAATGCTCTAAACAAAAGTTGTAGATCTTTTAATTTTTTATAAATTTAATTATATACACTTTTGTCGTAAAATGCATACTAAGACCGAAATGTTAAAAAAATCGATTTTTCTCACGTTTTCGTGAGAAAAAAAAAACAGAAAATCGCAAATTACCGCTAAACTAAGCGTTATACAAAAAAATGTTTGAAACAGAAGTTGTAGGTTTTTAAATTCTCTACAACTTTTATTATATAAGTTTTTGCGCTAAAATTTATATTAAAGCCGTAATCTTAAAAAAACAACGTTTTTACGTGAAAACAGCCTCACCGAGAATTTCAGCAAACATGGCGCCTACCCTATCTTGTAGAGAATAAAAAATTGAGTAAAATAGGCGATTTTAAAAAAAATCGTAGGACCAGTTTTTGAGAAAATCGCAAAAAACTGAAAAATTATACGAATAAACTACTACTTCCGGTTGACCGATTTTGATGAAAATGTTCGTGTCGCGTCCGGTAGTGGTATGTAACTTAAGTTTCAAGTTTCAAGTTCGTACGATGTTCCGTTCTTGAGATATTCTGTTCACACACACACACACACACACAGACCAATCGCTAAAAACATGTTTTTTGGGTTCAGGGGGTCTGAAAACGTATAGATCCGGTGAAAACTCGATTTCGAAAAATCGACATGAAAACAATACTTTCCTTCCTATATATTCATATAGGCAAGAGAAAGTAAAAAGTAATATTTTCCCGTGATTAAATCAAAGTTACGAACAAGAAGTTTTCATTGAACAAGATTAAGTAAATACATTCAAGATTCAGATTAAGTAAAAGTAGAAGAGTTCTGGTGTAAGAAAGCCCTGGGCTTCCCCTAGTGATTTGAGAGTAGCTCTTAGCAAGAGCCTAAAACCTAGAATTCCTCAGCTAGTCAGAAAGATTGGTGCAAAAAAGTTGCATTGAAATTTTCATTTAATTTTTACTTTCTCTTGCCTATATGAATATATAGGAAGGAAAGTATTGTTTTCATGTCGATTTTTCGAAATCGAGTTTTCACCGGATCTATACGTTTTCAGACCCCCTGAATCCAAAAAACATGTTTTTAGCGATTGGTCTGTGTGTGTGTCTGTGTGTCTGTGTGTGTGTGTGTGAACAGAATATCTCAAGAACGGAACATCGTACGAACTTGAAACTTGAAACTTAAGTTACATACCACTACCGGACGCGACACGAACATTTTCATCAAAATCGGTCAACCGGAAGTAGTAGTAACTTAGTTTATTCGTATAATTTTTCAGTTTTTTGCGATTTTCTCAAAAACTGGTCCTACGATTTTTTTTAAAATCGCCTATTTTACTCAATTTTTTATTCTCTACAAGATAGGGTAGGCGCCATGTCTGCTGAAATTCTCGGTGAGGCTCTTTTCACGTAAAAACGTTGTTTTTTTAAGATTACGGCTTTAATATAAATTTTAGCGCAAAAACTTATATAATAAAAGTTGTAGAGAATTTAAAAACCTACAACTTTTGTTTCAAACATTTTTTTGTATAACGCTTAGTTTAGCGGTAATTTGCGATTTTCTGTTTTTTTTTTCACGAAAACGTGAGAAAAATCGATTTTTTTAACATTTCGGTCTTAGTATGCATTTTACGACAAAAGTGTATATAATAAAAGTTATAGAAAATTAAAAGATCTACAACTTTTGTTTAGAGAATTTTTCTCTATAGAGCCTAGTTTAGCGTGAAAGTGTGATTTTCCGTTTTTTTTAAGCCAAATTGAGTTCGATTTTCATTTTGCGTCTTCCACTCATGATTAAAATAAGGTTATGTTTTTGAGGTTAGTTTTTGTTCATTTCTAATGTTTTAATACTAATGTTAGGTTTATTGTTAATTATTTGCATTGGCAAGAGAAAGTTGTGTGAGTGTTTCACACCAGATTTTTTAATTATTTTTAATGTTTTATTACTAATGTTAGATTATATTGTTAATTATTTGCGTTGGCAAGAGAAAGTTGAGTGAGAGTTTCACACCAGATTTTTTAATTTTCATTGTTATTTTCGACTAAGTAAATTGTGTATTCCTTATTTTATTAAAGGACAATTTACAATAATAATATTTTTACTTTTCGTGATGTTCAATGTACCCTACTTTCTGAAAATAACAATTATATGTTTGTAATAATTTTGTAACCTTTTAATTTGGTTACAACTGATAAGATATATGCAATAAAGTAATGTGTGGTCCGTGGTAGTTCACTTTCAGGCTGAGTGGTCCGCAGACCACTGCGGGTTGGGAACCACTGCTCTAGAATTATTTAAAATGATAAAAAAACAGAACCCGGTAAGTGAGACGGCAGCCTGGCGGTAACACCAACCCATGACCCGCTAGGCGAGTCTCTAGTCACTGAATGTGTTAATCAACAAAAATAAAACAGTGCAAAAGAACGTAAAACAATGACATCGTTTAACAAGTTGACTTGTTATAAGTATATCAACGGAGATTAAATTAGGTAAAACGTTATCAGAGAAAATACCTGTTAAAAAAAATTAACTCGTTATAACGACTTCTCAAGGTTATAAAACGATTAACACAAACAAATAGTAGTAAAATAAAAGCCTAAATTGGTCCACTGTTAAAACAACGCAACAGAACGCCGACGGCCGTATGGGAATCCTCAACAATTTGTTCAAAATGCATAAATTACAAATTATTACTAAGATAACGAACTAAACGTTCATTTTCACGGCATTATTCCACAGAGGACCATTCAAAATGAATAGTATACATTCTGAAATATTTTTTTACTTTCTCTTGCCTATATGAATATATAGGAAGGAAAGTATTGTTTTCATGTCGATTTTTCGAAATCGAGTTTTCACCGGATCTATACGTTTTCAGACCCCCTGAACCCAAAAAACATGTTTTTAGCGATTGGTCTGTGTGTGTGTGTGAACAGAATATCTCAAGAACGGAACATCGTACGAACTTGAAACTTGAAACTTAAGTTACATACCACTACCGGACCCGACACGAACATTTTCATCAAAATCGGTCAACCGGAAGTAGTAGTTTATTCGCATAATTTTTCACTTTTTTGCGATTTTCTCAAAAACTGGTCCTACCATTTTTTTAAAAATCGCCTGGTTTACTCAATTTTTTATTCTCTACAAGATAGGGTAGGCGTCATGTTTGCTGAAATTCTGGGTGAGGCTGTTTTCACGTAAAAACATAGTTTTTTAAAGATTACGGCTTTAATATGCAATTTAGAGCAAAAATTTGTATAATATAAGTTGTAGAGAATTTAAAATTCTACAACTTTGATTTCAAACATTTTTTTGTATAACGCTTAGTTTAGCGGTAATTAGCGATTTTCTGTTTTTTCTCACGAAAACGTGTGAAAAATCGATTTTTTTAAGATTTCGGCCTTAGTATGCACTTTACGACAAAAGTGTATAAATAAAATTTATAAAAATTAAGAGATCTACAACTTTTATTTAGAGCATGTTTCTCTACAGAGCCTAGTTTAGCGTGAAAGTGTGATTTTCCGTTTTTTTTAAGCCAAATTGAGTTCGATTTTCATTTTGCGTCATTCACTCATGATTAAAATAAGGTTATGTTTTTGAGGTTAGTGTTTTGTTTATTTCTAATATTTTATTAATAATGTTAGGTTTATTATTAATTATTTGCATTGGCAAGAGAAAGTTGTGTGAGTGTTTCACACCAGATTTTTAAATTTTATTTTAAGTCGCATAATCAGCTTGGTCATTACGACAGTGGGTTATGCAACTGGAACGGTGGTGAGTGGTTTTAACGTAGAATTATTTCCAGACGCTAACCAGGAATCGAACCCGGAGCTTTCCGCTTTGTAGGCAAGCGCGCTAACCACTACGCCACGGAGGCGGTATTTTTTTTAATGTAATTTTTAATATAACTGAATATTATTACATTAACCCTTTTAGTGCCGAAACAATATTTAAAAGTTTGATCTGAAGTGCCATTTAATTTGAATAAGGGTGTACAAAAAGTGCCAGCCCTTATTTCGAAAATTTACAGGCGTAATCCGGCCATTGCCGACCAAAATTTCAACGTTACAGAAAACTAAAATTTCCTGTTAAAAATTAATTTTTATTGTGTTCATAAAAAAATAAATCGTTCTAACACTAAAAATATTCAAAATAGTTTTTTTTTTAGTTTATTTAAAGTCGCATCGACAGCTTGGTCATTAGCAACTACTATGGGTTTTGGTATCTTAACGGTGGTTTTGATGTGTTAAAATTTCCAGACCCTAGCCGGGAATCGAACCCGGGACTTTTCGCTTTGTAGGCTAGCGCGCTATTCACTACGCCAAGGAGGCGGTTTCGAAATACATCATTCCATTAATTTTTGTTTATAAGTTTTTTTTTCTGCCCATAACAGACAGGTGGAGTGTCAAATTATTTACACTCAATCTGTTCGTTGCTGGGCTAAAATAAATAGTTCTGTTTCTTTTCACATGTTCAGCCAATTAAATGACTGAATTATTTAAGAACAGAAGAGGTAGAGGTGTAAAAGACACTAATCAGAGTTACCTCCTCTGAAAGTAATGAATTTCATTATACAGCCAGACCCTGTGATGAATGAAATGAAGGTGTCATTTACAGAGCGGAAAATATGTGCTTTTCAGAGGGCCCGGCATGCTGATAAGCATACTTTTCCACTCAGTGAGTGTTGGCAATGGTAAACCACCTCACTCCTCGTTTTACTTAGTAAAACCTCTACAGGTTCAAACCAGCCTTTTGGCTGATGACCTAAACAACAAGTTTTTTTTGTAAATGTTCGGTTATCCGGACGTTGGCATTTTATGTATAACTTACGGAGTCTGGTAAACCGGATCTTATCACTACGTAAAATATATCGACGTCCTGTTTTCCGGACGTTTGTACTGAAAGGGTTAAGCTATACGAACGTTGACAACCTTCCGCCAACTAATAATAATAATTTTCCCAGTCTAATTTTTTGTTTTCTCTTGCCTTGCATGAATATTTATACGGAAGGAAAGCATTGCTATCTTGTCGATTTTTTTTAAATCGAATTTTCATCGGAAATGCACGTTTTCGGGCCCTCTAAACCGTAAAAACCATGTTTTTAGTGATTGGTCTGTGCGTAAGTGTGTCTGGGAACAAAATATCACATTAAGTTTAAACCCACCGTGTCGGTCTAGAGCAAAGGTTCCCAACCCGCAGTGGTCTGCGGACCACTCAACCTCAAAGTGAACTACCACGGACCACCCATTACATAATTGCATATATTTTATCAGTTGTAACCAAATTAAAAGGTGATTAAATAAAACAAATTTTCAGAAGCAAACTATTATTATTAATTGTTGTTTAGGTCATCAGCCGAAAAGCTGGTTTGAACCTGTAGAGGTTTTACAAAGTAAAATGAGGAGTGAGGTGGTTTACCATTGCCTTCATCACTGAGTGGAAAAGTACGCTTATCAGCATGCCGGGCCCTCTGAAAAGCACATATTTTCCACTCTGCAAATGACACCTTCACTTCATTCACCACAGGGTCTGGCTGTATAATAAAATTCATTACTTTCAGAGGAGATAACTCTGATTAGTGTCTTTTACACCTCTACCTCTTCTGTTCTTAAATGATTCAGTCATTTAATTGGCTGACCATGTGATAAGAAACAGAACTATTTATTTTAGCCCAGCAATGAACAGATTGAGAGTAAATAATTTGACTCTCCACCTGTCTGTTATGGGCATATTATTAATTAAGAAACTATTATTACAAACATATGCTATTTTCAGAAAGTAGGGTACATTGTACATCACAAAAAGTAAAAATATTTAAATTGTAAATTGTCTTAATAAAATAAGGAATACAGAATTTACTTAGTTGAAAATAACAATGAAAATTAAAAAATGAATTAAAAATGAAATGAAAATTTCAATGCGATTTTTGTGCACGAATCTTTCTGACTAGCTGAGGAATTCTAGGTTTTAGGCTCTTGCTAAGAGCAACTCTCAAATCACTGCTTACACTTAGCCGATTTCGTTGTTTGTTTTTAATTAACAATAAACTAGAGAACCCCTGCTCACACAAATAAGTGGTTGAAAAAAATCATAAGATACCGCAAAGCTACTGGCCGAATCTTGGGGAAGCCCAGGGCTTTCTTATACCTTAACTCTTCTACCTTTACTTAATCTGAATCTTGAATGTATTTACTTAATCTTGTTCAATGAAAATCGTAACTTTGATTTAATCACGGGAAAAAATTACTTTTTATAAGTAGCCACCGGACTCTCACGGACCACCGGTTGGGAAACATCGGTCTAGAGGTAAAATCGTCGCCAAAATCAGCTGTTTAACAGCTGATTTTCGGAGACGAAGGTTCCTGGTTCAAATCCTAGTAAAGGTAGTTACTTTTATACGGATTTGAATGCTAGACAGTGGTTACCGGTGTACTTTGATGGTTGCGGTTCAATTAACCATACTCTCTCAGGAATGGTCGGCCTAAGTCTGTACAAGACTACACCTCATTTACACGTCATACGCATCATCCTCATCTCATCGGGGCATGGGGTTGCTTATTGTTCAGAATTGAACAGATTGCAACGTACAAATATTTAAAAAAAAAGTTTAAACAAGGAACTTAAAAGAACTAGGATTTAGAAAATTAAAAACTTTACAACTTTTATTTTAAGAATTTTTCTTTACAGTGCCTAGTTTAGCGTAAAGGGGGATGACTTTTCGTATTTTTAAGCCAAACTGAGGTTGATTTCATTTTGCGTCTTTCACTCAGATTAAAATTAGGTTATGTTTACTAAGATTAGTTTTTTTATTTATTTCTAATGTTTTATCACTAATGTTAGGTTATATTGTTAATTATTTGCATTAGCAAGAGAAATTTGTGTGAGTGTTTCACACCAGATTTTTTCGATAATCCGAACAGGTCGTAGTCCCAATTAGTTCGGATAAGCGGAATTTCTAATGTACATTCTATTGAAGTTAAAGAACCGATTAGTTAACAAGTTATGCCTGTGTACTTTTGTAAACGTAAATTTTTTAAAAATAACTTTTTAACAACGAAAATTTATGAACAATGCAAACTGAAACGTAACACGTACTTTCTTAAAGTTACACAAAATAACCGTAATAGAACGTAGTGTATTTAGTTCATATTTTATGTATCACACAACCGAACGGCTAATATTTCAAGTTAACCCTTTTTTAATTTGATGCATTCTTTATTTTATTATTTATATACAACATGTATATTCGCCTTGAAAAAATTCCCAAGAGTAAGTATATAAATAATAAGCCTGTGTCTTAGGTGAGAAACATTTAACTTCAATTTTCTCATTACTACGCGTACTAGCTTTAACTATAACACTGTAATATACAGTATCCATTATACAGAGTGATAAAGGGTGATTCAAAAAGAGCGCCGGCTTTTAAACGGCTGGTAAATTTTTGTTTATCGGTTGGCAACATTGTTAGACCTCATTTCTATTTCGGAGAACATTCCGATTGACGATTCAGTTGTAGTTTCTCTTGTTCGCAGTGTAGTACTCTCGCAGTCTGTGTCTAAACATGGAGAAGTTTACTATTACACAACGAGTGTTAATCGTCAAAACATTTTACCAGAGTGGAGAGAGTTATGCGGCTACTGTCAGGCGACTTCGCGGTACTCTAGGACGTAATGAAGCGCCGAATGAATCAACAGTTCGCAGGCTCATGAAAAAGTTTTTTGAGACGGGTTCAACAGTCGACCTTAAAAGTTCTGGACGTCGTCGTTCTGGCCGAACTGAGCAGAACGTTGCGTTGGTTCGTGACAGTGTGGCTGTTAGCCCAGCAAAATCAATACGTCGCCGTTCTCAACAATTCGGTTTACGATGTTCTTCTGTACGGAGAATTCTTCGGTACGATCTCCAATATCACCCGTATAAAATTCAGTTGCTGCACGAGAAACAATGTTGTTGCTCCGTGAACGGTTCCAGGATCGCATCATTTCTCGT
This sequence comes from Catonia carolina, assembly GCA_035578175.1. Lineage (NCBI taxonomy): Eukaryota > Metazoa > Arthropoda > Insecta > Hemiptera > Achilidae > Catonia > Catonia carolina. Next base: position 12,076,707 of record JAQMRL010000010.1, read on the forward strand.
AATTCCGACCATCAATGGCCACCAAGGTCGTGTGACTTTCATCTTTGGGGTCATCTGAAGTCATTGGTGTATGCCAATAAACCCCGAAACATCAATGACTTGAAGGAGGAAATTCGACGGGTTATCGGGTAAATGGAAGTCGAAACTTGTCGTGCAGTAATATCCAATTTCATGGACAGAGTTGATGCGTGCCAGCGCAGTAGAGGAGGACACATGCATGACATCATTTTTCATACATGAAATCGAAAGGTAAGATGAACTTGTTGATGTATTTATTTTCAGTTTTTCAATAAAATAAATCTCTTAATTTGATATATCAAAACCGGCGCTCTTTTTGAATCACCCTATATTTAAAAGAATGGACGTACTAGCTTTAACTATAACACAGTAATATACAGTATCTATTATACAGAGTGATATTTAAAAGAATGGAAAGTGGAAACGGATTTATATGTACATATCTGAGAGATATTTTCAGGCGGAAAGAAATGTGGTTATTATAATACATAGGTAAAGTTTAAAAATCTGGTGTGAAACACTCACACAACTTTCTCTTGCCATTGCAAATAATAATTAACAATAATAATAGTAAAAAAACATTAGAAATAAACAAAAAATCTTAACCTCAATAAACATAACCTTATTTTTAATCATGACTGAAAGACGTAAAAAGAAAATCAACCTAAGTTTGGCTTAAAAATACGGAAAATCATTCATTCGCGCTAATCTAGGCTCTGTAGAGAAAAATGCTCAGAAAAAAGTTGTAGATCTTTTAATTTCCTATAAATTTGATTATATACACTTTTATCGTAAATGCATACTAAGGCTGAAATCTTAAAAAATCGATTTTCACAGATTTTCATGATAAAAAAAACAGAAAATCACTAATTACCGCTAAACTACGCGTTATACAAAAAATGTTTGAAATAAAAGTTGTAGGATTTTACATTCTCTTCAACTTTTATTACGCAAAATTCATATTAAGGCTGTAATCTTAAAAACACAATTTTTTTACGTGAAAACTGGCTCACCAAGAATTTCAACAAACATGACGCCTACCCTATCTTGTAGAGCATAACAAATTTAGTAAACCAGGCGATTTAAAAAAAATCGTAGGACCAGTTTTTGAGAAAATCGCAAAAAGTGAAAAATTACACGAATAAACTACGACTTCCGGTTGACCGATTTTGATGAAAATGTTCGTGTCGGGTCCGGTAGTGGTGTCAATGAAACTTAAGTTTCAGTTCATACGATATTCCGTTCTTAAGAAATTCTGTTCACACACACACACAGACTAATCGCTAAAAACATTTTTTTTTGGGTTCAGTTCAGGGGGTCTGAAAACGTGTAGATCCGGTGAAAACTCGATTTCCAAAAAATTGACATGAAAACAATACTTTCCTTCCTATGTATTCATATAGGCAAGAGAAGGTAAAAATAACAAAACTGTTGACCCAAGAGCTGTGTTTGTTACGTGAACATGTGAGTGAGTCATGTTCCAAGGAAACCCTACAGTGAATCACATAGGGTCAGTACACGCTGATAAAGTGAGTGCGTTTATTACAGTGTCTGTAAAGTTTTACTTATCTATAAAATACGCCAGCCAGTACTGGAGTCACGTACTGAACTCGTCTACAGTCTACAGACCAAAGTACCGGTGAATATCAGTGTAAGAAATTACATGGAATTAAACATTAACAACACGATGCATTTCCGGCGTGAATCATTATCAAAACTTTCGCCTTCGGCGTACTGAATTTGACCGATTTTATTATACAGAACGATTGCAAATTCGTAGGCCGACTTCTATCTAAAAAAAAAAAACTTGTATGAGCACTCACACGACTTTCTCTTGCCAATGCAAATAATATGAACTAACATAAACCTTTTTTTATTGCTAATGTGTGTACGTTGCAATCTGTTCAATTTAGAACAATAAGCAACCCCATGGCCCAAAGAGATGAGATGATATGTAAAAAGTTGTAAAGTTGTGTGAGTGTTTCACACCAGATTTTTAAACTTTACCTATGTACTATAATAACCTCATTTCTTTCTGCCTGAAAATATCTCTCAGGTGTTGTTGTTTAGGTCATCAGCCGAAAGGCTGGTTCGAACCTGTAGAGGTTTTACTAAGTACAACGAGGAGTGAGGTGATTTACAATTTTTTGCCATTCCCCTGGTACTTGTGGTTTCTGATGCATATAAGGGCTTCTGGTAGGACCGCCGTATTGTAGTGCCGTAACTTTGCAGCTGTGGAGATGCATTTCTTATTGTAGTGAGACCAGGTGAGTTTGTACGCTTTCTGTAATTTTGAGACTCTTTCCTCATTTGATTTTGTGTTGAGACCAGATTTTTGCATAATTTCTCCTAGATATTTGAACTCATTGACTTGTACAATTTCCGTTTTTTGTTTTCAGGGGGAGTTTGTCTGAGGACTTTGTATCAAAAAACTGTTTTTTCTTAGGAAATTTGGAGCCCGGTTTTCATGGCAACCTCGAGGAGTTTTTCTAGGGCATGTTGTGTTTTATAAATAGAAACTTATAAAATTATTCAGTGTTATTTAGGTCATCAACGGAAAGGCTGGTGTGAACCTCAAGAGGTTTTACTAAGTAAAACAAAGAGTGAGATGGTTTACCATTGCCTTCCTCACTGAGTGGAAAGATATGCTTATCAGCATCACAGGCCCTCTAAAAAGCATCTACTTTCCACCCTGAAAATGATACCTTCACTTTATTCACCACAGGGTCCGGCTGTATAATGATGAAATTCATTACTCTCAGAAGAGATAAACTCTGACTAGTGTCTTTTACACCTCTACCTCTTCAGTTCTTAAATAGTTCAGTCATTTAATTGGCTTACCATGTGATAAAAAACTGAAACATTTTTTGTTACCAGAAACTAGCAGATCGAGTGACAATAATTTAACACTCCACCTGCCTGTTCGGCCAAAAAATTATATTATCAATATTAAATTTGGTAATTTTATCACAAAACTATAAGAAAATTATAAAAGACAGCTGAATATAAAGCACCAGACTAGAAAAAAATACGGTTAAGAGGTGGCAGAAAATTACGTATAATAAAAATTCTGTAAAACACAAACATAAATAAGCTTTGGATACAATTTAAGGGGGTAGTCAACTCAAGAAGATGATTTTTTTTAAATTTCAATGGTTTTTGCAGTTATTTGAAGTTTAAAATTTCCTGAATCACAACATTTGTTTACTTTGTTTGTACGTTGACAAAAAGTTATAAAAATATCTTTTTAAAATAAAGCTCACTAGCAAGGCAAGTGAAATTATTCCTTCAACTAAGTTTTCTGGGAATGTGGTTTTTACATGATTGTACATTCTTGGGAAAGAAATATTTTGGTTAGTATTGGAGATATTTGAATGATGTTTTTTTTCAAATGTTCATAATTTCTTGCTCTAATGTCTGTGGAATGATTATTACAAAAACCTTAATAGGGATTTAGTTAAAAAACAATTTGTAAATACATAAAATAAATGTTTTTGAAAATTTGTTTTTTCAATAAATTTCTTGTAAGAAAAAATACATATAAGAGGATACAACAGATAATAGAGAGCAATTTTCTGTAGTTTGTAGCATAAGAATAATGTTGTTATCTTTCTTGGTTCCTGAGATATTTGATTCCCCATAAAAGCCCGCTTTTCCAACCTTACCCTTTTATTAGGGGCTGTAATTAATTTTTTGGCTTGGTTCAAATGGTAGATTATTACTAGTAAATTACTCTATCATTTAAAATAAATAATGATAAATTATAGCCAGAAGTTTTGGTTTTCATTTTCAGGGTTGACTACCCCCTTAAAAATACGAAGACACTATAACTGAAACTAACTCCAGGAACATTTCAAAATCAGACAACTGGTAGAGACTGTCACAAACGAGAAAAAATTAGAAATGGGTAAACCGACTTGGGAAGTGCATAACGATGTCAAAAAATCAATAATCAGGCGATGATAAAAACAAATTTAAAAAAACATTAATACCGAAAGTTGGACGCGTTCCAAAAATGTCAGTAAAGAGAACAGGATAGAACTTGCAAATATAGGGCAAGGAAACTTCATTACTATACTTAGTACAAAATATAAACGGGAGTCTTGTATAAAATATTTATATCAACTCTCCAAATAGTTATGCAGAACATAATTATACAACTATAAAATACTACAATAAAAACTATTTTAAGTAGTTCGCAGTACATGCCTACAAAACCATTTAAAGTAATACAGACAGAGCCCCACTATATAATTAACTACAGGAAACAAATGTGTCATAAAAAACATTCGTCTTAAAATAATCAACATAATAATGGTACATAAAACAACGAGCTAACTGATTTTACTAAGAAAATACGTTAAATTTACACTGGGTTGGTCTAGAGGTAAAGTCGTCGCCGTGAGTCAGCTGTTTAACAGCTGATTTTCGGAGACGAAGGTTCCTGGTTCAAATCCTAGTAAAGAATGGGGTTTTTTATTGTTCTAAATTGAACAAATTGCAACATACACAAATTAGAAGTAAAAAAAAAATTTTAAATCTATTATACCGGGTGATTAAAAACTATACGGCAATCTCTTGGGATCTCATTCTATAGCTAAAAATAAGACACTGTCTTAATACTGTACGAACATTTACTTCTGAGAATTACCAAGCAGTCGTGGCCGAGTGGTTAAGGCGTCTGACTAGAAATCAGATTCCCTCTGGGAGCGTAGGTTCGAGTCCTACCGACTGCGCAGTATTTTTTTAACATTTTTATTTATTTACTTAAATTCTGTAAAATTACTTTTTGTATAATTACTTTTATACGGATTTGAATACTAGACAGTGGTTACCGGTGTACTTTGATGGTTGGGGTTTAATTAACCACACTCTCTCAGGAATGATCGACCTGGGTCTGTACAAGACTACACATCATTTACGCGTCATGCACATCATCCTCACCTCATTGGGTCATGGGGTTGCTTATTGTTCTAAATTGAACAGATTGCAACGTACACAAATAAGAAAAAAAAAATTAAATCTATTATACCGGGTGATTAAAAACTATACGACAATCTCTTGGGATCTCATTCTATAGCTAAAAATAAGAAAAAAAGTTCATATAAACATATGCCTGAAAACGCTTAGTTAGCGAGTTATGGCTAGTGAAAAATTTCACCTAGAACTCTGTACCCTCGGTGAAGCAAGGCCGTATAAAAATGTTAAAGGTAGTTACAAAGATACAAATATGATTGTTTCTTATGGTTTTTAATCTGAAAAATTGAATAAAATTGGTTCCAGAGCTGTAAATACAATACTTCCAGAGACATCTTCATAAAACACAAGAATGGTGCAAAGAAATAACACATTTTTGTGTTTAACGTAAGATTACTTCCATAAATGGTAAATAAAGGTGTACTTTTTCTTAAATAAATTTGTAGAAAATTTAATTCTGAAAGGATTCATGTGAATTACTCAGGTAAAAAATGAATAATAGATATTGAAATTTTGCTTTATTTAAAATCAAAACAAACGCACATTCTTAACTGCATAAAATATTAACTAATATTAAAGGTCGGGAGTAACAGCTGATAAATGATCAGCTGTTGAATGCTAGACAGTGGTTACCGGTGTACTTTGATGGTTGGGGTTCAATTAACCATAATCTTTCAAGAATGGTCGACCTGAGTCTGTACAAGACTACACCTCATTTACATGTCATACATATAATCCTCATCTCATTGGGTCATGGGGTTGCTTATTGTTCTCAATTGAACAGATTGCAATGTACACACAGTAAGCATTAAAAAAATAAACATAGATATCACACTAGTATTACTAACTGTGTAAAAAACTACTACACATATATATTATTAATTCGTTGATCGACCAACTAAGGATCACGTTAAGCACTATGCATTTTGGTTTCTTCTTCTCAGGATGTCATTCCTCTTATCTGCCCAAAAAGCCTTCATTCGTTCGGAATGCTCCTTTCTTCTCTCATCCGTCTACCTCCCACCAGTACCCTCTCTTCTTGCAGATTGCACAGGCAGACTTATCCTTTTGTCATTTGTCTTCTGCCTAAATTTGTCTCTATCGTAAATGTCCTCTTCTTCAACTCGAAGTTTTTTTAGATCCTCTTTAGTATTGATAAACCACTTCTAAGTAGTCTTAGTGTTATCAAAGTTATTCAAAATTTTCTTTGTCAGTCTGTCATTGCTCATCCTCTTTATGTGCCCGTAAAATCGTGTTCTCCTTCTTCTGAAAGTCTCTGACATCCTCTCTACATTTTCATACAATTTGGTGTTTGAAACGTTTTTATACGTATTGTGTTCTTCATCATATCGTGGCCCATAGATCTTTCTCAGAATCCTTCTTTCTCTCTTCTCGACATCTTCTATAAGTCCTTTATTTTCTGAGGTCAATGTCTCTGATGCATATAAAGGCACAGGCTTTACTACTGTTTTGTAATGTATATATTATGTATGTACTACACATATATATCATACAAAAAGTAGACAATTCCATAATTAACAGTTTTTGTTTTAGCTTAGCGGTAAGTTATGGATAACATAGTAAACATACAGAAGATATACAGTAAAACCTCCTTAATCCGGCATTCTATAGCCTGCAATTGTCTATAATCCGGCATCAGTGGCAATAGACAAAAATTCTAGAATTGCCTTCACAATGAACATTGTAAAGTGAGTAACCCGACAGTTACCGCCGACACTCAAGAGCCACAAAGTGTCACGCTCTGAGTTTGTAAACTCAGTACGCATTTTTACACATTTGTAAAATTTGCTGAGTCAAATAAACAATACAGTATGGCCGAAGTTATGAACTTGCATGTAATAAAAAATTATTTTTTAAATAAAAAAAAATACTAGTCGTAAGAAGCAAGTAGATATTAGATCTTTTTTCCAGCCATCTACCAGTGCTGTTGCTAAAAACCACGAATAGTACAGTACTGTACTGTATTTCATACTGTATTCAAATTTATTTCATCATGTACTGTACTTAAAAAATGTATTTTAATATTTCTCCTGTACTTATATATTGATTTATATTGTTTAAATACTGCCCATAACAGACAGGTAGAATGTCAAATTATTTACACTCAATCTGTTCGTTGCAGGGCTAAAATAAATAGTTCTGTTTCTTATCACATGGTCAGCGAATTAAATGACTGAACCATTTAAGAACAGAAGAGGTAGTGGTGTAAAAGACACTAATCAGAGTTATCTCCTCTGAAAGTAATGAATTTCATTTTACAGCCAGACCCTGTGGTGAATGAAGTGAAGGTGTCATTTGCAGAGTGGAAAATATGTGCTTTTCAGAGGGCCCGGCATGCTGATAAGCGTACTTTTCCACTCAGTGAGGAAGGCAATTGTAAACCACCTCACTCCTCGTTTTACTTAGTAAAACCTCTACAGGTTCAAACCAGCCTTTTGGCTGATGACCTAAACAGCAACAATTGTTTAAATAACCCATGTTTACATAATAAATACATACAGTAAAAGTTTCTAGTGCAAATTGTGTTTTTTATTTATACGACTCCTGTATTTTTATAAATAACCTCCATAGTCCGGAATTCCCTTTAATCCGCAATCGAGTCCCAAACGTGCCGGATTAAAGAGGTTCTACTGTATATAAAAAACCTGTCTACAATAACAGAATAATGGAGGTTAAATATAAAAAAATGTGTACAACCTAATCTTCTCCAGATACAAGTTGATTACTATGGACTGAATATTGGTTAATTTATGAAAACAGTTCAATAAATCACAGTAAAACCAGATTTCTTAAATTTAAAATACACAAAAATTAGTGAGGTCTTGCACAAGAAACCTCGCACTAGTTATGATGATCAAAGATATTAAAATTCAATACCTAACTTCAAAAATATTATAATTCAAAACACGTAAATAACACAGAAATCATATTTTTGAAACTCTGTCTAGTTTATAAGAATTCAACGCCAGAATCACAGCAACTCATAAATTGTAAAAGTATGTACTATCTCAAAATGGGTTTAATATACATCGAATACCTACATGTTTTATAATAAATAATTAACCTAAGTGGCTGAAAAATGTACAGCAAGATATGGAGGAACTTAAAATCACTAAACAGGACCTACTAAAGAAATCAACAGAGTACGACCGACTGGTCAAGGCTAACATGATAACATTTGCACCAAAACCCACCAACAAGAGTATACAACAGGGTGTTTACCGATGAAGACCGGAGCGTCTTAAGAAAGTGTGGGCCAAACGAAAGGAAGGCAGTCTCAAGAGTGTGCTTCTCAAAGAAACCCAACCCTGAAACGAACCTGAATTTGAACTAAAGTGATCCTATGGGGTCTCAAAAAAAAAAAAATTAACCAGTACTTTTAAAATATCTATACCGCACCATATAAAACTGACACAAAAAATTTTCCTTAACATATTACCACCAGAACTATTCCTTTACAAATTACTAGCAACTCCTGCTCGCTTCGCTTCACAGCAGCTAATGTACGCCACATTAAATTATTTTAAAACCTCTCTACAGTCCAGCCTCTCTTAGTTTGCTCCTAATGTAAACAAACAATGACGCCACTGAGCATGCGCATTATATCAAAATGTGTACACGCTGATTAAAAAGTAACAACAAAATACTTTCAAAAGTATTTAAATAAAAAATACTTTTAAAAGTATTTTTATAAATGAAATTGTTAGGCCTACATCATATTATGACTGATGTTTTTAGTACTTTAAGTACCTATAATTTAAAAAATAGTTAACTTAATAGGAATACGACATCCGTAAAGTTGCAGAATCTAGCGTGCACCCTGTAGTAGGTGGATTTTGTTTGTTGACAGTAGGAGCAAACTAAGGACGGCTGAACTATAGATACAATATTTGTAGTTTTGTTGCCCTGTGGTAGCAAAATAAATTGTTTTTCTGCACTTCCCGCTCTAGAAAGTTCGACATAAAGTTGTCCAGAGTGAAGGAAGCACTCTGGTCTCAAATCGATGCTCACCGTTTTAAATATTTGTCCCTGCGAATTAACAAAATTAAATCGAATGCATACAAGAATACCAATAGATAAGAAAGAGATAGTTGATATATGACTGACATAAGAGACAGTAATATGTGGGTGCGGTACGCAGAGTAATTGGAAATATATGACTCATTCGCTACCTGTCTAATGAAAACAAAATATATATGAAATGCAGTACAAAATTAAAAAATTTTGTATATAACCGAATTTTTAATGTTTTTGGAATCAAATATTATTCTTCACGTTTTTCTATGAAATATAAAAGTTGAATCGTGCTTCTAGCCCAAAAAAATACACCATCCAGAAGACTTAGGAAAAATAAAAATGCTATGCACCTGATAAACTAAAACATGCAACATCATCACAGTTTAAGTTGCTTAAGGGGGTAGTCAACTCAAGAAGATGATTTTTTTAATAAGTTACAACTTTTTTTAACTTATTTGAAGTTTAAAATTTTCTGAATCATAGCATGTGTTTACTTTGTCTGTACATTGACAAAAAGTTATAAAAATGTCTGTTTAAAATAAGGTCACTAGCAAGGCGAGTGAAATTATTCCTTTAACTTTTAAGTTTTCTGGAAATGTGTTTTTGCATGATTGTACATTCTTGGGATTTAAATATTTTGGTTTGTATTGGAGATATTTGGATGAATTGTTTTTTCAAATGTTCATAATTTCATGCTCTATTATCTGTCGAATGGTTATTACAAAAAACTTAATAGATACTTTGTTATAAAATAATTTGTGAATACATAAAATAAATGCTTTTGAAAATATGGTTTTTCTTCAATTAAATTCTTGTAAGAAAAAATAAATACAAGAGCATACAACAACAGATAGTAGTTTTCTGTATTTTTTTGTATAAGAATCATGTTGATGTCTTTCTTGGTTCCCGAGATATTCGATTCCCCGTAAACCCCCACTTTTCCACCCCTACCCTTATATTAGGGGCTGTAATTAATTTTTTGGCCAGGTCAAGTGGTAGATCATTAATGGTAAATTACTCTTTCATTAAAAATATATAATGATAAATTATAGCCAGTAGTTTTGATTTTCTGGGTTGACTACCCCCTTAACTCACCTAATTAAAGTTGCAAAATAGCCTATATTGATCAGAAAGCTCTAAGCTATGCAACAATGAAAGATTTTTTGAAATCAGTTCAGTAGTTTCTGAGATTACCTCATACAAACAAACAGACGTTTCTTCTTTATTATATTAGTATAGATTAGATCAACATCCAAAAATGAAAGAATTTTGTATGTAAGACTACACTAAGCTCTAAATTAAACAATTGTTTTTTAAGCTAAACAACTTAAATGAAAGTATTATTTTACAAGTTTAAAACATGTTCCCTCGGTAAGATTTATTATGGTTTACAATAAAATGTAACAGTAATAAAATACATGTTTGTTTCCTGTTTACTGGTGACTAATCAGTAAGATAAGTTAACATTGGTTATTCAATCAACAACCTGCAGTTACATGTAGGTCAATAATGAAAATTCCAAACCATAAATCAATACATAAAATTGAATTATTTTCCCGGAAATTAGTTGGTCGTGTAGAAAAGTATTATCAAAAATTATGGGATACTCCCGTGTTTATATGCCTACTTTGGGAAACAAAAACAAAGTGAAAAAATTCATGCTTAGGGGATTGCTACACCTGATAAGCATAGTCCCTTAAAAGTATTCAAAGTAATTTTGGACCGATTGAATAATATTTTAATTCAACAATATTAGTTTTCCACCTGAATTTTCTTAAAAGTAAAATAATAATAATAATCTAATTCATTTAGAAATAATTTTTTAAGAAATAAGTCAAAATTTTTGATAACTAAACACTACGTAAATTTCTACTCGAATAACTAATTAATAATAAAAAATGTAATACTTACAATCTAAATGTTTCTTTTTAGGACCTATTAGTTCTTCTGTCGTTGCTTTACAAACAGATTTAGCTAATCCTTGGCCGGCTATGCTGTGCCTTGCAGCCAACAATCTATCTGTCATCGTTTGCCCCGCCATTTTCACACTCATTCTCTGTTTACGTTGATTTGCAAAACTTAAAACTTTTCACCTTACCACATAACCATAAACTATTCCCGAATATTTACTTCATAGAAAAACGTCTTCAGAACGAACGATCGAACAAAACACGACCAATAGAAGATGGCGACTGCGATGTACTCAAGTCGTGAACTTGAATCGTGATTCCAATAGTTTGACAGGTCATGATGTACTACGCAAGTCAATTTAGTAACCAACACAATATCAAAAATTTTTAATCAAATTAATATTTCTAATATCTTCATTCATTTAAATATTGTACAGTCATAATAAAATTTTTAGTACATTTTAATTATACGTTTCTTGTTAAAGATTGAAATATTAATTATTATTTTTTGCAACAGCTGCTTTTCGTACCTGCACGTCGACACGAAATTAAGTCAGTACAGTGTGATAGAGATTCAATGCAGCCATAATTAACATTTCTCCACCTATTTGACTAACTGGTTTCATTTCACTAAGTTATTAATATAAAATGCTGTAGAACAAAACTAATAAATATAAATTTTTCCAGTATGCATTTTCTAAAACAAAATTATCAAATTAGAAAGCTCTACTACTATAATTCTCTTGAAAACAGTGAATTTATCAATTACTGTGTTGGTTGACTTGTCACCGTGTGTTATAATCTTGTGTCGATTGAAATTCGTGTGATTGTGTAACAATACAGTATGTGTTTGTAAAGGTTGTACGTATTGCTCAGACAATTCAAAGGAAATTAGTTTCAGCGTGGTATTTTTTTTTACTATTCACTTTAAAAATAAGTATTCTGCTTTTGATGTAGTTTTTGTAACTAATAATATTCAACCGATTCCCTAAACATCGATATGAGTACGTTATCTAAATAGCACAGGAATACAGAAGCATAGTGAAGAAGGTTATGTTCGATTGATTTGTCAACATGTTTTTTCTTACTAATCTTTTTTATCAGTAACTTAAAAGTGTTTGTGTTTTCCTAAACTCTTCGTGATACAGACAAAACACGAATTTATGTGAATTTAATAAGTACAAATATTTTTGAAACAGTGTTTAGTGTTTACATATCCGTGTTTTGTTAAATACGTTGGTTAGTTAAAGAACAGTTATAAAAATGCCTTGTTGGTATTTCGAAAAGAAAGAGTTGAGGAATACACCCTCTGCTCAAGATGGAATTGATTTCGATACCGAAAGTAGATACAGAAGAGAAGGGGCCAGATTTATTAAAGCTACGGGAACAAAAATGGATTTAGGTTATAATACAATGGCTACTGGGGTTGTTTATTTTCACCGCTTTTATATGTATCATTCGTTCAGAAACTTTCCTAGATATGTAAGTACTTAAATTATTTACTTTTAATTGTATACTTGTGTATGGTTTTGCGTATAAAAACGTTTGATTCAAAGTTTAGAGCATACTAAAAGTAGAACATCTGGCCTTATTTCCCTGATATTTTTTTAAATTTCCTTGGTGTATGAACTTTTCTAGGATTAGTTTTCTTTTAATTATCGGTTTACAGTTTTAATCTACCTTAATCTGTCTTCAAGAAAACACATGTTAACACAGACCAAAAATTTGATAGACTTTGCTTAGGTTAGGAATGTTTCTTACCGAACAATTTTAAATGGGGATATTAAGATTTCATGAAAATGGTATACAATATATGGAAAGTGGATCATTTCTATTTAACTATCCTGGAATTGTGTGACTTGCTTACTCTGCCAATTGCATAATATTGCAGCTTTTCATTACAGATTGAACTACAAGTTGTCAGAGTTCTCTTTGGTACTTGTTTGTTCCCATCCAATTAATACCAGTATAAAAGTAAACTTATTTTGATGTTCTTAAACAGCATTTGTTGTATTTTTCCTTAATAAAGGGTGCGGCATAAGTCGCTACCCCGTACATTCATACATGCATTGTAGATTTTATATATTGTGCACATGTAGAGCTTGCAGTAAGGCCGGCCTGTGTGGTTTCATTTTTAATGTTGATGACATTCTTCTAACACTTCTATCCGAAATGCCTAACTCTGTGGAAGCACGTCTTGCTGATTTATTTGGAGAATTGACAAATGATTGTACAACGTGGTGTAAATTTTCCATTGCGGGTAAATCATTGACTGAACCTGTGCTTTCAAAGTGTTTATTTAAATTATACATACTTTTCGTACACTGCGGCAAAACAGGAAATTTTATGCAGACCTGATCACGTACTTTATCGTAATAACAATTTAATTTGCACCACTGCTGTATAATAAATACTCTATGTTGAAGTGACAGTTTTCTATTCATAATGAAAGACGTGTTTAACTGTAACAAATGAATATGTGGGGGTAGCAACTAACACGAATACACGAGTAGATCTGAAAAGGCAAATGTGTAAACATACTGGCGTTCAAGGTTACCCCCCCCCCCCCACCGCTTCAGTGAGTGAACATGTAATTTTTTAGCGGCGGGTAGTGACTTACGCCGCACATGGTATAACTTGCTAGTGTTATGAAATGAGGCTGCTGATCTGGTCGCTAAGGAGGCGGGACGCCAACCGGCCTTCACGCAATATCTGACTGTGTCAGATTTGTGGGCCTGGTAAAGCGTGTCATCACTGATTCCTGGCAGGAAGAATGGACTGACTCTCATGGCAACAAGCTACATGAGATAAAACATGACGTTAACCCTTGGCCTACGTCGCTGAGGAAGAACAGAAGGGAAGAAGTTGTCATCGCGCGACTTAGAATTGGGCACACCAGATTAACGCATGGGTATCTCATGACGTCTGGTGATGCTCCAATGTGTGGCAGATGTGATTGTCCTTTGACAATTAAACATGTGTTGGTAGATTGCGTCTGCTACGTAGCTCTGCGTCGGTGATTTAAAATACCCTTCAAGTTACGATATGTACTCGGCGACGATAACCATGTTTTGGACTTAACGTTAAGATTTCTTAGGTCTATTAGTGTATATAACAGTGTCTGATAGTGAAACAGTAATATTAGTTTTAATTTTATATGTGTATTTGCCTGCCCATAACAGACAGGTGGAGTGTCAAATTATTTACACTCAATCTGTTCGTTGCAGGGCTAAAATAAATAGTTCTGTTTCTTATCACATGGTCAGCGAATTAAATGACTGAACCATTTAAGAACAGAAGAGGTAGTGGTGTAAAAGACACTAATCAGAGTTATCTCCTCTGAAAGTAATGAATTTCATTATACAGCCAGACCTTGTGGTGAATGAAGTGAAGGTGTCATTTGCAGAGTGGAAAAGATGTCCTTTTCAGAGGGCCCGGCATGCTGATAAGCGTACTTTTCCACTCAGTGAGGAAGGCAATGGTAAACCACCTCACTTCTCGTTTTACTTAGTAAAACCTCTAGAGGTTCAAACCAGCTTTTTGGCTGATAACCTAAACAACAACATGTGTATTTGCATATGTTTTTATTTATTTTCGTGGCCCCTTTACAGCCTTTTGTTTATTCTTCAGGTCTGTGATATTACCTTTAATTGTAAATTATATTTTGTTTGCTGTGATACTTGTTCGTAAGATTTTAATTTGATAAGTTGTTAATGTTATTTATTCTGACTGTGATATTAGATCTAAGTTTATATTTCTATGTTTATCCTATAAGTTTTTAATACAACTTTTTTTTATATAAATTTTATTTATTTTTCTGCGATATTCCTAGTTTTTAAGACGTTTATGTTATAATAAGAAAAGTACGTTCTACACTCGGGCCCTTTACACCCGTGTGTAGAATAATGGGCAATGATAACCGTCCTGGTTTTTCACCAAAAAAAAAAAAAATCCTAGTGTTTTATAATTTTATTTGTTTGTTTTTTTAGGTTACAGCATGTTGCTGCTTATTTTTAGCTGGAAAAGTTGAAGAAACACCAAAAAAATGTAAAGATATTATTAAAACCGCAAGAAGCCTTCTTACAGATGAAAAATTTGCAACATTTGGTGATGATCCAAAGGTAATATTTAAAAAATAATTCTTCTTCCAACCAAGGATTAGGTTGCAGCCTGTTCCAAACTCACAAACTACAGTTCAGCCGTTCTTAGTTTGCTCCTACTGTCAACAAACAAAAGCCATCTCCTACAGGGTGCACGCTAGAGTCTGCGACTTTACGGATGTCGTATTCCTATTACGTTAACTATTTTTTAAATTATAAGTACTTAAAGTACTAAAAACAACAGTCATGATATGATGTAGGCTCAACAATTTCATTTAGAAAAATACTTTTAAAAGTATTTTGTATTTAAATACTTTTGAACATATTTTGTTGTTACTTTTTAATCAGCGTGTACACATTTTGATATAATGCGCATGCTCAGTGACGTCATTATTTGTTTACATTAGGAGCAAACTAAGAGAGGCTGGACTGTATTTCATCTGTCTCCATATTCTCGTAGCTCTACCAATATCCCTTTTATAGTCTTTTGAGTCACGAGTTTGCCCTTGTTTGCAACGAAGGGTAAAGGGGGAACAGCATCAGTGCGCATGCGCGACTGCTTTAATATCAGTACGACAAACATAACAACTTATACTATACCCAGAGCATATACAGTATATCGCGGAACATTTTGTAGGTAAACAGTACGAATATAACTGTTTGTTACCGTAAACAGAAATGTTAGTTTCTTGAAAATGTGGGCAGATTATTCACAGTGTTGCTGAACGAAATGTAATATGCATTGTAATAAAATGCTGAGAAGTTGAAACTAAACAAAAATGCCTATCCGTGCCTCTTAACAAAAGCCATAAGCGAGTGGCTAACTACTGTGATGTTTCTCTTTCCACAATTTGAAAAATAAAGAAGGAAATTAAAGACGTGAAGAAGCTATTCTTCAACAGTTTTGTTGACACCTGGTAAAAAAAGAAGCGGCTAGGAGGTAGACTAGTGAGACTGATAGTGAAGACGCTGGTGATAGTGATCGTAAAGAAGGCGATTCATTAGTAGAAAATTTGTTCTAATAGAATAAGGTAGCTGGTAATTACAGTAAATCAAACATTTCTAGTCGTATAATAAGCAGTATTACATGTCATATTTATTTCTTATAAGGTTTATGAAGAAAATTTTCTCGGATTAAACGGCAGATTACAAAATGTATGTAGAAACTGCATGGTAGTGAAATGTACGAGTAGTGTTGCACTGTTGAGGGTGGCAGCACTGTCATATTTTCATTTCCCTTCTTCACAGCCCATACTTACGCAAAAGGCAATCTCGTGATTCCAGTATCTATACCTTCTGAAGCATATCAGTGCGCCTGCTAAGGTATCCTGTGATCTGACATCCTTACCATGTTCTGTCTCCAACTTTGGCGTTAATCCTTTATCTTTTCGTTCAAGTTGTAAATACCCAATTCTGACCTTATTTCCTCATTTCTTATTCTTTCCAGGCGTGTAGAAATCTCATATTTGCCATCTGGATTCTTCGCTTTTGGCTTTTTGATGTTGTCCACGCCTCACTTTCGTACAGAATAATTGGAGCTGCCATATTTTTATAGAACTTAAGTTTTTGTGACCATGAAAAAAAATTATTTAAAAATATTGTTACAACTCGTTACAGTAAAGTAAAATTGTAAACTTTAATTTAATTAATTCACATATATTTATTTAACAAAATTATTTGACAAGAAAAAACTAACCTTTACAAATGATAACAATGAATATAATGAGTTTATGAAAATAAGTTATTAAACAATTAAAACAGTGCAATTCATGCAATTTATTAAAAATAAAATAAACAATATCCCTTACCAAATTAAACATTAAATACAATGTCTGTTGACAAAATAACAAACTTTACCGTAACGAAGAATCCTGTACAATTTAGACCACTAACATGTCAGCCATTCAAACCGCGGCTGTGTCCCAACAATGGAATCCTTTGTTTTTATATTTAATCAGTCAGCTGTTTATGAACAGCTGATTTCATTTTCTGCCGCTTCATTGTAACAATATTTTGTAAAAAAAATTTTATAAAGCAATTGAAGGGTGCAGGGGAAAAACCAACTAAGTCACAAAACAGGAATTTTGTGGGAGGGCAAAAACCAAGTTTAAAACGATCTGAGAGAAAGAGAAATTTAGAAATTAGAAGACCAGCGCCTATGTCGCTGGCGTTGGACTCAGTTGGTTATTCCCCTGATCCGAATGGACTGAGTTGGTTTTTCCCCTGTGCTGCAATATTTCAAATGGCTATATCTTGTGATTAAATTAGTTTTTCCCCTGTAGCTTTCGGCACGTGAAAATATTTACAAAGAGTATCAAATGGCATATTAATCTAAGTTTCAAATTTTTTGACCAAGTTGCTTTTTCCCCTGTACCCTTTAAAAGGAAATTGACAAGCCATATTATTTTTGATGTTACTATTTTTATTTGAAACTTCCCATGTGTTTAGGATTTATCCAGTAAAAAAATCATTGGTTTTTGTGTATATTTGAAATTTTTTCTCCGAGTTTTTTTTGTGAAATTATACATAAACTAATTTTTCAGGAAGAAGTAATGACACTGGAGAGAATTCTTTTGCAAACGATTAAGTTTGATTTACAAGTTGAACATCCGTACGGTTTTCTCTTGAAGTATGCGAAGTGTTTGAAAGGTGAGTGTTATTTTGGGTACTAATTAAGTTTATGTTTTCTATTTTGAAATGCGTAATATTAAACAGAACTGGTTGTGCATTATATCTCATTGTTCTGTATTTTGATAATGTTTTAACTTTTTTACTTTCTCTTGCCTATATGAATATAGGAAGGAAAGTGTTGTTTTCATGTCGATTTTTTGAAATCGAGTTTTCACCAGATGGGGGTTAGGTTCTAACGGTAAAATCCTGTAGTCGTTTTAAGTGTTTTATAGTTTTAGGAACATTTTACCATTATTATAATCTATGAATATTAATAAATACAGTACTGTATGCATAAAAAATTTTAGTTGCTTCAAAATAGTTAGTTATGGTTCTTAGCTTCTTCTTTTCTAACTCCTTGTGGACTTCTTCGTATTTTATCCTCAGCTCCTGAGTCCTCTTTTGGATTGAAGAGCCCTTTCCATGACGGGATCCGTTTGCTACATGTCCTCAGCGTGCTGTGTTGCCATGCTGAGGATCTCGTTGATGGTTTGTGACCAAGCTATTGCTTGGCTTCGTTTCAGGATTGTCAAACAAAGAAGAACTGTACGTACTACGAAGAAGTTAGACTGACACATTAAGGAAAACGTACGGAGATATAACAGTATGGTACAATCTGTCAATGATTTGTAAGCGTAGTTCGCGCAGAAATGAGAATTTGTTTTTTTTTTGTTTAACGTCCGACTGTTCTGCAATTACTGCTAATGCAGACGGTGAAGGATGAAAATATGCCGTGCCTGAATGGGATTCGAACCCAAGATCGCATGATGAAAGGCGAGCATGTTACCAACTGCGCCAATGCGGCCGGCACAGAAATGAGAAGTGAGTGGAGAGAATACTGCCGACAGTAGAAGGAATGACATACGTTCGATGCATGTGTATGTGCATGCGTGAATTGTCTCATTCTACTGAAGCTGTTGCAGAGAATAGATCGTAGCTCGAACGGTTGGTTGACTATTTTGTCTTATTGTCTGTGGTCGGTGGACATTTGTGAAAATCCCCCAAGGAAACACGTCAACCCTTCCACCATGTTGGAGGTCGCTCTTTTAGGAAAAAGAGGCTCCCGTAGGCCTAGACCGTGTATACCTACGGTACGGTACGTTATGCATTCCATTTTATTATACTTTAATAAAATACAAAGTACTTTGCTGTACTCACACCAAAGTGAGTACAGCACTCACTTTGGTGTGAGTGCTGTACTACTCACACCATTATTTCTCCCTCCATCGTACCTCAACCAAATCCGCCTACTGTGCATACGCTTACATAACTTTGAAGGCCTGTACCTGGACGTACGAATGGCGGTGGGGATGGGGTTAACTGGCGGGGCCCGGTATCCGGTGACGCGCTCACTATGTACAGTATGTGGAAATCTAGCTTGGCTCGTGGTGGCTGTCGCCATACTAGTGTGGGACTCAACATGATACGGACGCCAAAACATTTATTCAAACACATGTTTTCAGAATTGTATGACTTCCCACCCAAGTACGGTGTACACAAGGTGAGAAAATGTACGTATTTTAAGGTTTTAGGCCTGCGGACAAAGTCTGCGGATAACCGAAACCCGAAGATACCAAGGGATTACTGTAATTGCAAAACAGCTGGACATTAAACAAAAAACAAAAAAATAGCTTCTGTAAGAAAGCTAAGGAAGGATTACTCCGAGTTAAGTGAACATACAGTGTGACTTCTCAGACTGACTCCTTTTATCTAGAAAAAATCTGGTGTGAAACACACAACTTTCTCTTGCCAATGCAAATAATTAACAATAAACCTAACGTTAGAAATAAACAAAAAACTAACCTCAAAAATATAACCTTATTTTAATCATTAGTGAAAGACGCAAAATAAAAATCAATCTCTTGGCTTAAAAATACGGTAAATCACTCTTTCACGCTAAACTAGGCTCTGTAGAGAAAAATGCTCTTAATAAAAGTTGCAGATGTATTAATTTCCTATAACTTTTATTATATACACTTTTGTCGTGAAATTCATACTAAGGCCGAAATCTTAAAAAAATTGTTTTTTCACACGTTTTCGTGAGAAAAAAAACAGATAATTGTTAATTACCGCTAAACTAAGGGTTATACAAAAAAATGTTTGAAATAAAAGTTGTAGAATTATAAATTTTCTACATTTTTTTATTATATAAATTTTTGCGCTATAATACATATTAAAGCCATAATCTTAAATAATTAAATAATTTTCGGCCGCATTGGCGCAGTTGGTAACGTGCTCGCCTCTCATCATGCGGTCTTGGGTTCGAATCCCATTCAGGCACGGCATCTTTTCATACGTCACACACAATCATTTCATCTTTCACCGTCTGCATTAGCAGTAATTGCAGAACAGTCGGACGTTAAACCAAAAAAAAAAAAAAAAAAAAAAAAAAAAAAAAAAAAAATAATCTTAAAAAACACTTTCTTTACGTAAAAACAGCCTTACCAAGAATTTCAGCAAACATGGCACCTACCCTATCATGTAGAGAATAAAAAATTGAGTAAACCAGGCGATTTTAAAAAAAATCGTAGGACCAGTTTTTGAGAAAATCGCAAAAAAGTGAAAAACTACACGAATAAACTACTAAAATTCCGGTTGACCGATTTTGATGAAAATGTTCGTGCGGGTCCGGTAGTGGTATGTAACTTAAGTTTCAAGTTTGTACGTTGTTCCGTTCTTGAGATATTCTGTTCACACACACACACACACACACAGACCAATCGCTAAAAACATGTTTTTTGGGTTCAGGGGGTCTGAAAACGTGTAGATCCGGTGAAAACTCGATTTCGAAAAATCGACATGAAAACAATACTTTCCTTCCTATATATTCATATAGGCAAGAGAAAGTAAAAATTACCACCAGCTCTGAGACAGATTGTCTCATGAAACAGATTTTTCATTATTAATTTATATTTTACAAGGCATCAGGTACAAAAATTTTTTTTGAAAAATTAATCTCTTCAGGTCAGTTCATAATTTTTCCTTTGTAGCTACATATATGTGTATTGATAAATCAATTGATTATTTTACAGGTGATAAAGCCAAGTTACATAAAATGCTACAGATGGCATGGACCTTTGTAAATGACAGGTACGATGTTTATTTATTATCGAGTAATATCTGTGCTGCATGTTTTAAGATTGGGATTGTGATGAATAATAATAAATTATGTAAGTTGCACTGGTATACCTTGGACAATTCAAATTGGCACAATCAACTTCGGTGTTGTAGCGGCCCCTCTATCACAATGATAGAGTGGTAGGGGCGTTAACATAACAGGGAAGGAAGCCAAAAAAAAAATTTAAAAAAAGAAACACAGGTTGTTGTTGCATATATGTAATTGAAAAGCCCAGAATTGATTATAATTACAAAAACGCATAAATTACAACATTTATTGTTTAACAAAAGCAAGTTTAAATTTTGAAAATACAGAGTAAGACCCCTTTTTATTTTTATAAATATAGAAATAAATTTCAATAGAAAAATTCAAATGCAAAAAAAATTTATTATTGATAGATATCTTTTCTTTTCATTTTAAAGAACTAAGTTTTTTTTTTTTTAATTTTTATTTTATATCAACCATGGTTGTTCCAGTAACTAATCAAACATAAAAAAAATTTCTGGCCAGTTTCAAAAAAAATAGAAAAGTATTTGACAAAATCCAGTAATAGCTGTTGGCACATGTGAGATCAACCCTTTGTAAAACATTTTAATTCACAATTGTAAATAAAAAAAATACATATTTGGTAAAAGTTATTAATCTTATGTTGATTTTATTTTCAAAAAAACTGCAAGAGGAACCTTGCCGTTAGTGACCCCAAAAAGAACAAGACGTAGACAAATAACTTAGTAAGACCTTAGTCTGGAAAAGAATCTACGAAAACGATGTTTCATCCTCTCCCAAACCGGTAGTTAAATTGATAGATCATGTCGCCACGCAGATGGACACATTCCAGGCGAGATCAGGTAATTGCGGAAGAAAAATATAATCAAAATAATCACATACCATATCGTACGACGTTACAAATAAATACCTCCAGGATGATTCAACAAAAAAAAAAGCTTGAAAATTAAGGAATCGAACCGTTTAATACTATCAGATCACTCATCAGTTCAATTTAAACGAACATCATTAAACAAAACTTTTATTTTATTTTCGACACAGTTATTAGCATTTATGCAACACGACATGAGTTAATAAATAATTTACATGACACATTATAAACTTTGACATTAAACCATTTAAGAGTTACTTGAAATCTTTTTTACAAAAAGAAATAAAATAATAAACTCGGTGACACTATTTCATAAATAGAAATTATGACCGTATCAGATAGTAGTCCGAACTTGTGTGTACTCCTACAAGGAAAAAAAAATTTAATTCAATTGCCCGATCGTACAAAATTTAGGCCACAAAAGGTACAGCGAGTAACCGCAAGATCGCGTCAGCTTATGGCAATTGAATCGAAGTGAAACAATAGAGAAGAAAATAAGCGCCAGAATATAAAATGAAAAACAAAACAAGTAACGTTTAGTAGTTAGACGTTACAGTGTTTATCTACACCACTCTTCGCCCCTCGCCTTGCAATGACGGTACAGTCACAGAAGTATACAATCGCTACAGTAATGTGCGACCCACACATGGTCACTACGCTTTGTTTTCACTGTTGTTATTTATAATCTGTCAGACATAATGATGTAATTTGTTTTCATATAGTATGTTTTTCTGTTCATTATATAAATTCAGACCAATTTGTTTAGTTAGTTGTGTGCGTCTGTAGAGTATAGTTTAGTGAATTTTTGTAGTTTAGTTCTTGTAATTTATAATTTTATTTTTTACTGGGACGAATTAAATACATGTTTTAAAATGAAATAATTATTTGTATGTTTGTACATTGAAATAAGGTTGTAGGCATTTGCGTACACATTAAAATTTCTATTTCATGTAATGAATTAATACAATAATTTCACTAACCTTCTTTTTAAACTGCGTCACCTTTATTTCAATTTTCACTTACACGTGTTTCGGTGGATCCACCATCATCAGAGTAAATAACATATAATTGAAACTAAAAACATTATTTATTAAAAATCTATAGAAGATGATACATCTTCAGTCACTTGTATAAAACGTTTTATACAAGTGACTGAAGATGTATCATCTTCTATAGATTTTTAATAAATAAGGTTTTTAGTTTCAATTATATGTTATTTACTCTGATGATGGTGGATCCACCGAAACACGTGTAAGTGAAAATTGAAATAAAGGTGACGCAGTTTAAAAAGAAGGTTAGTGAAATTATTGTATTAATTCATTATATGAAATAGAAATATTTAAAACTGCAGGATGCATTATAAAGATTTATTTTTGAATGAAGACATTAAAATTTGTAGACCTTGTTGAAAGAATAGGTTATGGATATACTTTATATGGAACTGTGTGTACACGTAGAGCAAGAGTTGTGCCAGTTCGAAATGTCCACAGTATAACAGCTTTTGTTCAGGTATTTAGGAAATATTTATTCTGGATACCTACTGGAAATCCAGTACCAGTGTTTAAATTATTTGTAACTACCATGGGGACCCAAAAGTAATGATTTTTTATTTATCAATACTTTTAACTCCAAAATTTGATCACCTTCAAAATACTCATCATTATAGTATGTACTTGTGCATCCTTTTTTTCCATTATTCAAAACAATTATTACGAGGCGTGTTCAGAAAGTAAGTATCATTTTAAAAAAAAACAAGTAAAACAATTTTTTTCAACACAATTTTATTTCTACATGAAAGCCCAAATCTTAAAATATTTTTCGACATAGTTTCCACCGATGATCATACACTTGTCGCAGCGGGTGATCAATTTGTCTACACCCTCTTCATAGAAGGTTTCCGCCACTGACGTGCACAAAACCTTGAGACTCGAAAGTGCTTTGACTTTTCTCACACGGTACAGTGATGATGGTGAGGATTTTTTAAACAAAATTGTAACAAGTGATGAAACTTGGGTCTGTCATGTCACACCGGAATCTTAACAGCAGTCAATGGAGTGGCGACACACGCAATCCCTGAAGAAACAAAAATTTAAGACGACAATGTCTGCACAAAAAATCATGTGCACTGTCTTTTGGGATCGGTTAAGTGTTTTGCTGATTAGTTTTCTCCCAAGAGGTGAAACCATTAATACGGCAAGGTACGAAACCGTAAGAAAACTAAGGCAGGCAATTCAAAACAAATGGAGAGGAATGCTCAGTAACGGAATTGTGTTGCTCATGACAATGCTCAGCCCCATACCGCTGGTGACATTTAAACATTGGTTCGACAATTTCGTTGAGAGCAATTCAATCACCCGCCCTACAGCCCAGACTTGGCACCGTCTGACTATCACTTGTTTCTGCACATGAAGCGCGAGCTAGCCAGCCAACGCTTTGAAACCAACGATGAAGTGAAACCTGCCATGAAGTCGCGGCTACATTTGTTGGTGGGAACCTTCTACGAAGAGGGTATAGACAAATTGATCACACTGATCCATGTCGCTTTTGACAATGAACAGTACGTGTAAAAACAGAATTGACATTTTTCATGATGAATGCGCGCTTTCGATTTCAACTTTCATCTACTTTGCATGCGTCAAGTGAATGGGAAAGTTAAATTGTCTAGGACAGCCTTTAGGCATTCAATTTTTTCGCCCTCTTCTGACCTTAACATCTGTCAATTGTGCGCACCCTCAATTTCTAATCTCAATTATTGGGAAATATGTGTGCGCATTACATAGGTAAATACGGTAATTGCATTTTATTGGGTACACGAAGATTCATTATTCAATTTTTGTTGAACAGTTTATGTACGACGTTGAGTCTTCAATGGGAACCAGAAGTCATAGCAGTTGCAATGATGTATTTGGCTGGAAAACTCAGCAAGTTTGAAGTAGTCGATTGGATTGGTCGTGCACCGAAACATCTACGATGGTGGGACATGTTCATCGAGGATGTCACTATGGATCTCCTAGAAGGTAAAGTTTTGTAAATTATTTTCAGCTAAAATAAATCTTTTTAATGCATCCTGTAGCTTGAAATTAGTTCTATTTTATATAATATTGTGACACTTATCACTAAGGTCCGTTTCGGGATCTAGGTAATTAAATAATTAATACACTAAAGTTTACAATTACAAGTATTTATTACAACTAAAAGATTTACAAAATAAATAATAAACTAATTATAATGAAGTAATACAATAAATAACTTGAATAATTTACTTAAAACTACTTACAACAATTATATAGAATGCACTTACAAAATGAAACTGAATACACAATGCACACACACACACAAAGACAGTATAACAATAGTTGACCAACACAATGCTCAGATATGTGCCTGTACTATGCACCGATAGCCACTCGTCAAAGATCAAACGAATACTGACTCGCTGACCACGCACGGGGTTCTATTTATATAAGCGGTTCAAAGAATCTTCCCGAAAGACACCGAAATTCGATATAAAAGTCCTTTCTAGAGAAGTCTTATTTAATGTAAACAGGTAATCAACCGACCCTTCATAAATAGTTGCACAACAAAGACCTTTTATCATACACAATAGCGCAGTCCTTTTAAATAACCTTTTATAGCTAGCCCTATTGTTATTTTTTCACTCTATTATTTACTCTTTAACATTTTATGAATGAGGCACTAGAAATTTCACGAACCATGCCCATCTTCGATATTGTCACAATATAAATTTATATTTCACTATATAAATTTTATATTGTCACAATATAAATTTCACTATATAAATTTATATTGTGACAATATAAATTTATATTGTCACAATATAAATTTCTTTAACTTTTTCAGCTGGCTTGATCCTAACTATTTACTTACACATGTTTCGGTGGATCCACCACCATTAAAGTACACAAAATATCACGTGACACTTAAAATATGTTGTATTTTCTTTATTTATAAACCTACAGAAGATCTCTGAAGATTATCTTCTGTAGGTTTTCATCACCAAGGTAGAAATAGTAGATATTGAAAAGAAGTATCTTTAAAGATCCGTTTTAGATGGTTTAAGTACCGGGTGTTTATAAATGAATAGCGGGGTTTTAACGCTCTATAGTATTTTTAATATATTATACTTACAATTATAAATAATACATCAAACGAAAGTGCAACTCAAGCAGTTTAATGGCAGCAGTAAGCAATGTTTCCACTGCCAGCCGTTAGAAAGCGCTAGTTGCAAAGATTGTGACTAAAGAACAGAAAGCGTTTTGTGTTTTATAGTTCGCAAAGACAGGATCGGTAGTTACTGTGCAAAGTACGTTCCGTATTAAGTTCAGTTGTGAACCTCCAGGTGATAATAATATCCGTACATGGGATCATCAGTTTGAAGGTACCGGCTGCTTATGCCGGTACCTTCAAACTGATAATAGTAAAAACCCCGATTATAAAACAAAAGCTGTTCAAAACTTTAGTAGCAACTTTATGAACAAGTTGACATTTTCAAATTTGAAAAACTAACAGATATCTTAAAAAATAGGATGGAGTAAACATTTCTGGATCATTGTTTGACAAAAAGAAACGTCTACTTGCCAGCAAAGAAATAACATGTATAAAAATACAAAAGAACGATGAGGTGCTCAAGAGCTGTCAGACAGCAGAGTTCCATTTATCACCTCTCGGATGTCAGCTGTCTCCAATGTGTTAATCCATTAATGCGTGGAGAATTTTAAAAACTTGTTTTCTTGTCTGGTATTTCAGAACCATTTGTGAGTAACATGTAAATTACAGTGGTTTTACTTTTAAAAAGTTTTATTATTATGAAATTTATTATCTAAAATACCATGAAATGTTCAATTTCGTTCTGTTAGTAGTATGTTAATTTTAGTTACCGTTCTTTATTTTGCAGATATCTGTCATCAAGTGTTGGATGTGTATTCTCAACCTCAAAGGTCGACTCCTCCTGATTCGCCCCCGTTGACTCCTCGAGGTCCTCTTACTAATAAGAAGGAATCGCTTAGTGCTCCGACAACACCTTTGCAATCACAGTTACCTAACACATGTAAGCACTTTTTAATTACATTTTTCTTTTCAGTTCAATGTACAATTTTTTTTTGCGAGGGATGTTATGGTTTTTTGTTATATCTGTTAAGTTCTAGGTAAAATTAAGAAAAAATTATTTTGCATTTTATTTTTAAGAATAATAGCCAGTTAAAATTTTGAGTACATTATTGTTCAAACACTCTGCTCTGCTGTTGAACGTGTCCATAACTGTGGTTACAGAAAATGCTTAGCCGTGAGCCATTCTGCGTGCAAGAATCAATTCCCATCTATATTCAGCCGTTCTAAGTTTGCTCCTAATGTAAACAAATAATGACGTCACTGAGCATGCGCATTATATCTAAATGTGTACACGCTGATTAAAAAGTAACAACTAAATACTTTCAAAATTATTTAAATACAAAATACCTTTAAAAGTATTTTTCTAAATTAAATTTTTAGGCCTACATCATATCACGACTGATGTTTTTAGTACTTTAAGTACTTATAATTTAAAAAATAGTTAACTTAATAGGAATACGACATCCATAAAGTCGCGGACTCTAGTGGGCACCCTGTAGCAGCTGGTTTTGGTTTGTTGACAGTAGGAGCAAACTTAGAGCGGCTGAACTATAATAAAAATCTTATTTAACCCTTAACGCTGTCAGACTGCCTGTACCTACTAGTCCAAGGAATGCCAAGTTAACCCGCGATCGGTCTACCTTATTTGAATCCCGCGATCAGTCAACTGTATAGGAGAAATCTAACATTTGATACACTGTTGTTTCTTGTCCTATTAACTACACTAATACTCGTCAAATTGCACTGTTGATTAACTTATCTTTGTTTGGAGACCTTTGTATTACATTTTTTGTACTTCTGAAAAAAATTGAAAATTTCCCGAATTTTTTTTTTGACTTTTTGGCTACCGTGAGTTATTTAGATTACTATTGCTACATGTTTATTATGAAACGATTTTTTACAAAAGGTCCCTGAAATAAGTTCACAACTTTCA
Organism: Catonia carolina; assembly: GCA_035578175.1. Taxonomy (NCBI): domain Eukaryota; kingdom Metazoa; phylum Arthropoda; class Insecta; order Hemiptera; family Achilidae; genus Catonia; species Catonia carolina. The sequence goes on from JAQMRL010000010.1 coordinate 12,104,476, forward strand.
GAAATTATAATAATTTTATTGCTCGATATAATAATAGTAATCATTAAAAATTTTGATAATTATAAAATTGATGATTTGATATCGATTTTTGATTTGATATCGATTTTTGATTTAATTTTGGATGTAAAAGTGTGATTGGATTTTCTTCTCTTATCTACTCTCCGTCTTCTGAAATGCATTCAAGACATATGTAAATCGTCTTGCCCGTGTGCTCTTTGCAGATAGACTTGGAGCACGAGTTACATTTCTGTGACGTAAATCGGTTTTTACGCACTGGACAGTAAGCACATCTGGGTGGACGTCCTGCGACAGCTGAAAAAACACGAAGGTATAACTAAACTGCGGTAAACGTAAGCAAGTATTTTACGAGAAAATATAAAATTAGTGCAAAAAATTTAATAATTTAGAAAATACAAAAATATTTACACACAAAAATCTATTGTGCTAATAATTAATTAATGTAAATAGTTCATATTATTTGTTAGATTCTATTTCTAAGTTTATTTTGAGTTTCCTTAGTTATTCTTTAGGCCTTCTTGTTTACTTAATTTTTCAGTAATTTTGTACGGTACAGTTTAAATAAACACTTACCTTTCGGCTGCTGTTGCGTTGGATATTCTGGCCCAAGGACAGTTTTGATAGCAGTCTTGATTGGAATTTGCAGGCAGTCGATTGTAGCTCGGTGAAGTAAATGAGGTTTTCCCAAGTTCTTCGCGAGTGCAGTGATGAAATTTCTTCTCATAATTTTTTTCCCCGTATTAAATTTATAAATAACTTGCGCGTTAATGGTGGAGAGATTGAGAAGACCGCAAAAAATAGTAAGAGGCCATCTGTTACTGATTCTTTTTACGCTGTACTCTTTCTTCATCCTGTCTACAACGTCAACTCCGCCTTTTGTCGAATTGTAAAATGTGATAACTTCTGGTTTGTTTTCACGCGATTCAGGGTCAATTACACCATTACTGTGAAACGTAGACAGCATTAGAACATTTCTTTTCTGTTGTGGGACGAAAGAAACGAGTAAAGTTCTATTAGGATCAGTACCATACCCAAAAACAGTACTACCAACTGGCCTTTCAGTCACAGTTTTGAACTCTGGAGGCAACTGTGGCTTGTTCTTTCTTACAGTTCCGACAATAGTAGTTCGGTAGTTTGCATAAAGATCATTGGCCAAAGGGACAGATGTAAAGTAATTGTCCATAGTAACATTCCTTCCAGCGTTTTGAACTGGTTCAATCATTCTTTTCACAACACTGTCAACTGAATTGTCCAAAAAGTAGGGACCCTGAGGCTGTTTTCCTGCGTATACTTCCAAGTTTACAGTGTAGAAAGTTTTAGCATCAGTTAGGGCGTAAATTTTTATGCCGTACTTATCCGGTTTGTTGGCTATATATTGCCGGAATTTACACTTGCCTCTAAAGGCCTCTAACATTTCGTCGAGAGTTAGATAAGCTCCTGGCGTGTAGCTTTCTTTACAACATTTTGTAAAATTTTCTAAAATGTCTCTTATGGGTGCCAAGTTGTCAAATTTTTTACGCTCGTCTCGACTGCATTTATCGTCAAATCGTATAGCTCGTAGAAGTTGGTGAAATCTTTTTTCGGACATGACAGCTCTAAAATATTCTGGTGCCGTTCCATCACCTTTCCACATTTCAGATGTGTTCAAATGGTTGACTTTCTTCACACCTGACATGTATAAAACTCCAAGAAATGCTAATATTTCATTAAAATTTGTAGGCGGGCAATCTAAGGATTGGCGAGAATAATTAGTTGCCATTTCGACGAGTTCTACATTTGTAAATCGGACTATCTCAGCAATAGTTTGCTCTGGAAAATATATTTTCCAACAATCAGGAATTTCTGTGCAGTTTTTAGCAGAATTTTTTACTCCTGGTAGCTTTATAAAAATATTTTGTTTAGGTACTTTAGTGTTACAAATTGGCTTGTGAACTTGCCATTTAGTTAGTCCATCTTTTCCAACATACTGCGGCCCAGATGGAAGTGGTCTTTTTCTACAATCAGCAATTGTTGGAGCAGACGCTATTGGTGAAGTAGAACGAATTATTGCTGGCTTAGCAATCACTTGTTCATCCTCACTATCTGATTGTTCAGTGTCTGTAATATGGTTGGAATGTTCAGAGGGACAATCACTTTCACTATCACTTTCAACTATGTCAATAGTTTCCGATTCCTCAAGCCAACACAGAATCTCTTCATCCTGAGGTTTACTTGCCATAATAAAAAATATAGTCTATATATACTTCAATATATGATACACGTAGAATATATACAACACTAGATAAATAATATAAACTAAATAATAATAATAAATTAAATAATAAACACTTAATTAATTATTATAAAACCATAAAAAACATAAGAAAATACCTTAATATTAACTAAAGAAAAAAAACAATAGCTCACAATAAACTAACACAAACGGTCAACCGCATAGAACAATTCTAACTACAGGAGTGACGCGAACGGTCAAGCGTATAGATTACTACTAACGGTCGTGGGCGGGCTTACCCCCCCGCTCTTGAATGAACATGACACCGACAAAAAATCATAAAGCAAATCGTTGTTTGGGCATAGCTTGGGTTTGACATCTGTCAGACTGGAAATAAAAAAGTTTTCTTCAGAGCATATTTTTTTGTTAGGGTCAATCTAACAGGTTGACCGATCGCGGGTTAAAATCCCGTTATTTTACCAGGAAATTTTGAAAAATTGTTAAAAATTACAGAATTGAAAAAAGAGAAAGCTTTTAGTATCATTATTACTTTCTCTTGCCTATATGAATATATAGGAAGGAAAGTATTGTTTTCATGTCGATTTTTCCAAATTGAGTTTTCACCGGATCTACACGTTTTCAGACCCCTTGAACCCAAAAACCATGTTTTTAGCAATTGGTCTGTGTGTGTGTGTACAATATATCTCAAGAACGAAACATCGTACGAACTTGAAACTTAAGTTACATACCACTACCGGACCCGACACGAACATTTTCATCAAAATCGGTCAACCAGAAGTAGTAGTTTATTCGTATAATTTTTCACTTTTTTATGATTTTCTCAAAAACTGGTCCTACGATTTTTTTCAAAATCCCCTCATTTACTCACTTTTTTATTCTTTACAAGATAGGGTAGGCGCCATGTTTGCTGAAATTCTTGGTGAGGGTGTTTTCACATAAGAAAGGTGTTTTTTTAAAGATTACGGCTGTAATATGTATTATAGCGCAAAAATTTATATAATAAAAAATATAGAGAATTTAAAATTCTACAACTTTTATTTCAAACATTTTTTTGTATACGCTTAGTTTAGCGGTAATTAGCGATTTTCTGTTTTTTCTCATGAAAACATGTGAAAAATCGATTTTTTTTAAAGATTTCGGCCTTAGTATGCATTTTATGACAAAAGTGTATGTTATAAAATTTATAGAAAATTAAAAGATCTACAACTTTTATTTATATCATTTTTCTCTACAGAGAGTAGTTTAGTGTGAAAGAGTTATTTTCCGTATTTTTTAGCCTAACAGGTTGATTTTCATTTTGCGTCTTTCATATATGATTAAAATTAGGTTATGTTTATTGAGGTTAGTTGTTTTGTTTATTTCTAATGTTTTATTACTAATGTTAGTTTATATTGTTTAAATTATTTTCATTGGCAAGAGAAAGTTGTGCGAGTGTTTCACACCAGATTTTTAATTACGTTTTTCTTTTCAGTTCAATGTACAATTTTTTTTTTTTGCGAGGGATGTTATAGTTTTTTGTTATGTCTGTTGAGTATTAGGTAAAATTAAGAAAAAATTATATTGCATTTTATTTTTAAGAATAATAGCCAGTTAAAATTTTGAGTACATTATTGTATAAACACTCTGCTCTGGTGTTAAACGAGTCCATAACTGTGGTTACAGAAAATGATTAGCTATGAGCCATCTCGGTCGCAAGAATCAATTCCTGTCTAATTGAAATCTTATTTAACCCTTTCCACTTGTATTATGTTTCCACTGTGATTCCCCTCCACTTGTATTTATTTTATGATTTGTTGATACCTTATTACATTAATCATACGCGTAATATGTTGTTATTAGTTTTAAGAGCATGCAATACTTTTTATGTTTGTTATTACTTTAATTTTAAAGTGATACATAAAAAATGCTTTTTACATCTAAAAACTTCTAAAATGTAACCTGCAAAACATACACTGCTGTTGTAAAAACTAAGATAAAATAAACTGTGTAACTAGAAATTGATACCTAAAACCTAATAACAACGCGCAAAATAATCTGAATATTATTTTTGTGAGAATTAGTTACCTAAAAACATTAAACTGATCTTAAAGTGACACAAAATACCGCAAACTAAACAACGCATGTTCAAAATTAGGTTAGTTTGTTTACTAGTTTGGTATGGTGACATCGATTCAATTAATTCCGTTTACATCGATAATCGGTAGTAGTCAACTATCGAAAACTACAAGAATTAATTTTTAAAACATCCCATAGAGGCCAGCACATTACAGCAACTTTGTTAAACGCGTATTTTTATACAAAATCAGCTGTGAAAGTGGAGTCGGATGGGGTCCGACATACAAGTGGAACGGTAATACTATCCTGTCGGATCAGATCCGACAGTCGAGTGCAAAGGGTTAACCCTTTCGCTGCCATACTGCCTGTACCTACTAGTCCAGAGAATACCAAGCTAAATCCCGTTATTTTACCAGGAAATTTTGAAAAATTGTTAAAAATTACAGAATTGAAATAAGAGAAAGCTTTTAGTATCATTTTTTACCTTAACTTCTGCTCTTTCTGCTCATGTAAGTAGTAATGGAAAAAAAGTTTAAATAGTTTCCTTAAATTTTAACTAAAGATAAAAAATTTTATTTTTTCAAAAGTGTTGGAAGAAGTCTTAATATATTTTGATTTTTCCCCATTTATATCAAAAGAAAGGGATTTCTTTTCATTTAAAATTATGTAAAATAGCAATAATTATTTTTACAGAACAAACACACTGTAACAAAATCATACGAAAGTCACACTGAAAACAGCTGTAATCAAAACAAACATTGCTGTTGGTGTACTCGAAATTATCAATATTTATAAGAATCGAAACAACCAATTGATTCGGCTACAATGCAGTACATGGTTAGATAGACGCATATACTACTATCTTTTATTTATAATATAATATCCTTTTTGGCATTATAAAGGTTAACTAATATAAACTTTGCAAGCAGAGTCAAAAAGCTTGAATTTAATACTATGTCTCATCTTTTAACATTCTATTGCTCTATTATGATATGTAGGGAAGGAAAGTATTTTTTTTTTGATGTCAAGTTTTCATTGGAAATAGACATTTTCAAGTCCCCTGAACCGAAAAAACACATTTTTACTGTTTGGTCTGTGTGTGTGTGTGTGTAAACTAAATATCTCAAGAACGGAATATCATACAAAGTTGAAACTTGGAACTTAAGTTTAGTACTTCTAGGGAACCCGACACAGACATTTTTCATCAAAATTGATCTACCAGAAGTAGTAGAATCTTGCACTTTTCACTTTGCGATTTTCTCAAAAAATGGCTCCCAATGTTTTCATAATTTTTTTGTTTAAATCGTCTCATTTACTACATTTTTCTGTTGTTTTTCCATTTCATTTGTTGTTTTCTTATTAATACATGACTCACTGCCCCCTTGTACGAGTACGGTTCCTTCACTAAACTTTCTTAGACTAACTCCTTAACGGTTGATTTTTTTCGACCTGTTCCGTTAATTCACATCATCAAAAAATCGTGTGAATGCACCTTTACCGTTCGATTGGCAATCGCCTGTTTCTTTTATTTTCGATCTTTGGTTGATCTTTCTTTTATTTTCGGTGGTTTCGATCTTTGGTTGAAGAAAATGGTATTCAATTGTTGGATTATTTTTATTTTAGTGATGAGGCTTGGTTTTATTTAGATGGCTATGTGAATAGTCAGAACTGTGGAATATGGAGTGCAACAAATCCTCATGCTTTCCATGAAAAAGCAAAAAAAAAAAGTGAACTTGATTTGCAATTTCCCGCCGCCATATAATGTGGCTGTTATTTTTTGACAGTACTGTAGACAGTATAGTTTATAGTGATTTAATCCAACAATTCATTTCATTGTTGAATTTGGATGACTGAAATTGTTGGTTTCAACAGGACAACGCTACATGTCATACTGCAAATGAAACGCTAGCAATGCTACAGGAATTTTTTAATCACCGCTTAGTATCGAAAGATTTGTGGCCTCCGAGATCCCCAGATCTTACACCAGTGAACTTTTTCCTATGGGGTTCTTTTAAAGGTCAAAAACAACCCTCATACGATCGATGAATTAAAAACTAACATTACAAGTGCAATTTCAAGAATTAGTGAACAGACATTAAGAAAAGTTGCTGCAAATGTCATTAAACGAATTCGTGTCTGTATTGAAGTTGCAGGAAATCACTTCGAACATCTACTGTAAACATAAAAGGTTAAATTCATTGCAATTTGCTATTCATTTGCAAAATAATAATTTAGATTAATTAATAATTTGTAAAGTACGGAAAATAAAAATATGCCGTAGATTGTGGCTTTTAACATAGGGTTGCATTCTTAATAAAACACCCTGTATTTTGTCAAAAACTTATTTTTTTTTTGTAATCCCAAATTTGTGTACATTGCAATCTGTTCAATTCAGAACAATAAGCAACCCCCATGACCCAATGAGATGAGGATGATATGTATGACGTGTAAATGAGGTGTAGTCTTGTACAGACTCAGGTCGACTGTTCCTGAGAAAGTATGGTTACTTGAACCCCAACCATCAAAGTACACCGGTAACCACTGTCTAGCATTCAAATCCGTATAAAAGTAACTACCTTTACTAGGATTTGAACCAGGAACCTTCGTCTCCGAAAATCAGCTGTTAAACAGCTGATTTTGGCGATGTCTTTACCTCTAGACCAACCCGGTGGGTTTAAAAATTTCCTATTCGGGCATTATTATTCAATCAGCTGCTTACAATATTTCCCTCTGCTTCATCTGCTAGTGATATTTCACGCACTTGGTACTGTTTTGTCCTTTGAAATTTATATTATTATAGTTTGATGAAATAAATAAATTTTGTTTTAGCTGTACCTCCACCGACAGTGTCAAAAATGCTAAAACCGGATATGAAAATGATGTCTGCAAACGGAGATAAAATGCCGATGAACGACAAACCAAACAGTTTACCAGATCCTACGATCGGAGCTAACGTTATACCGACGACTTATCAATATAATACGCAACCGGTTTACAACGCAAACCAACCGGCGTATCAACCACCACCATTTTCAGCGAACGTCGCACCGCCACCGACCAATTATTCAGCACCACCTCCGAATTTTGCACCAAATTATCATGCGCCTCCGCCACCTGCGAATAATCACAGTCAATATTATCCACCACGCGGTATGCCGGCGAATGTTTCAAGACCTCCATATTATCCTCCTGGTGGACCACCATAAATATTTTATAAAGTAATTTATTTTTTTGATAATTTGTAAATATTTTTTTTATTTTATTTGTTTGTATTTGTATGTATAAAGTTCAGGTGTGAATGATTTTTTTTTTTATTTTATTGTAATTATTATTTAAATTGATAATCTAAAATATAAAATATTTTTTAAGTTGGATTGTAAATTTAAAAAGAACAATAAGAATCCATAATCAATAACTTATCTAAATTTGAATGCTCAATAAAATATGTATCATTATTTTTAATAAAGAAAATTTGATTATTAAATTATTCTGATTGAAAAATGTTAAATTTATTTATATTTTTATACAATTCTTTTGTTTCGAATGTAGTTTATCTTCCATAAACAAAAATGCTGCCATTTTGATTAATTTTATTGGAAAGCTAAGTGGAAGAAGGTGCTATGGATGATATTTTTTAAAAACATAGTTTTTATGATTGATGTAATTGTCATGTTCATCTTTAGTTGTGTAGAAGACGTAGAATACACCATCTCTAAAGTTTAACCCTTTCAATGCCAGTGAAAAAAAACATGACTTTTACTCTGTATCAGCCAATAAATGAAAAAACCAGTAATTTTTTAAAAGTAAAATTTGATCCTACACATGAAACACAAGCTTGGTGATACATACTTTGAATATGATGTTAACGCTAAAACCACTGTAAAGTTACCACTGTAAGTTAGCTGTCTTCACTGGCAGGATTTTTTTGTCTTTTTTTTGAGAAAGATTTTGATAAACTGGTAACCCCCTACGACAACTGCGAACAATGGTGGAAACTATTTAGAAAAAGTAGTTTACGGTATAATCTATCATGTAAAAATAAAATTGTCATAGAAATATTTTAGAATTGCATTTTTTTTCAAAGCGGTATTTACTTTCTGTACATGCCTTATACATTTAAAAAAATCTATTAGTTTTATTTAGAACATAGATGAAATTTTTCTCAAAATTTTATTTCTGTTATATAACACCTTCATCCACTAATGTCTCCAATTATTATAGTTTTATTTGTGATTTTTTTTAAAATTTATGTATGCAGGCTTTAATTTAAAACTCATTCTACATGGTGTGCTCTAGATGACAAGATAGCAAGGTAATTAGAATCTATTTATAGTAACCTCTCTTTGGTTTGGCACTTTCGAGACTCCAGTGATGCCGGATTACAGATTTTTCTAGATTCCTGAATGTAGGTAATACAGTAATCCCTTGGTATCGAACTTTGTCCGTTGGCGTAAAACCTTAAAATTTGTACGTTTTCTCACCTTGTGTATACCGTACTTGGTTGGGAAATCATACAATTCTAAAAACATGTGTTTGAATAAATGTTTTGGCATCCGTATCATGTTGAGTCACACACTAGTATGGCGACGGCCGCCATGAGCCAAGCTAAATTTCCGCATACTGTACGTAGTGAGCCAGTCACCGGGTACCGGGCCCCGCCAGTAATACCCCACCCTCACCGTCATACGTACGCCCAGGCACCATACTGTAATTTCTCCGTACGTTTTCCTCCCCGCGTCAGTCTAACTTTTTTGTACGTACGTACAGTTTTTGTGTGTTCGACGATCCTGAAACAAAGCCAAGCATTTCTTCACAAACCATCATCGAGATCCTCAGTATTGCAATGCATTGACTTACCACGTGTTGGAGACGGATCCAGTCATGGAAAGGGCCCTTCAATTGAAAATAGGACTCAGGAGCTGATGATACCATATGAAGAAGTCCACAAGGAGTTTGAAAAGAAGAAGAAGCAAAAAACCATAACTATTTTAAAGCAACTTAAATTTTTTATGCGTACATTACTGTATTTATTAAATATTCATAGATTATAATATTGGTAAAATGTTCCTAAAACTATTTAACATTTAAAACAACTACAGGACTTTACCTTTAGAACCTAACCCCCATCTTTTCGTTTATATAAGGTATCATTATCCGCGGTTTTACTAACCGCGGTAACTCTCCGGAACGTAACCCCCGCGGATAACAAAGGATTACTGTATTACTGAAGATAATCCGGATAAATCAGGCAATTTAAGAATGTAAGCGGTCAACTAAGTTCAGTGTACTGTATTTACAATACTACACCCATTCTTATTCTACACGTAGATTGTAAATACCAGGTCAGACCACAAAATGTTTTAGCATTAACAACCAAATTAAGAAAAACACTGAATTTTTTTTTTTTTTTTTTAACAAATATTTGTTAAGCACTAAAATTAACAATTAATTATGCTACTTAAATCTACGAATAAATTACAATTACTACGATAGAATTACTTAAAGTTAATAACAAACTACTTCCAATAAATTGATACGTTAATTAAATTAAACCAGATTACAAGATTTTTCATTTACTTAAATTAAGTCCTACTTACTAAGTTAACAATGTTTATACGTGTCTATAATTTACGCTGGATCTCTTCACAGGGGCTCTTGTACACAGTATAACTCAGTAACTGACAGACATTAAAACTCGTCGATCGCAAATCAAAGACTAAACTAAACTCCGAATTGGCGTGCTTATATAGATGAAGCCATGGAAGTCACGAGAAGGACAGAGATTTTCGATGTAATAATAAAAATACAAGTTTTTACAAAACATAAACACCCGGCTCCTTTAGGTAGCCGTACAATAGGCTGACCTATACTATACATAACAATTTGTGCGTTTTATTTATATTTCTTAGAAATCTTATTTATTATTTACATTAACACCTTTAAAATCTCAGTCCTTCTCGAGAATTCACCAACACTCTTTCCTTTTAGATACGAGGCGTGTTCAGAAAGTAAGTACCATTTAAAAAAAAAACAAGTAAAACAATTTTTTTTCAACACAATTTTATTTCTTCATGAAAGCCAAAACCTTAAACTATTTTTCTACATAGTTTCCACTGATGTTCAAACACTTGTAGCGGGTGATCAATTTGTCTATACCCTCTTCATAGAAGGTTTCCGCCACTGACGTGCACAAAACCAAGAGACTCGGAAGTGCTTTGACTTTTCTCACACGGTACAGTGATGATGGTGAGGATTTTTTAAACAAATTGTGACAGGTGATGAAACTTGGGTCTGTCATATCAGTGGCGGAAACCTTCTATGAAGAGGGTATAGACAAATTGATCACCCGCTACGACAAGTGTTTGAACATCGGTGGAAACTATGTAGAAAAATAGTTTACACCGATGTTCAAACACTTGTCGTAGCGGGTGATCAATTTGTCTATACCCTCTTCATAGAAGGTTTCCGCCACTGACGTGCACAAAACCAAGAGACTCGGAAGTGCTTTGACTTTTCTCACACGGTACAGTGATGATGGTGAGGATTTTTTAAACAAAATTGTGACAGGTGATGAAACTTGGGTCTGTCATGTCACACCGGAATCTAAACAGCAGTCAATGGAGTGGCGACTTGCAATCCTCGAAGAAAAAAAAATTCAAGACGACAATGTCTGCACAAAAAATCATGTGCACTGTCTTTTGGGATCGGAAAGGTGTTTTGCTGATTGATTTTCTCCCAAGAGGTGAAACCATTAATGCGGCAAGGTATTGTGAAACCTTAAGAAAACTAAGGCGGGCAATTCAAAACAAATGGAGAGGAATTCTCAGTAACGGAATTGTGTTGCTCCATGACAATGCTCGGCCCCACACGGCTGGTGACACTCAAACATTGGTTCGACAATTTTGTTGGGAGCAGTTCAATCACCCGCCCTACAGCCCGGATTTGGCACCGTCTGACTACCACTTGTTCCTGCACATGAAGCGCGAGCTAGGCGGCCAACGCTTTGAAACCGACGATGAAGAGAAAACTGCCGTGAAGTCGTGGCTACATTTGTTGGTGGGAACCATCTACGAAGAGGTTATAGACAAATTGATCACCCGCTACGGGTGATCAATTGGGTGTTTGAACATCGGTGGAAAGTATGTCGAAAAATAGTTTAAGGTTTGGGCTTTCATGTAGAAATAAAATTGTGTGGAAAAAAAATTGTTTTACTTGCTTTTTTTAAAAATGGTACTTACTTTCTGAACACGCCTCGTATTATCACAGTATTATAGTTTTTGATACAGGTTAGGCCTATTCTACCTTACTTAAAGAAACTCTGTGTTGTTTCTTTGCCTTCGTAATTCCAAATTTTTCTTTAAAAAACCATTATGAATTATACATAAATTTAAAAGTTCTGCAAAATTGTAAGATTTGTTTAATTTGACAAAATTTATGGATGTATTAAGTGTAAGTCATTTTGAATGCTGTTCAGAACTATGTATTTTGTTAGTGAAACTGAAACTTACCTGATTTCGTTTTTTACAACTTCTGCTGGTTTTTTTGTTTACTGTAAGACATTACAGTAGAACTTCAATAGTTCGACATTTAGTGGACTTAGAGGTTGTCGAAGTATCAAAATGTCAAACTATCCAGGGTATATGGCATATTATATGTAGGAAGGATTAAAAACACGATTTAGTAAGAAATTTGCACAATTTTAAAGAATACAAACGAAGTGACATGCCCTTTGGTACAATTCTGTACTCAAGGACAACGGAGGGGTAGGGGATGAGGAGAAAGTGGAAGGGGCTGATCTGCCTGCCGGATCGCTATTTACTCCATGTCATGCCGCCTCACCATGAGCCTTGTCGAAGAAGCGAAGGTTTACTGACCTACAAAATATGTGGTAATACTTTTTGTTAGTTCTGAACCCCAGGTGTGCCAGTCTTTAGACTGGCACAAACCAGAGGTCTAAAATATTGTGAATATTCTAAAATATTGTGGGGTATTTGTCTTGGTTTATTATTTGAGAGGTTACTGTTTAATTTTCAATAAAAAAATTTTTATTCAAAATTTGCTGGTGGTATCTTAAGAGAAGAACTGTCAATTTCATTGTTTAATAAATATTAATAATGTTCATTAATTCAAGAATTGTCAATTTATTTATTTTTTTTAATTAAAAAGAGATGTTCTTTTTTCAAAATATTACTATCAGTGTAAATTTAACTAAATAATACATTGTGTTTAATTGTACACTGGTTTATAATCTTGTATCTGTTTCTGATTTTTGACTGTTGAAGTGTATAATTTTTCATTTCTGTATTTTTGCAGAAAATACAAAAAATAAGACTTATTAGTTTAGTTATATATTTTATTATTATATTTATTGTGTACTAAAGAAGAATAAATTTCACTAATTTGTAAGAAATACAATGTTTTTCTTTTGTCACCCTTTCTCACATAGATTGTACATTTATGTTCATAAACTAAGTGATCAATTTTTAGGATTCATTTTGATCTGAGGATTGATTTTTAGTTCTTCGCCCATTACATTTGTTCCTGATTATCTTAGCACAAACCTCCATCTTGCATTTACATTTCTATATATTTATGCTGATGATGCCATTATTAATCAGTTACTAACACTTTTACTTTATCTTGCCTATATGAATATATAGGAAGGAAAGTATTGTTTTCATGTCAATTTTTAGAAATCGAGTTTTCACCGGATCTACACGTTTTCAGACCTCCAGAACCCAAGAAACATGTTTTTTACGATTGGTCTGTGTGTGAACAGAAAATCTCAAGAACGGAACATTGTACGAACTTGATACTTGAAACTTAAGCTAGATACCACTAGGTTCCGTTCTTGAGATATTCTGTTCACACACACACACACACACACACACACACACACACACACACACCAATTGCTAAAAACATGTTTTTTTGGGTTCAGGGGGTCTGAAAATGTGTAGATCCGTTGAAAACTCGATTTGTTCAAATCGACATGTAAACAATACTTTCCTTCCTATATATTCATATAGGCAAGAGAAAGAAATAAGATAAAAGGAAATAAGGATCTTAACAAGTAAATGAAACCACAATTTATTTGTAGATATATTATTTATTTCATGCTACAATTCAGTAACATTGGTTAAAATGTTAGATGTCCTCTTGATCTTGGAAATTAGTTTCATTTGGGTCTTTTTTCAAATACTGTGTCGCTAAAGTAAAAAAAAAAAAAACAAACAATGAACATTATTATTTCATTTTTAATACAGAAATTAGGGCAACTACTCTAAAATTATTTTTAATTTTTATATTTTTTCTAAAATTAAAGCAAGACACGAACTCAGAACTCTTGTATTCTGACCCACCTTCCTCATGTTGTCTAGCATGATGTAAAGATACATAGGTGTGCCAGTGTGGAAGTTGCTGTGACTTCACTGCAAAACATTATTCCTCATCTTACCAAAACAAGTAAGATCTGTTCACACTGTTCAGCCACATATTTCTCTGAGGTTCTGAGTTGTACGTGTGTTCATGAATATTTTTAAGTGTTCGTTAAAATATTTTTCTGTGATTCTGATTGTAGATGATTTAGTGGGGGCACGCCCCAGACCACAGAGAGCGTGCCCATAGAACTACAGTTTAGCTACCTCACTGCTTTGAGGTAACGGGCGGTGGCTGTAGCACCTCCGTGTACTATTTGTAGTACACGGTTGTGCGCAGAATATGTGTGGTAGAGCCACGTGCAAAGCATTAGCTGCGTAACGAGCTCGACATGACTCGTCCAATGTTTACACGAGTACTGAGGGGAGTGGGGCGTCCTGCGGACGTGACCGCACCCACTCATTTGGGTTGGCCTCTCAGGGGTTGTGGGTTCCTAGGTAGCGCTTCGGAGCCACTAGGCTGCTTAAATTCCTTCGGAATGGGCGTACCGGGCCGAGGGGTGTCCGTAAACGGATAGGTGAATACGCATGTAGGTGATTTAGAACTCAGTATCAATTATTGTAGCTAACCTAAAAATGTCTTCCTTTGGAGTATCTGATTATAATCCTATTGTCAAAAGCAGACAAATGGAAATTGTAAGACTTCATATTATATATCACTCCACAAAATTGTTTGAACAAAAACCTACTTATGCAGGGAGAAAATTCATGAATAAATTACCCCAATTTTCAAAATGTTGTGAGGATTTGAATTCCTTTAAAAGGAATCTGAAAAATTACTTGATCGGTGAAACTTTTTATAGCGTACAAGAATTTCTTTCTTGATAGTAGTGATACATTGTGTGATTCTTATATGTATTTCAGGTGTTATTTTAACTGACATATCCTATACTCTTCCTGGAGTCTCCAGGGCGTGAGAACAAATTCCAACTATACAGTAGTTTGTAACCGAGGTAGAAAACTTGATAAAAATAGCGGATCAGCTCCAAAAGAAGAACTTTGTCAATAAATTATTTTAATAAGTTGTTATAAATCTGTTTATTATTTACTAAACCCAGATCCTGAATGAACCTAGGCTTTGGTGTTACAGTATTACCAACTGAATTTACTAGATAGTTTTCGCTGTGGTTACTTAATCACCATCGAACTTACCTGACAAATGGAATTTTTCAAACTGTCAAAATCAATGCCACTTCATCATATTGTAAATCCATCCATCTTTTTCTATCATTTTTGTATTGATCTGCGATACTTGTTATTTCAGTTATTGTGTATTTGCCCCATATAGCAGGATCTAATTCTGACAACTGAATAAAAATATACATTTTAAAGTATCATAAAATAATAACTAATATTTGTTACTTAAAACTTATTTTAAAACACCAAAATACTCAATTGAATGACTCAACAGAAAAACGTTACAACTGACAAAATTTACAAAAGTGAGGTTTCAGTGGAATACGTTCTATAAATCCTCTATTTGATCGTAATAGTGAATTCTAACGAGTAGAATTGTAACTCAAATCAGTAGAAAAAAATTGTTTTTTTTTAAGATAGCGACCTAATATGTATTCGAAGGGAAAATTGCCTACAACCAAAGTTGTTGAAATCCTACAGCTTTAATTCAAATATGTTTTGTTCAATGCTTAATTTAGCAGCAATCAGTGATTTTTTGATTTTTTCCATGTAAGGGTATTCAATACAATATTACACAGCATAATAAATGACTTATGGGGCTCAAAGCTAGGTGGTGAATAAAATAAATAGCGGTAAAATTAATGGAACAGAGATGGACTTCTGGAGTTGAAGTTGTAGGCTGACAAGAATGGACCGAGTAACCAATCGGGAGTTATGAAGGAGAATGGGGTAGAGAGCAATGTATTAGGTTACATTGAGGAAAAGAGGTTGATATGGTAGGAGATGTGAGAAGGACAGACTGAGGGAGGAGACCTCATTGGTCCTTAACACATTCAGTGCGGCTTGACGGAATCTGCATCGAGTAGAACATTCCCGCCTGGCGGCATGACGCAATTTGCGTCATAGACCTGAATCTTTTGTTAAGGGTAGATTTTACTGCAGGTAGGGTTGAAAGCGATAAAAATTTCTGTAGCCACTCAGTCCTGTTCAAACTACGATACCGTCAAGTTAGTTTTTGGCTGCACCCTCGTATTTTATTTTGATAGGTTTTTAAATGTGCGCTCTTTTTTGTAAAATTCTATCTCTTTTATTTTAGTACATTTTATATGTTTTTTTGAGTGTTTTTTAAAGTATTATTTATTTGTAACGTTCTGTTTTCAACGTTTTCATAAATCAAAAAAGGTAAGTGTAATTTATAATTGTTGTATTAGTTTATAAGGACACTAACCATAGCCTGCTAATAGGTAATATTGTAGGCCTACTGTTTATTCTAATGTGAAGATAATTCAGTGTTTCATTACACAATTGAAAGTACTTTTGCAAAATGTATTCGAGTTATAAACTCTGGAATTAAAATTTGAAAAACAAAATAAATTTAGCAATTTCATATTTCTGACATTTCAATTATATTTTATTTTTATTAGCGACTTCTCTCTGGATTTGTATTACTTATTTATGATACGGATATGTATATGTATGGCTACACGTCTATTTACAAGTTATATAATTTTCTACATAAGTATATAGGTAGCTATACTTTGCAGGAAATATTTTTAAAATTTGCGATGAAAGTGAATTTTGAATGATTTCAGTGAAAAGTAACCTCATTTCCTTCAAAATGTAGTGAATAATCGAAACCACAACCCTTGGCATGGAATAACTATCATCCGAAACAATAATTTTTTTCTTATCTTTATTGATTTTGCGACGAGTCTTTATCTTGTAACCAAATTATGATATTTTATAACAAAAATAATGGATTTGAAATTTTAAAACAAGTAGAGTCAAAAAAGTTGTTCATGTGTGCAGCATGACGCAATTCCCATCATGCCAAAATGGCGTCGCATCTTACCATCAGCCACACGCGTTAAATCGAAAATTAGGCAGTAGCATTGAACGTGTTAACAGATGAGATGGATGAGATGATCACAGCGAGGAAAGAACTTTGGGAAGAGAATAAAATGGATTGTGGTCAATGGAGGGAAAGGTTGATATAGATAGGGCTGGAACATGTGAGAAATGAAGAAGTAAGTGCTTGCGCAGAGGTGCGCAATACAATTGTGGAAAGGATGGAGAAAAGCGAATTGGTTTGGTACGGTCATGTACGTCGAACGGAAGAGGTAAGGTGGCCGAAAAGGATCTTTAACTACCAGCCAGCCACGGGAAGAGAGGTAGACCCTGCAGAACTTGGGAAGAAGGGGTGAGAGAGGTTATGCAGCAGAGAACGCTGGAAGAGGTGGATTGGTGGAACAGATTGAGGTGCGGGATATGACAGCAGCTGTAGGATCCCAACTTAAAGTAAAGTAAGTAAATTTGATACAAGGAAGGCAAAAACTAAAAAATAAATAAATGGAAAAATAAAACATTACCTCTTTCATGTGGCTGTGGGGATTATCTGCAACAAGTCTCAAAAATTTTCTTTCTCTATTTTCCAAAACTTTTGGATATTTTTCATACCTATTCACATTAAAAAAAATAAAATAAAACAGATTATAAACAATAAGACTTGTAACAATATATAATTTGTTTAAAGTATTCGACATACCATTGCGAGCTTGAAGATCACTGATGTTAGCTGAAGTATTTTTCGGTTCACCTTTTCCTTGTGCTACTTCTACAATTGCCTCACCCACAGAAGCACATGAGTGAATCAAAACAATATATAATGGTATAGTTACTTGAGTTACGAGAATCCCTTTGGTTTTAACAAGGGGTAAAGGGGGAAAAGCATTAGCGCACATGCGCAACTGTTTTGGTATTAGCTCAGCCAACACAACAATGTACTTTATAACCAGAGCATATACAGTACATCACGGAACCTTTTCTAGGTTAACTATACGAATGTAACTGTTTGCTCCCGCAAACAGAAGTATCGGTTTCTCGAAAACGAGGTTGTACTATACACAGTGCTGAACAAAATCTAATATTTCTATTTCATATAATGAATTTATATAATAATTTCACCAACCTTCTTTTTAAACTGCGTCACCTTTATTTCTATTTTTACTTACGTGTTTCGGTGGATCCACCATCATCAGAATAAATAAAAAAATTGAAACTAAAAAATATCTCACTTATTTAAATAAAAATTTTTTAGTTTCAATTTTTTTATTTACTCTGATGATGGTGGATCCACCGAAACACGTGTAAGTAAAAATAATAATAAAGGTGACACAGTTTAAAAAGAAGGTTGGTGAAATTATTATATAAATTCATTATATGAAATAGAAATGATTTCAAACTGCAGGATGCATTATAAAGATTTATTTTTGAATGAAAATCTAATATGCAGTGTAATGAAATGTTGTGAAGTTGAAGTTGAACGAAAATACTTTTCAGCACCTCTTTAACAAAAGCCATGAGCTGAGCGGCTAACTACTGTGATGTTTTTCTTTCCACAATTCAAAATATAAAGAAGGAAATTAATGACAGTGAAGAAGCTGTTCTTCTTCAACAGTTTTATGGACACCTGGTAAAAGAAAAAAAAACGGTTCGGTAGATACTAGTGAGACTAATAGAGAAGACGACTTTTGATTCTTTCCTTGAAAATTTTATTCCAATGGAATAAGGTAACGGGTAATTACACCAGATCAAATATTTTCTTATAAGGTGACGCCACCGGCTTTTAGTAGCGCAGTCTGTAGAGCTCATAGGACCGGCCGGGCTTCTGGTGGCGTGGTTCAAAACTACCTTCGCCGCTACCTCAAAGAGGAGCGGCTGCTAGGAAATGAAGGGGAGGTCGTCTTTATTGCTGCCTAAAATGATTAGGAGCAGTCGCCGACGCAGCGAACACCTTTCACCGCTGCCTCCGAAGAGGAACAGTCACCGGTGAAGCGAAGCGGGGTCGTCTGTACCGCTGCCTAATTCAAATAGGAGCAGTCGCTGACGCAGCGAGCACCTTTTACCGCTGCCTCCGAAGAGGAGCAGTTGCCGGTGAAGTGAGGGGCAGGGAAGGGAGGTGAAGTAGCAGAAAAGCAATACTCAATGTAGAGTGCTAAATCTTCTCCATATTGACCCTCTCATATGAGCGGATCGATACTGACTGTTCACCTTCTCAACTATCGAATTCGCCAGTGCGCAGATACATGTTGCCACTTGGCACAATGCACTGCGAGAGGTGTGACTGCTGTGCTATCTATCGGCAGCACCAACAGTGGGCAAAACATGAACTACGGACCGGCGTAAAAGTGGTACAGTATCAAAGGTTTATGATGATTTTTTACTTTCTCTTGCCTATATGAATATATAGGAAGGAAAGTATTGTTTTCATGTCAATTTTTCGAAATCGAGTTTTCACCGGATCTATACGTTTTCAGACCCCCTGAACCCAAAAAACATGTTTTTAGCGATTGGTCTGTGTGTGTGTCTGTGTGTGTGTGTGTGTGTGTCTGTGTGTGTGTCTGTGTGTGAACAGAATATCTCAAGAACGGAACATCGTACGAACTTGAAACTTGAAACTTAAGTTACATACCACTACCGGACGCGACACGAACATTTTCATCAAAATCGGTCAACCGGAAGTAGTAGTAACTTAGTTTATTCGTATAATTTTTCAGTTTTTTGCGATTTTCTCAAAAACTGGTCCTACGATTTTTTTTAAAATCGCCTATTTTACTCAATTTTTGATTCTCTACAAGATAGGGTAGGCGCCATGTCTGCTGAAATTCTCGGTGAGGCTGTTTTCACGTAAAAACGTTGTTTTTTTAAGATTACGGCTTTAATATAAATTTTAGCGCAAAAACTTATATAATAAAAGTTGTAGAGAATTTAAAAACCTACAACTTCTGTTTCAAACATTTTTTTGTATAACGCTTAGTTTAGCGGTAATTTGCGATTTTCTGTTTTTTTTCTCACGAAAACGTGAGAAAAATCGATTTTTTTAACATTTCGGTCTTAGTATGCATTTTACGACAAAAGTGTATATATAAAAGTTATAGAAAATTAAAAGATCTACAACTTTTGTTTAGAGAATTTTTCTCTACAGAGCCTAGTTTAGCGTGAAAGTGTGATTTTCCGTTTTTTTTAAGCCAAATTGAGTTCGATTTTCATTTTGCGTCTTCCACTCATGATTAAAATAAGGTTATGTTTTTGAGGTTAGTTTTTTGTTTATTTCTAATGTTTTATTAATAATGTTAGGTTTATTATTAATTATTTGCATTGGCAAGAGAAAGTTGTGTGAGTGTTTCACACCAGATTTTTTTTTTTGGACTCGAAAATGACAACATAGCTGTTTCGAGTAGCAGTGGATAAGGTTCAGATTGTAAATGGTGGCCAACATTCGGAACGGATAGGAACCTAAAGAAGAAGAAAGTGGTTTTCATGGCAATTGTTTCAGTTTTTTAATGATATTTGTAAATAAATTTATATAAGATTGATTTTTATTATGTAGAATAATTAAATTAATCTATTATTGTTTAGAAATAGTAAAATACTTACATTGCATTGATCGTGTCTAAGTTTAAGTACAGGCTATTTTTAGCAATGCTGTAAGTATATGGCTGCTTAAATATTTCATCGTACAGATCCTTCAACTGGAATACATTGATATTTGACAAAAACTGTAAAGCACTGAAAATAAATATATTATAATTTTTTGATTATCTTACTGCTATTGTTTAACTATTCTAGTTGGTTATACTTCATTCAGACCCACCAGTTTGGTCTAGAGGTAAAGTTGTCACCGCATGTTAGCTGTTCAAATTCTGGTTCAAATCCTAGTAAAGGTAGTTACTTTTATACTGATTTGAATACTAGGCAGTGGTTACCGGTGTACTTTGATGGTTGGGGTTCAATTAACCATACTCTCTTAGGAATGGTTGGTCTGAGTCTGTACAAGACTATTACACGTCATATGTACCATTCTCATGTCATAGGATAGTGTATAGGAGGTTTAGTGGTCCCTTTAAATAGCCTTGTAATGGCCTTAATATAAAATGAAGAGTTAGATCCAGGTGAAGAGTTGACAGGTGGCCATTGCTTGTCTTCCACTGCGTAGAGGGTTGCCAAGACAACAGAGAGTCAGCGGCAAATATGCAAGCCGAGCTCTCCCTACCCGTCCCTGAATAGCAAAGAGATTGCGATGGGTTGACCAGTCTACTACACCTGCATGTTCTATATATAGTACATTTGTTTTAGGAAGAAGCTTGTAAGGAGTGGGCGAGTAGGTAGAGTAGGGATAGTTTCAATGGGGCAAGTGTTATCTCCTTCTCACTTAATGATCATTCCCTCTCTTTCTAACTGTATACTACTGTTACAACTACGAGGTGCTTCCCCCACTACTAAACAGAACAGCTCAGCGGCACAGAGCGTTGGACGGAAAGCTTCTAGCTAGAACAAATGACCTATACATGTATAAGTTGTTGTTTAGGTCATCAGCCAAAAGGCTGGTTTGAACCTGTAGAGGTTTTACTAAGTAAAACGAGGAGTGAGGTGGTTTACTGTTGCCTTCCTCACTGAGTGGAAAAGTACGCTTATCAGCATGCCGGGCCCTCTGAAAAACACATATTTTCCACTCTGCAAACGACACCTTCACTTCATTCACCACAGGGTCTGGCTGTATAATGAAATTCATTACTTTCAGAGGAGATAACTCTGATTAGTGTCACAGTACACCTCTACCTCTTCTGTTCTTAAATGATTCAGTCATTTAATTGGCTGACCATATGATAAGAAACAGAACTATTTATTTTAGCCCTGCAATGAACAGATTGAGTGTAAATAATTTGACACTCCACCTGTCCGTCATGGGCATATGTATAAGTATCAGATGAATTTATGTCCCATAGCCGAGCGAGTGAGAGGCAGATATGTGGCGTAACTACGCATGCGCTCAAACGCCTTTACTGTTATAATCCAAATCTGAAAACATACTACAGTGGTTATCTTGCTTGTTAGTTTACTGCATGCATAAACGCTTGCTCACAACAATGAGTAAAATTATACGACAATGTCATTGGAATGGCGCGTATGGTTTGTGCGAGTGAAAGCATTATGCATTCTCTCACTCCCACGGCTAGGATTAGTTAACCCTTTATAAGGCAGTAACACAGCGAAAAATATATATGTTGTAAACTATTAAATTTTGCTTCATATGGACTTAAAAAATATATTTCTATTGCCAGAACAGTAAAATTGTTTTTTACTTTACTTCCTGGTAAGTATAGGCTACTTACCAAGGAATGTTTATTGAAATAGGAATCACTTAATGTTTAATGGTAATATAGCTCACTAAAAAAACTTGTAGTACTATGTAGCAAAAAACTTGTAGAATAACTTATCTTAACTTTATATTAGCATAAATCTTTGCTTTCCCAAAAAAAACTTAAATTGTCTAATCTCTGTACAAAAGTAACAACAAAACAACACGGTAGCGTACGCTGGTATAAATACTTACTACATTTGTGGAACTCAGGAAGCAAATGGTCGCTGCATCCTAATTTCAATATTTGGATACCCTACTTACCAATGAACATAATATATAACACCATAAAATTGCAATAAGGTTCAACTGCATTATTTATTATTATTGCCAGTGGTAAGTATACTTACCAATGACCTATAAAGGGTTAATCTGAATACTGTACATTAGAAAGCTATTGTATCTGAATACCATATTTATACAACTGGCTTCTATGCTGAGGTCACAGGTTTGATTCCCGGTCAGGTCTGACATTTTTTCATCACTCATCTTCATCTATCATCCTTTTCACTGTATCCATTAGCAGCAATGCAAAACAGTCACAAGTAAAACCAAATAAAAAGAAAAGAAAAGTAGAATCACTTACTGTGAACGAGATTTTCCTGTGAATTCTTCATAGCAACCGAGTGCTAACAACACGATTGTTTTTTGTCTTCTAAGTGGTGTTGTATGGTATTGATCAGTCAAAATTTTAACAAATTTATCAATATTTTGCCGAGCAGCTGTACTGAATACAGTATATATAAATGGTTCTGGAATTCTAAAACATTTCAAAGAAAACATGTTGATATGTAATTTTTTAATGTCATTTATGATCAATTTGTGTCATGTCATTAAACCTATACAATATTTGACTTTTTAATAAACTATTTCAGTTAAAAATAAAATTCCTTTTATGAGTCTCATACCTGGTGGAAATTTTTAAAAAGGCTTAACTTTATTTAACTTATGGCAAAAACCATTATTAATTTCTGTATCACCTCTATAATATACTGTATGACACTATATTTATAATATAAATAATAATAAACTGTAATAATAATACTATTTATAATATATTTATTTTTATTTATAATATTTATAATGACAATGTATTTTTTGTTTCCAAATTCTGACTTAGATTTCTTGATTTCTGGTTAATACCGGAACTTCAAACCCAATGCAGACCCACTCACTTTTTGTGTAGATTATAAATCCAAAAACCGTTTGTTGCTATCTCCAGTAGTTACTTACTTACTTAAGCAAGGTCTCTTACAGCATCATCAGGCCGTTTCTCGCATCTCAACCTCCATTTGCCCCTATCCAGTGCATCTTCAGGAGCCAGTTGCCTCAAATTCATGGCGTTTTGAATGTCTTGCTCCCATTTTCTAGGAGGGCGCCCCCTTTTTCTCCTTTCTTGAGGTGTCCATTCCATTATGAACTTGGGCCATCTAGCTTCTGACATTCTTTTTACATGTCCATACCATAACAGTTGGCGACTTTCTATTGCTTCAACAACTGACTCCTGTTGATTCATTCTTCTTCTTATTTCTTCATTTCTTATGTGCCCTATCCTAGATACCCTGCAGCTGCGTCTCAGGAAGTCCATTTCCACTGCATTCAGTCTATCTTTATTTCTTATGTGAGATACTTTATTTCCTATCCTAGATACCCTGCAGCTGCGTCTCAGGAAGTCCATTTCCACTGCATTCAGTCTATCTTTATTTCTTTTTGTTAACTCCCATGCTTCTGCGCCATACTTCAGAACACTTCTAAGGATGGCATCGTTCATCATTCTTTTAGTCCTTAGACTGAGAGTTTCTGACCAAAGCAGTGGGTTAAGTTGACTAATAACTTTTCTGGCATTTGTGATACGCTCTGTAATTTCTTGCTCACTATTTCCTTTTCTTGAAAGAACTACTCCCAGGTATTTCACTTCCTCACATCCTGTAATTATTTTATTATCGACAACCAGATCTTTCACGTCTTTTCCAGCTACCGCGTCTCCTCCAGCTACCAAATATTTGGTTTTGTCATAATTTATTTTCAAACCCCATTTTTCAAAGGTTTCTGTCAACTTTCTCATCAGATACTGGATGTCAAACTCATCTCCTGCTATAACAACCTGATCATCTGCAAACAGAAGGGTGTGGAGAAATCGTTCTTCAATTTTTATCCCCATCCTAGAGCATTTATTTTGCCACTCTTTTAATACTTCATTAATATATATCTTGAAGAGAGTTGGGGACATACAGCAACCTTGTCTGAGGCCCTTAGTTATAGGGAAACATTCCGAAGTCAGTTTCTGACTTTTAATTTCTTGACTTCCAGTTTTGGGCCACTTCCAGTCAAAACCAGAAATTAAAACCCAACGATTTCTGTATCAACTCTAACAGAGGAATAGAATACACTATTTTGTTGTTATTATTTACTTAAAGTGGGGGATCCTACAGCTCCAGTCACATCCCACACCTTAATCAATACTTTAGTCTCTTCCACCAGTTCTCCTCCTCTAACCCTCTGTGTCGCATAGCCTCTCTCACTCCTTCTTCCCAAGTTCTGCACGCATCTGCCTCTCTTCCTTCGAGCAATTAGCTGGTAAAGGCCAAGCCAATTGCTGTGAGTACTGAACAAACGCTATAAAAAGTTTCACTGATCAATTAATCTTTCAGATTTTTTTTAAAGGACTTCAAATCCTCACAACACTTTAAAGATTGGGGTAATTTATTCATGAATTTTCTCCCTGCATAAGTAGGTTTTTGTTCAAACAATTTTGTGGAGTGATTAGCCACATAATAATTATTCCTGTTTCTCGTGTTATGATTGTGAACATTGAAATTCTGCATAATTCTGCACATGCGCATGCTTGACCTGGACGATGTATAGGTATCAGATGAATTTATGTCCCATAGCCGAGCGAGTGAGAGGGAGATATGTGGCATAACTACGCATGCGCCCAAAGGTCTTTACTGTTATAATCCAAATCTGAAAACATACTACAGTGGTTATCTTGCTTGTTAGTTTACTGCATGCATAAACGCTTGCTCACAACAATGAGTAAAATTAAAGACAATGTTATTGGAACGGCGCGTATGGCTTGTGCGAGTGAGAGCGTTATACATTCTCTCACTCCCATGGCTAGGGAACATTAGTTCATCTGAACACTATACAGTTAGAATGCTGTTGAACATTGACAGTACCCATTACCATTATATTTTGTATGCATGCTGTTCCATTGTTGATTAAATACGCTGCACTATTGCAGTACGTGCAAGACTATACTAATGCACATACATTTTTTTTTTTTTTTTTTTTTTTTTGCGCCCTGGAGACTCCAGGAGGAGTATAGGACATGTCGTCAGATATAACACCTGAAATACATATAAGAATCACACAGTGTATCACTACTATCAAGAAAGAAATTCTTGTACGCTATAAAAAGTTTCACTGATCATGTAATCTTTCAGATTTTTTTTAAAGGACTTCAAATCCTCACAACACTTTAAAGATTGGGGTAATTTATTTATGAATTTTCTCCCTGCATAAGTAGGTTTTTGTTCAAACAATTTTGTGGAGTGATTAGCCACATAATAATTATTCCTGTTTCTCGTGTTATGATTGAGAACATTGAAATTCTGCATAAAATTATTTTGCCTAACATACATAATCACCTCAAAAATGTAGAGGGAGGGAACTGTAAGCAATTTAAGCTCCTTAAATAGTGGCCTGCATGAGGTTAGCTGGTTAGCTCCCACCATACACCTAATAGCTTTCTTTTGAATTTTAAAAACCCTATTTATATTACCCATGCTAGAATTACCCCATACTAAAATACATGTTTTACCCAGCGCTCTTCTTACGAAAATCAGGCTATAGTTGAAGATCCTTTTCGACCACGTTTCCACTTCCATTTGACATACTTGACCGTACCAAACCAATTGTCTTTTCTCTATCCTTACTACAATTGTATCGCACATCTTC
Organism: Catonia carolina; assembly: GCA_035578175.1. NCBI lineage: Eukaryota > Metazoa > Arthropoda > Insecta > Hemiptera > Achilidae > Catonia > Catonia carolina. Next base: position 12,130,514 of record JAQMRL010000010.1, read on the forward strand.
ACGTGAGCCCTTACTTCTTCATTTCTCACATCTTCCAGTCAAAAGGTTCTACAAGCTCTTCTCAAATTATCCATCTCCACCGCATTCAGCCCATTCTTTTACTCCTACTAATTCGCCAACATCCTGTCTCTTAATTCATTATTGTCTCCACTATTGCTTGGCAGATTATTTTATTTTTTTTTACCACACTTGGAACTAATGGAGCACATGTCATGGAATGGCAATGGCATCCTTCGCCAACGAAACGATCTACTACGAGTACTAACAGATTACGATATTGACGTTGCTCTTCTACAGGAAACTAAATTTTTACCTACTACTCGCTTTCGCCTATCCCCCTACGTTGTGTATCGTGCCAATCGACCTGGCGCTGTGGTCCCGGCAGGGGGGGTAGCTGTTCTAATACATAAAAGACAATATGTTCATAACTTCCTTGACGTGACCCATATTCCTTCGATTGAACATGTCGCTGTTACGGTGCCTCTCTTCTCACGTCTGGTTACTTTCATTTCAGTTTACCGCCCCCCATCTGCTGCCCATTTCCACTCCGCAGCCCTTGCTATGCTCTTCGACCAACGTCAACCTGTGTTTGCAGCTGGCGATTGGAACAGCAAACACACGGACCTCGGCTGCCGAACAACGAACATTGCTGGTACTGAACTCCTGTCCTTCCTCGAGCAGTCTCCTTTGTCGTTAGCGCTCCATGTTCCTGACACCCCGACAAGGGTGCCCCCATTCACCTATCAACTTCCTGATATCCTTGATTACGCTATTTCTCTCGATCTTGCCTCCGTCCCTGACATCGATGTATTACCTGAATTGAATTCTGATCACTATCCAGTTCTGTTTACTTTCACGTCCTCGACTGCTCGTATCCCTGTCCCGCCTCCTTCTCTGAAGGTCTGCTGGCGTTCCTTCTATGACTCAGTTGCCTCCCTAATCCCACCTGAACCCCCTACTATTACCACTGTAACTGAGCTTGAGTCCCATCTTGATTCCCTCACTTCGATACTTTCCGATTCCATTGCCCAGAACTCGCACCCACGCCCGCCTCGCACTAGGTCATCGCTTCCAGCTCCTATCAAAGCAGCAATCGCCGATAGGCGTCGCTTTCGAAGGCTCTGGCAGCGCACCAGAGATCCACATCATCGGGATCTGTTCAACGGTGCCGCTGCTAGGTGTAAACTGCTACTCAATGGTCACCGGTGTAGTAAGTGGGAGGAGTACCTTCATCGAGTAGCGGATGACGGAAGACCATGGGAGGCCACACGTCGTTTGTTGTCGACCCAGAGGAAGTCGCATCCTCTGATGACACCTAATGGTTTGACATTCTCCGCAGGCGATTGCTGACACTTTCGCTTCGCATTTTGAACGACATTTTGTTGCCCCTCCGCCCGTTCATCATGACCAGGATGAACTCATTGATGATGAAGTCAACTCAACGCTCTCTGACCCTATGCCCTGTAACTTACAACCCTTCACGGAGGATGATGTCACCTCTGTAATTTCCTCGATTAATCCCCGTAAGGCTCCTGGTCCTGATAATGTCTCTGGATACGCCATCCTGAATTCCCCGCCAGATCTAAAGCTTCATCTTTTGGCAATATTCAATGCAGTGTTGGAGCTGCAACATTTCCCCTCTTCGTGGAAGGTTTCCAAAGTCATTACTATTCTCAAACCCCACAAACGTCCGACTGATCCCGAAAGTTATAGACCAATTTCCCTTTTGCCGATCCTGTCAAAATTATTCGAAAGGCTTCTTCTCCCGCGCCTGCGTCCTGTTGTTGAATCTGTTCTCCCCCCCCCCCCCCGAGCAATTTGGTTTTCGTCAAGGACACTCCACAACTACCCAACTCCTCCGCATCGTCACGGCACTTGTGGATGCCAGAAATTCTTACTGTGACACGACGGCTGTGCTGCTTGATTTTCGGGCTGCATTTGACCGCGTCTGGCATATGGGCCTCCTTTACAAACTGGCACAATTCTTTCCCCCCTCAACTGTCCGATTACTCCATTCCTATCTTACTGGAAGACAATTCCAAGTCTCTGTCACTATTCCTCAGTTCCACATGGCCATGTCCCCACTCACCCCTTCGTCCGCGGGTGTACCTCAGGGCTCGGTCCTTGGGCCCATCCTCTATCTTATGTACACCTTCGATTTTCCTGTCCGTGATTCAATCCAATTCGGACTGTTTGCCGATGATGCTATTCTGTACCGTCACGGCAGATGCCTCCGCCTCAATTGCCGCGCGCTTCAAACTCAGCTTCTAGACATCACTAGCTGGTGTCGTGTCTGGAGACTATCACTTAACCCCACAAAATGCGAAGCAATCCACTTTACACTAAAACGCAATGTTCCTCCGCCTCTACGATTGGAAGGGGAACTCCTCCCATGGCAGAACAGCGTGAAATATCTAGGGGTTGACCTAGATAAACGATTGACACTTCGACAGCACATTGACAGCAAGCTTAGCAAGGGTAGGGCCTTGTTCGCTTTACTCATCCCTTTGTTCCTCTCTCCTGCATACTCCTCAAAACTGAAACTTCTGATGTACTCCTCTATCCTACATCCTTTCCTTTTGTACGGGTCTCCGGTATGGTGGCCCTTTCTCTCCAAGTCCAACAAAAGACGTACTTCAGCATACCAGAACAAAGTCCTCCGGTGCATCACACGGTTCCACTATCTTATATCCAATCGCATCATACACGAACACCTTCTCTTCCCTTCTATGGAGGACTTTACTTACAATACCTCGAAACGGCTACACGACGCTGGGAAAACTGACGGACCCCAGATCATTCAGGACATGTACCGACGTCCACACCCACCTGAAGTCTCTATGCCATTACCATTCCACGACTTTATCTAAATTCCAGTATGACCCACTTAACAAAATTTAGAGTTGCCACATTTTTATTCTGCCCTGTATTCCTCTTATTTGCCCATGCCCCTTCTACTTGTATGACTCACTCCCCCCAGTTGGTAGTTGTCCCCATGTTCCTATGCATAATCACTCCACTACGGTGAAAAGAGCCGCCATTTTAAATTGATAAACACTCAGAACATAAAAAGGCCGGTGATTATGCCAAACTCTACCCTTTCCGTCTCCCCTGAAATCATAAACTAACCCCTACCTTAAATTATACCTTTAGTCCACGTTCAGTAAAATGCATGCCTTCCCCTCCCCAAGATAATAGGACTCCCACAAAACTGAAAAAAGGCCACTGAAATATAAAATAAACTAAAAGAGCCGCTCTTAAACCCACTTGTCCCTTAATTTAAATTTTCCACAAATAACTTCTAAAAATAAATTACCTCCTTTCAAGTCCCAGTTCCAATGTCCCAAGAACCAGAATCCTATTTCCTATTTAAACTATAAAATTCCCCCTAAATTTCTTGAGGTTGCAATTATTCTGTTATATTGTTCCCCGAGCGACCAGGTGTTCCTTAACACGATGTCGCCATCATAGGGCTTCTTAGCCCTCTCAACCAGGATTCAGGATTCAGGAGCACATATTAAAACCTATGAGGTACATAAAAAAACTCCCAACATTTTTCAACATTTTAAGACCCCAACCAACTTGATACGTTCATTCTATTTGAAGCAGTAATTCTTTTAAATAATGACATTTTCAATAATACTATTACAAAATTGTTGATTAAAGAGAAGTAAATTTTTTGTTTTGATTAATACTAATAAATTCAAGCAACATTATTGCTTGAGTCCCAGCTCCATGTAGTTAGGAGGAATGCAGTGCGTTGTTATAGTAGTGGGAGAATGAATAAGTTAGTAGTGTATCACAGCTGATGCATTTGTAATGGTAGCGTGAACTAACTAGACTAAAAAAATATTCTTATCATCCAGTGCATTAATTTAACAAATACCTACCGGGTTATTAACTTGGTCGGATTCATAATATTTAACTTACCAAAATTTATATCAAAATATGTAAATAAATAAATGTAATAAATACAAACAAATATGTTAAATACGGAAAGTTTGAAAACAAATGTTTTGTATCAGAGTAATAGAACAATTGTTCTCCCAGCATGCATCACTCATTCATTATACCTCACCCGTACCCCCTTCACCCCACAACTACACAGAGCTTGGAACCATACAATAGTTTCGATTATACTTTTTAGTTGACAAGAAACTTATTATTTTTACTTTCTCTTGCCTATATGTATATATAGGAAGGAAAGTATTGTTTTCATGTCGATTTTTCGAAATCGAGTTTTCACCGGATCTAGATGTTTTCAGACCCCTTGAACCCAAAAAACATGTTTTTAGCGATTGGTCTGTGTGTGTGTGTGTGTGTGTGTGTGTGTGTGTGTGTGTGTGTGTGTGTGTGTGTGTGTGTATACAAAATATCTCAAGAACGGAACATTGTACGAACTTGAAACTTGAAACTTAAGTTACATACCACTACCGGACCCGACACGAACATTTTCATCAAAATCGGTCAACCAGAAGTAGTAGTTTATTCGTATAATTTTTCACTTTTTTATGATTTTCTCAAAAACTGGTCCTACGATTTTTTTCAAAATCCCCTCATTTACTCACTTTTTTATTCTTTACAAGATAGGGTAGGCGCCATGTTTGCTGAAATTCTTGGTGAGGGTGTTTTTACGTAAAAAAGTGTTTTTTTAAGATTACAGCTTTAATATTAATTTTAGAGCAAAAATGCATATAATAAAAATTGTAGAGAATGTAAAATTCTACAACTTTTACTTCAAACATTTTTTTGTATAACGCTTAGTTTAGCAGTAATTAGCGATTTTCTGATTTTTTCTCACGAAAACGTGTGAAAAATCGATTTTTTTAAGATTTCGCCCTTAGAATGCAATTTACGACAAAAGTGTATATAATAAATTTTATAGAAAATAAAAATATTTACAACTTTTATTTAAAGCATTTTTCTCTACAGAGCCTAGTTTAGCGTGAAAGAGTGATTTTCCGTATTTTTAAGCCAAAGTGAGTTCGATTTTCATTTTGCGTCTTTCACTCATGATTAAAAATAAGGTTATGTTTTTGAGGTTATTTTTTTGTTTATTTCTAATGTTTTATTACTAATGTTAGGTTATTTTGTTAATTATTTGCATTGGCAAGAGAAAGTTGTGTGAGTGTTTCACACCAAATTTTTTTCACAACCAACCTGTATTGTTCATTAACCCATTTAAGAAAAGCAGTTTTAGCTCTTAATACAGCATCTGGGAAATTCATAACACATGCTATTTCAAATATTAAAGGTCTCAGTTGTACTTTCGGAGGTATTCCTGAGGAACGTAATAACTCCTCTGATTCTATGCTGTAGGGGAATAAATCGTAATAAATACCTTCAATCAATTCGCGAATAAGTTCCTGAAACAATCACGTAATAAAATTAATAAGACATTTGTTTCCAGCATTGTATGAATGTAATTCTATTTTATATGTTAGTTAGAGCTGTTAGCCCTGATAGTTGCAGGGCTAAAATAAATAGTTCTGTTTCTTATCACATGGTCAGCCAATTAAATGACTGAATAATTTAAGAACAGAAGAGGTAGAGGTGTAAAAGACACTAATCAGAGTTATCTCCTCTGAAAGTAATGGATTTCATTATACAGCCAGACCCTGTGGTGAATGAAGTGAAAGTGTCATTTGCAGAGTGGAAAATATATGCTTTTCAGAGGGCCTGGCATGCTGATAAGTGTACTTTTCCACTCAGTGAAGAAGGCAATGGTAAACCACCTCACCCTTGTTTTACTTAGTATAACCTCTAGAGGTTCAAACCAGCCTAAAGGGGCTGATGCCCTAAACAACAACAACGATGAATTTATATAATTCACTTTTTTTTTTGTCATCAGTCTCTCGACTGGTTTGATGCAGTTCTCCAACCTGTTCTATCTTGCGCAAGTCTTTTCATATCTACATAACTGTAACACCCTACATCTTTTGTAATTTGCTTTATATATTCTAATCTTTGCCTCCCTCTACAATTTACTCCCTCAATATTACCCTCCATTATTGATAGCCCAATACCTGGATGTCTTAGGATATGCCCCACTAGCCTATCTCTTCTTTTAGTAAGATGCTTCCATATACTTCTTTTTTCATCCACTCTCCTAAGAGCCTCTAAATTACTTATTTTGTCCACCCACCTAATCTTTAACATTTTCCTATAACACCACATTTCAAAAGCTTCTATCGTCTTCCTTTCTACAGCCCCTATCACCCACGTTTCACTTCCGTATAATGCTACACTCCAAAAACCAAATTTCACTAACCTTCCTTTTTTAACTGCGTCAACTGTTGACGCAGTTTAAAAGGAAGGTTAGTGAAATTTATTTTATAAAATAGAATTAATTTCAAACTGCAGGATGCATTATAAAGATTTATTTTTGAATTGTCTGAAAGGTTGAATTTTTAGGAATTTATAACACGGGGCTTATTAATTTTCTGTCGTGTAGTAATTTTACACGTACAATCTGAAACTTAAATTCTGCAGTAATATTTTAAGAAGAAATAGATAGTTTTAATCGTAAATACGTTAAACGTTTACATTAATCATCTATTGTTAAATCTGTTAGACAACAGCAATGATGTGGCCCACATATAAACATTTTACAGTGTGCACGAATTCCTTTCTAAATAGTTTTGGTTGAAAAGTATTTAACTTCTAATTAAACAAATATTGTGTACTATTGGATACAAAGGGGTTCATGACAAGCCTATTGAATTAAGCAGTAGCGGAAACAAATTATTGGTAAGTGATGAATTTAACATTGTGTTTAACTTTTTAATTTTGTGTGCTATTTGATACAAAGGGGTTCATGACAAGCCTATTGAAGTAAGCAGTAGCAGAAACAATTTTTTTGTGGTAAGTGATGAATTTAGAATTTATCGTTGTGATTAACTTTTTGTTTATCAGTTTATCTTGACATGTCCTATACTCCCTTTTGGAGTCTCCTTGATACAAAAAACCCTTCTACTGTACTGGATCTACCAGGGCGATTCTAATAGTCGTCGTCTTCATGGATTAGGCTATTCAAGCCTGTTCCGGCGTCCATCTTTTCCTCGGCCTACCAATATTTCTCTTTCCGATTGGTTTATAGAGCAGCGCAGATCGAGGGAGGCGGTCTTGTGACATTCTTACAACATGATCTGACCAATTTTTCCTGTAGGTTCTCAATATGCTCAAGAGTGGCTGGGCATCACACTCTCTCCTTATCTCCTCATTTCGGATTCTATCCTCTCTTGTACAACCTTTCACCTGCCTCAGGAATCGCATTTCTGCTGCCTGAATTTTTGATTCTTGTTTATTTGTAAGGACCCATGTCTCGCTTCCATAAGCCAATGCTGGGATCGCCATTACTTTATAAAATTTGAGCAGGGTGTTCTTTCTAGCTCTACTCCTGAGGGATCGGTTTATTGCCCCACATATCATGTTGAACCTCGATATTTTTTGTTGAGGATTTCGGTCATAATCATGCGTTATGTCACATCCCAAGTATTTAAAATTTGACACTTGCTCCAAGATTTTGTTTTCGACTACTATTTTAGATCTTATAGGCCATTTTCCACGAAAAGCAATGACTTTTGTTTTTCCTGCTGCTATTTTCATATTAAAGTATTTGCTTATGAGGCCGAGCCTATTCATCGCAACTTGCAGCTTGTCCTCAGATTCCTGTATGATTACAGTGTCGTCAGCAAACATTAAATGGTTCAGGTAAGTATTTCGGGTGAGAGAAATACCCTTGTCAACTTGGTGCTGCCACACAAACATAAGCTCGTTCACATAAATGTTGAACAAGGCAGGTGAAATTGGACATCCCTGTTTCATATCCTTATTTGTCATTATTCTGTCCGTTAATTTTCCATCCTTCAGAGTAATCCTTATTGATGTTTTATTGTATAAATTTCCAATGTTGCTAATCAGATGTTTAGGGTATCCATACTTTGTCATTATGTTCCAGAGCAGCTCTCTATCCACATTATCGAAGGCTTTCTCCCAGTCAACGAATGCCATGTGGGTTTCACAATTGTGTTCTCTGCGTTTCTCAATAATCATTTTCAGTGTAAACACTGCATCAATGCAGGATCTTCCTTTCCTGAAACCCATTTGATTTTCTTGTAGTAGAGATTCAGTAATAGCCTGCAATCTCCTTGCTAGGATCGAAGCATATAGTTTGTATGCTGTATCTAGAAGACTTATTCCTCGATAATTTCCTGGGTTTGATCGATTGCCTTTTTTAAATATTGAGATCACCTTCGACATCATCCACTCTTGTGGCACTGCATGATTTTTCCAGCAACTATTAAATAAATGCAATAACCGCAAGTGAAGTAGCACTCCTCCATATTTTAAAAGCTCCATATTTAGACCATTAAGTCCTGCTGCTTTCCGATTTTTAGAGGCCTTAATTGCTGCTTGTAGCTCTGTCATGTCAATTTGATCTACTTGACAAGAAACACATTCAGTGGGAATAGTATTTTCATTTTTTCCATTATCTAATAGTGTGATTTCAATTTGTAAATACAGACTAACACCTTTACATCTTTTCTTGTGCATTAAAAAGATGTTTTTAAGTTACAATTTTTTAATTACACCACTGGGTTTTTTCATGTGTTAGTTCTAAGCAAAAATTTTTATTTATTTTTTAAGTTGCATCAACAACTTAGCCGACTTCAGTGGGTTTTAACTTGAGAAAATTTCCAGACTTTAGTTGGGAATTGAACCTGCAACCTCCACGTTGTAGGCTAATGTGCTACTACTACTCTACGGAGGCGTCTAAGCGATAATTTTATTGTTCTAGCATTTGTTGTTACACAACAGATTTTCAAACAAGTTATATGAAATAAAAATAAAAATATATTTAAAAAAAACCAAAAATAAATATATACATATAAATAAATATATTTAAAAAAACCGGCCGCATTGGCGTAGTTGGTAACGTGCTCGCCTCTCATCATGTGGTCTTGGGTTCGAATCCCATTCAGGCACGGCATATTTTCATACATTAAAAAAAATAATTTCATCCTTCACCATCTGCATTAGCAGTAATTGCAAAACAGTCAGACATTAAACATAAAAAACCAAAAACCAAAAACTGAAAGAAATTTCCAAAAAGAATTTGTGATTATTATTTTTAAAAACGCATTGTTTACCAAGTTAAGAAAGTTAAACATTTTTTCTACTCAAAATTGAAAAATTAGTTTGAATTTAAAATTATTAATTTTAAATTGTTGTTGTTTAGGTCATCAGCCAAAAGGCTGGTTTGAACCTCTAGAGGCTCGGAAAACGTATGTATTTTAATTTTTTATTCCCATGGACAAAGTCCACGGATAACTGAAACTCACGGATACCAAGGGATTACTATAATATATTTACTAATTATTATCTATACTTTAAATATAGTTATAATAATATATAATATAATAATTATTATCTATACTTTAAATATAGTTATAATAATATATAATATAATAATTATTATCTATACTTTAAATATAGTTATAATAATATATAATATAATAATTATTATCTATACTTTAAATATAGTTATAATAATATATAATATAATAATTATTATCTATACTTTAAATATAGTTATAATAATATATAATATAATAATTATTATCTATACTTTAAATATAGTTATAATAATATATAATATAATAATTATTATCTATACTTTAAATATAGTTATAATAATATATAATATAATAATTATTATCTATACTTTAAATATAGTAAGGATATTACTATAATATCCTTACTAATTATTATCTATACTTTAAATATAGTTATAATAATATATAATATAATAATTATTATCTATACTTTAAATATAGTTATAATAATATATAATATAATAATTATTATCTATACTTTAAATATAGTTATAATAATATATAATATAATAATTATTATCTATACTTTAAATATAGTTATAATAATATATAATATAATAATTATTATCTATACTTTAAATATAGTTATAATAATATATAATATAATAATTATTATCTATACTTTAAATATAGTTATAATAATATATAATATAATAATTATTATCTATACTTTAAATATAGTTATAATAATATATAATATAATAATTATTATCTATACTTTAAATATAGTAAGGATATTACTATAATATCCTTACTAATTATTATCTATACTTTAAATATAGTTATAATAATATATAATATAATAATTATTATCTATACTTTAAATATAGTTATAATAATATATAATATAATAATTATTATCTATACTTTAAATATAGTTATAATAATATATAATATAATAATTATTATCTATACTTTAAATATAGTTATAATAATATATAATATAATAATTATTATCTATACTTTAAATATAGTTATAATAATATATAATATAATAATTATTATCTATACTTTAAATATAGTAAGGATATTACTATAATATCCTTACTAATTATTATCTATACTTTAAATAGATGCCCAAAATGGGCAGGTGGAGTGTTATTTTAATTGCACTCTATCTGTTTGGTCCAGGGCTAAAAAAAATAGTTCTGTTTCTTATCACATAGTCAGCCACTTATATGACTGAACTATTTAAGAACAGAAGAGGTAGAGGTGTAAAAGACACTAGTCAGAGTTATCTCCTCTGAGAGTAATGAATTTCACTATGCAGCCAGATCCTCTGGTGAATGAAGTGAAGGTGTCATTTGCAGGGTGGAAAGTGAGTGCTTTTCGGAGGGCCTGGCATGCTGATAAGCATACTCTTTCAACTCAGTGAGGAAGGCAATGGTAAACCACCTTACTCCTCGTTTTTACTTAGTAAAACCTCTAGAGGTTCAAACCAGCCTTTTGGCTGTAGACCTAAACAACAACTTTAAATAGATAACTTACTTGAAAACGACCATGAATTGGAGTTCCTTTTAAAATGTTATTAAGTTTCATGATGGCATTATAAGCTGCTAACCATACTATATATCTTCGTTCATTTTTCAGTGATTTCAATAACTCCAAAGCTGAACCGTAATCCGTACCGTTATACCCATACCATGCGGCATCAAAGACATCATCAACTAGTTGATACACATTTAGTTCATGTATTTTCGTTGGATCTGCACTTATGAATTTAATCAAACAAGCCAAATTTTTTTTACTGTACACCACTCGAACTCGAGCTGAAAATTAATATCAAAAAATTCAAACAATAAATAAAAATCTGGTGTGAAACACTCACACAACTTTCTCTTGCCAATGCAAATAATTAACAATACACCTAAAATTAGAAATAAACAAAAAACTAACCTCAATAAATATAACCTAATTTTCATCATGAGTGAAAGATGCAAAATGAAAATCGACCTCAGTTTGGCTTAAAAATACAAAAATCACTCTTTCACGCTAAACTAGGCTCTGTAGAGAAAACCGCTAAAAATAAAAGTTGTAGACCTTCTAATTTCCTATAAATCTGATTGTATACTATTTTGTCATAAAATGCACAAGGCTGAAATCTTTAAAAAAATCGATTTTTTACACTTTTTCATGAGAAAAAAAACAGAAAATCTTTAATTACCGCTAAACTAAGCATTATACAAAAAAAGTTTGAAATAAAAGTTGTAGGATTTTAAATTTTCTGCAACTTTTATTATAATACATTTTTGTGCTAAAATGCATTTATTAAAGCCGCAATTTTAAAAAAACAATTCTTTACAAGAAAGCAGCCTCACCAAGCATTTCAGCAGACATGGCGCCTACCCTATCTTGTAAAGCATAAAAAGTTTAGTAAATGATGCGATTTAAAAAAAAATCTTAGGAGCCATTTTTGAGAAAATTGCAAAAAAAGTGAAAAATGACTTGAATAAACTACTACTTCCGGTTGACCGATTTTGATGAAAATGTTCGTGTCGGGTCCAGTAGTAGTATCTAACTTAAGTTTCAAGTTCGTATGATGTCCTGTTCTTGAGATATTCTGTTAACACACACACACACACACACACACACACACACACACACAGACCAATCACTAAAAACATGTTTTTTGGGTTCAGGGGTCTGAAAACATGTAGATCTGGTGTAAACTCGATTTCTTAAAATCGACATGAAAACAATACTTTCCTTCCTATATATTCATATAGGTAAGAGAAAGTAAAAATACATTTATCTACCACTACTGCTGAAATTTGTATGGGAGCTGTGCTCTTATAGAAAAGAATGTTTTTTTTTCAGATTGCGGCCTTAATATGCATTTTTTCAGGGAAAAAGTGCACATAATCAATATTATAGAAAATTAAAGAACCCACAATTTTTATTTCAAGCATTATTTCCACAGTGCTTAATTTGGCATCAATAAGTGATTTTTCGTAATTTTAAGTGTAGCAGATTTTTATTTAGCATGATTCACTCACGATTAAAATTAGTTTATGTTTTTCATTTTACATTATTATCTACTCATGATTAAACACTGATTATATTTGTCATTATTTACTTTGTTAAGATAAAGTCGTGTGAGTGTTTCACACCAATTTTTTTATTGCAGCTCTCCACATGGAGATTTTCCATGGCTAACAATACGCTTGTGTGTAGTGCAGGTGCAATTATATTTTCTTAAAAAGTTTATTAAATAATAATATTTTGAACATACCTATTAACTGAATATTAACAATGGCACAATCTTCTGGATCTTGTAGTACGTTATCAAGTGTAATTTTTGGTTGGGCACCAGTCAACCAGAATTTAGGTCGAGTTTCCTCAAAATTTAATTCTTTTATAGTTGTATATGTTAATGGTATATCCAATGCACTATACTTGTCATCTTCTTCAGATATAATTGCATTTTCTTTAATGTTTTCTATTTTCTTTGGATACTGTTTCTAAAAATTAAAATAGTAATTCAAAGTTATTAATATTTCGACCAAGAAAGTTCTTACATCTAATTAAAATCTCGGCAAATATCTTTTTAGAATGTCAGTACCATCGATGAAGACTGGTGACAATTCTAATCGATTGCTCTGTGTCAAGAGCTACTCTTAAAATAGCATCCATATTCATCTTTGTCCAGTCTCGAACAAGCAACAATGGATTAATGAATCTGATGAACCACCTGTTCCTAATACACACATTTTATTAGTATATGTACAAGGTAAATATACCATCAAAGTACACCAGTAACATCAAATCATTCAAAACATTCAAATCGGTATAAAATAACTATCTTTACTAAGATTCGAACCAAGAGTGTCAGTCAGTACTTGCAGTTTAAAAATAAACATAACGTTAAAGAAAGTAGAGAAGTGGATGTATTTATTCATAATAATAGTTTAGAGCATGTAGAAACAGTGAAGTTCCTGGGTGTATCTCTAGATAGATCTTTGTCTTGGGATTTCTATACCAATCAAGTTTGTAGTAAAATATCATCTGGGGTATTTGCACTAAAACAAATTGCCAGATTAAATGATAAAACATTACTAATGGCAGCTTATCATGGCCTCATTCTGTCTCATATCCGTTAAGTATGGGGTAATTCTAGCATGGGTAATATGAATAGGGTTTTTAAAAATTAAAAGAAAGCTATTAGGTGTATGGCGGGAGCTAACCAGCTAATCTCATCCACACCACTATTTAAGGAGCTTAAATTGCTTACAGTTTCCTCTCTCTACATTTTTGAGGTGATTATGTATGTTAGGCAAAATAAATTTATGCAGAATTTCAATGTTCACAATCATAACACGAGAAACAAAAATGATTATTATGTGGCTAATCACTCCACAAAATTGTTTGAACAAAAATCTACTTATGCAGGGAGAAAATTTATGAATTAATTACCCCAATTTTTAAAATGTTGTGAGGATTTGAATTCCTTTAAAAGGAATCTGAAAAATTACTTGATCGGTGAAACTTTTTATAGCGTACAAGAATTTCTTTCTTGATAGTAGTGATATATTGTGTGTTTCTTATATGTATTTCAGATGTTATAGCTGACATGTCCTATACTCCTCCTGGAGTCTCCAGGACGCAAAAAAAAGAACCATTGTCTCCGAAAATCAATTGACTACTGGACCAACCCAGTGGGTTATGTTAAAAAGTAAGATTGTTTTTTTTGTTTGTAATATTTTTTTTCATAAATAAAATACACATGTGCCGGCCGCATTGGCGCAGTTGGTAACGTGCTCGCCTCTCATCATGCGGTCCTGGGTTCGAATCCCACTCAGGCACGGCATATTTTCATACGTTACAAAAAATCATTTCATCCTCATCTCACACAGTTACACCCCAAGGTCGTCGCTAATGACCTTGATGTTGATGCGACGTTAAACAAATTAAAAAAAAAAAAAAATACACATGTAAAAATGTGAGAATTGTTGGGGGTTGCTACTCACCTCTAATGATTGATGAATAAAAACATTTTTAATACAATTAAACTTCTCTTAACGACCACCCCTTTCTCCGATCGAATATTGCGGAACCAATTTTATTACTCATAAGACCAACGTATTCTACACCCCTATTAAGCAACCACCGTCCACTCCGACCAACGACCGCCGGGTAAAAAGGCATTTTTGTTTTCGGACGACCATAAATTATAGAGCCACAAGGTTCAGGGAATTTTCAATACTGCATTTTTTTTTTGTTTAACGTCCAACTGTTCTGTAATTACTGCTAATGCCGGTGAAGGATGAAATGATTTTTTGTAACGTATGAAAATATGCTGTGCCTGAATGGGATTCGAACCCAAGACCGTAGATGGATACCAATTCAGGAGGTCTATGTAAAACGGGCGTATACTGGTATATGCCCTTTTTAGCAAGATGATCTTTTTGAACTCTTCCTGATTTTTTTCTATCAGACTGAAAAATTTTATTTCAATGTTTATGTATTTAAATTTGAAACGTTGAAATGAAGAAGGTAACACACTGAGCACTTTTTGGTTGTGAATATGGTTAAAATAAGGTAAAAAGGCTCTTTCACTGCATTACGCATAACGTAGGCCTACAATATTTAATAAAAAAAACTGCCAACATTTCTATAAACCCTTAATAAGCGACCACTCTTCAAAAAACCAATTTACTCTTAAAATTGGGGTGGTCAATTTAGAGAGATTTAACTGTACTTTCCAGCAAGCATCTGGACTTTCAGTTTTAAAAAATTGTTGGAAAACGAATGTTAATTAATTCAGCAAAGAGCATTTACCTGTTTTACGACAATATCTGTACCCTCTTGGTCAACATGTAACACATGTAGATGTTTACTTGAGTTCCATGATTGTATAATTCCTTCAGCTGTTATACCATTTCCTAATTTTTTAAAGTATTCGTTAGTCAGATACTTCCAGAATGGCAAAATATATCTTGGATTTCTGGAGTTTACAAAATATTGAGATAGGTATGAAAGAAAAACATCTTCATTTTCATAAAGTGACATTGCCAACATCCGAATTACAAATGATTCTGAAATAAATACAAACATCCAGATCGATAATTACTTTAATTTCATTTATAAGGTTAAATTGTGCCCATGATCTTTTTGAGGTTGAGCTGGGATGTTTTATTCTAACGTTTTTTTTTTTTTTTTTTTTTTTTTCTTAGAGTTTATTTTAACAGGCAGGCTGAGTGTTAAATTACACTCACTCTGTTCGTTGCAGGGCTAAAATAAATAGTTCTGTTTCTTATCTCATGGTCAGCCGATTAAATGACTGAATTATTTAAGAACAGAAGAGGTAGAGATGCAAAAGACACTTATCAGAGTTATCTCCTCTGATAGTAATGAATTTCATTATACAGCCAGACCCTATGGTGAATGAAGTGAAGGTGTCGTTTGCAGAGTGGAAAATATGTGCTTTACAGAGGGCCCGGCATGCTGATGAGCGTACTTTTCCATTCAGTGAGTGTTGGCAATGGTAAACCACCTCACTCCTCGTTTTACTTAGTAAAACCTCTACAGGTTCAAACCAGCCTAAAGGGGCTGATGACCTAAACAACAACAAGGTTAAATTGTGCCCATAACAGGCAGGCGGAGTGTTAAATTATTTGCACTTGATCTATTAGTTCCACGGGTACAAAAAATATTCTGTTTCTTATCACTTGTCAGCCAATTATATGACTAAAGCATTTAAGAACAGAAGAGGTAGAGGTGTAAAAGACACTAGTCAGAGTTATCTTCTCTGAAAGTAATGAATTTCATTTACTGCCAGACCTGGTGGTGAATGAAATAAAGGTGTCATTTGACGGGTGGAAAGTTGATGCTTTTCGGAGGTCCTGGCATGCTGATAAGCATAGGCTACTTTTCCTCTCAGTGAGTAAGGCAATGGTAAACCACCTTCTCCTCATTTTACTTAGTAAAGTCTCTAGAGGTTCCAGCCAGCCTTTCGGCTGATGACCTGAACAAAAACAAGGTAAACCTGTCACAGGTTTAGTTAAAGTCATTGAAAAGTTTTCTACAAATCACCTAAAGTTCAGCCGTTCTTAGTTTGCTCCTACTGTCAACAAACCAAAGTCAGCTACTACAGGGTGCAACCTAGAGTCCGGAACTTTATGGATGTCATATTCCTATTAAATTAACTATGTTTTAAATTATGAGTACTTGAAGTACTTAAAACATCAGTCATTATATGATGTAGGACTAACAATTTCATTTATAAAAATACTTTTAAAAGTATTTTGTATTTAAATACTTTTGAAAGTATTTTGCTGTTACTTTTTAATCAGCGTGTATACATTTTTATATAATGCACATGCTCAGTGACATCATTATTTGTTGACAGTATGAGCAAACTAAGAAAAGCTGGACTTTACAGCTATTGTTCTCTGCCTTCCCATAACTAAATTCTCTGTTCTCCTATTTTCCCAAGCCTCTCTCCTGCGTGTGTACGTAGCCCTTTTTTACTCAAATTTTACAGAAAATTTTAAATAATTCAAATTATTTCATGGGAAGAGCCGAAACCTAGGTGAATCTTTCGCTATCTGTAACATGCTAATGAAACATTTTTGAACCTATGTTTTCATGAATTATTTTCTTATTTATCGATGTAGATTCATTTTCCGAAATATTTCTGTTTCTTCGAGAACCACTGTGTAAATAGGCCTATATTATGGATAAATATTAAATTTACCTCGATAAAGAACAATGGAGTCTTCTTGAATGTTGTCTTGAATTTCAAGTGTGTCATATTCCATAGTCTCTAACATCCTGCCATCAATTAATGAACCAGCATTCAAAGTGATCTCTTCGTTCAATGCCTGAAGCAATAATAATTTTATTATAATATTTTTATTTACACAATAAAACTACAATGATAAAATGAAATATTCAATACAAATTAATAATTACTTCAGAACCGATTTCACAAGTTCTCGGCAAATTAAGTATTTTTATCTCATAATTAACAAAAGAATGAAAATAACATTGTTCTTTAAAACCCAAAACAATGTTCTGTCACATGATACTAAGACTATAGTCTTAGTATCATGGTTCTGCACCACCTCCGTAGTGTAGTAGTTAGCACACTGACTTACCACGCAGAGGTCTTGGGTTCGATTCCCGGCCAGGGTCTGAAAATTTTCACAAGTCAAATCCACTGTTCTCAATGCATTATCCACTACAGTTAATAACCAAGCAGTTGATGCGACTTTAAATAAATAAATAAAAAAAATGTTCTGTCCCTTCAACCACTTTGCAATTTAACCTCATCTCAATTACTTTTATAGCCTACAGTTAAACCTGTGCAAGTCAGAACTTGAGGGGATACACAGTTTGTTTTGGCTTATACAGTTTTTCACTTTAATCAGACGTATGAAATCAGAGCATTCATAAACAAGGTTACTAATGATGTAGCTGTTTATTAATTTATAAGAAATCAATTCAAAACGTGAATTTTTTTTTGTAATCTAGTTTTATGTATGTTGCAATCTGTTCAGTTCAGAACAATAAGCAACCCCATGACCCATTGAGATGAGGATGATGTGTATGATGTGTAAATGAGATGTAGTCTTGTACAGACCCAGGCCGACCATTTCTAAGAGAGTATGGTTAATTGAACCCCAACAATCAAAGTACACCGGTAACCACTGTCTAGTATTCAAATCCGTATAAAAGTAACTAGGTACCTTTACTAGGATTTGAACCAGGAACCTTTGTCTTCGAAAATAAGCTGAATAAGTTAAGAAAACTATTTTTTAAAAATAGATAAATTTAAATTGCAGTATTAATTTAATTGAAGGAACTCCAGTTTCTTAAAATTTCAAAAATTTTCCATCTATCCGTTAAAAACTCTTAAAGATGAATTTCCTGATTTCAATGCAACTTCTGTTGATTCCTCCTTTAGATTGGCCCTGATACAGGGAGAATCTTTGCTCTGAACTTCCCCAACTATTTGTATAGCCTGATTTTCGTAAGGAGAGCGCTGGAGAATTCATGCGTCTGCATTAGTATAGTCTTGTATGTACTGCAATAGCGCAGTGTATGTAATCAACAATGGAACAGCATGGCTACAAAATACAATGGGTGTTGTCAATTTTTAACAACACTCTGACTGTACATCTTACTGTAGGTTGGAGGGGTATGCGGGGTCCAAGTCAAGTATGCGCATATGTAGTCCAGCGCTCACAGTAATTGGCTTGGCCTTTACACTGTTTAAATTACATTTTCTTGTTTTCTGACTTAGCTTTCTTCCACAACAGTACCTCAGCATATCTTCTTTTTGTATGTTTTTGATTTTTCTCATTAATCATTGTTGTTGTTTAGGTCATCAGCCAAAAGGCTGGTTTGAACCTGTAGAGGTTTTAATAAGTAAAACGAGGAGTGAGGTGGTTTACCAATGCCTTTCTCACTGAGTGGAAAATTACGCATATCAGCATGCCGGGCCCTCTGAAAAGTACATATTCCACTGTGCAAATGACACATTCACTTCATTCACCACAGGGTCTGGCTATATAATGAAATTTATTACTTTCACAGAAGAAAACTCTGATTAGTGTCTTTTACACCTCTACCTCTTCTGTTCTTAAATGATTCAGTCATTTAATTGGCTGACCATGTGATAAGAAACAGAACTATTTATTTTAGCCCTGCAATGAACAGATTGAGTGTAAATAATTTGACACTCCACCTGTCTGTTATGGGCAGCATTAATCATTATGTTTTGAGTATTACATGAAAATGTTTTCTGATTTTAAAAAAATTTATATTATCTTATAGTTTTAACTGTGTGTAAAGAGAATTTTGATTTTCTATTGGTTTTTTAAATTTTTTTTATTTTACAGTTTTTATATTTCATTTATTTTATTTTACCTTGGTTTTTTATTTAATACAAAAAACATAAATATCAGTAAAATAATTGCGAACAATTGGTACAGTGAATGTGCTAAGAACCATTTCATAAAAATTATTGTGATTAACAAAAAGTAATTACGAGTTATTATGAACGTGCATTTTTTTACAAAGAAGAAAATCATTGTAGTAACTATACTGTATAACATTTATTAAATTCAAACAAATGTATTCTTAAACATGCGTTGGCCTATTTAACTGCGATTATCCGTGTTAATTCAATAATAACCACACAGTTTGATTTTGTATATTTATTGAATTATTTATCATTGCCTAAAGTTTATAACCTCTTCTAGGTTATAAAGTTATAAGTTAGGAGAACTTTATGGGATAGAACTTCGTGGGAACTTTATGGGATTTTCATCAATACAGTATCTTCATACAGGTGAACTAAGACATCAAATAATTACTGTAACTGACAGTTATTAAGCTTTTAATTTTTAAAATTTTGTTCGGCATTTTGAATATAAGTTTATATAAAACACTCTTTTCAAAAAACTAATTAAATTTTCATTGGTTCAATAAAATATTTATTATTTCATAATGCTTAATACTCAAAACTTTGCCCAAAACGAGCAGGTGGAGTGTTATTTTAATTACACTCTATCTGTTTTGTCCAGGGCTAAAAAAAAATAGTTTTGTTTCTTATCACATAGTCAGCCACTTATAGACTGAACTATTTAAGAACAGAAGAGGTAGAGGTGTAAAAGACACTAGCCAGAGTTATCTCCTCTGAGAGTAATGAATTTCACTATGCAGCCAGACCCTGTGGTGAATGAAGTGAAGGTGCCATTTGCAGGGTGGAAAGTGAGTGCTTTTCGGAGGCCTGGCATGCTGATAAGCATACTCTTTCAACTCAGTGAGGAAGGCAATGGTAAACCACCTTACTCCTCGTTTTTACTTAGTAAAAACCTCTAGAGGTTCAAACCAGCCTTTGGGCTGTTGACCTAAACAACAACACTCAAAACTTAAATAGATAATAGTTATTTACAATAAAACGTAAACTTACACGGGAAACTAATACTCCAATTAAATTTTGAATCATAGCATCTCTTGACCACACAACACGTTTGG
This sequence comes from Catonia carolina, assembly GCA_035578175.1. NCBI lineage: Eukaryota > Metazoa > Arthropoda > Insecta > Hemiptera > Achilidae > Catonia > Catonia carolina. The sequence continues at coordinate 12,150,898 of JAQMRL010000010.1, forward strand.
GTATTTGATCAAAGAATTTGGTAAGCATTCCATTTGCTAACGATTCTATGACAAACAATACTCTTTCAGGTGACAAATCCCTTCCGTCTAATGATCTCAATTCAGATTCCCTGGAAAGAAAGCAAGTAACAATCCTTAAAATATTCGTTACTTAATAAGCTACTTCTTGAAAATTTTCCTTGAAGTAATTAAACAAAAATTAAATCCTTCATTACTTTTCTTAACACTTTGAAGACTGACATTTATTTTATTTTTTTTGTAGTTTTGCCCGTTGACTGCCATTTTTCGGAGATTTAAAAAAAATTGTAACAAATCAACCATTGGTCATAAATTCAAAAAGTAAAGATTAAATTAAAAATCGTAATTAGTAGATTACTTTTCATTTATTAAGCTTAGGATTACTAAAACTTCTTTTTTTTTATTGAGTGATGATGCCTACATAAGCCTTGGGCTTGTGCGTAGGTAATGATATGTGGTGATTTACAGATGAAAAAAATGCCAGACCTGACCAGGAATCGAACCCGGGACCCCAGCATAGTAGCCAGTTGCGCTGACCACTACTCCACGGGCCGGCCACATTATAATGATAAAGATGTTTGACTGAAGAGAGGTATGTTTTCTTGAATTTAAAAATTTTTTACCATATAATGATAATAAATAAGAATAATAAAATTAATTATATGAGTTAAATTCTAACAAACTAATTACCTATTTCTAATAACCAATTTACTTTTTTACTTCTTAAGTAAAATTTTAAAAAAACCTAAGTATTATAATAACGAACTAATAACTAACAACAACACGCAGAAGTACTGGCAGATTGCTTGCTCACGCTCAATAACATCGATGCTGTAAAAGTCAAGAATGAATTTCAAGGATGAAATGTTTTTTTTTATAATTAATGAAAATATGCCGTGCCTGAGCAGGGCCGTTGAATAAGAGTTCTTTTATTCAACGGCCCTGGTGCCCGAGTGGGATTCGAACCCAGGACCGCATGATGAGAGGCGAGCACGTTACCAACTACGCCAATGCGGCCGGCAATGTAATTCTATTTTATTCTATTTATAAACTTATTAACCCTTTCTTACCCAGTGTGGCATAGAAGTCACATTGGAGTGAAATAACAGTCATAAAACTTTAATTGTTAGCGACTACTTTTGATTAAAGAGCACTGGATGTGAAGTGTGATAATTTTCTGTACCCTAGCCAGGAATCGAACCTGAGACCTCCGCTTTGCAGTGTAAGATGCTGACCACTACACCACAGCCGCGACTATTAGTTTCTTTTTAAAGTTAATTTTAGTTTTAAATATTCGTGTTCATTTACTAAAATAAAGTAGCATTTTCTTCGAGTATGTTGAATGTACTTACAAGTATATTTTTTAGGCTGTAAATAGTGAGTTTACCAATATTTTTGAATTGTAACAATTTTTAAGTCTTAAATAATGCTTTGATATTAAAATCATACTTAGTTTTTTTGCTACAAACCTAAGCAAGAGAATATTGTTTAGGAAGCCTGCACATGATTTTACTTATTCATATTGTTGGGAACTTTGATACCATCAAGCCCAATGTAACATATGTGTCACACTTTCTTCACACCATTAAAAAGGCTGAAAGGTCTAGAAGTGATTTTATTTCACGTAAATGTCAGTAAAGTGTATAAAACAATGTACACATATTTGTTTGTGTATAGTTAAAAAATTTGGGATTGAAAGGATTAACAAGAATTTCAATAAAAATATTCATTGACTTACCTAAATGCAACTGCACCCAATTTATTAATGTTGCTAGGATTGTAAGAAGGTCCATCATAAAGAGCTATTATTTCAAAATTATCGATGCTTTTTAACGGTAGGAAATATTTTTGAAAGAATTCAAAGAAGCTTACTATCATACTGTTAGCAAATAACATTCCTTCTGCTTCAACTTCTGGTTTTGTCCATATACTGATGGAATTAAATAAATTATCATCGCTTGGTGGCAGCTCGACCTTAGTCTCTTTAAAATGACCAATTAAAAATGAGAGTTTGGAGGGTGAAGTGCTGACTGCCACAAATCTGCTTTCATACAAGAAACTGAAAAAAACCATTATACTTTATCAATATCAAAGAAATTTTATTAAGTTCTTAGAAATCATACAGATACATCGAGAGAATAAATTACCAGAAGAATTATCTAATAGGTAGTGCGCAGAAAACTATGCTCATTACCTACAGTACTTGCAGTCAGTACTTGCAGTTTAAAAATAAACATAACGTTAAAGAAAGTAGAGAAGTGGATGTATTTATTCATAATAATAGTTTAGAGCATGTAGAAACAGTGAAGTTCCTGGGTGTATCTCTAGATAGATCTTTGTCTTGGGACTTCTATATCAATCAAGTTTGTAGTAAAATATTATTTGGGGTATTTGCACTAAAACAAATTGCCAGATTAAATGATAAAAAATTACTAATTGCAGTTTATCATGGCCTCAATCTGTCTCATATCTGTTATGGTATCGTAGTATGGAGTAATTCTAGCATGGGTAATATGAATTTGGTTTTTAAAATTCAAAAGAAAGCTATTAGGTGTATGGTGGGAGCTAACCAGCTAACCTCATCCACACCACTATTTAACGAGCTTAAATTGCTTACAGTTCCCTCTCTGTACATTTTTCAGTTGATTATGTATGTTAGGCAAAATAATTTTATGCAGAATTTCAATGTTCACAATCATAACAGCAGAAACAGAAATGATTATTATGTGGCTAATCATTACACAAAATTGTTTGAACAAAAACCTACTTATGCAGGGAGAAAATTCATGAATAAATTACCCCAATTTTTAAAATGTTGTGAGGATTTGAATTCCTTAAAAAAAATCTGAAAAATTACTTGATCGGTGAAACTTTTTATAGCGTACAAGAATTTCTTTCTTGATAGTAGTGATACATTGTGTGATTCTTATATGTATTTCAGGTGTTATATCTGACGACATGTCCTATACTCCTCCTGGAGTCTCCAGGGCGCAAAAAAAAAACAGTATTAGGGTAATACTTACAGTCAATTCCGGATGACTGGGGCACATCGGGACCGGAGCATTTTGGCCCAAATAAACGGCTGGCCCTAATAAATGAATTCGTAAACTGTGGCATATACGATACTATATTTTATTAAAATTATCACATACAAAATTTTACAAGCGAGTTCTATCCATATACGCACGAAACAAATAATAGGGTATCAGAACATTTTTTTTGTGAAATTTATTGTGACTAGTCTAAGACTAACTAACAATTTTGGGACCTTTTCCGTTATTTTACATCATCAAAATATCAACCTTAGTCTCTTTAAAATGACCAATTAAAAACGAGAGTTTGGACGGTGAAGTGTTGACTGCCACAAATCTGCTTTCATACAAGAAACTGAAAAAAACCATTATACTTTATCAATATCAAAGAAATTTTATTATGTTCTCAGAAATCATATAAATACATTGAGAGAATAAATTACCAGAAGAAATATCTTTTTTTTTCTTCTTTTACTTTCTCTTGCCTATATGAATTATATAGGAAGGAAAGTATTGTTTTCATGTCAATTTTTCGAAATCGAGTTTGCACCGGATCTATACATTTTCAGACCCCCTGAACCCAAAAAACATGTTTTTAGCGATTGGTCTGTGTGCGTGTGTGTGTGTGTGTGTGTGTGTGTGTGTGTGTGTGTGTGTATACAAAATATCTCAAGAACGGAACATCGTACGAACTTGAAACTTGAAACTTAAGTTACATACCCTTACCGGACCCGACACAAACATTTTCATCAAAATCTGTCAACCGGAAGTAGTAGTTTATTCGTATAATTTTTCACTTTTTTGCAATTTTCTCAAAAACTGGTCCCACAATTTTTTTAAAAATCGCCTCATTTACTCAATTTTTTATTCTCTACAAGATAGGGTAGGCGCCATGTTTGCTGAAATTTTTGGTGAGGGTGTTTTTGTTAATTATTTGCATTGGCAAGAGAAAGTCGTGTGAGTGTTTCACACCAGATTTTTTTTTTTTTTTTTTTTTTGCGTCCTGGAGACTCCAGGAGGAGTATAGGACATGTCAGCTATAACATCTGAAATACATATAAGAAACACACAATGTATCACTACTATCAAGAAAGAAATTCTTGTACGCTATAAAAAGTTTCACCAATCAAGTAATTTTTCAGATTCCTTTTAAAGGAATTCAAATCCTCACAACATTTTAAAAATTGGGGTAATTTATTCATGAATTTTCTCCCTGCTTAAGTAGGTTTTTGTTCAAACAATTTTGTGTAATGATTAGCCACATAATAATCATTTCTGTTTCTGCTGTTATGATTGTGAACATTGAAATTCTGCATAAAATTATTTTGCCTAACATACATAATCAACTGAAAAATGTACAGAGAGGGAACTGTAAGCAATTTAAGCTCGTTAAATAGTGGTGTGGATGAGGTTAGCTGGTTAGCTCCCACCATACACCTAATAGCTTTCTTTTGAATTTTAAAAACCCTATTCATATTACCCATGCTAGAATTACGCCATACTAAAATACCATAACGGAAATGAGACAGAATGAGGCCATGATAAGCTGCCATTAGTAATTTTTTATCATTTAATCTGACAATTTGTTTTAGTGCAAATACCCCAGATGATTGGTATAGAAAACTTGATTGGTATAGAAATCCCAAGATAAAGATCTATCTAGAGATACGCCCAGGAACTTCACTGTTTCTACATGCTCTAAACTATTATTATGAATAAGTACATGAATAAATACATCTAATAGTTAGGCCTAGTACTCAGAAAACTATGCTCATTACCTACAGAATTAGGGTAATACCTACAGTCATTTCCGGATACCTGGGGCACATCGGGACTGGAGCATTTTGGCCCAAATAAACGGCTGGCCCTAATAAACGAATTCGTAAACTGTGGCATATACGATACTATATTTTATTAAAATTATCACATACAAAATTTTACAAGCGAGTTCTAACCATATACGCACGAAACAAATAATAGGGTATCAGAACAATTTTTTTTTGTGAAATTTATTGTGACTAGTCTAAGACTAACTAAAAATTTTGTTCTAACTAATACTTAATCTAAGTACTTAATTTTTTAATTTTTTCTAAGTACTTAATCTGAGAATTTACCAACTAATAGTTCTTAGTTTATGTTTGATATTCTGATACACTCGAAAAACCGTGTGTTACAGTACACACATGTAATCACAAAAACTGTTAAGAAGCATGGAATTATGAACGTTCTATGTACGTATGACAAGTGACAATTAACAATAAGTTGCAAGGAGGCTTCACAGCTTGTAAGGTTGGACATAACTAGTGGATATGACTCGGTGAAATTTGTGCAATGACGATTTTGTAGCCTACTCATTGCAGGTACTGTAAATCTGCATTAAAAGGGACACGATTTGAGTCTGTGGAAGCTGTATAAGAGAAAGCGGCACGTTTCCTGAAGGAGCTGACAGAAGATGACTTCCAGCACTGTTTCCAACAATGGAAAATTTGCATGGAGCATTGTAGGGATAGAGAAGGAATGTATATTGAAGGTGACAATAAGTGATTATGTATAAAATCAGAAACCAGAAAATTCAGTTCAGATCGCAAGCCAAAAGAAGTGGGTGAAAATGGACAGACGAAGAGGAAAAGGGGCAAAGTGAGAGGATGAAAGGTTTTTGGGAAGCTAAAAGGAGGAACAGAGCCACCACTAAGAGCTAAATTTTTGTGTTTTTAGCGCTCTCCTTAAGGGGAATATACGCCTTATGGATATGTGAGAGTCTGCTGGGAGGACTCCGGGGCTTGGGCCTCGTATGGTGGAATGGGCTTATGGGGGCATCATTCTGCCAATGGTCACGTACGAAGTTGCTGTATGGTGGCCAACAACAGATCTAGGACGGCGCAGGATCGGCTGAGGAGCTAGAGACTGGCCTGCCTAGGGATATGTGGTGCAATGTGCACTGGTCCAACGGCCGCTATGGAGGCGATGGTTGATTTGCCTCCTTTTCATGTGCAAGTGAGGGGAGAGGCGATTGGAACTGCCTTGAGGCTGGAGGACGGGATCGGGGTCCCATCAGTGGAGATGGGCCACACTGAGATCTTCAAGGTTTGAAGGGATGGGTGTGGTATGTGGGCCTTGGGACCGTATGAGCAGATCATACAAATTCTCCGACACACTGAGGATGAAAATTTTTGATCGTCAGGAGTGGGCGGAGGGTAGGCCGGTGAGGCCGGAAGGGGCTACCTTTTGGTATATTGAAGGCCCTGTGATGAGTGGAAGAGCGGGATTGGGGGCCTGGGGGTCCGGGGGAATGACTTCCCTGGCCCTTGGGTGTAACATGACCGTCTTCCAAGATGAAATATGGGCCATGGAGGTCTGTGCGGAGAGGCGTATTGTAAGGCGCCTCAGTGGGTCGCACATTTATATTTTTGCAGTTGCATTGTGGGTGGCTGCAAAGGTATAGCACTGTTGGGTGGGGATGTGTTAACACCTGCTCAGGTAAGTGCATTAAATCCTAGGCAGACCCTGCGCTTTATCGAAGGTGCGGGCCTTGCATAAACTAGGAATGGGGGCAATCACAAAAGATCTTTTAGGTCGCGGTGAGGAGGGGCTGGAGAAGCCCGAACGCCCTTGTTATAATGAATGAATGAATGAAGGGGAATATACCCAAATAATAATAATAATGATAAAATTAAAATAAAATTTTTTACAATGTCAGTCTCGTTATTTAGTAGCCACACCTCGTATATAAAAAACTTAGGAGACTTTTAAAAGGCCCAAAATTGATATTTTTTTTGTGCGAATCCCTCTTAATTGATCACTATCAGCAATCTTCGATCTCTATATGCCAATTGATCCTCAAAGAACATAAACTACTAAAAAATGAGACATAAAATAACTTACGCAGATTCATCCAGTGGTGAATCAATGGCTTCACTTACTAATTCTTCCGCAACCTCAGGTGAATCTATCTTTTCTGGTAACTTGACAAGACCTTTAACTGACCTTATATTGCTAAGTACTTTGTAAACTGGACTATGAACAATTGAGATGTAAAACTTGCCCTCTAAATTATTACCAAAATGTGGAAATGCATACTTAGCCATGTCTCCTAGAAAGTCTGCACCATATATATGCCTGAAAATATTATTAATTTATACAATCATTACTTTATTAAATTTTTATTTATTTTTTATCAAACATCATACGTAGGATTTTAAACAGCCGTATTATTTAAAATTGAAATATATATTTCTAACCAACAGAATATTATTTTATTATTTACCAGAATAACCACCAGAATATTATTACAGTCCAACCCCGCTAATCCGAACTAATTGGGACCGAACCCCGTTCGGATCGGCAGAAAATTCAGATTATCCGGGTTTTTCCAAGAAACATTTATAAAATGTACCTATTACTTGTTATATTAGGCATAATGCTGGAAACATTAATAGACTACTGAACTAATAACCCAATACTGATAAAGATATAAAAAAAATTAAATAAATTTCTGTAGCCATTTAAAACAGAAAAAAAAATTTTTTTAACACTACCTACAGTAATTACGAACTACAGAACTGCCCCTCTGCCCGACGCAGCGATTGCACCATTCCAATAGTTTTTGTTCGTTTGCAAGCGTGAAGGTCATTGACAGTTGCTGGCGTGCCCTATTATGTTATTTATAGCTCAACAGTCACTTTCTTTCCCTATGACTTAACGGAATTATCAGAAAATACAGATGAGAAACACGAAGTTATTGATTTTATGAAACAAATCCCAGGCTGTGAAGAAACTGATGGCACTGATGTTGCAGAGTGGTTGTCGGCAGATAAAGATCAAATTATAACTGATGAGGAAATTGTTTCAATAATTAATCATGATTCAGACAAATATGTGGAAGATGAACCAGATGGAGCCCGGCGATTTCACACACGGAAGCAGCAAAGGCGATGGAGAAATCACTGTAATACATAAACAGCATCCTAACGCTACACCTGCAGACGTAATGTTTACGAGACGGTGGTTAAATACAGCGACATCTGCTAGGTTTTCAACACTCCGCCAACAAAAGATAACTGACTTTGTGAAAAGTGATCAATAATGGGTTCATGAGTAAACTATCCATTTGTACAGTACTGAATTTATAGTACTATTTTGTTTCCGTAAGTAAAGTTTTTTTATTTTAATATAATATTTTTTAAAATTTTTTTGGGGTCAAAACGGGTTCGGATTAAGCGGGTTTTCGGATTAGCTGAATTCGGACTAGCGGGGTTCCACTGTACCGTATTCTGGTGGTTATAAATATATATTTTATTAAAATATAGGTAGATTTATAAAGATATTTGATTTTCAAAACCAGACAAAATAAATGGCTGGCAAGCTGTATTAACTTTCTTGCCAATCAGTATTACATTTTCCTCTTTTATTGACCGATTTTAATGCTGCAAGACAATATATTTTATGGTTACATATACTGTATAATCAGGAAGGCACTTGCTCACTGACTGACTCACTCACTCACTCCTCACTAATTCTTCTACTTACATAATAGGTAGAAAGCTGAAATTTGGTGGAAATATTCCCTTTCGGGTAAATATAAAAGTAAAACATAAACGATATTGATATTCCACCGTTTAGGGATTAAAAATGGTGTTCAATCCTTAAACTGATATTTTCATTTACTAAGTTCCGGTCAAGTTAAATGGCTGAATTTTGGTGATGTTATTTATAATACAACTAAAAAAATTACCCCTTAACAGTTTCCAAAATGTACCCCTAGAAGGTTCTAAAAGGTATCCAACTCTTAAACCAATATTTTTTATTTACTAAGGTCTGGGCGAATTAGATCCCTGAAAATCAGTGGAGATATTACTTATAGTGACGCTAAAAAAATTACATCTCGATGATTTCAAAGATTTATCTGTAAGGGGTTAAAAAGGGTGTTCAACTGTTATTAATATTTTCAGTTTACTCAGTTACAGACGAGATAGATGACATTTGAAGATGTTACTTTTGGTGCACCCAAAAACGTTACTCCTCAACAATTACAAATGTAAGGGGTTGAAAACAGTATTCAACCCTTAAACCAATATTTTTTGTTTATTAAATTCTGGACGAAGGAGTCTGGCAGAAATATGGTGGAGGTGACCAAATATATTTACCAGGTTGCATTAGTAGAAATTGCAGAACAGACGTAAAACAAAAAAAAAAATTCAGTACACAGCCAGACCCTGAGGTGAATGATGTGAAGGTGTCATTTGCAGGGTGGAAAGTAGATGCATTTCAGCAGGCCTGGCATACTGATAACCATACTTTTCCACTCAGTGGTGAAGGTAATGGTAAACCAACTCACTCCTCGTTTTACTTTTATTACAATTTTTTACAATTAATATTTTTTATAATTTTACAATTTAAAAATTGAATGGGTCAACAGAAAAATGGTGCAAGTAACAAAAACAAATTTTTACAGAAAGTGAAAGATACCATCTGATCCTTAGCTGTATAATTATTTTTCGTTGTATGACGATTTTGTTTCCAGAATTTCCGAGATTTTAGTTACAATTCTACCCGTTAGAATTCACTATTATGGTCAACAGAAGATTTGTAGAACATATTCCACTAAAACGTCACTTTTACTTTTGTTAATTTTGTCAGTTGCAATGTTTTTCTGTTGAGTCATTCAATTATTTCTTTTTACAATTAGAAGAAATTGTGGAATAGTCAGACGTAAAACAAAAAGAAAATTCATTTCACAGCCAGAATCTGTGGTGAATGAAGTAAATGTGTCATTTGCAGGGTGGAAAGTAGATGCATTTCAGTGGGCCTGCCATACTGATAAACATACTTTTCCACTCAGTGAGGAAGGTTCATTTCTCGTTTTACTTAGTAAAGCCTCTAAAGGTTCAAGCTCGCCTTTTGGCTGATGACCTGAACAACGACCCAAATAATTGAGATAGAAAATTGAAATTTGCAGAAATTACAATTATTATTAGATTGAAACAGTACATAAACATTACAATACAGGACAATTATAATGAAAGTTGATATTTTGACTTCAGTTCTTCCTTAACCCACCGGGTTGGTCTAGAGGTAAATTCGTTGCCATGAATCAGCTGTTTAACAGCTGATTTTTGGAGATGAAGGTTCCTGGTTCAAATCCTAATAAATTAATGTAGTTACTTTTATACAGATTTGAATACTAGACAGTGGTTACCGGTGTACTTTGATGGTTAGGGTTTAATTAACCGTACTCTTTCAGGAATGGTCGGCCTGGGTCTGTACAAGACTACAACTCATACATGTCATACACATCATCCTCATCTCATTGGGTTATGGGGTTGCTTATTGTTCTAAATTGAACAGATTGCAACGTACACAAATTAGGAATAAAAAAAAAAGTTCTTCTTGAATTATAATAATGAATAGATAATTTTTTTTTTGTTTAACATCTCTTCTGCAATTACTGCTAATGCAGACGGTGAAGGATGAAATGATTTTTTTGTAACGTATGAAAATATGCCATGCCTGAATGGGATTCGAACCCAAGACCGCATGATGAGAGGCGAGCACGTTACCAATTACGCCAATGCGGCCGGCAATGAATAGATGAGTTTCATATTTAACTTACCTGATAAAATCATTTGGAATTCTGTATGTTGAATGATAAAGACCTTTGGTGTCATCCCTCAAGTGACCATCATATTCTAAGTAAATTTTGTAAGTAATTTTACTGACAAAGTTGTTCTTGATCTTCATTTTATGTGTATGTGGATCACAAGTTGGTATACGCAAAGACTTTCCATTCTCCTCTATTGAACCAGGCTGAGTCCATGTTAGTGTTGGTTTTTCTGTTATTACTAACTTACCGCAGTGTAGTTCAAGTTCTTTAACATCATCGACCACTTCAAACTATAAAAGCAATCAGTGTCTAATAATAATTACACAAATAAATAATATATTTTTTAAGTTTTTTAAGGAGAAAAAATAAATAAATATATTAATTAGAACCTTATCAGGAATCAAATCTGGGTCCTCAGACTCAATTAAGTAAATGAATAGTAGATAAGTAAACTGGTGCTATAGCCTAATTTTCGTAAGGAGAGCGCTGGGTAAAACGTGCGTCTGCATTAGTATAGTCTTGTATGTATTGCAATAGTGCAGCATATGTAATCAACAATCGAACAGCATGCGTACAAAATACAATGGATGTTGTCAATTTTCAACAACACTCTTAATTTTAAGTCTTAATTAACACACTTAATTTTACTCATTGTTGTGAGGAAGCGTTTATGCACGCAGTAAACTAAAAAGCAAGATAACGACTGTAGTATGTTTTCAGATTTGGATTACAACGGTAAAGACCTTTGAGCGCATGCGTAGCTATGCACATATCTCCCTCTCACTCGCTCGGCTATGGGACATTAGTTTGTCTGATACCTATACTAGGCACCCAGGGCCGTTGAGTACTATAGGGCACCCCAGGGTCTCTTACTTCAACGGTTCTAATAGCACCAGTAAACTTTTATTGTCATGTAAAATAATTAATATTATATGACATGAAATCATACCTAACAATAGAGCTTTATTGTAAGGTCTCGGTTCGATTCCCTGTCAGATTTGGCATTTTTTCACCACTTATCTTCATCTATCATCCTTCTATACTATTTTTCAAAGCTGATGAGTTCTGAACCTACGCATTGCCGCTTACCCACTTCATAGCTAGCCAATGACTTGCCAGCAACGTTGCCAAAACTTGATCTCATAGCTCTGTTATATATTTCATCAGCCATTTTTTTGGTCTTTCAATAACAATTATAGCCTATGAACATACTACCAACTGATTATATTATAAAGTATTGCATGTTAACGTGCTCTATAATCGATGTGTTTAGTACCTACGAGATGCAAAACACGGAGTGAACTAATGCGGCTCTTATACACATGCGCACATAATATTTGTCAATCTGACACATTCGTACAATCTGACAACACTGGCAAACACTCTGATTGGTCAAAACAGCATAGCTCATCAACCATAAAAGCAGTATAATGACTCTCTCTCACTTTCCCCCATTCCAAAAACAATCACATTGCTATGAAAACTGTAAGGTCACCTACTAGTTTTCACCTCTAACAAAACCTTACATATTATAATTTTTTAGACAGAAATTACAACCACAATTGACATGAATTATGGAATTGTACTACAGTCTCGATCGTTTACATCTACTGTCAATTAATATGAGACAGATATACGAGTATGTTTCTGTCTTATTCAGAAAATGACTCTAGCTTTCCCCACTCCAAAAGCAATTGCATCGTTATGAAAACCATAAGATCTGCTAACTAGTTTGGGCCCAAAAAACAACCTCATATATTCTAATTTTTTAAATTACAGAAATTACAACCACAACTGACATAAATTATGCAGCCATACTATATTCTTGATTGTTTACATCTGCTGTCAATTAATACGAGACAGATACTATTACAATAACAAATCTAAATAGAATAAACTAATTAATCTTGACACATTAAGATAAATAAATGTATGACATACCTTTATGTTGATAGTACCAATGAACTTATGTTTATTTTCTAATGTACCCACTCCATCATTAGCCACTTCATTTTTCAAATCGATATTCAAGCTATATTCTAAATTTATTACATTATTAATTACTTCAGTTTCACCTCCTCCGACTAAAATTATGTTGATGCAGACCAGTAATAAGATGCCCAAATTAAAAGCCCTCAAATAGCCCATCCTTTTCTGTAAAGGTTATGGACTGGAAACAATAAAAAATAACAATCAAGTAATGAAATATAACAAAAATTGAATAAATGATGATGATATTCATATACTAATGCATTAGTAGCCTAAAGTTGTTGTTTAGGTCAACAGCCGAAAGGCTGATTTGAACCTCTATAGGTTTTACTAAGTAAAAACGAGAAGTGAGGTGGTTTACCAGTGCCTTCCTCACTAAGTTGAAAGAGTATGCTTATCAGCATGCCAGGCCCTCCGAAAAGCACCCACTTTCCACCCTGCAAATGACACCTTCACTTCATTCACCACAGGGTCTGGCTGTATAGTGAAATTCATTACTCTCAGAGGAGATAACTCTGACTAGTGTCTTTTACACCTCTACCTCTTCTGCTCTTAAATAGTTCAGTCATATAATTGGCTGACTATGTGATAAGAAACAGAACTACTTTATTTATCCCTGGAACCAACAGATCAAGTGCAATTAATTTAACACTCCACCTGCCCGTTATGGGCAAGTAGCCTAATATACAACAGTAATATACAAACTTATGCTGGTGATATCGCAATAACTGTGAGAGAAAAAAGTCTGTCTTTAAAAGAAAACTTTTTATTAACCGACAAGCAGGATATGTTAGTCTTGTAGTGAAAAATCGCAAAAAATAATTCATTTTGCGGTCATTCATGGTTTTGACTGGTATCGATATACAGAGTGGCCCAAAGTCACTGGACAATACATAAAAAATAATAATGAATAGCAAAAAATTAACAATAGCAAAAGGTAGTATAATAATTTTAGTTCATGATTTGGTATTTCAAAATATTTGTAATTTTGTCTGGTCAAGTACTGGGAGGTGCTTAAAAATTACATGGTACCAGTTCACGAAGTGTGCTGAAAACATTCAAGACTTTTACTTCCAACATGATGGCCCTCCACTACATTATGCCATTACAGTCCACAATTATTAAATGTGGCGTTCGACAGAAAAGTGATTGGCAGTTATTGGCATGCCTCCATGTTATCATATATTAAGCCAATGGATTTTTTCATTTGGGGTGTCATCAAGGATTATTCTAGAAAGCCAAATATTACTGACGAACCGAAAGATAACATATATGGCGCATTCTATGATTTGGACAGTAATACAGATAAGCCTACCTGCTGTAGAGTGTGTGACAGTTTTCGTAAAAGATTTCAAAAATGTGTTAATGAAGACAGAAAGAAACATAAAGATAAAAAGTAATACAGCAGTACGTATTGTCTGTAAAATATATTATAAATTTCAGTACCTGCCCATCATAAACAGGTGGAGTGTCAGATTATTTGCACTCAATCTGTTCGTTGCAGGGCTAAAATAAATAGTTCTGTTTCTTATCACATGGTCAGCCAATTAAATGACTGAATCATTTAAGAACAGAAGAGGTAGAGGTGTTAAAGACACTAATCAGAGTTACCTCCTCTGAAAGTAATGAATTTCACTATACAGCCAGACCCTGTGGTGAATGAAGTGAAGGTGTCATTTGCAGAGTGGAAAATATGTGCTTTTCAGAGGGCCCGGCATGCTGATAAGCATACTTTTCCACTCAGTGAGGAAGGCAATGGTAAACCACCTCACTCCTCGTTTTACTTAGTAAAACCTCTACGGGTTCAAACCAGCCTTTTGGCTGATGACCTAAACAACAACAAATTTCAGTACTTTTTAAAACAAATGTCAAATGTTTTTTGCACCACCCTGTGTATCAGGTTCCTCATAATTTTATTGTGGGAGAAAATAAATTAGATGAAGTTAAGCAATTTCAGTACTTGCAGAATACCTTACACCACAAAAATGTAATGAGTGACTAACAAGAATGAGTTCCACTTGAAAATAGAGCGCTTTTTGACAATGTAAAATAAATTTTTTAAAAACAATTTAATAAATTAAACAAAAATTAAAATACATGTATGTTTCAGGCATCCAGTTATCACCTATGACTAAACATGGACTATATCAGAAATTAATTGCAACTTGCTAAGAATATTCAAAATAAATATTTTAAGGAGAATTTTTGAGTCAGTAAGGCTGGTAGCAGTAAGTGATCAGATGACTGGCAAGTATGTAAAAATGAAAAATTTAATATCTTCAAAGAAGGCAGAGACTTAGTCCGTTTAATAAACCCATAAAAATTGAATTGCTTTGAGAAGATACATAGAAAAAATGGAGTCAACACAGATGATTAAAGTAATATGGAAGGAAAGACACAAGGTATGTGTAAGAAACAAGGGAAGGACTGCCCTAGGAAGAGGTAGATGAATATTACAATTTTTTTAAAAATTCCTAATATGTGTACGTTGCAATCTGTTCAATTCAGAACAATAAGCAACCCCATGACCCAATGAAATGAGGATGAAGTGTATGACATGTAAATGAGGTGCAGTCTTGTACAGACTCAGGCCGACCATTCCTGAGAGAGTATGGTTAATTGAACCCCAACCATCAAAGTACACCAGTAACCACTGTCTAGCATTCAAACCTGTATAAAAGTAACTACCTTTACTGGTTAATGGCTTGATTTTTATAGATGTGACAGGATTATGGAGCTAGTAATGAGCCGAGAGGATTGGAGGTGGATCATGGAGAAAGTCAAAGCCTACCAAGGGCTGTAGAACTACAAGATAATAATGATATTAATGACATTAGTCAGCTCATTTAGATAATATACCAAGTTTTCTGAGATACATTGGAGGAAACTTTTTCAATGTCTTTTTTTATCAAAGACTAGTAACCCCCGCTCGCTTCGCTTCACAGCAGCTAATGTAGGCCTCATTAAATTATTTTAAAACCTCTCTATATACAATATTTGTGGTTTTGTTGCCCTATGGCAGCAAAATAAATTGTTTTTCTACACTTCCAGCTCTAGAAAGTCCGACATAAAGCTGTCTATGAGTGAAGGAAGCACTCTTGTCTCAAATCGATGCCCACCATTTTAAATGTTTGTCTTTGCGATTTAACAGAATTGAATAGAATGCATAGAAGAATACCGATGGAAAAGAAAGAGACAGTTAATATATGGCTGAGATAAGAGACAGTAATATATGGGTGCGGCACGCAGAGTAATTGGAAATATATGACTCATTCACTACCTGTCGAATGAAAACAAATATATGAAATACGGTACAAAAATAAAAATTTTGAATATTTCCGAATTTTTAATGTTTTTGGAATCAAATATTATTCTTTACGTTTTTCTATGAAATATAAAAGTTTTTACGTGCTTTTAGCTCAAAAAATACACCATCCAGAGGACTTAGAAAAAATAAAAGTGCTATGCACCCGATAAACTAAAACATGCGACATCGCCACAGTTTAAGTTGCTTAACCCATTAACTGCCAAATTTTTTTTCTTCTCTTTCTTGGCTTTAATACTTTGATTTTAGTGTACAAGACAGGTAAAAATTGGTTTTACAGTGTTTCTGTTAAAAATAATAAATATATGTAACATTTTGTGTAAAGTCCCATTTGGGGATCGTGGCAGATGCTGTGAATTAATTTTAAAAAGTTATATTCAATAATAATGCTCAAATTTTATTCCTAAAATGTTATTCACTTAGATCTGCATAATAAATTCATATAATGCATAATAAATAATAGAAAAATTATAGTTTTTGGTGATACTTTTTAAAAAAGTTACTACAAAATTACAAAAAAATTGGACAAAATTTTAACTACATTATTGTCTTTCCACGCTACTCCAATTATTTTATTTTTCAAATCTGTATATATACACACAGATTTTCTTTTTTCATCTCATTACCTTCCTTGATAGGGCAGAGGTACATTCTAGTGTACCGTGTTGTATCAGTAGCTGCTACGGTTTTTACTTTTAAGGTATTCATCAGTTCATAATATTGGTAAAAAAATTATTAAAGTAATCTGAATGTTCTTCTGGCTTGTCAATTACTGAAATACACTTCATAATGTCTGAAGCACAAAGTCCTTTCACTTTACATTGAAAATAATCCTTTCCTCCGTTAACTGTGCATAGAAACAGTAACCACTTGCAGCGCAACACATAACCCACTGCTTGAATCCAAAACGTATAGTCCCCCCCCCCCCCGTATAGATCCTCATCTTCGTTCCAATACATTTGTTCTTGCGACAGTGAATGGTAAACAGTTAGCAGAAGGAACCCAAGAAATTTTTTGTGAAGCAGTCTACTGAAAATATATAACCATGACGATTATTTTGTGCAGCGTAGACACTTTGCTGAACTACGTGGATCATTGCATCTTCGTCAAATATCATCTTGAATACTTCAACATTCAATTTTTATGCTAATACCGTTTTCATATTTTCCTTCGGTAAGTCAATTCCACTAAAATCAGGTTCATTTACATCAAACTCAAGGTTGACTTTTATCCAGTCTGAATGAAGTTTCAGTTTTGAACCGAGATTTCCTTTATATTTCGATTCACTAAAGGTGAGCTGTGATCCAGGTTTTGTGAATCGGAATTATTGGAGTGTAATTCAACTTTTCCTGGAACATTATTTGGATATGTATGTATCTTCCAAAATATTTTCATCTATTTCTTCTCGATCAGATACAGCATCTACATTGTCTGAAGGAAGCTCAATTACACCTATTGGGCCTTGTCCGTCCAACTGATCTAAGAATTAGTGGTCTTTCGTAACATATTCTAGTTCAGCAAGTGAAAGAAATTGTCTTACAGACATTGTTTCTGCAAGGAAAACAAAATGTTACAGTTTGATAACATGTGTGTAAAATAACATGTCATCAGCCACGATCCCCAAATGGGTATCACACAATAAAGGCTAAAATAATTGAGAGTAGTAACCTTTTGACTAAACCAGCCAACCTAACCTATAGAGAAACTACTAATCTCAGTCATATATCATATTCAACAGAAAAGTTGTAAAAATAATGACAATTTTTTAAAATCAAATTATCATATTTTTAAAAAGCGCAACGTTCCTGTCAATTTTCACTTCAGATCCAAATAATAAGAAAACCAAGTAATTTTTATTCAAATAAGTGCAACCAATCAGAAGAATAGACCTCAACTAAATTACCCATAACATCAGCTGATAAAAAATAGGCAGTACTACCAACTTGCAGAGATTGAAGACAACAATCCCCAAATGGGGATCATGGCAGGGTATGGGTTAACTCACTTAATTAAAGTTGTAAAATAGCCTACATTGATCAGGAAGCTCTAAGCTATACAAAATGAAAGAATTTTTAAAATCAGTTTAGTAGTTTCTGAGATTACCTCATACAAACAAACAAACAAACAGACGTTTCTTCTTTATTACTTTCTCTTGCCTATATGAATATATAGGAAGGAAAGTATTGTTTTCATGTCGATTTTTCGAAATCGAGTTTTCACCGGATCTATACGTTTTCAGACCCCCTGAACCCAAAAAACATGTTTTTAGCGATTGGTCTGTGTGTGTGTGTGTGTGTGTGTGTGTGTGTGTGTCTGTGTGTGTGTGTGTGTCTGTGTGTGTGTGTGTGTCTGTGTGTGAACAGAATATCTCAAGAACGGAACATCGTACGAACTTGAAACTTGAAACTTAAGTTACATACCACTACCGGACGCGACACGAACATTTTCATCAAAATCGGTCAACCGGAAGTAGTAGTAACTTAGTTTATTCGTATAATTTTTCAGTTTTTTGCGATTTTCTCAAAAACTGGTCCTACAATTTTTTTTAAAATCGCCTATTTTACTCAATTTTTGATTCTCTACAAGATAGGGTAGGCGCCATGTTTGCTGAAATTCTCGGTGAGGCTGTTTTCACGTAAAAACGTTGTTTTTTTAAGATTACGGCTTTAATATAAATTTCAGCGCAAAAACTTATATAATAAAAGTTGTAGAGAATTTAAAAACCTACAACTTCTGTTTCAAACATTTTTTTGTATGACGCTTAGTTTAGCAGTAATTAGCGATTTTCTGATTTTTTCTCACGAAAACGTGTGAAAAATCGATTTTTTAAAGATTTTGGCCTTAGTATGCATTTTACGACAAAAGTGTATATAACCAAATTTATAAAAAATTAAAAGATCTACAACTTTTATTAAGAGCATTTTTCTCTAAAGAGCCTAGTTTAGAGAGAAAGAGTGATTTTCCGTATTTTTAAACCAAACTGAGTTCGAATTTCATTTTGCGTGTTTCACTCATGATTGAAATATGGTTATATTTTTGAGATTAGTTGTTTGTTTATTTCTAATGTTTTATTACTAATGTTAGGTTTATTGTTAATTATTTATATTGGCAAGAGAAAGTTGTGCGAGTGTTTCACACCAGATTTTTATATTAGTATATGTAGATTGTTGATTATCAATTCTGCTTTCAGCAAGAACAAACGTTTCTTATTCACACTGAACAATTCCACAGGTTTTCAACCCAAGAAATCCTTCAATCACTGTTGCAATGTCTACTGAAAATTTTCCTTTCAAGATAACACGTAAAGGCATTTGACATTCATCATTGAAAAATATATAACCCATGTACTTCAACTTCATCCCCAAGATCAGCGGTTCCCAACCCGGGGTACGCATACCCCTTGGGGTACGCGACGAACTGGTCAGGGGTACGCCAAAAATAAAGGGCAATGGTGGACGTTGTTTTTCTGAGTAACATGGTGGGGTTATTGTACTGACAAGCTTAATGCAAGCCCAGATCTAAGGCTTTATTTGTCTACATTTGAACCTGATTTCAAACAATTAAGTGCAACAAAACAGCCTCAAAAGTCACACTAAAAAAGAGTTCTGAAGACGTTTCCTGGACTAATAATTTAGTTTTAATACATCACAATTTTCATGTTAGATTTTGTATTTACAAATTTTAAAAGCATTTTGTATTCGATGTGAGGTTTTTTTCAAAGTTTAAAACTAGTCTCACTTGTCTTAGTTTAGAAATACTATAATTATTATAACTCTGTCATTAGTATTGTGATGTAAAATTAGGACCATACAAGAAATTTCCGCGACTTTACGGATGTCGTATTCCTATTAAGTTAACTATTTTTTAAATTATAAGTACTGAAAGTACTAAAAACATCAGTCATGATATAATGTAGGCCTAACAATTTCATTAATAAAAATAATTTTAAAAGTATTTAGTATTTAAATACTTTTGAAAGTATTTTGTTGTCACTTTTTAATCAGCGTGTACACATTTTGATATAATGCGCATGCTCAGTGACGTCATTATTTGTTTACATTAGGAGCAAACTAAGAGAGGCTGGACCATAGAACTTTATCATGGGATTATTATGTCGGCTGATGACCTAAACTGATGTTTAGGTCATCAGCCGAAAGGCTGGTTTGAACCTCTAGAGGCTTTACTAAATAAAACAAGGAGTGAGGTGGTTTACCAATGCCTTCCTCACTGAGTGGAAAAGTATTCTTATCAGCATGCCAGACCCTCCAAAAAGCATCTCCTTTCCACCCTGGAAATGACAACTTCACTTCACTCACCACGTGGTCTTGGTGTGTTAATGAAATTGATAACTCTCAGAGGAGATATCTCTGATTAGTGTCTTTCACACCTCAACCTCTTCTGTTCTTAAATGCTTCAATCATATAATTGGCTAACCATGTAATAACAAACAGAACTATTTTTTGTAGCTCTGAAACTAGCAGATCAAGTGTAAATAATTTAATACTCCGTCTCCCTGTATGGGTAAGTAATGAATTTAAAAATGTTAAAATTCAAACTTATTAGTTTTATCTTAACGTTTACTATACTCCCTTCTGGAGCCTCCTGGATGCAGTTTAAACAAATAAAATCTCTTGAGGACTCTTTTGTAGACTCAAATCTCAATGTCTCTATGTATGATAAATACAATTGCTTAAATAGTTTATAATGATGCATTGTTTGATCTTGGTTTGCCACTTGGCCTGCTAATTACAAATTTGCTCTGCGACTTTTTAATTGTTCTATCTTGCAGAATTTGTTTGAACTTCTTTGATTTTTTTCTTTTGCTTAGCCCATCTTACATAAAATAAAATGTGTATTTTTTGGCTCAAGACCCATTACTAATATCATTGCTTAAATGATGTTCTAGGTAATTCCAACATTAATTGAACATATTTGAACACGAAACAATAAAATGATTTACAAACTTAAAAAATATTTTTCTCTTTTAGCCACCATAAACTGGGATTCGCGTACAAAGTGTCAGTACAAACATTTTTGCGAGCTTCATTTCAAACATTTTTGAGCGGCACGTGTCCTGAAGGAAACAACAACAATGGAAAATTCACATTGAACGTTGTAGGGATAGAGAAGGAGTGTATATTGAAGGTGACAATAAGTGACTATGTATAAAATAAAAATAAATTTTTTTACAACGTCAGTCTCGTTATTTAATAGCCACACCTTGTATAATATAGTCCATCCATTAAATGACATTTTTTATCATTTAATCATATTAATATAATGAGGTTTTTAAAAAAACTTTTAATATTCACCTTTTTTCACCGCTTTACTTTTCTTTTTTCTTTAACTTATGAGCACTTTTGCGGTGCGCACCGCTTCATCAGGTAATATCATCATAAAGGTTTTAGAAACTTTGACAAACGAAGATGCATTCTTACAATATTTCTAGAAGCTTTATGATAAATTACCTGAAGAACCGGTGTGCACTGCGAAAGTGCTCATAAGTTAAAGAAAAAAGAAAAGAAAAGCAATGATAAAAGGTGAATATTAACCCTTTCAGTGGCAACATCCTGAAAATAGGACGTCGATATCTTATACGTAGTTATGACATTCGGTTTACCGGGGGTCCATAAATTACCAACGTCCGGTTAACCGAACGTTTCCAAAAATACTTTTAAACAAAATTTAATAGAAACATATATTTTTAAACCACCTCTGTGGCGTAGTGACTAGTGTGCTAGCCTACAAAGCGAAAGGTTCTAGGTTCGATTCCCAGCTAGGGTCTGAAAATTTTAACGTGTTAAAACCACCGTTAAGGTACCAAAACCCACATTAGCTGCTAATGACCAAGCTGTCAATGCAACTTTAAATAAACTAAAAGAAAACTATTTTGAACATTTTTAGTGTTAGAACGATTTCTGGTCTTTTTAACAAAATAAAAATTTTTTTTAACAGGAAATTTTATTTTTCTGTAACGTTGAAATTTTGGTCGGCAATGTCAGGCTTACGGTTGCAAGTTTTCAAAATAAGGGCTGGTTTTTTTTGTACACCCTTATTCAAAATAAACGGGACTGAAGATCAAACTTTTAAATATTATTTCGGCACTGAAAGGGTTAAGTTTTTTTTTTAAAAACTTGACATATATTAATATGGATTCTGCTAATTATGATGCTAATTAATCACTTAAATCACCAAGAATGTGGTCCCACATGACGAACACCTGTATGTGGAGGGAGAGCAGTTGGAAAGAGTTATGAAGTACAGCTATCTTGGTATGACGGTGAACAGTAACCTTGATTACTCTACTGAGATCAAAATCCGCATAGAGATAGCCCGGGCCGCATTTGTGAAAATGAAGAGGATGTTGTGCAACCACAATCTGAGTCTGGACTTGAGAATTCGTGTGCTGAGGTGTTACATCTTTCCGGTGCTGTACTATGGTGCAGAGGCCTGGACTACCAATAGGCAATGTGAACGAAGACTTGAGGCCTTTGAGATGTGGGTTTACAGAAGGATGCACAAAATATCTTGGACAGAGAGAGTCACAAACATGGAAGTCCTAAGGAGGATGCAGAAGGGAATGGAAGTGATGATCGAAATCAAGAAGAGAAAGCTGGTGTACCTCGGCCATGTCTTGAGAGGTCCAAAATATGAAATCCTTCATCTTGTCATCCAGGGAAAGATTATGGGCAAACGATCGGTTGGAAGAAGAAGAACCTCCTGGCTACGGAACCTGCGAGAGTGGTTTAATTTGTCATCCATCGACCTATTTAGAGCTACAGTTTCCAAGGTCAGGATTGCCATGATGCTAGCACACCTTCGTAATGGAGATGCTACATGAAGAAGAAGAATCACTTAAATAACGATCAATTAATCACATTGTTTTTTTAAGAAAATATGAACAAAAAAATTAATGGTTGGTGTTTTAGACCAGTTTTAATCAATACATTTTTAATTAAAAAAAAAAAAAATTATGTAAAATTCATGAGATAATGTATGTGTAAAAGATGATTAATTATTTAATTTTTATGGTTCAGGCTTAAAATTAAAAAAAAAAAATGGTATATTTATATTAATGTAACCAAATAAAACGTTTAACTTACTTGGTTTTAATTATGGTATAATTAATATTTAGCTTACCTTTGATGTTGGCAAGAGTACGTTCTTTAACAAAACTAATCCAAACACAAGTAACTCTGTTTTTTTATATCTATACAATATGAACTGATTGGTTTTACAATCTTCCCTAAATGATTTTCAACGAGCGTTATATTTTACATTCAGCCTAAAGACTGATTTAATTTACTTTAGTTGTTTTGGTGACAAATATTACAAACAGTAGTATGTGACAAGTGACTAGGCCTTCATTACATTTGCATGAACCATATAATTTGTATTTGTTACAAATACATTATCTCCATTGTTTCATTAGAACAATACGAAAATTTAAAACTCATCCTCCATATTGATTGATTTGGTTTTACCAAACAGAATGTGTTAACAAATGTTTGTTTATTCTGTGTATTTAATGGCATCTTTATTTTTGATTGACAGGTATTAACTTAAATAGGTTTTGCAGTGTCAACGTCAGTAATTGTACACTTACGTATTCAGAACTCTGCATCATGCATTTGCAAAATAGGATTTTCAATTGTGTCATGATTTTTTTCTTTATCGATTATTAAAGAAATAAATTTTGAATGAGAATTTTATGTAAACTATTTTAATTACACAGGTCTACATTGGTAAAATTGTTTTGAATGTATCAAGTGATTTCAATAAATTTTTGATGCTGAAAAGGCGGAAAAATATGAGGGTCATTAAAAAAAGTACACAAATAAATAAGTAAACTTTATTGTCACATGAAATGATATACGTTACCGTTACATGACAAGTCAAAGTGTTTAGGATAAGGAATTGGTAGGTTATAACGGGTGATTCAAAAAGAGCGCCGGTTTTTAAACGGCTGGTAAATTTTTTTTTATCGGTTGGCAACATTGTTAGACCTCATTTCTATTTCGGAGAACATTCCGATTGACGATTCAGTTGTAGTTTCTCTTGTTCGCAGTGTAGTACTCTCGCAGTCTGTGTCTAACCATGGAGAAGTTTACTATTGCACAACGAGTGTTAATCGTCAAAACATTTTACCAGAGTGGAGAGAGTTATGCGGCTACTGTCAGGCGACTTCGCGGTACTCTAGGACGTAATGAAGCACCGAATGAATCAACAGTTCGCAGGCTCATGAAAAAGTTTTTTTGAGACGGGTTCAACAGTCGACCTTAAAAGTTCTGGACGTCGTCGTTCTGGCCGAACTGAGCAGAACGTTGCGTTGGTTCGTGACGGTGTGGCTGTTAGCCCAGCAAAATCAATACGTCGCCGTTCTCAACAATTGGGTTTACGATGTTCTTCTGTACGGAGAATTCTTCGGTACGATCTCCAATATCACCCGTATAAAATTCAGTTACTGCACGAGAAACAATGTTGTTGCTCCGTGAACGGTTCCAGGATCGCATCATTTTTCGTAATTCCGACCATCAATGGCCACCAAGGTCGTGTGACTTGACGCCTTGTGACTTTCATCTTTGGGGTCATCTGAAGTCATTGGTGTATGCCAATAAACCCCGAAACATCAATGACTTGAAGGAGGAAATTCGACGGGTTATCGGGCAAATGGAAGTGGAAACTTGTCGTGCAGTAATATCCAATTTCATGGACAGAGTTGATGCGTGCCAGCGCAGTAGAGGAGGACACATGCATGACATCATTTTTCATACATGAAATCGGAAGGTAAGATGAACTTGTTGATGTATTTATTTTCAGTTTTTCAGTAAAATAAATCTCTTAATTTGATATATCAAAACCGGCGCTCTTTTTGAATCACCCTATACTACTGCAAAGTAGGTAAAAAGGAGACTGACCAGGTATTCACTTGAAGTAACCATGGAAAACTGTGCAAAAACCTTAACCAGGACAGCTGAACATTATGCTACGACTAATTGACTACAAACAAATTCCTAATTGCGTACAACATCCATATTCATAATCAAACTTAATAATATTGTCCATTAAAAATTTAAAATTTTAATTAAAAAAAAAAAGACAAAATATAATTACAAAACAGAATTAATTTGAACATAATTTGATACACATTTTTTAAACATAATATATTTGAAAAAAATAATTAATAGAAACTGAACGTCAAATAAGTAAATATTGATCAAAAAAAGAAAAAAATTCATTATAAAAAAAATATGGTTGCGTTAAATCATAGAATTAAAATAAAAATAAAATGTTAATTAAAATAAAAATGTCTTTAATTAATTTTAAAACTGTATAATGAAAGATCTTTCAAATGATTTGGTAGGTTGTTATACCGGGTGATTCATAACTATACGGCAATCTCTTGGGATCTCATTCTATAGCTAATAATAAGAAAAAAAGTTCATATAAACATATGCAGAAAACACTTAGCGAGTTAAGGCTAGCGAAAAATTTCACCTAGAACTCTGTACCCTTGGTGAAGTAAGGCCGTATAAAAATGTTAAGGTAGTTACAAAGATACAAATACGATTGATTCTTATGTTTTTTAATCTGAAAAATTGAATAAAATTGGTTCCAGAGCAGTAAATGAAATACTTTCAGAGTCTTACATAAAACACAAGAATTGGTGCAAAGAAGGAACGCATTTTTGTGTTTAACCTACGATTACTTCCATAAATGGTAAATAAAGGTTATTTTTTCTTAAATAAATTTTCTACAAGTTTATTTCCATTGAAATTGAAATTTTATTAAAATCAAATTATTCCTTATCTGCCATGGCTATGACCAAGAAGTTTTAACATTTTACTATATCAATATTTAGTGAAATGTTTTAACATTTTACTATATCAATATTTAGTAACCCACCAGGTTGGTCTAGAGGTAAAGTTGTCGCCAAAATCAGCTGTTTAACAGCTGATTTTCGGAGATGAAGGTTCCTGGTTCAAATCCTAATGAAGGTAGTTACTGTTATATGGATTTGAATGCTAGACAGTGGTTACTGGTGTACTTTGATGGTTGGGGTTCAATTAACCAAACTCTCTCAGGATGGTCGACCTGAGTCTGTACAAGACTACACCTCATTTACATATCATAAACATCATTCTCATCTCATTGGGTCATGGGGTTGCTTATTGTTCTGAATAGAACAGATTGGAACGTACACAAATTAGGGATTACAAAAAAAAATTTAGTGAAATACTAATGTGTTTTCCTATTGTCCAGCAAATAGAACCCGCGCACAGTGCTGTATGCGGTTCTATCCCCCAGGGCAGTAGGACGAAAACGAGAAAGGACAACTAAATGAAATTTTATAGAACAATGGCTGTACCACTCATAACATATGGGAGTGAAACAAAGGTGTCGTTACAAAGGAATAAATCTCGTTTCTAGACTGCTGAAATGAGATTTTCTGGGGAGTCAAATGTTGTATATAAGAGAAACTGGTCCAACCATTTACTACGCATTGGTAGTATGTCGGCCGCATTGGTGTAGTTGGTAACGTGCTCGCCTCTCATCATGCGGTCTTGGGTTCGAATCCCCATCAGGCATGGCACTTTTTCATACGTTACAAAAAATCATTTCATCCTTCACCGTCTGCATTAGCAGTAATTGCAGAACAGTCGGACGTTAAACAAAAAAAAAAAACATTTACTTCGCATGCCAGCTTACAGACCTCCTCTGCGAGCATGGAAATATAAACCTAGAGGGAAGCAAGGCTTATTAAGACCTAAAAAGAGATGGATGCCGGAACAGGCCATTAAGCCTAATCCTTAACAGATGATGGTAATGATGATTAATGTGTTTGAAATAACACAAAAGCATTCTATGGAGATGTTTGGTGAGTGTTAACTATATTTTTGGCAGTTTGTAAGAATACACAATAATAATACAAAATATATATTATTTTATTATAAATAGTTATTAAAAATAACCAGAAACAGTCAAAAAATGAGTAAGAACACTTATCAATTAAGAAGTAATTTCATGGTTTTACCACTTTGTCAGCTCATGACACCACTTAAAATTACACAAGATCATTTCTGTAATTGTTATGACACACAGAGAAAGTTTACAACTCTAACAAAATAAATGTTATAATTTTTTTTTGTAATCCCTAATTTGTGTACGTTGCAATCTGTTCAATTCAGAACAATAAGCAATCCCATGACCCAATGAGGATGATATGTATGATGTATAAATGTGGTGTAGTCTTGTACAAACTAAGGTTGACCATTCCTGAGAGAGTATAGTTAATTGAACCCCAACCATCAAAGTACACTAGTAGCCACTGTCTAGCATTCAAACCCGTATAAAAGTAACTACCTTTACTAGGATTTGAACCAGGAACCTTTGTCTCCGAAAATCAGCTGTTAAACAGCTGATTTTGGCGACAACTTTACCTCTGGACCAACCCGGTGGGTAATATTATAATTGTGTAATTTTAAGTGTTGTGATGAGCTGACAATGAAGTAAAGCCACGAAAGTACTTCACAATTCATAAAATTGGTACATGTTCTTACTCATCAACTGTTTCTGATGGAGTTTAATAATTTTATTCATAATAGCATAAAAAAATAAAATTAGAAATTCATAAAAAAGTGGATATCCGCTACAATGTTTAAGAAATTAATATATATTATAATATAAACTTAAATAAACTCTTTTATAACTTCCATACTATCAACTTCGATCAATGGGCCGGCCTGTTAGCGTAGTGGTTAGCACAACTGGCTTCTACACCGGGGTCCTGGGTTCGATTCCCGGTCAGTTCTGGCATTTTTTCATCACTCATTTTCATCTATCATCCTTTTCACTGTCTGCATTAGCAGTAATTGCAAAATAGTCTGACATTAAATAAAAAAAAAAATAAAAAAAAAAATAGATACGTTTTAATTCAGAAACATATAAATTAAAAAGAAATGTTCACATTATAGCTTCCCAATAATGTAGCTAACATAATACATTGTAATCCATAAGCAGCTGAAAAATATGGATCTCATTAACAATGGTTTTTGTTAGTGCACGTACGTATGAAGTTATTAATATATTTCACAAGTATATTTCGTTAATGCTGTCATGGAAAATAAAATAATTAAATTGAACGAGAACCAGATGTTCAAAGAAATTTATTATAAACTTAACTATATATAATTTTCAATAATCTATCAACACAATAATAAAATTAATGTCAGAGTTCAGCACTTGGAATTGATTTAATTCACATCTTAAGATAATTATATCATTAAATCAAAATGATTTTAAAGTAAAATTAAGATTTTTTAAATTAATATAAACATGATTTTAAATATTGTGGCATTAGTGTGCATTTTGAATTGAATTGAATTGAATTTTTTATTAAATACAAAATACATTTACATTAACATATATACTAATTCCCGCATAGGACGAGCCTGTGCGCGGGAATGAGCTGTACATTATTATATATAAATTATATCAGTAATTATTACTAAAAATATTTTTAACAATTATTATTACAAAGCTTACTGAAACTTATCTAGTTATAAAATTTACAATTCCAAATAATTAAAATTTACTAAAAACCAATATTAGTATTCCTAAGTTAGAGAAATTACACTATTATCTACAAAAAAAATCCTCTCAACTCACTAAAACACTATGCAATATACAAACATTTATTTATTATTATACATCATCGTTAATTAATTATTTTTAAGGATCACACCTTAATTTAAAAAAAAATACATTTATAAATACAGAAAAAATACTGGCAAAATTCTGTTTGAAATTTAAGTTTACAATAACCATTACAAAATTTACTTTCAACCGAATAAAATTTACAAAAGCCAATAAATGTTCCTACTTTAATAAAAAATAAAAAACAATGACTACACAGGTTACAAACTATTATACAAGACCGTTAATCAATTATTTTTAAGGGGTCACAGATTGAAGTTTACAAGAATAAAACATATACATACAAAAGAAATCATGGCAAAAATCTGTTTCAAGTTTATTGAGAATTGATAGGATAATTTTTATCATTTTCTACTTACTAAATGACAAGCTTAAAATAATATTTATTCTTTCCCCAAGCCTCTATTTCTTTTTCAAGTTTTTTTGTTAATCTGCTGGTAATAAATTCTTGGGGAATTTTATTTATTAAAATACTGCTATAGTAATATACCTGCCGTCTACAGACATTCAATTTTATGTTTTTTATACTGTAAAGATTAGTTTTTGCAGGGCGAATATCGTAAGTTGTAGTTCTACATTGAAAGATATCTCTGTTTCTGTTGATATACAAAATTATTTTTTTAATATATGTTTGTCTCAGTGTCATTACATTGAATTGGTCAAATAATAGTTTACTCGGGTATAATCTTGGTTTATTTAAGGCAGCTCTAATTAAATGTTTTTGAAAAGTGAATAGTTTATTCATGTGTGTATCATATGCCGCACCCCACACTTCAATACAATATTGAAAAAGAGAATTTGCATAAGCATAATAAATGGTTTTAATTATATCTTTATTTTTTATTTTGTTTATACTATAAAAAATGTATATAAGATATTTTAGTTTTGAACACAAATTATCTATGTGTACATTCCATTTGATATGATCATCTACCATGATTCCTAGATATTTTATGACTTTAACTTTTTCTATTTTTGGGCAGGGGCAGTTATCGTCATTTCCTTCACCAAGTTTATGTGAATGTATTTTTAACTGGAGTAATGGTGATGGCTGCCCAGTTTCACTGGCTGAAAAAGCCATAAATTTGGTCTTTTTAAGATTTAGTGTCAGAATATGAGCATCAAACCACTCTTTAACTATTAAAATACCTAAATTAGCATTGTTATACGTGTCAACCCACGTTTCACCAGAAAATACTAAGGCTGTGTCATCAGCAAATGATAATACTGTACATTTTGGTATGTTTAATTTTAATAAATCATTTACGTAAATAAGAAAAAGAATAGGAGAAAGTACCGTACCTTGTGGAAGACCGAAATGAGTATTTTTTGTAATATCTGTTTTATTATTTAATGTTAATTCTTGAGTTCTGTCTTTAAGATAATTTTTAAATAGTTTTAGTGCTAAACCCCGAACTCCACAATTCTCCAATTTATATAACAGTATATTGTGAGGTACAGTATCAAATGCTTTAGCTAAATCTAAGAAAACAGCCATTGTTTTATGGTTTGCATTTAATTTTTTGTTTATTAATGTTACCAGGTGAATTACTGCATCTTTAGTTGATTTGTTAGCTTGGAATCCGTATTGGTTACTATCGATCAATTTTATTTTGTTTAAAAATTTAATTAACCTCTTTTTGATTATTTTTTCCATTACTTTTGCCAAGTTACTGAGAAGACTTATCGGACGGTAGTTTTCAGGTTTACTTGGATCACCTGTTTTATGTAGTGCTTTTATCTTCGCTATTTTAAATTTTTGGGGAAAATAACCTTCGAGAAGACATTTATTAAATATAAATTCGAGAGGTTTAACAACATAAGATGCTATTGCCTTGAGACAATGTCCAGTAATATTGTCAGTACCCGATGATGCGTTTACTTTTAAACTATTTATTATATTTCCTATTTCAATTGAATCTGTAGGTTCAATGTAAAAACTTTCACAAGGTGAAGGAACTGTCGATTTATGAATGCCCTTTTTATTTTTTGATACATTCAGCAACTTTTTTGCGTAATTTTCACCGACACTTGCAAAGTAACTATTTAAGATTTCGGGTTTAATTTTTGGATTTATAGTGTCTTTTTTTATGTCCATGATTTCATTTATGTGATACCAAGTTTTTTTAGCGTTACCCTTACTCTGATTAAATTTATTATTAAAATATTCAATTTTTGCATTTTTTATTAATTTATTTAAAGAATTCCTATACTTTTTGTATTCTTCCCTTAATTTAATGTTTAATGGTTCCCTATTCATTCTCTTATGCATTCTGTCCCTAACTCTAATGGAGGCCACTAAGCTTTGGGTTATCCAGTTCTTTATTGGTTTATTTTTATGAGAGATCGTGATAGAATTTGTATCATTGTTTATGTAGTTGGTTAATTTAAAAATAAATGTATTAAGAAGCGAATCAATGGTATTGTTGTTTTGATTATAAATATCATGCCAATTTTCCTTATTTAGTTCCGTCTTTAGTTTAACAAAATTTACTTTCGTTTTAGTTTCATGAGATTGATTCAACGACTGAGTGTCGTGTTTATATGAATTGAAGTACAATAGTGATCCGTAATACTTGTCTTTAAAATTGCAGCCGCAATATTATCTTCCTTCAAGTCATAGCTCTTAAGGAAAATATGGTCTATACAACTATTGCTTTTATTTTGCAATCTAGTTGGTTTATTAATATAGGATTTGTATCCGTTTAAATGCAGGGTACATAAATATTCGTTTGCTAATATATTACTGTTATCTAGAATATTCAAATTAATATCGCCCATAACCAAAATATTTTTATTCTTTTCTGTTGTTTTCAAGCCGGAATCTAAACTATTTATGAAACTAGTGGGGTCTAATGAGGGGGAACGGTAGATCGCTATCATAGAATAATCTTTATTATTAAATTTACAACTGAAACTAATCGAATTTTCTTGTTCAATTTTTATATCCAATAAATTATATTCAATATTTTCATCTAAATATACACACAAGCCATCACATTTAGTGAACTTACATTTTTCATTAATAAATTTATATCCTTTCAAACCAACACCACCGATCATCTCCTCAGTCAACCAAGTTTCAGTTAAAACAATCACATGAAACCTAATACTGCTATTTCCTATATAATTCAGAAATTGATCCATGTTTTTTTTAATGCTACGAATATTCAAGTTAAGAATATTCAATAAATTATTGGCACTACTCTTTAGATACATATGTGGCTGAAAATCAAAAAAATCATTTACTTCAATGGTATTGTAAACTACGGAATCAGTCAACTCACTGACACCAATATCAAAAGGCATAGCGTTTCAATAAGCTGAAAGTAAGAAAGAGAAAATTCAGAAAAAAATAAAAACTCCTTCCTGGAAAACTAAGATGAATCAAAAAGCACATCCCTCCCCACGAGCATCCCAAAATGATCAAATAAATACAATTTTATCATTTTGACTATAATACAAAAAGAAGAAAAGTCAGAGATAAAAACCCCGCAAAAAAAAAATTTTTCTTTAGGAATGAACAAATATTAAATGACTAATTGGCTTTTAAAATTACATTATTAGCAGCTTCTTATACATAAATAACCTTACGTAACTATTTTACAGAAGACTTTACATTGTAATTCCGCAACAGAACAGATAAGCAAGAAAAAAAGCTTATCAGTTAAATTGAAACTTCATTACATTACGCTAATTACAAAATTCATTTACCAATTCATCATTATATATTTATATGGACTATATTATATTCAAAAATTTGTAGGGAAAAACAATAATAAATTAAAACTAATAGGCACATGATAATACAACTAAAATAGAACTTAACTTGTTAGAACGAAAACAGTTAGATTATAAAAACTGACAATTGTTTATGCTGTACTGTATTAATAACCAAAAAAAACAACTTTATCTTTTTCGGAATCAATCCGAAAAAAAACTTTCCTATAATTAACGCAAAAAGAGCAGATCTAAACAAAAATATTGAACTCATGCAAATGCGTTATCAATGTTAAAAAGATTAAAAAAAATTTAACAAATATTTCTTCCCTTTCATTATTAAATCTGATGGTAAGAGTGATGAACTAAGAAAATAAAAATATTTATCTTCAGTTGCTCATAAAAATTCAATTATGGAACACCCAAAATAAGCAACCATAAAATATTAAAATAAATAACTAAATAAATGAAACCCTTACAACTTAGTAAAACCTTAATGAAAACGAAACGAAATACTCAATTTTTCACTCATGAATATAATTAGGTATCACTACTCACCCACAAAACAAAAGAAAAAGACCATGCCCATATACCTTTATACACAAAAACAACACACGTAATTATACTCCTTGTAGCAGCTCATTCAGCTGGTCCTGTGAATGTATCACTATATTGGGGCCATCAGATGTTCTCTTTATCTTCACCCGACCATTCCTGTATACCCAGGCATCAGTCACACTACCCGCCTTCTTTGCCTTTCTTGCGAGGGCGAGTAGAACTCTTTTACCCCTGGACAGGGACCAGTTAACAAAGACCGCTGAGTCACCGGCCAAACCCAATCGTCTCGCTGACAGGTTGCGATTTTGTTTTTTCGCGGCCATCATTCCGTCAGCAGTAGACCTTCGTATGAACCGAACTATAATACTGTTAGTAGACGAAACTCCAGGAGGACCCCCAAGCCTGTGGCAGGCATCAATATCCCGTTCATCCACATCAAAGCCGAGCACCCTACCTAGATTACAAACAACCTTACCGATGTTCTCCCCAGGAACTATGGGCACCCCCTTAATCTCTAATGTATTACGTCTGCTGTACTGTTCCAACTCATCACAACGTAAAACAGCAGCAGTCACTGACGTTTTTAGAGCGAGAGTCACACCTTTTAAATTCTCGATCTCTCCTTGCTGTCGTTCAATAACCCTTGATTGTTCAGTAACTAACTTTCTTAGGTCGTCAATTTTTTCATGGCAAGACTCCATTGATTTGCCCAACTCCGCCTCAGACTCTTTCTGGCCCCGCAAAATATCAGCGCGAAGTTTACCGAGCATATTTTTCATCATCTCGACTGTTAGTTGGGACGTCCCAACCGAGGTTTCCATAGGCTGGATATTTTTTACAGGTGTATTCTCAAATAAACCTCTACTCCGTTTACGGGTCGCTATGCAAACCTCGCATATCCACGGATTTTCTTCCGAAAAGCATTCAAGGTCGGACTTTTTTAGATTCGCACACACAACATGAAAATAACATCGGCAATCACCGCATAACACTTTTTCTTGTCCGGTACGGTTTACCGACTTGCCACAGGTTTTACACAAGGACATAATTAATAAATATAAAACCAAAATCAAATACAGACAAAAACAGACTTCCTTCACTAATTACAAAAAGAATACTATTGCAGGACACGTCAGGAGTGACACGCTCGATCACGCAAACATTTAGTAGGTATACAACCTTTCGTAACGAAAGTCAGATAACAACTGAAGTTGTTAGTTGTTATAACAACTAGTTGTTAGTTTTACAACAAAAGTGTATAAAATCAAAGTTATAGGGAATTAAAAAACCTGCAACTTTTTCTTTCCTTTTTTTAGTTTATTTAAAGTCGCATAAACAGCTCGGTTATTAGCAACTACGTTGGATTATAAAACAGTGGATTTTAACTTGTGAAAAATTTCAGACCCTAGCCGGGAATTGAACCTGGGACCCCGCATTGTAGGCTAGCACACGATCACTACAATATGAACGCGACCATCAGGAACTTTTATTCGTAACATTTTTTTCTAGAACTTAGTTAGGCATCAATTGGTGGTTTTCTAAATTTTTAAGTCTGCTAAATTGATTTTAATTTTGCATCATTCAGATTAAAATTAAGTTATGTTCTTCATATTACATTGATTACTCATGATTAAACGTTATGTTATATTGTTCATTATCTACACTGAGAAGAGAAAGTCATGTGAGTGTTTCACACCAGAGTTTTTATAACCTCCCCCAGTAAAAACCAAAGCCATGTTTTTATTTTCTTTTTTTTTTTGACCGGCCCGTGGTGTAGTTGTTAGTGCAACTGGCTTCTACGCCGGGGTTCTGGGTTTGATTCCCAGTCAGGTCTGGCATTTTTTCATCACTCATATTCATCTATCATCTTTTTCACCATCTGCATTAGCAGTAATTGCAGAACAGTTGAACGTTAAAAAAGAATTAATTTTTTTGTAGTAATAACGTATTGTTTAAGTCCCAGCTGTGTGTAGTTGTTGTGGAATGCAGTGCGTGCGTTGTTTTAGTAGTGGGAGAATGAATGAGTTAGTAGTGTTTCACAGCTGATACAATTGTAGTGGTAGCGTGTACTAAGGAGACTAAAAAAATATTCTTAACATCCGGCGCATTGATTCAACAAATACCTACCGGGTTATTAACTTGGTCGGATTCATAATATTTAACTTAAAAATTTATAACAAAATATGTAATAAATACAAACAAATATGTTAAATACGGATAGTTTGAAAACAAATGTTTTATATCAGAGTACTACAACAATCGTTCTTCCAGCATGCGTCACTCATTCATTATACCTCAGCCGTACCCTTCACCCCGCAACTACACGGAGCTTAGAACCGCACGATAGAAATTTATAAATAAAACAATACAAATACAGGTAAATTTTTATTTAAAATTAATCGATAATAAATTTTACAAAAAGTAAATCACTCAGAGTTAATACAAATAGATATATGTAATTACATAATTATTTAGAACTGATACAAAAAATAATTAATGTTACTTGTTTTTATTTTGAAAATTATATCGATGATAAACTGAAAAGTCATTTGATATAAAATAATTTCACAATTTCACTGGTAATAAAGTTCAAGATTCATTCCATCATGTATTTCATCTGAAAAGCATCTAGATAAGGAAAATGCTTGTTAATAACAAAACAATTATTTCTAATAATAATGTAATAGACGTAGAAATTTTATCTACTTAGCATTTTTTAAATCAACCAATTGATACAGTATTAACAATAAATACGAGGGTTATCCAGAAAATAACCTCCGTTTTGAAATAAAAAGTAAACGAGTGAAGATACAAAAACTTTATTATATACATATTAAAACTACAGTTTTTCTCTATTTTTCGACATAGTCGCCAAACAGATTCAAGCACTTGTCGTACCTTGGAACAGTCTTTGAAATACCCTCTGCATAAAAATCTGTTGCCTGTGAATGTACCCAACCATTCACGGCGTTTTGAAGCTCTTCGTCATTGGCGAACCGCTGAGACGCAAGCCACCGCTTCATGTTCGGGAACAGGTGAAAGTCACTAGGAGCCAAGTCCGGGCTGTATGGGGGATGATCGAAAACATCCCATTTAAACTTGGCCAAAAGTTCATTTGTTCTTCGAGCTGTATGAGGGCGAGCGTTGTCATGCACAAATACAACACCACGTGTCAGAAGGCCACGACACTTGTTTTGGATCGCTCTTCTTAGTCTGTTTAAAGTTTCACAGTAGACAGCAGAAGTGATGGTCATTTCACGTTCTTTAAATCAACGAATAAGATGCCCTTAGTATCCCAAAAAACAGTAGCCATAAGTTTCCTCGTCGACAAAGTTTGACAGACTTTCTTTGGCTTGTTTGGAGAAGCGGTATGTCCGCATTGCATTGACTGCTGTTTTGTCTCAGTATTCACGTAGGCTACCCAAGTCTCATTGCCAGTAACAATCCTGTTCAAAAATTCTTCTCCTTCAAAGTCATACAGAGAAAGAAAGTCTATGGCAGAACTCATTCTTTTTGTTTTGTGGTCATCGGTCAGCAGTTTTGGTACCCAACGAGCGCAAAATTTATGGTAGCCTAGTTTTTCTGTCATTATCTCGTGTACGAGACTCCGAGAAATTTTAGGATAATGATGAGAAAGTTCCAAGATTGTGAAACGACGGTCCTCACGAACTTTTTCATTCACTTTGTTCTCTAGGTCGTCAGTGACAAGAGAAGGCCTACCACTTCTTTCATCATCGTGAACGTTTGTTCTTCCATTTTTTAAAAAACGCACCCATTGACGGACTACACCTTCACTCATAATGTTTAGGCCATAAACCGCACACAATTCATGATAAATTTCGGCTGCTGAGAGATTTTTTGCCCACAGAAATCTTATAACGCCACGCAATTCACACTTGGCGGGATTTTCTATTATGGCACTCATGTTTTGAGGTTATAAAAGGACAACGCATGAACGTACGATGCTCCGCCTCGCACAGTTAGAAGCGTACTGAATCACTGCGCGCAGTGATATCAACTCGGCCGCGCTACGCGCACTACATTAACCTACATCAATAAATTGCCACAAGGTTTAAAAAGTTGTGACAATTTAAGTCATTTTAAAAAAACCTAAACCATAATTTGATTGATGAAACATTTTACAGTGTGCAATTCCTTTCTAAATAGTTTTTGGTTGAAAAGTATTTAACTTCTAATTAACCAAATATTGTGTACTATTTGATACAAAGGGGTTCATGACAAGCCTACTGAGTTATGCAGTAGGGGGGGGGATTATTGGTAAGTGATGAATTTATATTTGTTTGACTTTTTAATTTTGTGTGATATTTGATACAATGGGGTTCATGACAAGCCTACTGAAGTAAGCAGTAGCAGAAACAAATTTTTGGTGGTAAGTGATGAATTTATCATTGTGATAAACTTTTTGTTTATCAGTTTTATCTTGACATGTCCTATACTCCCTTTTGGAGTCTCCTGGATGTAAAAAAAAAGTAAACTTAACAATAAAGAAACCTTCTCTAGCTACTTTCCTAGGATATAATAAAGTATAAAAATAAATCTACGTTTATTGTGATATTTTAGAGCACAGATGATGATACTAGCATATTAATATCTAATTTTAAACCCTGATTATGAGTAAAATATTTTTCTAATACCTACAAAAATTAAAACTTAAAAAAAAGGATACAATCTTGTAGTTTAATGTGATCCTTAAAAATCGTGTACCATTTTTTTAGAACAATTTTTTCATATCTCGTTCCGGTTTGTGCCGCTATTAATTTCTTTAAATCTCCAATTGTATCATCTGGATTACACTTAACACGAACCTTCTTTCCCAGCCTGTCATTACATGTAACCTCCAACATACTCGTCACTCAGTTATATATGCTAAAACCAAGAAAACATAGAGAATTAATTATTATTAAACAATTACTGGGTGATTCATTTAAAAGTAGCCCGCCGCTCGAGTAATTTTCATATGCTGTATTGGCAGCACTGATCACGATGTGATCAGTGCCGCATTGGAAGTTGGTACTCCACCTTCACCAGCCACATTGGCGAAGTTGGTAACGTGCTCGCCTCTCATCATGCGGTCTTGGGTTCGAATCCCATTCAGGCACGGCATTTTTTCATACGTTACAAAATATCATTTCATCATTCACCATCTGCATTAGCAGTTAATTACAGAACAGTCGAACGTAAACAAAAAAAAAAAAACCGATGTGATTGACTGGCCTTTATACTAAAATGTATATTATTATTTAATTATTATATTATTATAGAGTACAATTTTTTCCAGCAAGATGGTGCAACATGTCACACGTCTCGCCAGTCTCTATCTCACATCAATCAGGCTTTTCCCATGCGAGTTGTTAGTAAAGATTTGTGGCCTCCTCGTTCATCCGATTTGAGTATGTGCAATTTTTTTCTATGGGGTTATTTAAAAGGAACTGTTTACCAAACAAACCCCCGCAATATACATGAGCTAAAGAATAACATCATGGCAGCCATTAAAGCTATAGACATTTCCGTATTGCGTCGTGTGTGCATTAATAACATTGAACGAGC
This sequence comes from Catonia carolina, assembly GCA_035578175.1. Taxonomy (NCBI): domain Eukaryota; kingdom Metazoa; phylum Arthropoda; class Insecta; order Hemiptera; family Achilidae; genus Catonia; species Catonia carolina. The sequence continues at coordinate 12,189,425 of JAQMRL010000010.1, forward strand.
GTAAAAATGTGTAAGCGTTCAAGGATGCCACTTTCAGCATCTACAGTAAAGGTGAAGTTGAAATTTGTATATAAATTTTAAATAAATATGTAAAATTATGTATTAAGTAATTCTATTTATTCATTTACTATTTGAATCCAATAGAGTGCTGAAGGCCGCTGTTAAATGCAGCGGGCTACTTTTAAATGAATCACTCTGTACTTTGCCCATATCGAGCAGGTGGAGTGTTAAATTATTTGCACTTGATCTGCTAGTTCCAGGGCTATAAAAATAGTTCTGTGTCTTGTCATATGGTCAGCCAAATATATGACTGAAGCATTTAACAACAGATGAAGTAGCGGTGTAAAAGACACTAGTCAGAGTTCTTTCCTCCGAGAGTAATGAATATTATTATACAGCCAGACCCTGTGGTGAATGAAGTGAAGGTATCATTTCCAGGGTGGAAAGCAGATGCTTTTCCGAGGGCCTGACTTTTCCACTCAGAGGGGAAGGCAATGGTAAACCACCTCACTGCTCGGTTTAGTTAGTAAAGCCTCTAGAGGTTCAAACCAGCCTTTCAGCTGATAACCTAAACAACATACATAATAGAAAGAAACCACCAAATATAGGGTGATTCAAAAAGAGCGCCGGTTTTTAAACGGCTGGTAAATTTTTGTTTATCGGTTGGCAACATTGTTTGACCTCATTTCTATTTCGGAGAACATTCCGATTGACGATTCAGTTGTAGTTTCTCTTGTTTGCAGTGTACTACTCTCGCAGTCTGTGTCTAACTATGGAGAAGTTTACTATTGCGCAACGAGTGTTAATCGTCAAAACATTTTACCAGAGTGGAGAGAGTTATGCGGCTACTGTCAGGCGACTTTGCGGTACTCTAGGACGTAATGAAGCACCGAATGAATCAACAGTTCGCAGGCTCATGAAAAAGTTTTTTGAGACGGGTTCAACAGTCGACCTTAAAAGTTCTGGACGTCGTCGTTCTGGCCAAACTGAGCAGAACGTTGCGTTGGTTCGTGGCAGTGTGGCTGTTAGCCCAGAAAAATCAATACGTCGCCGTTCTCAACAATTGGGTTTAAGATGTTCTTCTGTACGGAGAATTCTTCGGTACGATCTCCAATATCACCCGTATAAAATTCAGTTGACGCAACATTTGAAAGTGGCAGACCACCAGAAGAGACGACAGTTTGTTGACTGGGTATTGAGAAAACGGCAGGATGATGACACCTTCGCAAACAAAATCATTTTCAGTGATGAGGCGCACTTCCACTTAAACGGTTTTGTTAATAAACAGAACTGCCGTATGTGGGGTTTAGAAAACCCTCGCGTGGTTAATGAAAGGGAAATGTATGCACAGCGAGTGACAGTTAGGTGCGGCTTTTGGTCGGGCGGTGTCATCGGCCCTTACTTTTTTGAAAATCAAGAAGGACAAGCCGTGACAGTAAATGGAGACCGATACCGTACGATGATTAGGGAGTTTTTGTGGCGTCATTTGGATGGAATGGACATTGACGAGTTGTGGTTTCAGCAGGATGGTGCCACCTGTCACGCTGCACGAGAAACAATGTTGTTGCTCCGTGAACGGTTCCAGGATCGCATCATTTCTCGTAATTCCGACCATCAATGGCTACCAAGGTTGTGTGACTTGACGCCTTGTGACTTTCCTCTTTGGGGTCATCTGAAGTCATTGGTGTATGCCAATAAACCCCGAAACATCAATGACTTGAAGGAGGAAATTCGACGGGTTATCGGGCAAATGGAAGTCGAAACTTGTCGTGCAGTAATATCCAGTTTCATGGACAGAGTTGATGCGTGCCAGCGCAGTAGAGGAGGACACATGCATGACATCATTTTTCATACATAAAATCGGAAGGAAAGATGAACTTGTTGATGTATTTATTTTCAGTTTTTCAATAAAATAAATCTCTTAATTTGATACCTATATCAAAACCGGCGCTCTTTTTGAATCACCCTATACACACTAGATGAATCTCACCTGATTAAAGATGTCAATAGGACTTTTCAAATTATCACAATTATACCAGTTGTTTATAAATGAATAGTGGGGTTTTAATGCTCTATAATATTTAATACATTATACTTATGGTTATAAATGATACATCAAACAAAAGTGCAACTCAAGCAGTTTTGTTTGTTGGCAGCAGTGCGGAATGTTTCCACCACCAGCCGTTAGAAAGCGCTAGTAGCAAAGATGGCGACTAAAGAACAGAAAGCGTTTTGTGTTTTACAGTTTGCAAAGATGGAATCGGTAGTTACTGTGCAACGTGCGTTCCGTGGACCTCCAGGTGATAATAACATCCGTAGATAGTATCATCAGTTTGAAGATACCGGGTGCCTATGCAAAGGGAAGAGTACGGGATGACCAAGTGTTAGTGTGGAGAAAGCAAGAGTCGTTCACGCGTAGCCCACAGAAATCTGTTCGGAAGGCTAGTTGTGAATTAGCAATTCCTGTAACGACTGTTTGGAAAGTTTTACGGAGACGCTTAAAACTACGTCCTTATCATTTGTAGTTGGTACAGGCTCTAAATCCTGCAGACTATGGTTTACATGCCAACTCCGCTAACAAAATATTGTTGCATGAAGATTTTCTACAACATGTCGTCTTCAGTGATGAGTCGACCTTTCACCTTAGTGGACAAGTGAACACTCATAATCTGCTAATCTGGGGCACAGAAAATCCTCTTGTAATGGTACAAGTGCAACGAGACTCCCCTAAATTGAATGTTTTTTGTGCCATGTCCCGGCAGAAAGTTTATGGGCCTTTCTTTTTTGTTGGAGCAACTGTAACTGGTGCTTCTTACCTTGATACTCTACAGCTATGGCTCTTCCCTCAGTTGGAAGATGAAGAGCCAGAAAACTTCATTTTCCAGCAAGATGGTGCGCCGCCTCACTGGCATAACGAAGTACGCGATTGGCTGAATGTCTTTACCTGACCGCTGGATTGGCCGCAAGGGGTGCAATGGCAGGGCTCATTTTCCATGGCATCCACGGTCACCTGATCTGACGCAGTGTGATCTTTGGGGGTTCATAACGGATCGTGTGTATGTGCCTCCGCTACCAGCTGACCTTCCCGAATTAAGAATCAGGATTGAAGCAGCTGTTGGAACAATTACTCGAGAGACAAAATAACGTTTGGGAAGAACTCGCATATCGTCTTCACGTGTGTCGTGTGACGAATGGTGCGCTCATTGAACACTTGTAGGCATTTATGTAAAACTGTTTGAGTTGCTCTTTCATTTGATGTATCATTTATAACTAAGTATAATGTATTAAATATTACAGAACGTTAAAACCCCGCTATTCATTTATAAACACCCGGTATAAAAGGATCTATTAACTTTTTAAATCAGGTGAGACTCATATAGTGTATTTAATGGGGTTTTCTGTGCTGTATAATTCTAAATCACACACAAGATAATGTTTAACAAAATTAATTCTTGATATTAAACCTAAAGCTACAATCAAACAATAAATTTTATCATTTGCAAAACACAAATTTCCTATGCTAAAATGAAAAATATAAAATTGTATTATGCTAACACACTTATTTATATTCTATTAAACATTACTTTTTTATCTATTATTTAAACAGTCACCTACATAATGAAATAATTTAAAATATTTTCCCTATACAAAATGTCTTTCACCATTTTTACTTTACAGAACATAAAACTGCCATGGCAGTCAGAAATGATTTTATTATTTTTTATTGAGCATGTAGAAGTGATAAATTGGGTGGATATTGCTTGTTCTTTTTTTGTTGTTTTGATACATAATGTGGTACCCTTATTAAATACATTATTGGTATTAATGGTGTAATCTGTTGAAATAAATAAAAGAATATTAGCTAACTCGCTTCAATAAATATTAATACATTAATAAATATGAATCTGCCCATAACAGACAGGTGGAGTGTCAAATTATTTACACTCAATTTGTTCGTTGCAGGGCTAAAATAAATAGTTCTGTTTCTTATCACATGGTCAGCCAATTAAATGACTGAATCATTTAAGGACAGAAGAGGTAGAGGTGTAAAAGACACTAATCAGAGTTATCTCCTCTGAAAGTAATGAATTTCATTGTACAGCCAGACCCTGTGGTGAATGAAGTGAAGGTGTCGTTTACAGAGTGGAAAATATTATATGCTTTTCAGAGAGCCTGGCATGCCGATAAGTGTACTTTCCCACTCAGTGAGGAAGGCGATGGTAAACCACCTCACTCCTCGTTTTACTTAGTAAAACCTCTAGAGGTTCAAACCAGCCTTTCGGCTGTTGACCTAAACAACAACAACAACAAAATATGAATATTAGTTAACGAATTCAATAAAATTTTGTATTCGCAAAAGGAACTACTTTTAGTGACATCTGAGTAAAATTATGTACCAAAATGTGTTGGTTAGATTCTCTAAGGGGTCAAATTTTCATGACACCTATTACTTTAGAACAGGAGACAAAAATCTTCAAGTGAGCTTCATCTCAGGTTATCCAATATAAATGTAGGCCTCAAGGAAAATAAATGTTTGTGTAACTAGACAAACCAATTATCACGAACACAAGCAAAGAATAACTACTGTATTACAGAATATAAGCGTTTTAAGTAATATTAAAATTCAGACTATCTACTTAAACAAGTTTGAGCTACTTTCGAGATTGATGGAAACACTCGAAAATGAAATCACTTGTGTAACAAGTAGTTTAATTAAAAGTATCAGATTTTATGATTTATGAAAACTAAGGAAAATTTAATGCAAATTGCATATTGAAACTGTAAACATTCAAACAAATGTCAAATCAATACATAACCTAAAACTTTAGTGTGTATGTTACGCAATTCAGAATATGATTTAATAATTACAAGTATTGCATACCGTGCAAAAGCAGAACTTATATGAATTCAAACAAATTTTTTGATTAACCTTTTAGCAAAGAAATAGAAATTTTACAATTCCTTCAAAATATTTTAGGTTAAAACATGAAACAAATTAGTATTTCTTCTTCGGATTAGAGTACAGTAACGCAACCTAGCGGAATTTTCGTAAAAGGACTATTTGTTCTAGAAAGCACCATAATCTGGAGTCTGATAAACATGTGAATGCGATTGAGTTTGAGTGGTTAGTATTACACCGAATTATAACGTATAATGCTCAATTTTTTTAAGTATGTCCACTTGCGTCTTAGAACGGCTGATATTACATACAAAAAGCTATCACCATACCACAGCGGATTTTTCACAAAAACCCTATAAAATTTCAGCCCCTTTATATTGACGTCATGAGAGAAAGCTTAAGGTATTAATTATTGCTCTATGGTTAAATGCCTTTATTATTTTCCGAACGTACTGCAATGGGTTTTGCGATAAAATTATTGTCTAACTAGCCTTATTTACTTACTCTTGATTTGAAAAAGGTTATAAATAGGGAAAGTATTACCTACTCAATCTATTCAGAGCAGTTACAATGAATGATAAGATATCTCAATCATTCATATGCTTTCTAACGCTTGAAAAATTCATGCAGGACTCTACGTTGTACCAATGTGATTAAAGACTATTTCGTGTTTTCTCAGATATTAATTAAACTGTGAGTATTAACACTTGTACCATTAACTATTTGGTTTAATTCAATCTGAGCTCGAAACACCACGAATTGAGTAACATAACTGCCTTTCAAAATGACAAGAGTGGTGATATTCAGATGGAAATGGAAATTTAATTAGTTTCGAATGTTTAGTACAAATCCTACATAAATTCAAACTTATTTACAATAATATCGAAGTAATGTACACGATGTTCCATGTATTTTTAGTAATGTGTGTACGTGTGATGACATTGGATTAATTATTTTATTTTTGAATATTTTTTGTTAACATTTTAAAGAATTATTAATTAAACTGCGAGAATATAAATTAATATTTACTTAAATCATGAACCAAAATATGAAAGTAGCATATTTCCCTACCACCTGAAAGTTTTCGCTTATTTCAGAGATTTTATTGACTACAACGGAAACACATGAGCATTGTTGAACGTTCCACATCATTCGAAGTTTCAACTGCGGGTTGTGTTGTCGTATGTCAATATAGGTGTTTAGGTTTATGGTAATGGCTAAAGTTGTCCCTTCGGAAATTGTCTCGAAAGCTGAAGATGTGGCAGAAGAGGTAAGTAAAGTAAATTACTTGTATTTTTCGATAATACTAATGTATTATTATTTGTTGGTATTTTTAAATGTCATTGGATACAAGGCCGATTAAGTGGTCCACACCGACTTGCCAACGAATGTTTATCAAAACCTGTTATTTTTTAGATACCTATTTTGATTTGATTTTAATGTTCCTGCTTTGTATTTTATCCTTAATAAAGCTTAAGCTATTATAGTAAAATAAACGAAACATAATTCAATTTATTTGTTTGTAAATTAAAATTTGGCAGATAACCTATATTGAGTAATATTTTTTTTTAGGTTTACAAGAGATCTAGGATTTTCCTTCCAACACTTGCCCGGGCCTGCCTTATATCAACGTTTCTTGAAGATGGAATACGAATGTGGGTTCAGTGGACACAGCAAAGCGAATATATGGACATGTCATGGGGTTGTGGTAGATTCTTAGCAACTGTTTTTGTTTTGGTTAACTTAATTGGACAGCTGGGAGGTTGTGTTATGGTTTTGACTCAGAAGAAGGTACCAATTGCTTGTGGTGTACTGTTTTTCATTGTTATTTTACAGGTAAGTCAAATTTTATATTTAATTTTTCTGTTATTTGTTCTGCTGTAATCAATTCTATTTGATTATACAACCTGAGCAGTTTTAATGGTATAAATATTTTTTTATTAAGAGTAAGAACCAAACAAATTTAGGATGAAAGAGTAAACTTAAGTTTGTAGCATAATTTGTTTGGAATTTAAAACATCTATGGTATGTACAAACCTGAATTAATCTGGAGTGTTTTGAAATTTTAAGTCTTCACCATAGTAGTGTCAAATCAGTGTTAGTGTAGTTTTACAGAATTATAATTTAATTTTTGTTGACACTGAAATTTTCTGTTTGTTCTCATTTCTAACCTAAAGTGTATTTATATTACTGCTGCAAAGTCAAGGTTAGCTGTTCATTAGCTATAGACATGACCTTTACAAGGTTCAATAATGTCAAATCAGCTTGACCAATAACCCTAAAAAAATGCCAGATTGGTTGAACTTTTGTCAAATTATAATGTCCAGACACTAAAACAAAGTCAAACAGTTTTTGTATTATATTTGCTCGTGTGTTAAGTTATCTTTCAGATAGTTTTGCACTATTGTTGAGATTTCCATTATTATTGATTAGTTTTGCCTTCTCTTGCCTTATGTGAACATATAGGGAAGTAAAGTATTTCATTTTGATTTTTGAAATTGAGTTTTCACTGGGTATACATGCTTTTACCGATTGGTCTGTGTGAGTAAACAGAATATCTACCAATATCTCTAGAACAGAATAACGTATGAAGTGGAAACTTAAAACTTAAGTTAGGTATACGTTGGACAATTCGAATTGGCACAAGCAGCTTTGGTGTTCATCTATTCCCCTTTTCGCCCCCGCCATGCAACGACGATACAATCAGAAAAATATGCAATCGCTACTGTAATATGCGACACACACACGGTCACTTCGATTTGTTTTTACTGTTGTTATTAATAATAATCTGTCAAACAAAATGATATGACTAATTTTGTTTTCATTTATGATTTTCTGTTCATTTTCTATTCAGACCAATTTGTTTAGTTATTTGCAAGCGTCTGTAGAGTATAGTTTCATGAGTTTTTTTCAGTTAAGTTCGTGTAATTTATAATTTAAATTTTGACTGGGATTAATTCAATACGCATTTTAAAATGAAATAATTATTTGTATGTTTGTACATTGAAATAAGGTTTTAGGCATTTGCTTACATTAAAATTTGTAGACCTTGTTGAAAGAATAGTTTATGGATATACTTTATGGTGAACTGAGTGTACACGTAAAGCTAGAGTTGTGCCTGTTCAAATTGACCACAGTATACCGCTACGGGACCCATCACAAACATTTTCATCAAAATGGTCAACTGGATGTAGTAGTTAATTCGTTCAATTTTTACTTTCTCTTGTCTATATGAATATATAGGAAGGAAAGTATTGTTTTCATGTCGATTTTTCGAAATAGAGTTTTCACCAGATCTACACGTTTTCAGAACCCCTGAATCCTAAAAACATGTTTTTAGCGATTGGTCTGTGTGTGTGAACAGAATATCTCAAGAACGGAACATCGGACAAACTTGAAACTTAAGTTACACACCACTACCGAACCCGACACAAACATTTTCATCAAAATCGGTCAACAAGAAGTAGTAGTTTATTCGTGTAATTGTTTTACTTTTTTGCGATTTTCTCAAAAACTGGTCCTACGATTTTTTTAAAAATCGCCTGGTTTACTCAATTTTTTATTCTCTACAAGATAGGGTAGGCGCTATGTTTGCTGAAATTCTGCGTGAGGCTGTTTTTACGTAAAAACATTTTCTTTTTAAGATTGCGGCTTTAATATGCATTTTAGCGCAAAACGTTATATAATAAAAGTTGTAGAGAATGTAAAATTCTACAACTTTTATTTCAAACATTTTTTTTGTATAACGCTTAGTTTAGCAGTAATTAGCGATTTTCTGATTTTTTCTCACGAAAACGTGTGAAAAATCGATTTTTATAAGATTTCGGCTTAGTACGCATTTTACGACAAAAGTGTATATAATAAAATTTATAGGAAATTAAAAGATGTACAACTTTTATTTACAGCATTTTTCTGTACAGAGCCTAGTTTAGCGTGAAAGAGTGATTTTCCGTATTTTTAAGCCAAACTGAGTTCGATTTTCATTTTGCGTCTTTCCCTCATGATTAAAATAAGGTTATATTTTTGAGGTTAGTTTTTTTTTATTTATAATGTTTTATTACTAATGTTAGGTTTATTGTTTATTATTTGCATTGGCAAGAGAAAGTTGTGTGAGTGTCTCACACCAGATTTTTTCTCATGAAAACATGTGAAAAATCGATTTTTTAAAGACTTTGGGTATAGTATGCATTTTACGACATCAGTGTATATAATCAAATTTATAGGAAATTAAAAGATCTACAACTTTTATTTCAAGCATTTTTCTCTACAGAGCCTAGTTTAGCGTGAAAGGGTGATTATCCGTATTTTTAAGCCAAACTGAGGTCGATTTACATTTTGTGTCTTTTACTCATGATTAAAATTAGGTTATGTTTAATTAAGGTTAGTTTTTTGTTTATTTTTTAATGTTTTATTACTAATGCTAGGTTTATTTATTTTCATTGGGAAGAGAAAGTTGTGTGAGTGTTTTACACCAGATTTGTAAGTTTTTGGTATTTTCTCAAAAACAGCTCCTTTCACACCAGATTTTGTAAACTTAAAAGTACAAAAAATTCTGATTACAAAAACATAACTGCACAATGGTTAATAGCAGTTGACCTTCATCATTTCCTGTATTTTATTTTAACTATCATTATACCTCTTAATTTAGGGTTTTATGTAATAGTGTAAAGAATCATTTGATTTAATGTTCTAAATCAAATTTATGTTGTGTAAAGTTCCATGTAGGTAAATTATACACATTATTATTACTATTTTTGGGCCTACTTGTTAATAAATAATGGTCAGCGTAACTGACTTCTGTGCCAGAGTCCTAGGTTTGATTCTCAGTCAGGCTTGGAATTTTTTTATCTTTTATTTTCATATACTGTATTACAATTCGCTTTCTCCATTAGCCTTATCATGCTTTGTAAGCAAAGTTTATAGCTTTGTAAATTTTCTGCATGTTTAAATATCTACACTTTTGCCCTAAAATTCATATTAAAAGGCTGCAATCTTAAAGAAAAATGTAACTGGTGTTTTTATGGACGCAACACTGAGTATAAGAAGATAAAAGTAATGCATCGGTAAATTTTCTGTCCCCCATTCGGTATGTTGGCAACAGTGTACTCAAGGCCAAATACCTAAGACAGTTAAAATGTTCCAGTCAAGCATTAGTGTGGTGACAGCAGTCACTTCGTTATATTGTGTCAGCAATTGTTTTTTCCAAGGAAGAACCGGGGTGTTTCATTAACACGTTCAGTGCGGCCGCCACATTTATGTGGCGTATTGAACAGTCCCAGGGTGCGGGCCGCCACAAATATGTGGTTCGTTTATACAGTTTTGTAATCTCTTTCTGCGTTCAGCTAGGGTAAATTGTATTTCTTTTATTGTTCAGCTGTAGAAAAAGGTTTATTCTATGCCAGTATACCTTCAGCTTTTGAAGAAACGTCACCGGTTTTTTTTGGCAGAGTTTTAAAACCTGATTTATTTTCTTCTGTGTTTTGAGTTTTACGGGCTGTTTTTTTTTGTTATTAATAAAATGTTATTTCATTATATTAATTTTTTTACAATTACGCAACATCTACTATACTTAGTAAATATTAAGTGTGGCAAAAATGCAACTAAATAAATAAATATGTGTCTACGAATGTAATACCTAAATGCTTTAAATTTAAGTAGGCCTATTTTTTCGTACATACAGACCTAAAGTTAACTCTTTTTAAAGAAACTAGTAGGTATTAATTTTTTTTTAAATGTTTGCCTCATTTAAAAATTTGTTATAGAAATATTTTATTAGTATTTATAATTTTAGGAGCCTACGAGGCGTGCACAGTCGCACAAAGCGGCAGGGTCATTTACTTATAATAGTATACTAGTAGGCTTATTCAATTCTTTTCTTAGATGACCCCATTTTTGGAATTGCATTTTTATCTGTCCACGGAACGACTTACTGCCGTGGGAACACAAAAGGGTAATAAAATATTGTTGAAAACAAGAAAATATTGTAAAACCATCACAGGTACCGATATCTGTCTGCTGTCTGCCGTCTGTACCGTAATATTACTTACTTTGAAATTTTCAAAAACCTTTGGCCACACCGCAATTATTCAGCTAAGATTGCCATAATGAATATTATTATCCTTTTATTTCTATAAGTTTTTAATTTTTTCTCATAGGTCTACGAGATAAAAGCAAAGTACATTCAGACTTTTACATTCGTTTTGTATTAATACTTTTATGTGTGTATTTTTAAAATGAAAAACAAATACATTTATCTATAGTTAAATACATAAACATACACGTATAAATATAAAATAAAAGTATTGAATGAAAATACACACAAGAAATTGTAATTGTAGAGAGAATATGAGGATATGAAGTGCTGCGACTTGTGTGCTTCTGTGTGCGGGGAACATATAAATGCGGCAGGCGACTGTTCAGCCACAGCGAATAACATCGCTTCATCCAGGCCGCAGTGAACGTGTTAAGGACGCAACCCTGATTATAAGAAGATAGAAGTAATACATTGTTTTCATTGCAATTTGCTATTCATTAGTAAAATAATAATTTAGATTAATTGCTAATTTGTAAAGTACGGAAAATAAAAATATGCCGTAGATTGTGGCTTTAAATATAGGGTTGCGTTCTTAATAAAACAACCGGTTCTTCCTTGGAAAAAACCATTGCTGACACAATATAATGAAACTACTGCTGTCACCACACTAATGCTTGACTGGAACATTTAAACTGTCTTCGGTAGTTGGCCTTGAGTACACTGTTGCCAACATACCGATTGGGGGACAGAAAATGTACTGATGTATTACTTCTATCTTCTTATAATCAGCGTTGCGTCTTTAATAAAACACCCATTATATATATATTTCTTACCAAGAGAGCATAACCTCCCCAAGAACTTCATCAGACATAGCGTTTACCTTTCTTGTAGAGAATAAAAAATGAAGTTAATGAGGCAATCTAAGAAAAAGTCGTAGAAGCCATCTCTGGGAAAATTGCAAAAAGTGAAAAATCACACGAATAAACTACTACTTTGTGTTGACCAATTGTGATGAACTGTTCATGTCGGGTCCCCAAATTTAACTTTGTATGATTTTGTTCTTGAGACATTTTGTTCATACATGCACACACACTCAGACCAATCGCTAACATCACGGTTCTTTTGGGTTTTTTTGTTCTTCTCTGGGTGCCTCTCCTTTCCGAAGGTTGGCAATCATCATAGTAATGCTTACCTTACTGTTAGCTATCCGAAAGATTTCTTTTGAGCTCCTGTTAAACCATACTTTACTTTATTTTACCGTTAAACCACGCCATATTTTGTGATTCGGGGACCTGAAAACATGTATTTTCGGTGAAAACAAAAGCCGGCCGCATCGGCTGGCTTTTGGTAACGTGCTTGCCTCTCATCATGCGGTCCTGGGTTCAAATCCCACTCAGGCACGGCATATTTTCATTCGTTACAAAAATCATTTCATCCTTCATTGTAGAGTAGTTACACCCCAACGTCATCACTAATGACCGTTGTAGTTGATGCAACATTAAATAAAAAAGTTTTGAAAAATCGACATGAAAACAATACTTTCCTTCCCTATACATGTTAACAGGGCAAGAAAAAGTAAAAATGTTAGGGGTATTAATTTGTTTTCTCTTCAACATGAAATTTTATTATTAAAATCTGTCTGATTATTATCCTGTTGAATGTTATTTTAAAATTTTCGTAACTATTTGTTTTTTGATAAATGTAAATTTTGATTCTAAGCTTAGAACTCGTTGCATGAATCAACTTTAAGAAAGTATGTGGATTGTGTCATAAATCCATGTAGTTCTGTGTTTACTTAAATTGTTTAGTTATTAGCCATAATTTATTTGTCATAACTTTAAAAAAAACAAGTTCAAATGATTCATTTATTCTGTAAATCAGTTAAATAATTAAAAATTCTTTTGCATTTTAACGTTTTCATTTTTCTTTAATTTTTTAAATTTTATTTATTTAAAGTCGAATCAACTGGTTGGTTATTAGCGACTACGGATACTATGGATTAAATGACAGTAACTGTGGGTTTTGACTTGTGAAATTTTCCTGACCTTTTCGGGAATTGAATCCGGGACCTCCGCGTCATAGGCTAACGCGCTAACCACTACGCTATGGAGGTGGCCGTTCTTGATTTTATATCTATTTGTACGATCTCTATTATTTATCGGTACCCCAAATTGAGGAAATTTTTTTATATTGTCGCCAGCGGCTTTTGCGATTATCAGCGATATGCATACGGTTCCAGAACCGGCTGTGAGTAGCACTGGCGACTCGCAGCAAGTAGTGTGTCCCCTCCACCTGGAAGTGAACTCACCTGGGGGGGGATTTAAGCAACGGGATCGGTCCGCGAGGCTCATTCTCAAGCCAGCTTCCAAGCGAAGAAGACCCAACAAGACGAAGCCATCCCTGGACGACGCTACCGGTGGCGGACGACACATTCCCGCACTTGTCAGCCGATGGAAGCCCGTGCATGTTGGCTGACACCACGGTGATGACAGAGGTCAATGCAGGCCCAGAGGGAACCGCCTCGGCCGCGCTATCGGCCTACGCCGACCCGACACTGCGAGGCTCTGGGGGCCACCACTGTCACACTGCAGTGGGGACCTAACTGCCGCTGAAGGCTAGGCTTAACCTGGTAGCCGAGTCATCACCCTTCGGACACCGCTCTGCACATGCCAGCTCGCCGCGTCCGGCCACCTTCAACGGCCCTTTTCAGGGCCACCAATTTCACTAATAAGGTTTTTGTATTAGGGTTTTTTTTACTTTCTCGTACCCTGTATGAATATACAGTGTAGGGATGGAAAGTATTGTTTTCATGTCAATTTTTTGAAATTGTGTTTTCCACAGAAACACACTTTTTCAGGCCTCCTGAATCTAAAAAAGTCGGCCCCGGTCGACGACAATATAAATTGCTTTATTGATGAAAATTAGTTCAAGAAAGACAATATTACAACTGGTTAATTATTTATGTAGGAATGTTATCATTAGTTAATTATTGTAAATTTATTTACAAAAGTTTGCATTTATTATTAAATCACAAGTGTAATATTCAGGTCACTTTCATTAAATGAAAAGAAATGTCAAGAACTTTCACTTTCACACATTGAAATCACTGTTGCCTGTAACTTTATTACCTCCTTGTTGGTTTTGTGATTTCTTGTACATTATAACAGTTTGATTTGAAAAAGTTATTAATTTATTATTGAAGAATTTAAAGTTGTCTGTATTAGGGGTTTTTTTACTTTCTCGTACCCTGTATGAATATACAATGTAGGGATGGAAAGTATTTTTTTCATGTAAATTTTTTGAAATTGTGTTTTCCACAGAAATACACTTTTTCAGGCCTCCTAAATCCAAAAAATAAGTTTACCAATTGGTATGTGTGTTTGTGCACGCTTGTAAAGAAAATATCTCAAGGACAGAATTATGTGTGAAGTTGAAACTTGGAACTTAAATTAGGTACCATGAGGGGATCTGACACGAATATATTTATCAAAATCAGGCTGCCGGACGTAGTAGTGTATTCCAGTAATTTTTCACTTTTTTACAATTTTCTCGAGAATGGCTGCTATGATTTTGTTTAAAATTGCTTCATTTACTACATTTTTTGTGCTCTACAAGGTAGTGTCCACACCATGTCTGCTGAAATTCATTGGGGATTTGTTCTTGTTGTAATTTTTTTTAAAATATTGTAGCCTTAGTATGTATTTTACAACAAAAGTTTGTATGTAATCAAAGTTATATAGAAAATTAAGAAACCTGCTATGTTTATTCTAGCATTTTTTTTAACAGAACATAGTTTAGTATCAGTTAAGCAATTTTTTTTTTATTTTTGTTATTTTTAATTTAGATAGAGGTTAATTTTCATTTATTCTCATTCACGCGTGACTAAAATTAGTTTTCATCCATTGTCTGCAATTACCATTAATGTACTAAACAGCTGAACGTGAAATGATGAGCTCTGCTGTTCCGCATATTTAGACCAATGATAATGTTTGCCAGTGTTGTCAGATTGTACGAATGTATCAGCCTGACAAACATTACGCACGCATGCGTATAATAGCCGCAGTAGTTCACTCGTGTCTTGCATCTCGTACTGAACACATCAATTATAGAGCGCATTAACATGCAATACTTTATAATATAATCAGCTGATTGTATGTTCAAAGGTTATAATTATTATTGAAAGACCAAAAAATGGCTGACGAAATATGTAATAGAGCTACAAGTGCAAGTATTGGCAACTCATTGGCTAGCTATGAAGTGGGTAGGGGGCAATGTGTACGTTCAGAGCTCATCAAATTTGAAAAATAGTATAGCATTGATGCACGTAGGAAAAGCTGCCACTCTTATGTATAATAGACGTATAGTTTGTCCAGTTCAACAGCAATTTTAGATTTTCTGTAAAGAATCATTTTGAAATCGGTCTATTTCTTTTTCGTAGTCATTGCGTAAACTAAACTTGCAAACTATGAAAAATGTAATAAATACAAAAATAAACAAATAAATTGCTTTGTGTATTTATAAGTTACATTTTGTCGTGGATCCGGGATTGAAATCGTTCAATTGATTAATGTTTGCTGCGATATTATGAAATAAATAGGCTGGCCTGTGGTGGAGTGGTCAGCGCAACTGGCTACTATGCCGGGGTCCGGGGTTCGATTCCCAGTCAGGTCTGGCATTTTTTAGTCTGTAAATCACCGCATATCATTACCTACGCACAAGCCCAAGGCTTATGTAGGCATCATCACTCAAAAAAAACAAAAAAAGATATAACATGCGAAAAAAGTTCAATTATTTATTTACGTAAATAAATAATTAATTATTAATTGCTTATTTACTTTTCCGTAAGTATTAGTAGGCCGTGTTTCATAATTATTTATTAAGTACAGCCTTGAGATATTACATTTTTATTATTAATATTAGTAGAACCTATCCCGTCTAATTAGATAAGATCCTTTTTTTATGTAATACTAATAACTTTCGTTCATGTGTAGTCTACTAATTACGGATAACTGCTTAAATACTCAAATTTCTGGCATAATTAGAAATAATTTGCAATATCGCTGTGTTAAGTTTTATTTTGTAGATATTATATAAGATATGAATGTTGTACTGTATTCTCTCTCTGATAAGCCTTACACTTGAAGATCAGCAATATATTTGTCTTTTTTTTCTAGCAAAATGCCTTTCGCCTGTAGATAAAAATGTGAAAGTTCTCACCGACTCAAATAATTGTCACTAAATACAGTAGAATTTCGATACTTCGACACTTTGTGGACTTAGAGGTTGTTGAAGTATTGAAATGTCAAACTATCCCGAGCATATGACATTATACATGTTGTTGTTTAGGTCATCAGCCGAAAGGCTGGTTTGAACTTCTAGAGGCTTTACTAAGTACAGGGTGGAGCGCGGTAATTTGTTAATTTGGGAGTGAAATAAAAAAATAATGAACTTTTAAAAATTTTATTTTATATTTTACTTACATTGTACAGTAATGGAATTTACAAATTACTTTGTTTTAAATATTATATCTGGCAAATGTTGACCTTCGCTATCCCCACACTGCTGCATACGTTTTCTCAAGTTCTCATGCACTCTTTCAAGCATGTCGACTGGTATTCCGGCAATCTCAGCGTCAATATTGTTTCTTAGGTCTTCCAGGGTGTTGGGATGGTTGCAATATGCCTTAGACTTCAGTTAACCCCAAAGGAAAAATCACATGGGGCTAAGTCTGGTGAGCGTGCCGGCCAGTTCAGATCACCCCTCAGAGAGATAGGAAACGTTAGCCTCAAAAAATTCATGGTAACTCTTGCTTTGTGTGCAGTGGCACCATTTTGTTGAAACCATGTATCCTCTAATTGCATTGCCTTGAGAGCCGGCTGGAAAAAATCCTGTAGCATTGTTAAGTAACGTTCGGAATTCACAGTTGCCTGAAAAAAGTAAGGGCCAATGATGCCTACTCGTCCTTCACTTTTTTGCGATTTTCTCAAAAACTGGTCTTACGATTTGTTTTAAAATCGCCTGGTTTACTAAATTTTTTATGCTCTACAAGATAGGGTAAATGCCATGTTTGCTGAAATTCTGGGTGAGGCTGTAAACACGTAAAAAATTGTTTTTTTAAGATTGCGGCTTCAATATGCATTTTAGCACAAAAATTTATATAATAAAAGTTGAGTAGAGAATTTAAAATTGAACATTTTTTGTACAACGCTTAGCTTAGCGGTAATTAGCGATTTCCTGTTTTGTTCTCATGAAAACGTGTGAAAAATTGATTTTTTTTAAGATTTTGGATAAGATTTTTTAAGGTAGTTAGAATGTCTTAATTTGTTGCATGATTTAATTAGGATCTAATTGAAAATGTTTGTTTCGTGATTTTCAGACGTTTGCGTACAGCATTCTATGGGACGTACAATTTCTTCTAAGGAATTTGGCGTTAATCGGAGCATTACTCTTAGTCTTAGCAGAAAGTAGAGTGGAAACGCGGAGTCTTTTTGCTGGAGTTCCTACACTGGGTAAGATTTTTTAGTTGTTATTTGTGTATTTTAAGAAAAAACTGTGTTGTTATGTTTTCACTTTCTTTATTAAAATAAGAGAAATAGCACAAGGAATAACCTGGCAGACATACAGAAAAAAAAAATACCTTTCCAATGCATACCAAAATCCGCCGCTACAAAACAATTGTTGTCCCAGAGGCGCTTTACGCCAGTGAAACTATTTTCCAAATTAAGAATGTAGCTAAAACTGACCAACTTCTTAAAACAGAACACAGAATTGTCAGAACCCGCCTTAACAACAATTATCAAAAAAATGGGCTATGGCGAATTCCTTCTAATGAAACTATTTATAAGGAAATTGATCCGATTATTAGCATGATAAAGAAAAGAGGATTTCCTACTTTTTCCACATTTTAAGAATGCCGACTGATTGTATATTGAAACAACTGATCCTCAGGAACTTAAACAGGAAGTTTACGGGAAGATACATTGAAGAGCTTAAGAGGGATCTCGATGAAATTGGCCTGTCAATTGAAGAATTAATAAGGAAAAAATAAACAGTACTCTCAAAACACACAGATTTTATTGGGGAAAAGCAGAAAGACGCACGGTGGAGGTTACAGGTGAGATACGGAAACAAAGATCGGATCGTCTCAAAAAGTACTGGCAAAACCGAAGGGCTAGACCATTAATACTTTATCTGAAAAACACTAGAAATTTATTGGCTTAGTGGTCCAATGTAGCCTCAAAATCTAAAAAACAATAAGAGAAATAATCTTTTATGTTTGTATTAAATAAAAAAAAAATTTATAAGTAAAAATTTATAAAGTTTTAATTTATAAAAAAAAATGAGGGTTTTTGTATATCTCGTAATTTCAAAATATTTAAATGTTTAATCTGAATGTTTACCCATGTGTAATGAACATGTTGAATGTGGTGTTGTTATTGGAGAAGCCTCGGTGCAACAGACTTTTTCGTGCCAATTACAAGATACGAGGTGTGATCAAAAAGTAAGGTGACTTTTAATTTTTATAAAAAAATATTCATTTATTCATCCAAAATTATGTTATCCCCTTCAAAATAATCCCCCTCTTATACAATGCACTTGTGCCAGCGCTTTTTCCAGTTGTCAAAACATATGCTAAAATGCATATTAAAGCCGTAATCTTAAAAAAAAGTACTTTTTACGTGAAAACAGCCTCACCAAGAATTTCAGCAAACATGACGCCCTACCCTATCTTGTAGAGCATAAAAAATTGAGTAAACCAGGCGATTTTTAAAAAAAATTGTAGGACCAGTTTTTAAGACAATCGCAAAAAAGTGAAAAATTATATGAATAAACTACTACTTCCGGTTGATCGATTTTGATGAAAATGTTCGTGTGGTGTCCAGTAGTGGTATGTAACATAAGTTTCAAATCATCATAATGTAAATGGTTCCGAGGCACTGTACAGCAAAAGGATATACTGCCCTTTGCCGGCAAAGAAATAACATGTACAGAAATACGAAATGAAACATAATAGTGGACGAGTTACGTGGCATATTTTATTTAAATTAGAAATAATATTTCACTGTCCGTACTGTTTTGTAAAGCTTTGGAAATCCACATATCAGGTATTGAATATTTGATTCTAAAATTATAGATTGTATTATTCACAGTTGTTATAATTCACGCATCGGACGCAGCCGATCACAAAAGTAAAAAATTAAATGACTAACAATTGGTTTTGTAACGTGTAAATGTATTGAATTAATTAATTGTTAGTGTCGAAACACGTATTAATTGTAATTTCATGCTCATTTTATTGGGCATAAACTTTAAATGGCTAACTTAATCTGCAATTACGTTTTTATTCATCGTAAGAACATTAAAATAGAAGTTTGATTGTCTGTTATAAATTTGTTGTAGATCTTTTGTGTATAATAATGTCTTTTGTATCTAAAAAGATAACGTTTTTTAACGGGTTCAGTCTTCGCTCCTATTTGAGTTATTTTGGTCAATTTTGTGTTTTATTTTCTCTTGCTTATATGAATATATAGGAAGGAAAGTATTGTTTTCATGTCGATTTTTCAAAATCGAGTTTTCACCGGATCTACATGTTTTCAGGTCCCCTGAACCCAAAAAAACATGTTTTTAGCAATTGGTCTGTGTGTGTGTGTGTATACAAAATATCTCAAGAACGGAACATCGTACGAACTTGAAACTTGTAACTTAAGTTACATACCACTACCGGACCCAACACGAATATTTTCATTAAAATCGGTCAACCGGAAGTAGTAGTTTATTCGTGTCATTTTTCACTTTTTTGCGATTTTCTCAAAAACTGGTCCTACGATTTTGTTTTAAAATCGCCTGGTTTACTAAATTTTTTATGTTCTACAAGATAGGGTAGGCGCCATGTTTGCTGAAAATCTTTGTGAGGCTTTTTTTACGTAAAAAAATACTTTTTTTAAGATTACGGCTTTAATATGCATTTTAGCACAAAAATTTATTTAAAAATAGTTGTAGAGTGCTGTTTAAGTAGATGAGGGGGTTTGATGATTGTGAGAGACATACGCAGGGGAAATTATCGAAATGTTGTTTTGTGTGTGTGTGTGTGTGTGTGTGCGCGCGGTGTGTATACTATTGTTGAAGAAAGTGCATATGTATATAGTACATATACAGATACTAATGAGAGATGTACGTGGAGGAATTCATCAAAACTTTGTCGCGTGTGTTGAAGTATACTGTAGATCTAGCAGCTACACAATTTCTGTTATTTATTTTTTTAAAATTTATTACAGATGTGTCATGTACGAAGCCGTGCATGGCATGCTAGCGCATAATATTTTGATTATAAATAAATTTTACTTAAAATATTTTGACTACACTGATAACGTGCTCGCTGATAATCATGAGTTTGAATTTGTGGCCAGCATGGTGTAGAGCTCAGTGCAACTAGCTTCGATGGCAGGCGTCCTGTGTTTAATTCCCAGTCAGGTTTTTGTTAATGTCATCAGTGACGGATGAAATAAAAACGAAAATGCCAGACTTGGCTGGAAAATTAACTGAGTACTCCTGACGTAGTTTTACGTATCACTATACCAGATTTGATGGGTTGAGCATGAGAATATCTTTAAGTTAGGTTATGTTGTAAATTGAATGATTACTATATTAGATACGTATTTGTTTAATGCATTTTTTTAAAAATTTGACTGTTGCAGGTGATAATAAACCTAAGAATTATCTTCAGTTAGCAGGGAGATGTTTATTAGCTTTCATGTTTATTACACTTATAAGATTTGAAGTATCATTCCTTAATGTAAGTTTATTTTACGTTTCTTGTACATTATTAACTAAATTATTTATAGTATGTTTAATAACATAAACACCAGTTTGTACAATTTTAATGTTATTAATAATAGTAATGCCCGTTCTTAAGCTTTGTGCAGCTGAGAGGAATGCATTACGTCACTACTACTGTGAGAGATTGCGTTAGTAGTAGTAACGTTTTACTTGTATTATGTTTGTAGTAGTCAAGGGTACTATCCAAACTACATATATTGTGTGTCGCCATCTACAATGAATAGTGAAAACAACACCCACATTATGTCACCGCACTAGACAAGCGAAGAGCAATGAGATGATTAGTAGAGTGTTATGACGTAGCAGTAGTCTGGTACTTCGTCTGTCGTCTTCATCCCGCAGCTGCACGAAGCTCAGATTCATACAGTACGTATATAGACTGTATAGAAACTACGAGAATGTTTCAAAAGTTACCAGATGCTTTTTTAAAACATAGGTAGTTCTAGTAGCATGATTATGCATTTGGTCACATGTGGAGACAAAAACCCAATTGAGGAAAGATACCGCAGAACTCTCCTGAGCTGTGGACTGGATGTGTAGCCTGTTAATTCAGCGCTTTGTAGAATTTTTATTCAGTTGGCCGACCTGAAAATCCAGTATGAAGAAATAAATAAAGATGTTGCCTCTTACTTACTTTCGCAGCATGATTACTCATAGAAAGTGGCAGTAAAAGGGGAAAGACAGGAATACTGGGATAGGAATACCTACTGTGCTGATTGCTGTCGTCTTCCAAGGAGCGATCTTTTCAATTCTGGAACCACGGTTGTAAGCCGATTTCCGGGTGTGCGGATAAAGCGATACAATGTCAATAATATTAGCGAACGTTCCATTTGGACTAACAGCGAGTAAGTGATGCAATCAGCAAGCACAAACAAATGACTGCGGCGCTACAAAGTACTTTTCATGCCTTTATCATAAATCCACCTCATTAGAACCCACGTGTTGTTTAGGTCATCAGCCAAAAGGCTGGTTTGAACCTGTAGAGGTTTTACTAAGTAAAATGAGGAGTGAGGTGGTTTACCCTGCCTTCCTCACTGAGTGGAAAAGTATGCTTGTTAGCATGCTGGGCCCTCTGAGAAGCACATATTTTCCACTCTGTAAATGACACCTTCACTTCATTCACCACAGGGTACGGCTGTACGAGGGGGTACCCAAAAGAAACCGGAATTATTTTTTAAAACTATTTATTTTTAATTTTTTTACAAAAGAACCTTATCCCCTTCAAAATACTCTCCATTACAACTAATACATTTGTCCCACCGGTGCTTCCACTGTTCAAAACATTTTTTGTACTCCTCTTCAGTGATGGCTGCCAGCTCATCCGTCGTTTTTTCTTGACATCTTCAACGTTGTTAAATCGGAGACCTTTCATGCCCCTTTTCATGCGTGGGAACAAGAAAAAATCACACGGAGCCAGATCGGGTGAGTACGGTGCGTGTGGTAGCAAACCCATGCCGTTTTTCGCCAAAAACTGGGTAACCGAGATTGCCGTGTGTGCAGGCGCGTTGTCGTGGTGGAAAAACCAGTCCCCTGTCTGCCACAAATTAGGTCTTTTACGACGAATGCTGTTTCGTAGTCTTCTTAACACTTCAAGATAAAAAGCTTGATTTACCGTCTGGCCTGGTGGAACGAACTCTGAATAGACAATTCCCCTCACATCAAAAAAACAAATCAGCATTGTTTTGATGTTCGATCTGACTTGACGATTTTTTTTTGGTCGGGGTGATAATGAAGTCTTCCATTGACTGGATTGTTGTTTGGTTTCTGGGTCGTACCCATAGCACCAAGACTCGTCACCCGTAATGATCTTTGACATGAAATCTGGATCAGTTTCAAGCTGTTGTTTCAAATCACTACACGTTTCAATTCGACGTTCCTTTTGAGTGTCTGTCAGAACCCGAGGCACAAACTTGGCAGCGACTCTTTTCATTGTCAAGTCTTCTGTTAAAATGCGTTGGACTGAGCTCCAAGATAACCCACTAACCTGTCATATTTGGTCAATGGTCTGTCGTCGGTCTGTTCGTACAATTTCTTTCACTTTCACAACATTTTCGTCTGTTCGGGAAGTCGACGGTCGTCCAGAACGAGGTTTGTTCTCAATCGACATGTCGCCATTTTTAAAGCGCAAAAACCACTCGTACACTTGGGTTTTTCCAATAGCGTCGTCTTTGTAAGCTGTGTTCAACATTACAACTGTTTCCGCGGCGTTTTTACCGAGCAAGAAGCAAAATTTCACAGCCGCACGTTGTTCATTAAAACTTGCCATCATGAAAAACGACACGAGCACAAAACAGCACTAGCGAGAACAATCACTGCACGAGAACAGAACAAGCTAGATCAACGAACAAAATGGCATTGAACTGGCAATGAGTAGCGCTACAAGCAGCCTAGTGGCGGGAATTTGTACTGCACAAGCTCTGCCCACAGCAGAGCTATTCCGGATACTTTTGGGTACCCCCTCGTATAATGAAATTCATTACTTTTAGAGGAGATAACTCTGATTAGTGTCGTTTACACCTCTACCTCTTCTGTTCTTAAATGATTCGGTCATTTAATTGGCTGACCATGTGATAAGAAACAGAACTTCTTTTATTTTAGCCCTGCAACGAACAGATTTGAGTGTAAATAATTTGACACTCCACCTGTCCATTATGGGAAAAGAACCTACATATCAGGATGAAAATCATCCTAGTATATTTGTACTGGACAAATATACAGTGCATCAATTTGTGTATTATTTTTAAGAGGAAGATATTTTCTGGAAAGTTTATATATCTAGTGATTGTCTTACTAACAGTGTAATATACAGGGTGTTCTGAAAAAGGTTCCAAGAATTCAGGGTGTGATTCCCCACAACAAAAGAAGAAAAAAAAGTTCAAATTAACATGGTTCCGAAAATCATTAGTTACATGAGTTATACAGGGTGAAAAATTTCGTCAGAATTTCAGTTACCCCGTTGAAACGAAGCCCTACAGATATTTGTTGGGCGTTAAATTAAACATAAATTTTACCATATCATATGTAAAATGAACAAAACAGGTTTCAGACCTGTAGCTGCAGTAATTTTTAAAAATCTGATGAAATACGCAAAACTTGGTCCCGAAAAACAAGTTTCTTTTAGGTTTGAAGCAGATGAACTTTGTTAAATGGATATTAAACACAAGAAATTCTTATAAAAAACTTATAGAGAATTTAATTCTGAAGAGATGATGTAAAAAAAGTCAATAATAGACAAACACAATTTTTAAAAAAAATATTTTTTAATTAAATAAAAAAACGCATGAAAAATAGACAAAATCTGTTAAACTCTCTACTAACTTATGGCAACTGTTACTTTTTTGATGTATGATAATTTATGGTTGGTAAAAATGTTTACTTGATAAAAATAAACAGGAAGTAACTCATTAATTTATTTTAATACAAGTGTTTTCTTTTAAGTATTGCATTAATTAAGTTAATAGAGAGTTTAACAGATTTTGTCTATTTTTCATGCGCTCTTTTATTTAATTAAAAAATAATTTTTTTAAAAATTGCGTTGTCTATTATTGACTTATTTAAAAATTGACTTAAAAATGGTTGCCAAAAAAATAAATGATTAAAAACAATTAATTCTAATAATTTTGTATCCTAATAATTATGAGGAACATTTGTAAAAAAGTTTAAAAATAACAATTTAATATTCAAATTGTGTGATCTGAAATGAATTAACTTAAAAATTTAACAAGAAATATTAAACAGTAAACACCTCGTGTCTTGTAAATAATCTTAGTTAGTCATATGTTTCGTACCATTTTTTTTGATACAGCCTTGGTTATCGATGATTGAGATTACGCATAAGTTTTTATTATTAGCATAATATTATTTTATCTTACATGTGTAGGTAGTTGTAATGTATTCTACTTGAGAAATAAAAATTAATTTCTTTACTGAGCTTGTGGAGTTTGTCTTTTAAAAAAATTGATCGAACTGTAATTTTTTTTTAAGTTTCATAATTTCAAAACAATATGTTTATGTACGCGTAATTTATTCATGAACCTTCGTTTGAATATTATACGTATAGTTACTTCGCTCTAGAGAATGCCTGTGATTTTTAACGTGGGGTAAATGCGGGAAAGCATTAGTGCGCATGCGTGACTACTGTTGTATCAGTTCAGCCAACACAACTACGTACACTATACCCAAAGTAAATACAGTATACCGTGGAAAATTTTTGTTGTTATAGATATTGAAGTCACGAGATTTGCATTTGTATGGGCTATGAGGAAGGGAAGTTAAATATTTGCAGTGCTGCCAACCTCAACAGTGAGACAATACTCGTACATTTCACTACCGTGCAATTTCTAGATACAATTTGTAAGCTGTGGATTATTCCGAGAAGATGTTTCTTCATAAACCTTAAAAGAAATAAATAAGACCTCTAATATTGTCTATAGCTTAATTACATGACTAGAAATGTTCGATTTATTATAATTACGAATGAATCGCCTTCTTTACTGTTGCTGTCATCGGCGTTTCCATTATCAGTCTCTAGTATCTACCTAACCGTTTTTTTTTTTTTTACTGGGTGTCAACAAAACTGTTAAAGAATAGCTTCTTGACGTCCTTAATTTCCTTATTTATTTTTTGAACTGTGGAAAGAGAAACATCACAGTAGTTAGCTGCTCGCTCACAGCTTTTGTTAAGAGGCACGGATAGGCATTTTCGTTTAGCTTCAAGTTCATAACATTTTATTACGTTGCGTCTGGCACTGTGAATATTTCGACCACGTTTTCAAGAAACTGACATTTGTGTTTACGGTTACAAACAGTTGTATTTGTATAGTTAACCTTTAAAAAGTTCCGCGATATACTGTATATGCCTGGGTATAGTATGTTATTGTGTTTGTTGTATTGAAATTAACACTTTCAGTGCTGGACGTTTTTATTAAAATTTACTGAGTATGCTGGCCATTTTTAAACATTTTTGATATTTTATAGCAAATTTATTTTTTGATAGAATTTACTGTATCTTACCTCAAATTAAAGCTCCATTTTTCCTCTTCAAAGCTCTATTTTTTTGTAGTTGTTTCAACATTAATTATATTGATTTTGACACTAATGAAATAAGGGCTTTTTTGAAAAAGAAAATTGAACCGTAATAAACTACACTGATAAAACTATATATATTCACTAACAAATTAACTATTTACAGATTACTATTTACAAATAACTATTTACACTAAAATACAAATACTAAAATATTCATATTTTATAATTTTTTTTGGAATAAAACAACTGAAAACACGGGTTCACACACAAAGGAATTTTACACTTATTGCACTGATATGAAGTGTCTCTTCTTGCACATTTTCCAGATGATTTCTTCCCTTTTTCTGAGCGTACTTTGCATCTTTTTTGCAGTTTTTTCTTACAGTCAGGAACTGGAATTTTTTTCTATAAAGTGGTTCCCAGAAAGTCGATTGAGGTGCGCACCATTAGCACCAGGTCGATCAACAATTTCTTCTGGTACTACCAAATCATTGCAAATTACTTTTATGAAATCGGTAGTTGACATCCATTTTTTTTTATTGTATCCATATTTTAATTTGTTGTATAAAATACATCAATTCACGAATAATTTGATCATCTCTGAGCGACATTTTTACTAATTTTGGTTAGACGCACTACTTTTTGATTTGTAAACAACACATCGTAAAACGAGTCATAGACTACGTAATTGAGTTTAAAACAGTGCTTTAGCGGTTGAAATTGTAACTAAAAGTATTAAAAAGTATTCACAACGTTAGAAAACCCGTATAAAAACGTTTGTATGTATTGCACAACACGTGAAAGTCGACCCCGTATAATTACGGGGGTCCGCACTGTAGTGAAGTTTCGTGAACCCGTAAATTTACGGCCTTAGCACTGAAAGTGTTAAAGCAGTCGCGCATGCGCACTGATGCTTTCCCCCCTTTACCCCTCGTCGCAAATAAGGGCAAACTTGTGACTCAAGTAACTACGAGGTAGGGTCAAAAAGTTCCCGGAATTGGTTATTAAAAATTTATTAAAAATATTTATAACATTTTTACATTATTTCCCTTCAAAATACTCTCCTCCTGCATCTACACATTTATTCCACCGTTCATATAATTGTTGGAAACACTCTTGAAAGCCGTTTTTTGAAAGTTCCTTTAGCCGCTCCGTCGCATTTTCAATCACCTCTGACGAATCAGCAAAACGATGTCCCTTCAATGCCATTTTTAACCTTGGAAACAGGTAGAAATCTGGTGGTGCGAGATCGGGAGAATATGGAGGATGTTCCAGAGTGGTAACATTATTCTTGGCAAGGTATTGTTTCACCATTAGGGATCGATGTGCTGGGGCATTGTCGTGCAACAAATACCAGTCATTCTCTGCCCATTTTTCAGGTCGTTTTCGTCGAATTGCATCTCGTAGCCGTTTTAAGATCTCTGTGTACAATTCTTTATTTACTGTTCTCCCTTCAGGAATAAATTCATAATGAATCACTCCACGGTAATCAAAAAACACCTCCAACATCACCTTACCCCGGCTTCTGTCCAAGCGAAATTTTTGTTTTCTTGGTGAAGTTTTTGACTTCCATTCAGCGGACTGCCGTTTTGTCTGAGGGTCGTAAAGAAAGCACCATGTCTCATCACCTGTAACAATTTTGCGCAGGAAGCTGTCATCTGCATCAGCCATTTCAATCAAGTCCCTGGACATGGTCACTCTCATTTCCTTTTGCTCAGGGGATAACATTTTTGGAACAATGTGCAAGCAAACACGGTGCATGTTCAAGTCATTATGAAGAATGCTGTGAACACTCCCATGTGAAATACCAACTTCAGAGGCAATAGTATTGATGGTTGTTCGCCTGTCCGCACGCACAATTTGTCGAACGCGCTCAACATTGTCGTCTGTAGTGGAAGTGGAAGGCCGCCCAGTCCGAACGTCATCTTCAATTGTTGTGCGACCGTCGCGAAAACGCTTATGCCACTCGTAAACTGCTGTTTTCTTCATCGCAGAATTTCCGTATGCTTTTTTTAGCATCTCAAGAGTCTCCGAGGGTGATTTCTCCAGCAACACAGAATTTAATATTGCCACGCTGCTCTAATGACGACATTGCACAATCCGACGAAAGACAGAAACTACGATCTACAATATTAAACACCGAACGCACGGAACCAACTACAACTGCCTGCTAACCTCAAAAGCACATTCACTACCAGTTATGCCAATCTCACAAACAAAAATTTCCCTTTCAGCTTACAAATACGTGACTGTAAGCGACCATTCCGGGAAATTTTTGACCCTACCTCGTATAACTGTATGTAAAGGCAACATGTGGTTAACAAAAGGTGCAATTGCACGGTAGTGAAATTTAGTGTCTCGCTGTTGAGGTTGGCAGCACTGTCAGATTTTCTCGTCCCTTCCTCGCAGCCGATCCATACACTAAAGGCATTCTCGTGACTCAAGTATCTATAGTTATTTTCGTTATGAGAACGTAACTTCATTTGTTATAGCTAATAATTATTATATGTAGTAACTAGTTAATGGTATGTTGTTTGTTTCAGATTTTACAAGACATTTTAGGATCAGTTTTAATGGTTCTCGTCACGATTGGGTACAAGACTAAGCTGAGCGCTTTAATATTAGTTTTATTCTTAACGTCATTGAATTTCTATTATAACTGTTGGTGGCAGATTCCTGACCATAAGCCACTCCGCGACTTCCTTAAGTACGATTTCTTCCAGGTAAATATCATAAAATTTATTTATTTTTGTTTCATTCAGTATATTTTTACTTTCTCTTGCCTATATGAATATATAGGAAGGAAAGTATTGTTTTCATGTCGATTTTTTTAAATCGAGTTTTCACCGGATCTACACGTTTTCAGACCCCTTCAACCCAAAAACCATGTTTTTAGCGATTGGTCTGTGTGTGTGTGCGCACGTGCGTGTGTGTGTGTGAACAAAATATCTCAAGAACCGAACATCGTACAAACTTAAAACTTGAAACTCACGCACAGCATTAACATTTTCTGGAACAACAACCGATTTTGGACGACCTTCGCAAAATTCATCACTGAGTGAACCACGGCCACGATTGAATGCTGTATACCACCGATATACAAGTGGTTTTCGATGGTGCTTCATCGCCAAATGTTGAATTAAGTTCATTAGTGCACTGTTTTTGAGATAATCCACGTCAAAAGTTGTAAAAAATAATTGCACGAAAACGTTCATGTTTTTTGATCGAGATAACAATTTCATGTCACTACTAAACAACACAACAATGGACTGTATGAGTAAAACAGAGTGCAATCTATCGAAAAAAAGTTGAACTTTAAGATAACGATATTGGCTAACAGATTGCAGCACCAGTATTGTCCATTCCCGAAATATAAAAGCAAACCCTCATATCGTATACAGTGACCAATATTCGATGAAAAGGTTTGTCCGTTATTACGTACATTATAAAATAATATTGTTTACAGTGATATCCATTTATATAATATTTAATTTAATATATCGCATGGCTATGTTCATCACATTTTGAATTTTTTGAAAGTCCCAAAATATAAGTATCTTTCAATTTTTTTTGGAAAAAATGTATGTTGTTTTCCACTTCAATTGACTACATGTATATAAAATTTCACGATGGGATATGAATGGGTTCTTTAAATGAATATTTTGATATAGTAGAACTTCGATAGTTCGACATTTTGTGGACTTAGAGATTGTCGAAATATCAAAATGTCGAACTATCCAGAGCATATTGCGTATTATACGTAGGAAACATAAAAAAATTGGATTTTAGTATGAAAATTGCACCATTTTAATCTTCTTCTTCTTCACGTGCCATCTCCATGACGGAGGTCGGCTATCATAATGGCGATACGAATTTTGTTGACCGCTGCTTTAAAAAGTTCGTTTGAGGAACACCTGAACCACCTTCTCAAATTACACAGCCAGGATATCCTTCTCCTGCCCACCGATCTTTTTCCTAATATTTTGCCTTGAATGATGAGATGCAATATTTGATACTTTGGTCCCCTCATAACATGACCAAGGTACCTTAATTTTCGTGCCTTAACTTCCACCATGAGTTCCAGCTGCTTTCCCATTCTACTGAGGACCTCTTCATTCGTGACATGCTCAGTATATGAGATCCTCAACATTCTACGGTAGGTCCACAGCTCAAAAGCCTGTAGTTTCTTCTCACTGAATCTATTGAGAGTCCAAGCTTCCACACCGTACAACAGGACAGGGAACACGAAACATTTAAGGAGACGCATTCGTAATTCGAGATTTATATCTCGTGATGTTAGTACCTTCTTCATTCTGATAAAAGTAGCGCGTGCTTTCTCAATTCTAATTTTTATTTCAGCACAGTGATCACCACTGCAACACACTCGAGCTCCAAGGTACGTGTATGCATCCACTCGCTCTAGCACATCACTTCCCGCCAGAAGATCCCCCACAGGAGGTGGTGTGTCTTTGGTAATTACCATGTACTTGGTCTTTCTCGTATTAAGACTCAAACCACTCAATTCACTCTCAGCAATGACATGGCTGAGCATTCTCTGGAGATCTTCCATGTTTTCTGCCAGAAGGACAGTATCATCTGCATACCTCAGATTGTTGATGGATATGCCATTTATTTTTATTCCTCCTGTCTCCTCTTCTAGCGCTTTGCTTATCACTCTCTCGGAATAGATATTGAACAGGAGCGGCGAAAGCACACATCCCTGACGTACCCCACGCTTGATATTTAGCTCTTTACTGTACTCTGACTGCACCCGTACTGTGGCCTTTTGGTGGAAATATAGATTACTTATCAGACGAAAATCGCGTGCATCTATTTGAACTTCTTTTAAAATATCAAATAATTTTGTATGTTGCACCTTATCAAAAGCCTTATGGTAGTCAATAAAACAGGCAAATATTGGCTGATTTACATCCAGGCAACGCTGAGAAAGAATATTGAAAGCAAACAGAGCTTCTCGTGTGCCTAAGCCATTTCTGAAGCCGAATTGAGTATCTGACAGGTTTTCTTCCAGTTTTCTGTGTATTCTCCTGTGTATTATTTTGAGAAATGTCTTCAGTGTATGGCTCATGAGGCTTATGGTTCGGTAATCTTGACACTTCTTAGCATTCGCTTTCTTTGGAAGCGTTATAAATATTGACTTCAGCCATTCAGCAGGGATCACACCAGTCTTATATATCTGATTATATAAGTGAGTAAGTATTCTCACATAATCTTCGTCAATGAGTTTGAGAATATCTCCAGGGAGTTCGTCTGGGCCTACAGCTTTCCCACTTTTAATGTTTTTAATGGCAAATTCTACCTCACTTGTCAATATGTCTGGACCAGAGTTGTCATTACTATTGCAACAAAGAACTTTCCTTTCGTCATCAAAAAGCTCCTGGATGTAATCTTCCCACAGCTTCAACTGTTCCCCTGTATCAAGAATTATTCTCCCATTATCATCAGTCATGAAATAGCTTCTGTTACTTTGCTTGCCAGTAAATTCTCTTATTTTCTTGTGCATGTTATGAGAGTCGTTTAGGACTTGTAACCTTTCCATTTCCTCACATTTCTCCCTCAACCATGCTTCCTTTGCCCTTCTACATTTGTATCGGATCTGGTTATTGATTTCCTTATATGTTTGCCTGTTACTAGTTCTGAATTTACGGCGTTCCTCCATCAGATCTAGAATTTCCTCTGTCATCCAATGTTTACCTTTATTTGTTCTCTGGCACTTGAGATACTTCCTACACGGTTGCAGTAGCGCTGTCTTGAACTCCTTCCATATCAATTCAGGCTCATCAACTCCACAGACTTGATTACACATGAACTCCAGCTTTTCATTGATCTCACAAGAAACGTTTTCTCTTACTGTAGCATTCTTGAGCTTTTTGGTATCCAACTGAGTATGTATTTTCACTGGCTTTGCTCTCTTCAGTCTTACTTTCATTTCTGCCACTAGTAGATTGTGATCTGAGCTAATGTCAGCACCTGGGTATGTTTTAGCACTTTTTACAGCATTTCTATACCTCTGGTTGATCATGATATAATCAATCTGATTGCGAATGATTCTCACATTGGAGTCTTGAGGCGATTTCCAAGTATAAAGTCGTCTTTTCGGTAGCTCGAACAGAGTATTGGTGATGACCATGCTGTTTTCTTGGCAGAACTGAAGGAGACGGTCTCCTCTCTCATTCCTTTCACCCAATCCAAAACGACCAATCCATTGGTTACTTTGACCTTGTCCTATCTTTGCATTAAAGTCACCCATGACTATAGTAACATCTTGATGTTTGAACATATTCATCACAGTGTTGACATCTTCATAGAATCTCTCTATCAGTTCCTCCCCCCCGTCTGCTGTTGGAGCATAGACCTGAATCAGATTCAGTGTGCCAATGTCCAAATGGAACTGAAGAAGCATTACTCTGTCCGACAAAGGAAGAAAATTTTTCACTGCATTCTTGATGGATTTATCAATTATCACCGCTACACCATTCAAATTTGAATTTTCATTGCTACCCGAATAATAAATGGTACTATCATGTAGGTCTCTCTGTCCACTATCCTTCCATCTACACTCACTGATACCCATTATTTGTATATTTAACCTGTTCATTTCCTGGACAATATTGTGGGCCTTACCAAGTTCAAGCATGCTCCTCACATTCCAGGTGCCTACTCTTAATTTACTTCGAAGAGTTTTTATTTTAGAAGCATTCATCAAAACTGTCCCCCCCGGAGAACCGATTGGGAGACTTGAAACTCCGGATAATTTTGTCCTGATGCCTGCCATTCATGATTTTACTAGGGCAATCCCATGGGATCTTTAATGTAGCGGTTGCCCGTTGCCATCTACATTCTTATGCCGTTTACCAAATAAGCTGGTTTATCCGCCTTTGGGGCCAATTCCTCAACCCCAGGACAAAAGAGTGCCCTTCTCCTGGATATTCAGCCGCACCTCTGATGACAGACGCTGACCTACAAGCCGCTTGATGCAAGACAGACGCTGTAGGATTTCCTGGTTGGTTTTTGTCCACCCTGGGTATTTTATTTCCCCAGTACTCCCCTCCTAGGAGGTGAGCGTACCCCATCGCCAGGGGCGGCCCCCGATAGCAGATCCAACAACAGCCACCATTTTAATGAATACAATCTAACTGACATGCCCTTTTGTACAAGACTGTACTCAGTGACACGAGCTGTGTCGAAGAAGCGACAGTTTGCTTTACCAGAGTGGACTAGGGATAATAATATCACTCAGGATTCATTGTGTGAATTTATTAAGAAAATTTTCAGAACTTAAATTTTATCACAATTTAAATTATTTATATCTGCATATCTGTCTTCTTCATGTATTTTATAAAGCTCTTTTATATTGGTTTTAAAAGAATTAACCCTTTCAATGCCATGGACGCGTTACCGCGCAACTAGTTTCCTCCGTGATGTACCATGGACGCGTTTACGCATGGCATGCAGTTCTCGAATTTTACCGCCGTGTAGCGTAGCATTCGTTCTACCTATCGCCTTAATATTGCATATCAAACTGTTCAGAATGAAAAGGGAATTTTTTTCCCCTCTAGAGTTTTCAAGCTGCCGTCGACGGCAAATCTACTTTAACGTTCTAAACAGAAATTTTCTATTTCCCTGTTTGCTACACATGTCGTGTACTGCACAGCTCGTTGTCAAATGTTGTTATTTTATTTGCCGCGTAAACATAACCAAATTATTATTAACTTTTAGTTGAGTGTTTATAAACTTTTGTAACCTATTCGTTTAGCAGTGATTTTTTTTTTAAATGAGTGGTAATAAACAGATCATTCATGTATTGGCTGGCACAGAGTGAAATTCACTTTTTTTTACTTTCTCTTGCCTATATGAATATATAGGAAGGAAAGTATTGTTTTCATGTCGATTTTTCGAAATCGAGTTTTCACCGGATCTATACGTTTTCAGACCCCCTGAACCCAAAAAACATGTTTTTAGCGATTGGTCTGTGTGTGTGTGTGTGTGTCTGTGTGTGTGTGTGTGTCTGTGTGTGAACAGAATATCTCAAGAACGGAACATCGTACGAACTTGAAACTTGAAACTTAAGTTACATACCACTACCGGACGCGACACGAACATTTTCATCAAAATCGGTCAACCGGAAGTAGTAGTTTATTCGTATAATTTTTCAGTTTTTTGCGATTTTCTCAAAAACTGGTCCTACGATTTTTTTAAAAATCGCCTGGTTTACTACATTTTTTATGCTCTACAATATAGGGTAGGCGCTATGTTTGCTGAAATTCTGCGTGAGGCTGTTTTTACGTAAAAACATTTTCTTTTTAAG
The DNA here is from genome assembly GCA_035578175.1 of Catonia carolina. Lineage (NCBI taxonomy): Eukaryota > Metazoa > Arthropoda > Insecta > Hemiptera > Achilidae > Catonia > Catonia carolina. Next base: position 12,223,552 of record JAQMRL010000010.1, read on the forward strand.
ATAGCGGCTTTAATATGCATTTTAGCGCAAAACGTTATATAATAAAAGTTGTAGAGAATGTAAAATTCTACAACTTTTATTTCGAACATTTTTTTGTATAACGCTTAGTTTAGCGGTAATTTGCGATTTTCTGTTTTTTTTTCTCACGAAAACGTGAGAAAAATCGATTTTTTAAAGATTTCGGTCTTAGTATGCATTTTACGACAAAAGTGTATATAATTAAATTTATAGAAAATTAAAAGATCTACAACTTTTGTTTAGAGCATTTTTCTCTACAGAGCCTAGTTTAGAGAGAAAGAGTGATTTTCCGTATTTCTAAGCCAAACTGAGTTCGATTGTCATTTTGCGTCATTCACTCATGATTAAAATAAGGTTATGTTTTTGAGGTTAGTTTTTGTTCATTTCTAATGTTTTAATACTAATGTTAGGTTTATTGTTAATTATTTGCATTGGCAAGAGAAAGTTGTGTGAGTGTTTCACACCAGATTTTTTCGCTGGCATTGAAAGGGTTAATAACAAATGAATGCAATAAAACGTTTTTTATTAAATAAAAAGTAAAGTTTTACTTACATCTGTGTTGATATTGTGTCACTTGAAATACATTAGCAATATGAATAATCTAGAAGCTTATCATAAATTTTAATTTAATGTTGTAGAAACTTTAATGTGCTAATTAAAAATAAATAAAATGAACAAGTGCATCTGTATAAATGGCAAATAAACTATGTTTGTTATCATTGTTTATTCACGTTTTTTTTTTTATTGTTTGTTCTATTATAAATAAATCTTTTTGAAGCTTCCTACAGCTTGAGATCAATTGTATTGTAAAAATGTTATGAATTTCACTAACCTGAAAAACTGTCTTAATCCTTATGATTTATTAACATACGTTTCGGTGGATCCAACATCATAATGCATGTGCGATCTTTTAGCTTGAAGCTGTAATGCTTAAATACAAGGGCTGTCCAGAAAATAACAGACGTTTTGAAATAAAAAATAAACTAAGTAAAAAGGATCCGACGCGAACATTTTCATCAAAATCGGTCAACCGGAAGTAGTAGTTTATTCGTGTAATTTTTCACTTTTTTGCGATTTTCTCAAAAACTGGTCTTACGATTTTTTTAAAAATCGCCTGGTTTACTAAATTTTTTATGCTCTACAAGGTAGGGTAGGCGCCATGTTTGCTGAATTTCTTTTTGAATTTGTTTTCACGTAAAAAAATTGATTTTTTAAGATTATGGCTTTAATATGCATTTTACTGCAAAAATTTATACATATAAAAGTTGTAGAGAATTTAAAATCCTACAACTTTTATTTCAAACATCTTTTTGTATAACGCTTAGTTTAGCAGTAATTAGCGATTTTCTGTTTTTTTTCTCGTGAAAACTTGTAAAAAATAAATTTTTTTAAGATTTCAGCCTTAATATGCATTTTACGACAAAAGTGTATATAATCAAATTTACAGGAAATTAAAAGATCTACAACTTTTATTTAGAGCATCTTTCTGTACAGAGCCTAATTAAGCATGGAAGAGTGATTTTCCGTATTTTTAAGCCAAACTGATGAGGCGATTTACATTTTCCGTCTTTCACTCATGATTAAAATAAGTTTATGTTTTTTGAGATTAGTTTTTTTGTTTATTTCTAATGTTTTAATATTAATGTTAGGTTATATTGGTCATTATTTGCATTTTTTTTTGTTTTTTTAATTCCTGCTTAATGTGTGTACGTTGCAATCTGTTCAATTCAGAACAATAAGCAACCCCATGACCCAATGAGATGAGGATGATATGTATGACATGTAAATGAGGTGTAGTCTTGTACAGACTCAGGCCGACCATTCCTGAGAGAGTATGGTTAATTGAACCCCAACCATCAAAGTACACCGGTAACCACTGTCTAGCATTCAAATCCGTATAAAAGTAACTAACTTTACTAGGATTTGAACCAGGAACCATCGTCTTCGAAAATCAGCTGTTAAACAGCTGATTTTGGCAACGACTTTACCTCTAAACCAACCCGGTGGGTTTAGATTTCAGCCTTAATATGCATTTTACAACAAAAGTGTATATAAACAAATTTACAGGAAATTAAAATATCTACAACTTTTATTTAGAGCATTTTTCTCTACAGAGCCTAATTAAGCGTGGAAGAGTGATTTTCCGTATTTTTAAGCCAAACCGATGAGGCGATTTTCATTTTGCGTCTTTCACTCATGAGTAAAATAAGGTTATGTTTTTTGAGGTTAGGTTTTTGTTTATTTCTAATGTTTTAATACCGTGCGTTCGGAAAGTCGCTGTGCACTGGAATTGTGACTATGGATTTATGAAAATATGTATAAAGAAATGACTAAGCATTTTGGAAAAAAATTTATTCAATACCTTAATTACATTGTTAAACCGTGATTACATTGTTTATAGAAGGTGTTCGAAATGACCTCCATTGGCATCAATACAGCATTGCACTCGTTTCATTTTGTTTGCAAACACCTTTCGCAACTGAAGAACAGTGATTCCTTGAATGTATGCCGTTATTGCGGCTTTAAGTTCGTCAATCGTGTGTGGTCTGTTCCGATACACAGTTTGTTTCGCCGCACCCCATAAAAAGAAATCGGGGGGAGTCAGATCAGGAGATCTTGCAGGCCACAAATTCTTTGAAATTATTCGTTCACCAAACACGTTGCGCAGGAAAGCCATTGAGATGTTAGATGTATGTGCTGTTGCCCCGTCTTGTTGGAACCAACCATTATTCATTTCCACTTGTGTTATTTGATGCGTAAAGTTCTCTAAAATATCAGAACAATAACGTAAAAATTTTTTTCCAAAATGCTTAGTCATTTCTTTATACATATTTTCATAAATCCATAGTCACAATTCCAGTGCACAGCGACTTTCCGAACGCACGGTATTAATGTTAGGTTATATTGGTCATTATTTGCATTTTTTTTTTTAATTCCTACTTATTGTGTGTACGTTGCAATCTGTTCAATTCAGAACAATAAGCAACCCCATGACCCAATGAGATGAGGATGATATGTATGACGTGTAAATGAGGTGTAGTCTTGTACAGACTCAGGCCGACCATTCCTGAGAGAGTATGGTTAATTGAACCCCAACCATTATAGTACACCGGTAAGCACTGTCTAGCATTCAAATCCGTATAAAAGTAACTAACTTTTCTAGGATTTGAACCAGGAACCTTCGTCCCCGAAAATCAGCTGTATAACAGCTGATTTTGGCGACAACATTACCTCTAGACCAGTGGTTCCCAACCTTTTATGGGGCATCGCCCCTTTGTGAAGGAAGACTTACACCTATCGCCCCCTTCTCTTAGCATCGTATACCTAATTTAATTTGAAGTAATGTGTTGATAAATAATAAAGTATGTTATTCTGTAAAAAAGATTTATTATTGTTCACAACAAATAATCAACCAAAGCACTTGTGTCCAGAATTCTTTATCTCATTTGTAGGAGCTCGACCGTAAAAAATGTCAACAAAGAGTTTAGTTTATTTGTTTGTAAAAAAAAACATGTATCCGCGACAGTAAAGATTCTACCCTGTAGTACAGTTTTATTTTTCTGTCTTTGAATACTCATCGCCCCCCACAAATTTATCGCGTCCATCTGCGAACCCAAATCGCCCACCAGGGGGCGATCGCCCCCAGGTTGGGAACCACTGCTCTAGACCAACCCGGTGGGTCTACTGATAATGTTAATGTGTCTAATATTAATGTTAGGTTATATTGGTCATTATTTGTATTGGCAAGAGAAAGTTGTGTGAGTGTTTCACACCAGTTTTTTTTGTTTTTTACTTTCTCTTGCCTATATGAATATATAGGAAGGAAAGTATTGTTTTCATGTCGATTTTTCAAAATCGAGTTTTCACCGGATCTATACGTTTTCAGACCCCCTGAACCCAAAAAACATGTTTTTAGCGATTGGTCTGTGTGTGTGTGTGTGTGTGTCTGTGTGTGAACAGAATATCTCAAGAACGGAACATCGTACGAACTTGAAACTTAAGTTACATATCACTACCGGACCCGACACGAACATTTTCATCAAAATCGGTCAACCGGAAGTAGTAGTTTATTCGTATAATTTTTCACTTATTTGCGATTTTCTCAAAAACTAGTCCTACGATTTTTTTCAAAATCGCCTGGTTTACTACATTTTTTATGCTCTACAATATAGGGTAGGCGTCATGTTTGCTGAAATTCTGGGTGAGGCTGTTTTTACGTAAAAACATTTTCTTTTTAAGATTGCGGCTTTAATATGCATTTTAGCGCAAAACGTTATATAATAAAAGTTGTAGAGAATGTAAAATTCTACAACTTTTATTTCAAACATTTTTTTGTATAACGCTTAGTTTAGCGGTAATTTGCGATTTTCTGTTTTTTTTTCCTCACGAAAACGTGAGAAAAATCGATTTTTTTAACATTTCGGTCTTAGTATGCATTTTACGTCAAAAGTGTATATAATTAAATTTATAGAAAATTAAAAGATCTACAACTTTTGTTTAGAGTATTTTTCCCTACAGAGCCTAGTTTAGCGTTGAAAGCGTGATTTTCGGTATTTTTAAGCCAAACTGAGTTCGATTGTCATTTTGCGTCATTCACTCATGATTAAAATAAGGTTATGTTTTTGAGGTTAGTGTTTTGTTTATTTCTAATATTTTATTAATAATGTTAGGTTTATTATTAATTATTTGCATTGGCAAGAGAAAGTTGTGTGAGTGTTTCACACCAGATTTTTCCGTCTTTGAATACTCATCGCCCCCCACAAATTTTTCGCCTCCCCCTGCGAACCCAAATCGCCCACCAGGGGGCGATCGCCCCCAGGTTGGGAACCACTGCTCTAGACCAACCCGGTGGGTCTTCTGATAATGTTAATGTGTCTAATATTAATGTTAGGTTATATTGGTCATTATTTGTATTGGCAAGAGAAAGTTATGTGAGTGTTTCACACCAGATTTTTTTGTTTTTTACTAATGTTAAAATTAAATTTTGCAGACATTATCCGTGGTCGGTGGGCTACTTATGATTGTACTTCTTGGACCTGGTGGTGTATCTATGGACGAACATAAAAAGAAATGGTAATAACGTTTATTTATAATATAAATTAATTTTTTTAATAAAAAAAAAAATGCAAGGAGAATAGAGACGTTTATTATGTAATTTTTTTTTTAGTGTGTTTAAAAATTTATTGAAATAATAATTATTAAATAAATTAAAACGAAAGAAGTTCTGAGTTATTAAATGAATAATGATTGTGAATGGCCTTTTATATTTTTATCATTTTTTTTTATATAAATATTATAATTGTTTAATTATCAGTTACGAGTGAATTATCAATATGTTAACGTATTGTAATTTTATATGTTGCGTAAACGCGTGTGATAATTTTCGGGTTTTAAGTGTTTTTTTTTTGTTGTTTGGGACAGTTTTTTTTTGTATGTGTAACGACAAAATGTGATTTATTAAAGTACTTTATTTCATCAAATAAATAAATAAATAAATAAATAAATAGTAATTTAAATAATTTAAACGATTTTATTTTATATTATATTATTAGAAATATATAAGAGAAAGAATGTTATAAAATGTTTTGTAATTATTTTAATAAATATTATTTTGTATAAAGTTTAATTAATTGATTAATGTTTTAATTAAAGTGTATTCTTGTTGATGCCTTTTATTTTTTTAGGGTTATATCAATTTTTTTTAGTTTATTAATTTTTGTTTGTATTTTGTTGTGTTTATTAAGAATGTAGATGTGTTTTCTGTTAGATTTTTTGTTCAAATTAATTTTTTTCTATTTTTAGGGGTGTAATTTAATCGTTTTTTGCGTCTTGATTAAACGCACAATTATTTAATAATTTTATTATTATTATTGATACAGTAAAACTCCGATTATCCGTTGTGAAATAACTGGTTGGTTCTCGTATGATTGGGAAAGATAAATTTAATGGAAGTGTTTAAAACAAACTTATAATATTTCCGAAGTGTGTTTTATATTAAATGATCTTTATTTATTAAGTAAAAACACAATAATAATTGAAATAATGACGTTAACCCTTTCAATCCCAAATTTTTAAACTAAACACAAAAAAATGTGTACATTGTTTCATACATTTTATTGATATTTAAGTGTAATAAAATTACTTTTAGACCTTTAACCCTTTTAATGGCCTGACAAAAAAGTGTGACATGACGTCACATTAGGACTTGATGGTATGAAAGTTTCCAACAATAAGAATAAGTCAAATCATGTTCAGACTTCCTAAACAAAATATACTTATTCTCTTTCTTAGATTTGTAGCAAAAATAAACTAAGTATGATTTCAATATTATTTAAGACTTTAAAAATTTTACAATTAAAAAATATTGGAAAAATTGATAAAATCACTATTTACTAACAGTTTAAAAAATGTTCTTGTACATACATACAACATATTCGAAGAAATGTTACTTTATTTTAGGAATAGAACATGAATATCTAAAACCAAAATTAACTTTAAAAAGAAACTAATGGTTACCTCCATGGCGCAATGGTCAGCTTACTACACTGCAAAGCAGAGGTCTCAGGTTTGAATCCTGGCTAGGGTACAGAAAATGATTACACTTCACACCCAGCGTTCTTTAATCCAAAGTTGTCTCTAACATTTAAAATTTTTGATGTCTGTTATTTCACTCCAATATGACTTCTATGTCACACTGGGTTAGAAAGGTTTAAAAATTGAAAGTATAACAGTTTTATGTATTAAGTGCTTAGGCCTACATCCAGTTTTAAGATTACCCGGAAATTTGAATAAATGTTAAGTGTGTTAATGAAAAGACTGTAAAAATGTTATTTATATTTTTTGGGAGATGATGATATCATAAGCTTGGCTTGTGAATTGGTAATGTTATAAGTAAGTTGATAATAAAGACGAAAAAATGTCACTGGCTGGGTATTGAACCCTTGGCATAGAAGCCAGTTGCTGGTTTCTGTGGCAGTCCCTGCGGGACACCATTAAATTACAAAGACATCCAGCCAATTCCGTAATTAAATGTTTACTTGTACTTAAATAAAATGCGTTATTGATGGTTAGTTTTGAACCATTTGATGTTTTCTTGATGCTTAATCCCACCATCTTTATAAAAGTAACTCGTTTATGTTTATAGCTTTCTCTCGTTCTACATATTTCATATCCTTTTCTAACAATCTTCTTCTTCTTACTATCAAGGATTAGGTATAAGCCTGTTCCGAACTCACAAACCATCCTGCACGTCTACAGAAACATGAGACATTCTAACCCGTACATCTCGATTACTGTCATCTTCTTTGAGGTCTTCCCACCTCCCTTCTTCCAACTGGAACATATTTTGTCACTTTTAGAGGTATTCTCTCCTCTGGCATCTGTTCCAAATGTTGCCTCCATTGATTCCGGTACTCCTCCACTTTTTCATTCAAGCTAGATACACCCAACTCTGATCTAATTTCTTCGTTACATATTAGATCCAGCCTCGAGCAGCCCTTCACCCTTCTTAAAAACCTCATTTCAGCTGCTTGGATCCTACTTTCTTGGCGTTTTGTGATAACCCATGACTCACTTCCATAAAGAAGAAGGAAGGAAGGCCCCTCCAAGAAAAGGGGGCCTTTTCTAACAATTTCATTACAAATTTCAAGACTAAACTGTTGAGTTGTGCTCTCATACATTTTTATTTTGAGTATCAGGATCCGTGCTACTTCCTCACCTTTATTATAATAAATTTCTGTTTTGTAAATGTTTTCATAATCGTTCGCGTCTTAGCATATTAGTTATTTGTACCATGACTGATTAAATGTAACAATATATAAACAAAAGATGGATAATCAGGATTTTACTGTAAAAATTTTATAATGAAAAAATCCCTTTCACAAGACAAAAGCTTCATGCCTGGTGGCCATTTTTAAAAAGGCCCTTTAATCTATCTGTTAAAAACCATTAGTGATTTCTGTATCTACTCTTTAAGAGGAATCAAATGACACTATTTTCATTTCCAAATTCCGACTTTGATTTCTTGATTTCTGGTTTTAGGCCACTTCTGGTCGAAACCAGAACTTCATACCTAATCCAGGCTCAACAATTTTTTGTGTAGATTATATATATATATATATATATATATCCAGTGCCCGTTCCTGCTACCACTGGGTCTGGTTGTTCACCAAACCTCTCCATCTTCTTCTGTCCGTCTACCATTTGTCCTTATTTGTTTCCAGTTGTATCCTCATTATTCCACATTCCTCTCATCTTCATCCTTCCATCTTTTTCTTGGATATCCTCTTGATTTTGTCCCTTCCATCCTTCTAGGTAACTTTTCCTCCCCCATTCTTTTTTTTTACATGCCCATACCATCTTATTCTCATTTGCTCCACCCTCACCCTCATACATTCCATATTTAGCTCCGCTCTAATCTCGGTATTCTTTATTCCATCTCTCCTTGTCCTACCTTTTATTGCTCTTAAGAAGTTCATCTCCCCTGCCTGTAACTTACTCCAATTCCTCTTACTCATCCCCCACGTTTCTGCTCCATACAGCACTGCTGGTGCATAATGCAATGTATACATCATTAATCAAGCCTTCTCTGGTATCTTTGTATCCCATAACAAGTGTTTTACCGCTTGGTATAGGTTATATTATCACCGCTTGTGTAGATTATGAATCTCACATCTTGGCGTACGGATGGAAATCGGAAAATGATAGTGACACTTAAAAAAGTTGCCCCCTATTAATAAAATTTAATATTTCTTGTAAAACCGAACTCAAACCACGTGGCCTCTCAATGGTGGATGAGCAGTAGTCTAATTTGACCTTGAACAACTGCGGAACCGGCAGATATAGTTGGGAGGAACTGACTTGTTTGCTAGTGCGAGGGGGATGAAGTGGAAGGGGCCTGGTACTAGAGTAGTTATTCGAAATGGCTTGTGAGTAATATTTTTAGAAGAGCGAGTACTAATGGTATCATTACTGCTACTAGGTTATAGGAGGAGGGGAATCGTACAAAAAATCCTCTTCAACTGAATTCCTTACGCTAGCAATCAACTGAGCTCCCATTAGTGATGAGCATCGAAAGGAAAACATCGATGTTTACCATCGATGTCTACATCGACCAAGACCATCGATGTGCCAAAAACATCGATGTTTTCTGGTGAAAAACATTGATGTTTTGATCTACAACGTTTAAAACTTATGATATTAATGAAATTAACAAATTATTTAAACATATTTTTTTAAATAAATTTTTTTTAGAAAAGTTAATGCTCTATGAGAGTGAATAGGCTTATAAATAGATCATAATATTCTAATTTCAAACGTTTTAAGTAGGTTGGGTCTTGGGTGGATTACTTAAATAAAACTACAGTCAAATAAGAAACTCGAAATTTTAATTAAGAAATAAAATACTAAGAGTGAGAAATACTAACGGACAGATAACAGAAAGTCAAGGTCAAACTGAAACAAAACATTAGAGCTGGATGTCGGGTAATTCCCCCAAAACCCAAACACTCTAATCAGGATAGCCAACATGTTCTGAGCAACAAGTAAAATTCCCTACATCAGTACAGAAAACATCGACATTAAAACATCGATGCCCAAAAAACATCGACCTATTACCATCGATGGTAAAAATATCGACATCCAACTGAAAACATCGGCTATTGATGCTCATCACTAGCTCCCATCTATACAATCTGCGCACCAATTACAAGCCGATTATCTCAGCAGCAACTTTGTTATTTAGTATCTTCCTACAGCGTGAGTAATTAACTTGAGAGTGTCATAAATTCTAGTTCCATATCATCTTAAATATTACGTTGATTTCTAGTAAATATTAATATTTATTTTCCGGGTAGTTTAATTTTTAGTGTCGCAAGTGAAACATATTTTCCGAAACTTAGTTTAACCCTTTCAGTACTAACGTTCGGAAAACAGGACGTCGTTATATTTTACGTTGTTATTACATCCAGTTTACCAGATGCCTGTTAAGTTATGCATAAAGTGCCATCGTCTGGATAACCAAATATTTTCAAAAACACTTTTAAACAAAAATTAATGGAATAATATATTTTGAAATCGCCTTCGTGGCATACTGACTAGCGCGCTAGTCTATAAAGCGAAAGTCCCGTTTTCGATTACCGACTAAGGTCTGGAAATTTTAACTCGTTAAAACCACCGTTAAGATACCAAAACCCACAGTAGTTATTAAAGATCAAGCTATCAATGCAACTTTAAATAAACTAAAAAAAAATGTGAATATTTTTAGTGTTAGAACAATTTTTTTTTATGAATTCAATAAAAATTAATTTTTAACAGGAAATTTTATTTTTCTGTAACATTGAAATTTTGGTTGGCAATGGCAGGCTTAAGCCTGCAAGTTTTCGAAATAAGGGCTGGCACTTTTTGTACACCCTTATTCAAATTAAATGACACAGATCAAACCTTTAAAATATTGGTTCGGCACTTAAAAGGGTTAAATTTTCAATCAGACTGTACTGAACGCATCACAGTGTTTCAATTTTTTTCTAAATAGCTTTTTATCACTCAGGTGGTGTGTGCATCTCAGAGGCCACACGTGGTTTGAGTTGGGTTATACATCAGATGGTATTGGAATATTTTAAATTGAGTTTTGAAATTTTGATTGTTGATAAATTTTCTTAGGATTTACTTATTGTTTAATTCAAATTATCAATGTTCTCCTTTAGTATTGATCTCCATCATTACTTGAAATTACTGCTACAATAAATGTCTATTGTTCATACAAATACCTGTCAGATAATAAAATTAATATTATTAAAATAATTTTTTTAATTTAAATTATTTTTTTATTTTATTATTTACTTTAAATTTAAAGCTATAAAATTATGTACAATTACCAAATATTTTGGTTAAATGCTTAAAGCTAAAAAACAAAACAAATATGACATGAGAATTCATGAAAAAAGAAATTTTTATTGTAAATTTCTTAAAATATTAATTTTTGTAATGTATGAAATAGATTTAGATAAATACTTTCAACAATTTATTTTCGTAGAAAAATTAAAAAATATATTAAGTTGTTTCTTGTAATCTTGTTAATGGTTTTCTTGTTGTTTATTTTTTGTTTTTTTGTTAACTTGGAAAAATAATTAATACAGCAATAATCACTGCCTCATGAAATGTTGTGATTTATTTTTTTTGCATGAAATTCTTGTGATAAACGTTTTTAATTTGTTTCTACAGTTTCTTGTAATTTTTTTATCAGTCATAAAATTTTATGAGATTAAATAAAATGTAAAGATGATGTTATTATAAATATTATTTACCATTATTTATTTTCAGCATTAATAAATGCTCGTTAAAAGTATACTTGTGATGATTTTTTAATTTATGATATCCATCGATTCATTTCGGAACTACGTTTTAGGTTTTTGTACCTGAATGTTTTTATAACGTTTTTTTTGTTAGGTGTTTTCCACTGTTTAAATTTTTTGGGAATTTTTAATGGGTTTAACTTTGTAGAAGTTTTTCTGATCTTAAATAAGAATCAAACTTGGAACCCCCAGGTTTTCACCTGAATGATACACCATTGATTCTGACTTTTACACTACAAGGGTCATCTGATAATTAGTACTCGTTTGGGAATTAAAAATTTATTATTAAATATTAACAGAAATAAATGTTTTATTTGTGTAGAGTAAAATACTTCTCTACAAAATCACTGAGGAACTTTAAGCATTTACCATAATGTGTAATGAGTTTTCTTTCTTTAATTTATTTATTTAACGTTGCATCAACTACAACGATCATTAGCGACGACGTTGGGGTGTAACTATTTTACAATGGAGGATGAAATGATTTTTTTGTAACGTATGAAAATATGCCGTGCCTGAGTGGGATTCGAACCCAGGACCGCATGATGAGAGGCGAGCACGTTACCAACTGCGCCGATGCGGCCGGTAGTAATGAGTTTTATATTCTTCAAATTCCTTCACGTTGAGATAGGTTGTCAAGCACTTGTTCATTTCTTCATCACTGAAATTTCATCCTTGCCAAAAAGTTTTTAAACTTTTGTAAAAGAGATGAAAATGTGAAGGCTCCAGGTTCGGGCTACAGGGTGAAATGTTAAAATTTAAGTTATGTTTTTGTGTACATCAAGATGTGAAGGATCCACGTTGCATAAATTTTTGCACACCTATTTCAGATATTGTTTGACTCTTTATTTTTTATAGAGTGATAACTCTGTTTTATGAATTATTTGTGAAACGTTAAGGAAATATTCACAGATTTTTTTTCAGTTGTAAAGCTCTGATTGCTCTTAATGACTTTGTCAAATTAACTCAGCAGTTTGTCTGTTATGGCTGATGGCTGCAATGAACACTCGTCACCATGGGTGTTCTCTTTCCCCGAGTTAAAGTTACAAAATCAGAGCTGAACAGATGACTTGTCAGTAAAATTATCTCCATATACCTCCTTTAATTGTTAGTGAATATCATACGGTCGTGTATTTCTTGTATTTAGAAATTGCGGCCTTAACTTCATGAGAGACGGCTTTCTGTATTTTCTTGAACATTATAAACACTGACAGAAACAAAACAGTCAGTGACATGGAAATTCGTAAGCAGACAGCCGACTAACAACGGAAAGCAGCTACTCTGTTCACCAGCGCTCCATATGGCGCAAACAAGTACTAATTTTTAGATGGCCCTCGTACATGGTAAAATTACTTGCGCAAGTGTGAAATAAATATTTTTTTACGAGGGCAGTCTAGAAAGTCTGTCACGTTTTGATATAAAAAAAAACTAAGTACAAGAAAAAAATTTTATTATATGCATTTGAAAGTGCAACTAAAATGCTATTTTTCTACATAATCGCCAAACAAATTAAGATTTTTATCATTGCGGTGAACTAATTTTGAAATGCCGGCGTCATAAAAGTCTACCGCCTGTGATTTTAACCTTGTACTTTTAATCTTGCACAAAATTTGTGATAACCTCGTAATTTTTCTGTAACAATTTCATGCAATAAACTTTTTGAAATTTGTGGGAAAAAAGCGATAGCTCTCTTATGGTGAATCGACGGTCTTTTCTAATTTTCTCATTGACTTAATTCACAATGTCATCAGTCACGAGGGTTGGCCGTCCACTATGTTCTTCCTCATGAACATTAGTTCGGCCATTTTTGAACTGAATGCACAAACACCATACTCCACTTTCAGTGTAAACATCGTTCCCATAAACTTCACGGATTTGGCAATAAATCTCAATTGGTTTATTGTTTTTAGCCAACAAAAACCGTATTACTGACTGTACTTCACAACTGGCGGGATTTTGAATTGCGGCACACATTTTAAATTGTTGAAAAACAACGAAGAGCAACACAGACCTCTCGCTAGCACGGCTGGATAGCCACTGAACGGAGAAACGCCACGGCACCAAAATGGCCGCGATAGCTCATCCCCCAGCGGCTACAACGCAAAACGTGACAGACTTTCTGGACTGCCCTCGTATATCTTAAGAAAGGAATCATTTAATTGTCCCAACAAATTAATGAAGCATTGTCTAAGAATGAAGGCAAATAAAATTCCAAATACAGGCCTGAGGGAAGAAGAAACTTGGGAAGATCTCTTCAATGCTGGGTGTAATTTATTGTAATTACAGATTTCTAGTGAAACACAATTTGACTAAAGAACAGTTTGGCTTTCGTCAGGGATATGGTACAAGATGGCCACTTTTTGGACTGGTAGTGTTACTCCAGAAGTGTAAAGATCAAAGCAAAGAAATGTTTGTTGACTGTATTATGATATTTTATTCACTACTTCAATGGTCTGTGGAGTGATTAGAAGAAGAAATTTTTGTCTGTAGACTCGTAGCAGTTATCTAGTTGTTAATATTTAATAACTAAATATGTTTTACTGTGTAAATATAGAATACAGTTAACAATTATTTTAAAAATCATTTATTTAATCAGAAAATTATATTTTTTTTATGTACGGAACCCAAATTTACAAATATTCCCCTGCTGGTTATGTATTTTGGACATTCTGAGACTGTTTAGCATTTATGACATATTTCAAAATTATATCGATAATTCCTAAATGGTTATGAAGATCTTTCATTTTCTTTATTTTCGTATACAGTAAAGTCCCAATTATCCATGGAATTGGGTGGTAAGGGCACCGCAGATAATCTGAAAAAATACTAAAAATAAGGTGCAAACACAAAAATAAATATTTCAGCATAAAAACTGTATTTTATTGTACAAAAAACATAATATGCAAAACTTTATAATCAAAAACTTTATGCCGAAATAGCAGCAAACTACAAACAGTCAAATTCTAAAAGTTGATAAAATTAATTTTTAAATATTGTTAAATTACATTTTTTTTTTTTTTTTTTTAATTTACGCCCCAATTGGAGCACTCAAGTCACTCATAGACATGCGTTCCTTGAGGAGTTAGTTGTGGCACCACACTGTTGTTTTCTTCGTTCCCACATCAATTTCATATTCCTTGACCTGGTGGCTCTCAATCTCTCTGCTACTGCTGCATTCGGCTGTCTTCTCTCTCTGAAAGGCAGTTGGGTTATCCTCTTTTCCTTTAGGATGGTCTTCTCTTCTCGTCTCTGGATCATTTCTTCATTTATATTCAAGTTCCTCATGTCTGACATGACTTCCTGTATCCATTTGTTTTGGATCTTATTCTTCATTTAAATTACATTTAAATTAGACTAATTATTTTTCATGAAGTTTTATTTATCAATATCTTCGTTTATCACTGACTTATTGGCTGTAATGTAATATTTAACAGATTTTTTTTCAGTTTGTATCAACAATTTTGATTACTTATTAATGAAGAGTAGTTATAGTTGACTAACAAATGCTATGATTTAATATTTTTCTAAATTAAAATAAAAGAATTTTATTTAGGGGGTTTTGATATGTAAATTTTTTAATTGTAAAATAAATTTTTTATAAAAAAAGACATCTCTCAATATTTATATGGTTAAGGTATTTTTTATTATTTATAAATGCTGATTAATTTTAGATATTATATACGTTTTATTGTATTTTTATTGGAATGTTTTTTAAAATTATTAGATTAAATAAGTTTTGTTAAAATGGTTTTAGTTTAGCCATTTTATTTTGCAATTTATTGATTATTAATTCATAATGAACCTCGTTTTTCAGGATTGTATATTATAGAACGGTAAGAGAATTGGAATTATAAAATGTTGCTTTGTTTATATAATTTATTTTAAATCTGCCAAGTGATAATGGGTTATTTGTATTGCAAAATGTTTAAATTTGCTGAACTGGTTTATTAATTTTGTTTTCTTTAATATAAGATTGGATTTATTTTGAGTTATTATTAAAATAAATTGTCTAGTTTATTTTTTAAGGGTGCTGTACAAGGTGCTGCTTTTCTGTTACTTATTGCTTTTCCCTCGCTATTTTTCTGATAGTTCTTTGCATATTGACTGAACCAAAACAGACAGGTGGAGTGTCAAATTATGTACACTCAATCTGTTCATTGCAGGGCTAAAATAAATAGTTCTTCTTCTTATCACATGGTCAGCCAATTAAGTGACTGAATCATTTGAGAACAGAAGAGGTAGAGGTGTAAAAGACAGTAATCAGTTATCTTCTCTGAAAGTAATGAATTTCATTATACAGCCAGACCCTATGGTGAATGAAGTGAAGCTGTCATTTGCAGAGTGGAAAATATGTGCTTTTCAGAGGGCCCGGCATGCTGATAAGCGTACTTTTCCATTCAGTGAGGAAGGCAATGATAAACCACCTCATTCTTCGTTTTACTTAGTAAAACCTCTATAGGTTCAAACCAGCATATTATACAGATTTCATTCTTGGGGAGGCACCCTACCCCTCTCATGCCTATCATGTCATTTACATTATTATCTTAATCATCACATTTGCTTGTTGTAAAATTTTACAGTTGTAAATAAAGAATTAAAGAGAAAAAAAAGGTTACATATATCATATATTGAGAATATAATAATAAAAAGTTACCACCTAATACATTGTCAGATAGATAAGAAAAAAAATGGTGAGGAACACCGTGATCTTCACGGCCTACCAGAAAAAATATTCTTGGAACTGGTTGCGTGTATCGCATGTGTTCCTCACTTACAATACTAGTTAAAAAATAAACACGAATATGAACAATTTATTATTCCAAACATTAATTAACATGTATAATCACTAATGAAGAAGAAAACATTACAATTACACGAATAAAATTAACCAATGTGGCTTCCAATAGAGAACCATGGTAAAATAAAGAAGCACCTAGTAAAGAGCACTGAAATTTGAAAAATAATTTAAAAATTATTTCTGATAAAAGTATTGAAATAATCTTGTTGAAAATTATATTTTGGGATTTTAAAACTTGTTCCTGTAATAAAAAAAGTTCCAGTAATAAAATTACTTTAAAAAACAACGTATTTGATAATTTGAAATTTTTAATGTAAATGAATAGAAATCAGGTTAATTATTTTTATGTATGTCTAAAAGTTAAAAAGTTGTATTTAAACATAACCTATTAATCCTTACCTTTTACAATCTGTCTAAATTAAAAAATAATATTATTGTATAACATTGTAAGGTAGGATATTTGATTTAAAAACAGAAAATATTTATACATGATCTGTATAAATTTTTTTCTTTAAATGTTATACTACATTCAACCCATATTAGTCATTAGTTTGCAGAGTAAACTTATTACATTTTTAATTTGAGTAATAAATTTACATGGGCCAGCCGCATTGGCGCAGTTGGTAACGTGCTCGCCTCTCATCATGCGATCCTGGGTTCGAATCCCACTCAGGCACGGCATATTTTTCATACGTTACTATAAATCATTTTATCCTACATCGCATAAAGTTCCACCCCAACGTCGTCGCTAATGACCGTTGCAGTTGATGCAACATTAAATAAATAAATTAAAAAAAAAAATTTACATGGATGACGCTGTTGTTTAAGTAGTTATTTTAAACCACTGGTAACTTTGCCTCTGTAATGAATTCTAATCGTTGGCTAAACTGTAATACATTATGTATCTGCAAATTTTTAAGTTTTGAGTTTTAGTCTTAGAATTTTTTTTTTTTTGAAAAATTCAGTAGAAATAGAGCAGATTTGATATTATGCAGTATTATTGTGCAAATCATTTAAATCTAGTTTTTAGTTTTTTTATTTCATGAGAAGTTGATGTTTTGCAGATAAGTGGTATTAAAGTTAAGCTGACTATATCCAATATACACAAGATAGGTAGGAGTTTTTTAACTTGTCATATTACAATTTATTTTTGGAAAAAAATAAACAAAAATGGATCTTGGTAATGTATTGCATGCGACAGCCCATGTGGCACATGAAGAATTGGAGTTGTGTAAATTACAAGGGTTATCCAGAAAATAACCTCTGTTTTGAAATAAAAAGTAAACGAGTGAAGATACAAAAACTTTATTATATACATATTAAAACTACAGTTTTTCTCTATTTTTTGACATAGTCGCCAAACAGATTCAAGCACTTGTCGTACCTTGGAACAGTCTTTGAAATACCCTCTGCATAAAAATCTGCCGCCTGTGAATGTACCCAACCATTCACAGCGTTTTGAAGCTCTTCGTCATTGGCGAACCGCTGAGATGCAAGCCACCGCTTCATGTTCGGGAACAGGTGAAAGTCATTAGGAGCCAAGTCCAAAACAAGCGTCGTGGCCTTCTGACACATGGTGTTGTGTTTGTGCATGACAACGCTCGCCCTCATACAGCTCGAAGAACAAATGAACTTTTGGCCAAGTTTAAATGGGACGTTTTCGATCATCCCCCATACAGCCTGGACTTGGCTTCTAGTGACTTTCACCTGTTTCCAAACGTGAAGCGGTGGCTTGCATCTCAGCGATTCACCAATGACGAAGAGCTTCAAAATGCCGTGAATGGTTGGCTACATTCACTGGCGGCAGATTTTTATGCAGAGGGTATTTCAAAGACTGTTCCAAGGTACGACAAGTACTTGAATCTGTTTGGCGACTATGTCGAAAAATAGAGAAAAACTGTAGTTTTAATATGTATATAATAAAGTTTTTGTATCTTCACTCGTTTACTTTTTATTTCAAAACGGAGGTTATTTTCTGGATAACCCTCGTAGATGCAAGATATTTTTAGTACAGCGCACTTTTTACTTTTTATACACATTCAATGATCGACCAGTTAACAGGTAATAGACTCATGGCGAGATCCTTTGGAATGACAAGGTTCTTACATTTTCAAAAAGTAAGATAAGGCATTTATATTTAAACATTTGTATCTACAGCTCACTCAGAACATATTTACTGTACATATGTATACGAGGCGTATTTTTAAAGTAAGTACTGTTTTGAAATAACAAGAAAACGAGTAGACTTTTCGTAATTTTATTTTTACATGAAAGTATGTATTTTAATCTACTTTTCTACATAATTCCCACCAATATTAAGGCACGTATCGTGTTCTACTACCAGCTTTTGAACGCCATCCTCATAGAAATCTGCCGCCTGATTAGAAAACCACTGCAAACCAGCATGAACATATTTTTCAATAATTTAAACGTTCTGTCACAATTTCATGAAGCACACTTCTTGAAACTACAGGAAACTCGGTAGATAACGATAAAATCGTAAAGCGTCTGTTCTCTATTTCTCTTTTTCCTCCAATTTCTTCACCAAGTCATCAATAATGATTGAAGGTTGCCCACTTCGTTTCCCATCATGTTCATTCGTACGGCCATCTTTAAAAGCTCTCACCTATTTCCGTATCATTGTATCGCTCAAAATGTTTTTTCCATACACTTCATTGATCTGACGATGGATTTCAACCGCTTTCATGTCTTTAGCACTAAGAAAACGAATCACAGCATGTATTTCACAATTGGAGGAGACTTTTGAGGTACAACCAAACGTAAACACGATCAAATTATTCTTTAATAGCATCTGTGGCTTGCTAATAAATAATGGTATACAGCATGCATGCACCAAATTCCGACCTTGTTTTCTCGCCCTCATACAGCTCGATGAACAAATGAACTTTTGGCCAAGTTTAAATGGGACGTTTTCGATCATACCCCATACAGCCTGGACTTGGCTCCTGGTGACTTTCACCTGTTCCCGAACATAAAGCGGTGGCTTGCATCTCAGCGGTTCGCCAATGACGAAGAGCTTCAAAACGCCGTGAATGGTTGGCTACATTCACAGGCGGCAGATTTTTATGCAGAGGGTATTTCAAACACTGTTCCAAGGTACAACAAGTGCTTGAATCTGTTTGGCGACTATGTCGAAAAATAGAAAAACTGTAGTTTTAATATGTATATAATAAAGTTTTTGTATCTTTACTCGTTTACTTTTTATTTCAAAACGGAGGTTATTTTCTGGATAATCCTCATAACAACGCATTGCATTCCTTCCAACTACACGAAGCTGGGACTTGAGCAATACCTGACCCTGTGCTTCACTCCACAGAGGCAAAGTTATTAACAGTAGACTATATTTAAGTTACAAATTCTGTGTAAAGTCATGATGCAGAGAAAACTGGTATTGATAGTATGTTATTACTCTTTGTATAATTATGTAGTTATGTTTTACTTAACATATGTAAATAATAGTAAAGATGGGAGCTCACTTGATTGCTAGCGCAAGGAATTCGGTTGGAGAGGATTGTTTGTACGATTCCCCTCCTCCTATAACCTAGTGGTAGTAATAATACCATTAGTACGTGCTCTTCTAACAAATATTAGTCATAAAAATAAACCATTTTGAATAACTACTGCAGTACCAGTCCCCCTTGCACTTCATCCCCGTGTTTAGGTCATCAGCCCCTTTAGGCTGGTTTGAACCTGTAGAGGTTTTACCAAGTAAAACGAGGAGTGAGGTGGTTTACCATTGCTTTCCTCATTAAGTGGAAAAGTATGCTTATCAGCATGCCAGGCCCTCTGAAAAGCACATATTTTCCACTCTGTAGTAAATGATACCTTCACTTCATTCACTGCAGGGTCTGGTTGTATAATTAAATTCATTACTTTCAGAGGAGATTACTCTGATTAGTGTTTTTTACACCTCTACCTCTTCTGTTTTTAAATGATTCAGCCATTGAATTGGCTGACCGTGTGGTAAGAAAGGGAATTTTTTTTTTTAGCCCTGCAACTAACAGATTGAGTGCAAAAAATTTAACACTCCACCTGCCTGTTCGGGCATAGTATTTTAGGTGTAATACCAGTATTAAAAGCAGACAAATGGAGATGGTAAGAATTAATTTTTCGTGAATAATGAATAATTAAGTCGAGCTGATTGGACCAAATTGAG
The DNA here is from genome assembly GCA_035578175.1 of Catonia carolina. Classification (NCBI taxonomy): domain Eukaryota; kingdom Metazoa; phylum Arthropoda; class Insecta; order Hemiptera; family Achilidae; genus Catonia; species Catonia carolina. The sequence continues at coordinate 12,243,896 of JAQMRL010000010.1, forward strand.
CTGTGGGATGAGTACACTCGTACAGTCTTTTCATCATGTTTGCAGTGCAGATGCAATTGTTAGTTGTGTATAGATTAAGATTTTATCTGGTGTAAGAGATGCAAAGACTTAGCTTTGGCCAAATTTCAGGCATACAGAGACTTATATAAGAGATTGAATTTTAATAAAGAAAATTTTATGTATGAAATAATTTAAGAAATATAGGTTGTACATTTCCGTAACAACTCTCCATCAAATGAATTAATGGGTTGAAAGCATGTCTATAATTATCACATGACAAGTCTGGGAGTATAAAACCATGCACTTATACTCTATTATCTACTTTTCTCGCTACAACTTCTTCAAGTTAATGCGTGTTTTCTGTTTAATGTTTATTAAAATAACTAGTTGATTTGGATGCCTCCGTGGCCCAGTGGTTAACATGCTATGCTGCAAAGCGGAGGTCCGTATTCCATTCCTGGCCAGAGTCTGGAAAATTATTTCAAGTTTAAATCCATTGTTTCTTAACCCATTGTACTTGCTCATAACCAAGACGTTGATGCAACTTAAGGTTAGCTAAAAAAAATTGTTGATTTATAAAAGTAAATAATTATGTATAGTTATTGTATAAATAACTTCCTTATAATATTTCTGCCCATAACAGGCAGGTGGAGTGTTAAATTATTTGCACTCAATCTGCTAATTCCAGGGCTAAAAAAATTAGTTTATTTCTTATCACATAGTCAGCCAATTATATGACTGAAGTATTTAAGAATAGAAGAGATAAAGATGTAAAATACACAAGTCAGAGTTATCTCCTCTGAGAGTAATGAATTTCATCATTATACACCCAGACCCTGTGGTGAATGAAGTGAAAGTGCAATATGCAGGGTGGAAAGTAGATGCTTTTCAGAAGGACCTAGCATGCTTATAAGCTTACTTTTCATTCCTTGAGGAAGGCAATGGTAAACCACCTCATTCCTCATTTTACTTAGTAAAGGCTCTAGAGGTTCAAACCAGCTTTTCGGCTGATGACCTAAACAACAACACAAAATATTTCATTTACAAACTATAAATAAAACTTATTTATTACTGGCTGAAATAAAGTACAACAAAATGAAACGCAGATAGCTGTTTTCACCTTATTCAACAGAATTCTTCCAGCAGTAAGAATACACACAGCCTGTCATACATACAGTATGCACATTCTGCTATATCAATCGTTCTTAGGGTTGCTCACCAACCCCAACAAAAATCTCAGAGTTGTTGCAGAAGTGTACCACCATTACCTAGAAGTCTGAAATATAATCTGTTTTTTATTTATTATACTAAACAATCAATATAGAATGTTTTAGATTTAGATTTTAAAACACCTAGTTTGTAAGTATTGTGTTTTGTAACTGTCAAGTTTTGAATTTCACTTTATTTTATTAATCTTTAAAATTACTCTTATTATTATTATTTTTTTTTTATTTAACGTCGCATCAACTGCAATGGTCATTAGCGACGACGTTGGGGTGGAACTTTATGCAATGTAGGATGAAATGATTTTTTGTAACGTTTGAAAATATGCCATGCCTGAGTGGGATTCGAACCCAGGATCGTATGATGAGAGGCGAGCACTCTTATTATTATTATTATTATTATTATTATTGGCGAATTCTCCTTGGATAGAAGACGTTAAGCATCATGACTCAGTTTCGTCATTTGTTTTTCTTATTGGTCCAGTAGGCCTTCATTGTTTCCGAGAAAGCTTTTTTGCGGTTTTCAGACCACTTTGGTCTAAACTGCTTCTCTCTTGAGGGCTCTGAAACTTTCCACTTGTCTACCTTGTGACGGAATAAGTTTTTATTAAAAATTTCAGTTTGATGTATATTTGCGCTTCTTAGGTCCTTACGAATTTCGTCCAGCCAAGGTGTTGAAATTTTAAGTTTTGTAATATATTCAATTATTCTTTTTGTTAGCCTATCCTCCTGCAATCTGTTAAGATGTCCAAAGAACTTCAACCGCCTTTTACGCATGTCAATTTCAATGTTTGAATAGCTCTCTGTTGTTTTGTTGGATTGCAGCCTATACCCATCTTCTGTAAGTCGAGCCCCTAGAATTTTTCTAATAATTTTTCTTTCCTCCTTTTTGATTTCTTCGATTTCGTGTTTTCTGCTAAGTACTAGTGTTTCGCTTGCGTAGAGGACCATTGGTTTAATAACTGTGTTGTAGTGCCGAATTTTAGTTTGTCTTGACATGGATTTTTTGTTGTAGAGATTTTGAACTAATCCTAGAGCTTTTTTCATTTTTTGGAGACGATTTTGTTGGGAAATTCTTTCAAGACCTGTTGGTTCAATGAATTCCCCCAAATATTTGAAGTATGGAACCTTGTTTATTCTACCATATTTTGTCCTCAAGCTTATGATATCTATTTTTGAGGATATGAATTCCGTTTTCTCAAAATTTTGTTTTCTCTTATTATTATTATTATTATTACTTATAAATTTTTTTTAAAAAAAACTTGCTCAATTGTATTTTGAAAACAAATTTGAAGTATATGTATCAGACGAACTAATGTCCCATATCCGAGCGAGTAAGAGGGAGATATGTGGCATAACTACGCATGCGTTCAAAGGTCTTTGCCGTTATAATCCAAATCTGAAAACATACTACAGTCGTTATCTTGCTTGTTAGTTTACTGCATGCATAATGCTTGCTCACAACAATGAGTAAAATTAAAGACAATGTTATTAGAACGGCCCGTATGGCTTGTGCGAGTAAGAGCGTTATGCATTCTCTCGCTGCCACGGCTAGGGGACATTAGTTCATCTGAATACTGTAGATTAATTTTTAAAACACTAAATACCTTAATTGTAGAGTTATGCTACTCATCTCCAATTTTCATGTTCTTTATTTGATCGATATATAAAGGTCAAAAGGATAAATAAGTTGAAAATTCTTAAGTTTTCAATACGTGAAAATGACAACCAATTTTGAATATTTTGAAAAAGACTATTTTTCCCTGGTTACAGCTGGTCTGTTACATGGCTGAGATATTTTATCCAATTAGTTATAATTATTTTGTGTGTGCAATTTATAAATAGTTAAAAAATTGGTTAAAAGTAAATTTGTGTGCTTTAGACATTTTAAAATGTTGGAGACTCTTTTAAAGCAATTTTTAAAATTTTATAAATTTGAGGAGAGTCGCATAACTTTATCATTTTAATTGTATGAATTTTTTATTTAAACAGAAAATGTTATGTATGAACTAAAAAAATTCATGAATTATTGAGTGCAATATAGTAGTAGAGTAGTTATTTATGTAAAGGTGTTCCAATTTTTTTTTAAATTTAAAAAAAAATTTTTAATCAGTTTTATACAAAAAATCTATTATATTTATAAAAATATCATGAAATAAATTTTTATTTTTAAATATGTATCAATAAGAGCAGCATTGTTTACAGAAATGAGGCACTGGATGCAATATACAATACAATACAACATATTGTTGCATAATTTTCACATATTTAAGAATATTTGGATCATTATTTTATTGTTTAACAAACATCTAAAAAAAATTATTTATGGTAAAAATTACTACCTGAAATTTAATGTAATAAATTGTTGTTAAATATTTGCAATATTTATATATTTAATAGGGTGAAAGGTGGAAAAGTGTAAGACAACAAGAGAGCGTTCATTTGTGTTTCAAGTTAGCAGACAACTGTTCTAGTTCAATTTAAACTTGTTAGTAAGTGCGCAGGTAGAATCAATTTTCATTGGTTGAGATCAATAAATAATGAATTTGAATTGTAGACAATAAACTGATAAATTGATTAATAACGACATAAATTTTGTATATTTCCAAACATCATTCATGTTTGCTTTACCTTATAGAAAGAAACTTGCCCAAATGTTTTTCTTAATAATATACCTTCAACTTGGAAGAGTGAAGTTAGCTACTTAGGGCTTACCTTCGACAAGAAACTTACTTGGCAGTTGCGCATTAAAAAAGAAAAGACTTCTGTTAAATTCTAAATTACAGCAATTCTACCGGTTTTTCAGTCAATGCTTGTCTTAAACAAATTTCTTCTAAATTATTACTATAAAAATCGCTATTTAAACCAGTTTGGTGTTATGGAGTCCAAATTTTTTTTTAATTTTTCAATTCCTAATTTGTGTACGTTGCAATCTGTTCAATTGAGAACAATAAGCAACCCCATGACCCAATGAGATGGATGATGTGTACGACGTGTAAATGAGGTGTAGTCTTGTACAGACCCAGGCCGACCATTCCTGAGAGAGTATGGTTAATTAAACCCCAACCATCAAAGTACACCGGTAACCTTTGTCTAGTATTCAGATCCGTATAAAAGTAACTACCTTTACTAGGATTTGAACCAGGAACCTTCGTCTCCGAAAATCAGCTGTTAAACAGCTGATTTTGGCGACGACTTTACCTCTAGACAACCCGGTGGGTTTCCAAATATTTGGCTCAGTAAAATTCAGTAACTTTAAATATCTACAAACGTTCCAGTCAAAATTTCTATGTCTTGTATCAAGAGCTCCATATTACATAAACAATGATACCCTGCTCTCCAATTTCAAAATTCCTTACGTTAAAGATGTAGTCACTACATGTAGTGACTTATGTTAAAGACGTAGATCACTATTTTGTAGTATAGTTTTGACAGAGGAAATGCCAGCTGACTGCAGATAGAGCCTTCTGGTTCTTACAACATCTGCAGACAGAACTAGATTTCCCGGATGATACCTCCAATGACGTCCATAACAGACAGGTGGAGTCTCAAATTATTTACACTCAATCTGTTCGTTGCAGGGCTAAAATAAATAGTTCTGTTTCTTATCACATGGTCAGCCAATTAATAAATGACTGATTCATTTAAGAACATAAGAGGTAGAGGTGTAAAAGACACTTAATCAGAGATATCTTCTCTGAAAGTAATGAATTTCATTATACAGCCAGACCCTGTGGTGAATGAAGTGAAGGTGTCATTTGCAGAGTGGAAAATATGTACTTTTCAGAGGGCCTGGCATGCTGATAAGCATACTTTTCCACTCAGTGAGTTGTGGCAATGGTAAACCACCTCACTCCTCGTTTTACTTAGTAAAACCTCTACAGGTTCAAACCAGCCTTTTGACTGATGACCTAAACAACAACACCTCCAATGGTGAAAATAGTAAAAATAAAAATTATATTATACTACGCCACATTGGCGTAGTTGGTAACGTGCTTGCCTCTCATAATGCGGTCCTGGGTTCAAATCCCACTCACACACGGCATATTTTCATAGGTTACAAAAAAACCATTTTATCCTCCATTGTACAAAAAGTTACACCCCAACGTAGTCGCTAATGACCGTTGTAGTTGATGCGACGTTAAATAAATAAATTAAAAACAAAAAAATTATATGAATAAATATATTTAATGAACCAATACATGTTGTTGTAAAAATTAAAATGAAAAAATGCAGATAGAACCCTATGGTTTTCACATTCCATATCTCTAATCAATGTTCTTCAGATTTTTTTAAAATTGTTAACCAACGTATTAAATTTTACACAATTTTTAATCAAACATCCACACTTCAAGAAAATTTAAACTTACATTAGTAATCACTAAATCAATTTTGTAAAATTGTGATAAAACTGACAATGAATGTTTTTTTTTTTATTGAGTGATGATGCCTACGTAAGCATTGGGCTTGTGCATAGGTAATGATATGTGTTGATTTACAGATAAAAAAAGGCCAGACCTGACCGGGAATCGAACCCGGGACCCCGGCATAGTAGCCAGTTGTGCTGACCACTACACCACGGGCCGGCTTTGTACTAGTTTGTACTAGTAAAGTTCAGGTAGTAATTTGAGTAAATAATTTTTTTTTAATACATTATGTATCTTAATTACAAAAAGCATTATTATAGTCGACAATAAATACTATATTTGTGTAATGTAGCATTACAAATATTTATGTCCTTGAAATGTGAACCTACTTTTTACACGTGGTTATTTAAGCTAATTGCTACGTCTTTTAGACACCACAATTGTTATTACAACAATATATCTTTATAAATTGTTTATTTAAATTTAAAAATTTGTTTGTGTGAGTATATTTTTACTTTCTCTTGCCTATATGAATATATAGGAAGGAAAGTATTGTTTTCATGTCGATTTTTCAAAATCGAGTTTTCACCGGATCTATACGTTTTCAGACCCCCTGAACCCAAAAAACATGTTTTTAGCGATTTGTCTGTGTGTGTGTGTGTGTGTTTGTGTGTGAACAGAATATCTCAAGAACGGAACATCGTACGGACTTGAAACTTGAAACTTAAGTTACATACCACTACCGGACGCGACACGAACATTTTCATCAAAATCGGTCAACCGGAAGTAGTAGTTTATTCGTATAATTTTTCAGTTTTTTGCGATTTTCTCAAAAACTGGTCCTACGATTTTTTTTAAAATCGCCTATTTTACTCAATTTTTTATTCTCTACAAGATAGGGTAGGCGCCATGTTTGCTGAAATTCTCGGTGAGGCTGTTTTCACGTAAAAACGTTGTTTTTTTAAGATTACGGCTTTAATATAAATTTTAGCGCAAAAACTTATATAATAAAAGTTGTAGAGAATTTAAAAACCTACAACTTCTGTTTCAAACATTTTTTTGTATGACGCTTAGTTTAGCAGTAATTAGCGATTTTCTGATTTTTTCTCACGAAAACGTGTGAAAAATTGATTTTTTTAAGATTTTGGCCTTATGCATTTTACGACAAAAGTGTATATAACCAAATTTATAGGAAATTTAAAGATCTACAACTTTTATTTAACGTATTTTTCTCTACAGAGCCTAGTTTAGCGTGAAATAGTGATTTTCCGTATTTTTAAGCCAGACTGAGGTTGATTTTCATTTTGAGTGTTTCACTCATGATTAAAATAAGGTTATGTTTATTGAGGTTAGTTTTTTGTTTATTTCTAATATTTTATTACTAATGTTAAATTATATTGTAAATTATTTGCATTGGCAAGAGAAAGTTGTGTGAGTGTTTCACACCAGATTTTTATGATTAGATAAAAACAGTCTATTATATGAAGTCATGAAGCGTAGTGGTAGAGAAAAATGCATATGACAAATTAGTGCTTCAAGGTGGTATGAATGTGAAAGTTTAGTAATGAGAATTTATACTACATCCAATGAAAACAAATCTTTATAATGCATCCTGCAGTTTGAAATTATTTCTATTTCATATAATGAATTTATATAATAATTTCACCAACCTTCTTTTTAAACTGTGTCACCTTTATTTGTATTCTTACTTACCCGTGTTTCGGTGTATCCACCATCATCAGAATAAATAAAAAAATTGAAACTAAAAAAATTTTTATCTCACTTATTTAAAATTTACAGAAGATGATACATCTTCAGTCATTTGTATAAAAATGACTGATTTGTATAAAACTGATTTTATACAAATGACTGAAGATGTATCATCTTCTGTAAATTTTAAATAAGTGAGATAAAAATTTTTTTATTTACTCTGATGGTGGATCCACCGAAACACGTGTAAGTAAGAATACAAATAAAGGTGACGCAGTTTAAAAAGAAGGTTGGTGAAATTATTATATAAATTCATATGAAATAGAAATACATCCAATGATTTTTTATAAACTACAAAACACGCACTTATCTTTTAAATTATCTTGAAATAATGCATTGATAGCAGAAAAGTGTCCGAAGCTTCAAGGCTGCATATATTAGACTGTGATATAAATTTGTTAATGGAATCTTCTGGGGTTATTTAAGGAAGTGCAATAATTCATTAATTTTTTTACAACGAGATGTTGAAATGTTATTTAATCGGGGAGGGGAGTTACATACGTAATGTTTTATGATTTTTATATTTTAATTAATAATATAAATAAAAATTGTACAACTTTTATTCTAATTAAAAGTTACTTTCAGATGTACAACTTATAGAGTTTTGTTATTTAAATGTAATGTACAGTTATTACTTGTATAATTTGGTGGTAGAACTGAATTTGTTTTATTGTTTTTTAGTATTTTTTTTTGTTAGATTTTTAATGTGAAAAATCCTTTTCATGAGATGAGATGACGCGTCTCTTGGCTGGTGGCAATTTTTAAAAAGGCTTTCTTTTGACCTATGGCAAAAACCATTAGTGATTTCTGTATCTACTCTTCAAGAGGAAACTAATGACATTACTTTTGTTTCTAAATTCCAACTTTGATTTTTTGACTTCCGGTCGAAACTAGAACTTCAAACCCAGTTTAGACCCACTAACTTTTTGTGTAGATTACAAATCCAAAAACTGTTTATTGCTATCTCTTGTACTGGGTGATTCATTTAAAAGTAGTCCGCCGCTCAAGCAATTTAATTTATAGCCGCTCGAGTAATTTTCATATGCTGTATTGGCAGCACTGATCACGAAGTGATCGACTGGCCTTTATACTACAATTTATATTATTATTTAATTATTATATTATTATAGAGTACAATTTTTTCCCGCAAGATGGTGCAACATGTCACACGTCTCGCCAGTCCCTATCTCATATCAATCAGGGTTTCCCATGCGAGTTGTTAGTAAAGATTTGTGGCCTCCTCGTTCACCCGATTTGAGTATGTGCGATTTTTTTCTATGGGGTTATTTAAAAGGAACTGTTTATCAAAAAAACCCTCGCAGTATACATGAGCTAAAGAATAACATCGTGGCTGCCATTCAAGCTATAGATGTTTCCGTATTGCGTCGTGTGTACACTAATAACATTGAATGAGCACAAAAATGTGTAAGCGTTCAACGACGCCACTTTCAGCATCTACTGTAAAGGTGAAGTTGAAATTTGTATACAAATTTTAAATAAATATGTAAAATTATGTATTAAGTAATTCTATTTATTCATTTACTATTTGAATCCAATTGAGTGCCGAAGGCCGCTGTTAAATGGAGCGGGCTACTAAATGAATCACTCCATAGTTTCTGACATCTGGATGTGATGGACGGACAGACTGATAAACCAAAATGATAGATAATAATTTTAAAAATTGTCACCAATGATTTATATTAAATAGATAAATATGTATGTATTAATATATTTGTTTCATTGTATGAAATGTTCTATCTGCATAAAAATGTCATCAAAATATTTACGATATTTGTAATGTAATTATTGTTAAAAGAAAAAATAATTAATGTAAATAAAAATTGATTATTTTCCAGAGTTTGGTCTGTTTTATTTAGTACCAAGAAAAAAAGGTGGTTCATTAGTTGGGTGAATCTTACGTAGTGTTGTGTGCGAGAGGTACCCAAAAGTAACCGGAATAGCATTGCCATGGGCGGTGCTTGTGTAGTACGCATTTCTAGAGCACAGACGTGTATAGCGCAACTCACTGCGAGTTCAGTGCAGTGATTGAAACTCATTGCGAGTTCAATGCCGTGATTGCAACTCATTGCGAGTTCAGTGTGATGATTGTAACTCACAGCGAGTTCAGTGCAGTGATTGCAACTCACTGCGAGTTCAGTGCCGTGATTGCAACTCACTGCGAGTTCAGTGCAGTGATTGCAACTCACTGCGAGTTCAGTGCAGTGATTGCAACTCACTGCGAGTTCAGTGCAGTGATTGCAACTCACAGCGAGTTCAGTGCAGTGATTGCAACTCACTGCGATTTCAGTGCCGTGATTGCAACTCACTGCGAGTTCAGTGCAGTGATTGCAACTCACTGCAAGTTCAGTGCCGTGATTGCAACTCACTGCGAGTTCACTGCCGTGATTGCAACTCATTGCGAGTTCAATATTCATCTGCAGTGATTGTTTTTTCGAAGAAGCAGAAATCACACTGAAATTTTCTATCAGCTAAACCTCACTTATAAAACATTTTCGGACATATTATATGTTTTTACAATTATTGGGAACACATAAATATATATTCATAGGAAGAAGAAAACAAACAAAATACCTGTAATAATCACAGTTTATTAATACAATAAAATTATTTTTTTTTTTGTACAGAGTAACTATCTATGTCAAATAGTAAATTTAAATATTACGTATTTCAAAAATTAGGCTATTTAAAAAAGAAAATGGTTTTACTTATGGCACTACAGTACAATACTTACGTTTACAATTTCAACAAAAAAAAGTACAATAATTATTTAAAAAGATCATTTTTTATAAATTTTCATAAATTTCCTACGTGAAAATTACAATTTCGAGTCTGTATCTCCTTGATATTAATATTGATAATTTAAAATCATGTCTTTTTAAAATTTTTATAACATAACAAGGAATTCTTTTTAAATTTTATAAAATTTTAGAGGTATAGTCAAGTCAACAATTTGATTTTTTTCAGATTTTAATATAGTATAACCTCGAATTAAAACCTTAAAGCAGACTTATTATTTATTATGATAAAAAATTATGTTTTGTAACAAAATTACATAAAACTGTTTAAAAGATATTAAACAAAATAAAAATAATTTTTCACATCATTTATTAACAAAGAATTGATCTATTTCAAACGCGTGTGGTGTTTGAATAAAGCACGGTCACGCAAATGCTTTATCATTAATAGTTCAGCTGGATTGAATCTCTAGTAAAGCTTTCTAAAACTCAGTAAAACACATTTTATTACCATAACTAGCAATCCCCGCTCGCTTCGCTTCACAGCAGCTAATGTAGGCCTCATTAAATATTTAAAACCTCTCTATATACAATATTTATGGTTTTCTTGACCTGTGGCAGCAAAATAAATTGTTTTTCTGCACTTCCAAATCTAGAAAGTCCGACATAAAAGTGTCCATGAGTGAAGGAAGCATTTTTGTCTCAAATTGATGCCCACAGTTTTAAATGTTTGTCCCTGCGATTTAACAGAATTGAATAAAATGCATAGAAGAATACCGATGGAAAAGAAAGAAACAGTTGATGTATGGCTGAGATAAGAGACAGTAATACGTGGGTGCGGTACGCAGAGTAATTGGAAATATATGACTCATTCACTGCCTGTCGAATGAAAACAAAAAATGAAATAAAGTACAAAAATAAAAATTTTGAATATTTCTGAATTTTTAATGTTTTTGGAATCGACTGTTATTCTTCACATTTTTCTATGAAATATGAAAGTTGAATCGTGCTTCTAGCCCAAAAAAATACACCATCCAGAGGACTTAAAGTGCTATACACCCGATAAACTAAAACATGAGACATTTTCACAGTTTAAGTTGCGTAACTCACTTAATTAAAGTTACTTAAAGTTGCAAAATAGCCTATATTGATCAGGAAGCTCTAAGCTATGCAACAATGAAAGATTTTTTGAAATCAGTTCAGTAGTTTCTCAGATTACCACCTCATACAAACAGACGTTTCTTCTTTATTATATTAGTATAGATTTATTGTACAATCTGTGCAGGAATTGTACATTTAATAAAATAAAAAGCGAATGTTTGGCATACTTACAACAAAGTTCTTGCTATCATAGCTAAAAATGATTATCTATGTGAACATTAAATAGAGTACAAATCTGATCCAGATTATCTGGAGATCTGGTTTAATGAGCAATATGTTTTTTTTTCAAAGTTATAAGCAATTTTATAGAACACTAATTTCACCATTTTTCCTTCGATATTATAGGTCGCAGTAACTTCTTTTACAAATACTAATTACATGAAAAAAATTATAATTTATAGAGATTATTACAGAAATAAGATAAAGTATGAAATAAGATGTGGTCCTGGGTTTGAATCCCACTCAGGGACGGCATATTTTCATACGTTACAAAAAATCATTTCATCCTCCATCGTACAAAAGTTACACCACAACGTCGTCGCTAATGACCGTTGTAATTGATGCGACATTAAATAAATGAATGAATTTAAAAAAGATGAAGTAATCTATTTATAAACACAATTTTAAATTTTTGACTTGACTTCCTCTTAAAATTCGATGAAGTTGATAATGATATATTAAAAATTTAGTAAAATAACATTTACAGGAATATTTATCTTATCACAGACTTTACAAAATCTATAATAACATTTATACAATCCAGCCTTTATCATAATCAGCACCAATTATTGTTGATATGGATATGTAATATTATCAATCACCAAATTACACCACAAAATTCAGATTTTATGAAAGTTATAAAAACAGTTTATTTATCTGTTTTAATTTCTACTCTTGAAGAAATATACTGTGACGTATACCAGCTGGGAAGTTGCGTTTTAATTTTTTTTTTATTCCTAATTTGTGTACGTTGCAATCTGTTCAATTCAGAACAATAAGCAACCCCATGACCCAATGAGATGAGGATGATGTGTATGACGTGTAAATGAGGTGTAGTCTTGAACAGACCCAGGCCGACCATTCCTGAGAGAGTATGGTTAATTGAACCCCAACTATCAAAGTACACCGGTAACCACTGTCTAGTATTCAAATCCGTATAAAAGTAACTACCTTTACTAGGATTTGAACCAGGAACCTTCGTCTCTGAAAATCAGCTGTTAAACAGCTGATTTTGGCGACGACTTTACCTCTAGACCAACCCGGTGGGTTGTGTTTTAATTGGACAGCGCTTTTTGTGTAAGTGATCTTCAGTATTTTGTCAGGGTAATTTATTGCTTTCCGAGTGCTGCCTCGCCTGTTGTTTTTCTAGTATAGGGTATTCTACCCTATACTCTATACTATACTATACTCTATTCTACCCTATATTCGGAACCTTCGTCTCCGAAAATCAGCTTTTAAACAGCTGATTTTGGCGATGACTTTACCTCTAGACCAACCCGGTGGGTTGTGTTTTAATTGGACAGCGCTTTTGTGTAAGTGATCTTCAGTATTTTGTCAGGGTAATTTATTGCTTACCGGGTGCTGCCTCAACTGTTGTTTTTCTAGTATAGGGTAGAATATTCTATTGTATTTAATTTCTATTATGTTGTTTGTCCTTCAAGAAGGTTCTATGGTTGTTTATAATAAATACTGTCAACCATTTTGTTTTTTAGTTGAGTTATGTAAACAGTTGGGAGGTAGTTAAAAACCAGTTTGTGTATAGCATACTGAAACAGTTTCTTTGTGACGAGCAGTTAGTGTACAATTGTTATCAGTTTGTATAAGAATTAATGATCTATTTTATTGTAAATGATCATATTTCTTTTTAGTCAAATTTTAAGTTTTTAAAAAAATCTGTATAACATTTAAAATGTAGTTAGAATTTTCTAGTTATTATGACAGTAATAATTAATGTAACTAATTGGTAAACAAATATTTAAAAGGAATTTTTGTAGTTCAGTAACGACCCACGGATCTGGTGATGTAGTTATCGTCACTAGTCAGCTGCAGAGACAAAGGTTCTAGGTTCAAATCTTAGAAAAGGAAGTTTCTTTTAGATTAGTTGGAAACTAGATATTGGTTACTGGTGTACTTAGATGATTGGGGTTCAATTAAAAATACTCTCTGAGGAATGGTTGACCAGAGTCTGTACAAGACTACATGTTGTTGTTTAGGTCATTAGTCGAAAGGCTGGTTTGAACCTGAAGAGGTTTTACTAAGTAAAACGAGGAGTAAGGTGGTTTACAAGTGCCTTCCCCACCGAGTGGAAAAGTACGCTATCAGCATGCTGGGCCCTCTGAAACACACATATTTTCCACTCTGCAAATGACACCTTCACTTCAATACACCACAGGGTCTGGCTGTATAATGAAATTCATTACTTTCAGAGGAGACAACTCTGATTAGTGTCTTTAACACCTCTACCTCTTCTGTTTTTTAACGATTCAGTCATTTAATTGGCTGACCATGTGATAAGAAACAGAACTATTTATTTTAGCCCTGCAACGAACAGATTGAGGGTAAATAATTTGACACTCCACCTGTCTGTTATGGGCAGACAAGACTACATATCATCCTTCTAACATTTAGTCATGGGGTTGCTTATTCTTCTTAAATTGAACAGATTGTACCATGCACACGTTACCTGGCAAATAAAGAAAATAGTAATAACCAGATCCTTAAAGAACCTGGGAAAAATTTACTATACAATTCCAAAACCCAACATGAAATACATACCCAATCTTCAATAGTTTACAAACATTTAAAAAAATAAAGGCTTTCTTTTTTACAATATTTATATCTTATTTAAAATTTAAATTTATAAAAGATATACTTTTATTACAGATTTTTAAAATATAATGTATTTAATTATAGAAAAATATACATTTTGTATTACTACATAAATATATTTCATATCTAGGAAGATATATTTAACAACAATATTTAAAAATAAAATCATGAAATTTTGTTTTGTACTGATGTTAATAAAATATTTTAAATATATTTTTCTTCAATAATACTGTTTTCTTATTTATATATCTTTAGTTATTAATTCTGAGCAAAAAGATTTTAGTTTATTTAAAAAAAATTCTTAGAAGAAAAATATTTTTTGAATACTTTTAAAAATACTTTACAATCATTTTATAATGATGCAATTATGTTACTTGTATTTTTTAAATGTAACTGCATGGATATTTAAACATTTCTATTTGAGCTAAAATTTATAAAAAAATTTGACAAATCTGATATTAAATGTAATTTTCAAAATATTACCTTTGTACAGTAAATTCTCAGTTATCTAAAATAATGGGTGTTCAGATAACAAATTTTTTTAGAAATTTGGGTTGTGAGTAAATATAGGTAGTTCTTTAATACATTCAGTACGGGTCACACAGTAATATTGTGCGTCTATCCTCAATTCTATTGTCTACTCTAATTTTATTTTTCTAAAACAATATTACGTGTTTATGTTGAAAATTTAATCTTGAAAAAATTAGCAATAAAAAACATGTACAAAATGTCTGAGGCTGCTTCCATGGCATAGTGGTAGCAAGCTGGCCTACCACACAGAGTTATCGGGTTCGATTCCCGGCTAGGGTCTGGAAATTATAACAAGTCACAACCTAACATTCCATAACCCAATGTAGTCACTAATGACCAAGCTGTTGATGCGACTTTAAATAAACTAAAAAAAAAATGACTGAAATATACACAAGGTTTTAGTAATTGCAGATAGCGTACAAAAAGTTGTTAACATATTTTTTCTCATACATGTATAAGGGACACAAACATGAACTGACCTTCCTTGCAGACAAAATATAATGAACAAAAGAGCTGAGAATAGGAGTACAATACTTACTGTATTCAGCACTGAATATAATAAGGTTACTTACAAAAAGATAAAGTAGATGTTTTTGAACTTTACAAATAAAATTAAAGTAACATTACACAAAGTATTTTGAGTAAGTTCCAAAAATCTTAACACAATAACTTTCTTTAAGTCAAACCTACACTAAAAAAAAGTTAATTGTTTTTCCACTAAATAACAATTTAAGAGAGCCTTAACAAATTTTAACAATGCAGATTGTCTGAACAATACATTTAACATAGAATAACATAAAACAATTGTTCATTGATGAAAATTCATGATAATTCATTGATTCATAAATACACATAAAGAATAATTATAAAAAAAGATAAACACAAACATTAAACACTTAAAACACAAATTTATGATTTAACAAATTATTGATTATCCACTTTATTGAATGTCAATATTAATAAATGTATTTAAACAGGAATCCAAAAAAGGACCTCTAGTTAAAATTTTTGAATTTGAATTAACTTTCTGAAATTTAGCATTAAATTCTGAACAATTTGATAACAAATTTTAAGTTTTATCTCAGAAATTATATAAATTACAGAAGCTTGATAATTTTTGATAGCAAATTTGTATTATACGCTTTTAAAATTTTTAGAATAACACTTTTTAAATTTTATGTATTTCAGAAACAGATTATACATACAAATAAATAAACCTTTGCTAGTACTTACTGATACTCGTTTCAGCAACTATTCAGGTTCTATTTCAGGGATAGTGATATCATTCAGGATTTACTGAGTGAATTTTATTTACTCGTGCCAGCTCATTAGCTTTAAAATCCAACAGGACAAAGAAAATTATAATAATCTACAATAACAGGATATAGATATATCTACCCCAAAAATAATTTTGCTTATACTGAAAATTTTATTTTTCCAACAAGAGATCCCATTTCATATTCCACCTCACATACGAGGTGCTACCGAAAAATTCGGGGAATTTGAATGTCGTGCGCGAACCAATGGTGGTACGACCTACTGCTGCTAGATGGAAGCTTAAAAAAAAACCTGCAGAAACCAATGTCACTGCCACCCCTTCTGATAAATCATTTACTGTGTTGCCGGCTTCAATACGTCTTCTGGCCTTTGTCGGCGCGGTAGGCCCTTTGACAGGATACCAACAAACCTTTGCGCTGCGCACCGCAGAGGCCTTTGTCATCAAGGCCAAGCCAGTAGCTGCTCTCTACCACAGCGCTCCCGGGGACTATATAAGGAGCGCTGCACTGAGCAGCGATTCAATTCTGATCAAGACTCTGAGGGATTCACTTCAAACCAGACAGAAGACAAGATGTCCACCACGGCACATGGCTGCCGGACTCCAGCAAAGACTAATCGATGACCCTGCAAGAGAGAAGATGATGCTTCTGCTCGCCAACCCGTCACCATAAGCCATCAACCGGACCGTCATCGCCCGCTGACGTGAGCGATGCCCTAGCGGTCCCTCGACCGAGCCTTGCGCTCACCGGACTCGACCAAGCAGCCATCGATGCACTACTGCGAGGGAAGAAGATGATGTCTCCGCAGGACGACGACACGCCGTGTCGCCCAGCTCCTCGACCACCACGACAACTACGACCAACGCCTCTCCAAGAAGACCATCGCTTTAACGGCCCTTTTCAGGGCCACCAAAGAGACAAACAGATAAGGTTGCCACTTAATGTCGCCATCCGGTGACAACAAAGTAAAACTTTTTTGTGGTACAAATGGTACAAAGATAGACGCACAACAGTCGACGACAAAGAGCGTTCAGGACAACCATCAACAAGCAGAACACCAGAAAACATTGGAAAAGTACGAGAGGCTATTGTTGCAGATCATAGACGAACAATCCATGATGTTCATGCAATCATAGAAATGTCATACCAGTCCGTGCAATGCATCTTGTCAGATAATTTGAACATGAGATGCATTGTTGCAAAGTTCGTACCGAGACCGTTTAACAGCAAATAGAAAGAAAATCATGTAGCTGTCTGCAGTAAATTGAAAAATGCAGCAAGAGATGACCTTAACTTTATCTCCAATATCATAACCGGTGATGAGACATGGGTTATGACCCTGAAACAGTGGGAGGAGTCATACACAACTGAGGAGATCCAGGAAGAAACGCAGAATGTGCGAACACATACACTTGCAGACTTCCAGGGATCCATGGAATCACTGTATCAATACCCAAGGGGACAATTTTGAAGGAGACAGTGGAAATTAAGAGAACTAAGCTATTTTATTTTTATGGTAAAATTCCCCGAACTTTTGGTTAGCACCTTATATTTAGAAGAACCAATGAGAACAAAGTTTTACTTAAACAATTAACTGATTTTTGAATACTTTTTAAAACACAACTTTAATAATTTCATAATATAATATAACATTTTACATTTTTTTATCTGATACTGATTAGAATCTTAAAAATTTACCAAACATATACCTAAAGACTGTTTAATTGTTAATAAACACAATAAATTAAATGATTAAAATTTTTTAAATAATATTAATTACAATTATCGAGATCAACACATTTAAATTTCAAAATAAACCAACAAAATAAGTAGGTATCACAAAAACAAACACAGCAAACAAACACCCAAATTAACTCTCCCTCACAAATAAAAAAAACATAACCACAACAAATCATTACGCTCTAATTAATTCAAGAACATAAATAATTTAAATATTACATAAACATTTATAATTTAATTAAACAATTATAATGTGAAATTTGAAAAACCAAATAAAAATTTGAAATGCAATATGGTATACGATATATTGCAACAGAATTTGGGCTCCTTAAACGGACAAGAAAAGATAAAATGAGAAATGGTGTACGCATACTGTAAGGAAATTACAGTTGGATTGTTCCAAGCGTCAAGCTTGGCAGGTAAGCATTAACCCCACCATTATAGTATTTTGCAGTAGAGACTCGGTAACAGAATGTTTAATGTTAACTTTTTTTTTTTTTTTGTTTAACGTCCGACTGTTCTGCAATTACTGCTAATGCAGACGGTGAAGGATGAATTTTTTTTTCTTTTTTTTTTAACGTCCGACTGTTTTGCAAATTGCTGCTAATGCAGACAGGAAGGATGAAATGATTTTTTTTAATGTTAACATGTGTTGTTGTTTAGGTCATCAGCCAAAAGGCTGGTTTGAACCTGTAGAGGTTTTACTAAGTAAAACGAGAAGTGAAGTGGTTTACCATCGCCACAACTCGTCTGCATTACTGCTAATGCAGACGGTGAATGATGAAATGATATTTTGTAACATATGAAAAAATGCCGTGCCTGAATGGGATTCGAACCCAAGACCGCGTGCTCGCCTCTCATCATGCGGTCTTGGGTTCGAATCCCATTCAGGCACGGCATTTTTTCATACGTTACAAAATATCATTTCATCATTCACCGTCTGCATTAGCAGTAATTGCAGAACAGTCGGACGTTAAAAAAAAAAAAACAACTCACTGAGTAGAAAAGTACGCTTATCTGTATGCCGGGCCCTCTGAAAAGCACATATTTTCCACTCTGTAAATGACACCTTCACTTCATTCACTACAGGGTCTCGCTGTATAATGAAATTCATTACTTTCAAAGGAGATAACTCTGATTAGTGTCTTTTACACCTCTACCTCTTCTGTTCTTAAACGATTCAGTCATTAAATTGGCTGACCATGTGATAAGAAACAGAACTATTTATTTTAGCCCTGCAACGAACAGATTGAGTGTAAATAATTTGACACCCCACCTGTCCATTATGGGAATAGTATGTAGTTATAGAATAATATGTTAACATAGTGGGGCAATTCTGTAGTTGGGGATTTTCCCCAACTTCCTGATGCATGCGCACTGGGACTGCAATATCGTACCGGTATAGCTAATGGGTGTTTTATTAAGGATGCAACCCTGATTATAAGAAGATAGAAGTAATACATTGGTAAATTTTCTGTCCCCCAATTGGTATGTTGGTAACAGTGTACCCAAGGCCAACTACCTAAGATAGTTAAAATGTTTCAGTCAAGCATTAGCATGGTGACAGCAATCGTTTCGTTATATTGTGTCAGCAATGGTTTTTTCCAAGGAAGAACCGGGTGTTTTATTAAGGACGCAACCCTGATTATAAGAAGATAGAAGTAATACATCGGTAAATTTTCTGTTCCCCAATCGGTATATTGGCAACAGTGTACTCAAGGCCAACTACTTAAGACCGTTAAAATGTTCCAGTCAAGCATTAGTGTGGTGACAGCAGTCGTTTCATTATATTGTACCAGCAATGGTTTTTTCCAAGGAAGAACTGGGTGTTTTATTAAGAATGCAACCCTACGTTAAAAACCACAATCTACGGCATATTTTTATTTTCCGTACCTTACGAATCATTAATTAATCTAAATTATTATATTACAAATGAAGAGCAAATTGCAATGAAAACATTGTATTAATTCTATCTTCTTATAATCAGGGTTGCGTCCTTAATAAAACACCCAGTTCTTCCTTGAAAAAAAACCATTGCTGGTACAATATAACGAAACGACTGCTGTCACCACACTAATGCTTGACTGGAACATTTTAACTGTCTTAGGTAGTTAGCCTTGAGTATACTGTTGCCAACATACCTATTGGGGGACAGAAAATTTACTGATGCATTACTTCTATCTTCTTATAATCAGGGTTGCGTCCTTAATAAAACACCCATTATAATTAAGAAACAATTAATTGGGAATGGATAGCCTGATAAGAAGAGTTGAACAGACAAAGCTACGATGGTTTGATCATGTCAGTAGGATGAAGCAGAGTAGACTCCGTAAAAATAGCTGTACTTGAAGATAGGAGGGGAAAGTACCGCGGGATAGACCAGTAGTAAAATGGATGGATTCAATTATAGATGTTGTTGTTTAGGTCAACAGCCGAAAGGCTGGTTTGAACCTGTAGAGGTTTTACTAAGTAAAACGAGGAGTGAGGTGGTTTACCATGCCTTCCTCACTGAGTGGAAAAGTACGCTTATCAGCATGCCGGGCCCTCTGAAAAGCAAATATTTTCCACTCTGTAAATGACACCTGCACTTCATTCACCACAGGGTCTGGCTGTACAATGAAATTCATTACTTTCAGAGGAGATAACTCTGATTAGTGTCTTTTACACCTCTACCTCTTCTGTTCTTAAATGATTCAGTCATTTAATTGGCTAATCATGTGATAAGAAACCAAACTATTTATTTTAGCCCTGCAACGAACAGATTGAGTGTAAATAATTTGACACTCCACCTGTCTGTTATGGGCAGAATTATAGATGAATTAGGGAAAATATGTGATCCCAATGAGCAATGGAGGAAAGATGGTTCAGCAATAAAGAGAAGTGGAGAAAAGTTATCTTGTACTTGATCTGAAGAAACTTCGAAGAGGGGTTAAAGAGGACGATGATGATGATGATGATAATAATAAAATGGGTTTCTCCTGCCAGTAATTTTAACATAAGGAGATATTTGAAAACAGGTAAAGACCATTAAATATTCACTCAACTCACAAATTGAAACTACAAGGGTAAATCAAATATAAACGGGATTTTTATTTCTAAGCATTAACAGTTGGTAGGACTGGACTCGAGCTTCTAGTATGATTGGGTGGGGCCATTAGAAGTGGAAAGAGCCCGGCCATGACACATTTCCAACCGTTTCATCAGAAACGCTCACGATTTCGGAGCAATACGATCACTCCTCCATTGCACAACGTATAATTATAAAATTTTTTGCTCGTGAAGGAATTCGTGACGAAAATTTTCCAGAGATTAACTGCACAGTTCGGTGATCAAAAATTATCAAAAACGCGTGTGTTTTTCTGGTATAAAGAGTTCAAGAAAGGACGAGAACGTGAGGAAAATGAGCAACACGATTGCCATCCTCGGACCAGCATTACAGACGAAAACATTCATGCGTGGTTCAAAACATTCTTGAAGACGATTGACAGGTGAATGTATCTGAAATTGCAAAACAGGTTGGTGCAAGTCATGGGAGCTGTCAAACTATCATTACAAATAACATAAAATGCCGACCACATTGGCGTAGTTGGTAACGTGCTCGCCTCTCATCATGTGGTCCTGGGTTCGAATCCCACTCAGGCACGGAATATTTTCATACGTTACAAAAAATCATTTTCATCCTCCATTGTATATTGTAACACCCCAATGTCGTTGCTAATGACCTTTGCAGTTGATGCAACGTTAAATAAATGAATAAAAAAAAACCTTAAATTTCGTAAAGTGTGTGTCAGATGGGTCCCTCGCCTTTTGACTGTAGATCAGAATTTAAGACGTTCTAACGATCTCAAAACTGAAAGAAATACACTGGACTTCGCTTGATCATCCTCTTTACAGCCCAGACCTAACACACTGGGGTTTTCATTTGATTGGGCCACTTAAAGAAGCACTAGGAGGGCAATAATTTGAAGATGACAAGGGCATGGAGGGATTCGTGTGATATTGGCTTCTCATGCAACCTGCTTCATTTTACGATACAGGGGTAAAATACATTTTTCCTCACTGGGAAAAATCTAAACCAGGAAACTATCTACAAAAATAAATTTTTTTTGCCTTTTATTTGTCAATGAATGAATTTATAAAAAAATCCTGCTTATATTTTTGATTTACCCTCACATTTTAATAATTTTTTTTGGATTTTTCTTAACGTACACAAGTAAATTGTTATAAAATAAAGTATAATATTGCATTTAAAATATCATAACATTAATCATCCAAATTTACAAAAAAATTGAATTAAAAGAAAAATTTTAACAATTAATATTTAATTAAAAAATTCAACAAGAAAAAAATTGTTCGAATTAATCAGAGATTTACCATATTATGTTAATTATAATATAAAATTGTTAAATTAAAAAAAAATTACATTTTTAAAAGATGACTGACGAACATACAGGTAGATTACAGATTTCAGTCTTTCCATAAAACATTTCAGTTCAGATAATGAATACAGTAATATTATTCTATAAATATTACAATAAATAAAAAAAAATTTCAGATCAACTTCATTAAAATTTTAAGTATAACTCTACAATACAATAGTGTAAAGTAACAAATAAACCAATAAGTTATTTAAAAATTTAAATACATTTTTATTATATATAAATCATTTTTTAACTAAAAAAAATCTGTTAAATACTTACATAAAATTTATTACTTAAATAAAATAAATATTACAGAAGAACGTTTAAAACTTTAATATACTAGGATTACATTACCTTAAAAGAGAAAAATAGATTTGTATTGTACTTCTATATCTAATAATATTAATTAATAAACTTGTGCTAAATTTATAACCTGTAAATCAGTCCACTATCACTCTAAAAAAATTCAAAATTTTTTACAATATTTAAAAATGTTATTAGATCAAATTTTTTAAGTGATTAGTTAGCATTATAGCAAAAGAATTCGTATTTATATTGAAACAATATCTAAGTGGAAAGTGGTTGTTCCAGAATTCTCTAGCAGGACTGAGATTTAAGAGGTGTTAATGTAAATAATAATAGTTGGGTTATTTCCAAGAAATGGTTAGGTATAGTATAGGCCTATTGTTGTGACAGCTACCTGGAATGGTCGGTGTATCTATTTAGATAATTAGCTCTTTTGTAATGGTGTGATGTTATATTGTGTTTATTTAACTTCTGTAAAGACATGTAGCAACCAACAGAAGGACTTTGTATTTTTATTATGATATCAAAAATCTTTGTTTTCATAATTTCCATAGCTTTGGTATATATAAGCGTGGCCGGTTTGGATAATAGTTTGTCTTGAATTGTCATTCAGTACCTTCAGGCCTGAGAACAACGTGTGGTGGTAAAATTTTGTTTCCTGTCGGGGAAAAATGGCTGCGGAAACTCTTGCAACGCTCCAAATGGCTTATAAGGAAGATGCATTGAGTAAAGCTCAGGTCTACGACTGGTTTCACATTTAAAAAGGGGGGAAATGTCAGTTGAAGAGCAACCTCATTCTTGGCGCCTTTCAACCTCAAGGACTGATAAAAACGTTGAAAAAATTAGCACTCTTTTCTGTAAAACTTGTCGCCAAACAATTAATGAACTGTCTGACATGACTAAAATGTCATGGAGTTCAATTCAGAGAATTCGCACATGAGGAGAGTTTAAGCCAAACTTGTGCCACACTTCTGCTCACACCGCATTGTCTGTGATGCAGTTTCTGAGCAAGAATAGAATGACTTGTCCTAGCTCCCTGTACCTTCTTTCTGTTCCCTAGACTGAAAAGGGACATGAAAAGAAAACGTTTTGGGACTGTGGAAGAAGTGAAACAAAAACCACTTAAGGGCTTAAACGGCATCCCAATCAGGGTTTCAAAATTTTTTGAACAGCGGATAAAAAGATGGACAAGTTCGTTTTATCTAATGGTAAATACTTTGAAGGCAATCAAATTTGGTGTAAAAAAATATTAATAAATTAAAAATCTACAAAGAAAGTCTCATTACTTTAAAGTCTCCCCTTGTACACACCAGAAATTAAACGTCAATCGATGGAATGGCAACACAAAGCTTCTCCTTTAACAAGAAAGGCGAAAGCCAAGCCGTCAACTTGAAGAACCAAGACTTCTCTCTGGGACCGTAAAGGCATGATTTTTATTAAATTTTTTTAGAGCTAATGCCTACTGTCAACACCGATTATTACAAAGTAACTCTCAAAAAACAATACAAGAGTCATGAAAAACATTATCTCTAATCAGATACATGTAAAAATTTTACTGACTCCATCCAGGACTCAAACTCAGATCTTGCAGATTAATAATTTTATACCACTAACTCGCCACTCCAGCGGCGCTTCGCGCCGCTTACGTGTCTCGACCTCAGAGGGGTAGGTGGATCAGAATTCATAAGTGGATCAGAACCATATGCCACAAGGTGAAGTTCGGCCGCCAAAAGGGCTGGGTGGATCACAATATTTAGAAACAAGATATAAAAGTTTAAAGATGAAGTTTAAAGTTTCAAAATTTCAACTTTAAATGTTGTGGTTTGAATGTATGATACTTTGAGGTTTTCGTTTTCTCATGCGACCTAAAAATTTTCGGGTTACCAAATTTTTATGTAATTTTCTTCGCTAAATAACATGTTGTTAAAAAAATATTTGTATTCCGAAAATTTTAAAATTTTTGTTGGGGTAGTAATCACCACAGGACCCCGACCTAAAATTTAATAAATTCTTCGTGACTCTAGGGGTATGTGTAACGTTTTGTTAATAAACGTTTGCGAAAAACCATTGTGAAGGTGTAAAGAAAGAAAAATGTGAAAACGGTAAGCCCTAAAAGCCGGAATGCTAGTGTTTTGAGTTTTCTTAACGAAGAGGTAGGTTAAGGAAAACTTTGGTTACATGGCCTTGAAGTACTTTGATAGAGGTACTGATAGAAGTATAGTAGGTATTAGCTACTGTGTTGACAGTAGCTAATACCTACTGTCAACACCGATTATTACAAAGTAACTCTCAAAAAACAATACAAGAGTCATGAAAAACATTATCTCTAATCAGATTACACGTAAAAATTTTACTGACTCCATCCAGGACTCAAACTCAGATCTTGCAGCTTAATAATTTTATACCACTAATTAAGGTACAAAACTAATACCCAACATACAAAAATTTGATCTAACAACAATAAATTAATAAATATTTACATTTTATTTACCAATAAATAAAAAAAAGATTTAAATTTATCTCCCAATTCTAATTTAAAATACCTCCCAATTCAAAAATTTAACTAATTTTAAATAAATATTTTAAAGGAACTTAAGAGGTAACTTCTATAATATCATATTTAAAAATATCTTAAATTCTATAATTCTGAATTTCCTACAACTATGGCACTAATAATTTAAGAAAAAATAAATAATTTACGTTAAAATACAATTTCATTAATCAGTCATTATTAAATCAGAAGAATAATATACTGTAATAATACATGACTATCAATCCATCATTAGAATTTTCAACCCTAAAATATTTCTAGTTCCAAACACACACCATACTACAGTTAATTATAGATTTCAAATGGGTTTCCAAAAGTTTATTTCAGCCATAATTCATATTTTGTTTTACGATGATTATACAGAGTTTTCGGAAAGTAGCTGCACTTGAATTATTGAAGTGAAATGACTAAATTTTCTTAAGAAATACGAGGATTATCCAGAAAACAACCTCCGTTTTGAAATAAAAAGTAAACGAGTGAAGATACAAACACTTTATTATATACATATTAAATTTTTGACATAGTCTCCAAACAGATATTCAAGCATTTGTCGTACCTTGGAACAGTCTTTGAAATACCCTCTGCATAAAAATCTGCCACCTGTGAATGTAGCCAACCATTCACGGCGTTTTGAAGCTCTTCGTCATTGGCAAACCGCTGAGATGCAAGCCACCGCTTCATGTTCGGGAACAGGTGAAAGTCACTAGAAGCCAAGTCCGGGCTGTATGGGGGCTGATCGAAAACGTCCCATTTAAACTTGGCCAAAAGTTCATTTGTTTTCTCGCCCTCATACAGCTCGAACAACAAATGAACTTTTGGCCAAGTTTAAATGGGACGTTTACGATCAGCCCCCATACAGCCCGGACTTGGCTTCTAGTGACTTTCACCTGTTCCTGAACATGAAGCGGTGGCTTGCATCTCAGCGGTTCGCCAATGACGAAGAGCTTCAAAACGCTGTGAATGGTTGGGTACATTCTCAGGTGGCAGATTTTTATGCAGAGGGTATTTCAAAGACTGTTCCAAGGTACGACAAGTGCTTGAATCTGTTTGGCGACTATGTCGAAAAATAGAGAAAAACTGTAGTTTTAATATGTATATAATAAAGTTTTTGTATCTTCACTCGTTTACTTTTTATTTCAAAACTGAGGTTATTTCCTGGATAACCCTTGTATCAGCTTGACAAACATTACGCGCGCAAGTGTATAAGAGCCACAGTAGTTCACTCGTGTCTTGTATCTCGTACTGAACACATCGATTATAGAGCGTGTTAACATGCAATACTTTATAATATAATCAGTTGGTTATATGTTCATAGGTTATAATTGTTATTGAAAGACCAAAAAAATGGTTGACAAAATATATAACAAAGTTACGAGAGCAAATATTGGCCAAGTTGCTGGCAAGTCATTGGCTAGTTATGAAGTGGGTAGGGGACAATGCGTACATTCAGAGCTCATCAGCGCTGAAAAATATTATAATGAATTTCGCTAAAATAAAGCTTCCAAAGTTCTATATATGCAAAGCAACTACTGCAGAGTAACTTTCCGAACGCTCTGTATTAAAAATATTTGTAAAAAATTAATTGAATTAATTGCCTAATAGACTTGAGTTACTAATAAACGCTAAATGAAGGCATACTAAGTATTAAAAATAATTTGCAGGATTGATTTTTGTAATACTTTGGTAAATAAATATAATTTGTATAAAATGTCCATTGTTCACATTAATTTGCATAAGGGATAAACATAACATTAATTCGTATACTCTCCATTATGTTATGAAACATCCTGGATTGTCTGAAACCCCCACACCAAATTATCTGACTGACCGACCGCCTCTATCAGTTCAGATAACAACCTAATCAAAGCGTTACTGCATTTAATATTTATTAATATACATTAATATCTTGTTAATGATTATGGTAGGTTTTTTGAACCGTGTAATACGCAATACTGTATAAAATTTTCAGACAAGTTGGTTCATAAACTCAGACCTTTGTTGTAATCAATCATCTGAAAGGTGGTTATTAATAAATTAAATTTTTTACTATCTCTTAATTTAATTATAAATAGATTAGACTAGACTTGAATTTAAGGGTTTTTATATAGGTATATTAACTGATAAAATCGGTGGGGTAATAATGAAAATATTATACAATATTTTTAATTTTTTCACTAATATATTTAATTAAATTTGCGGCTGCAGAACTTTATAATCAGAAAAAAAATAAACACGATTTGTTTCAGTTGATTAGAATCATACGTTTCAATACTAAAAGAGTATTGAAGTACTCAATTTTAGGAAAACTAAAACAAGTTTTTAAGAATGCAATCTTTTATTGAGATAAGTCATTGTCTTTCCTTGAATACCAGTTTATTAGCTTATGATTAAGTTTTAATATAACTGACTTAAAAAAAAGGCTCCAAAAAGTTTATGTTATTTGAAGTTCGTAGCACAGAAATTAAAAAGAGAAGGCTTTTGGAAGGAATGACCCTGTACGATCAAAGATTGTAATTAATACCAGTAAAATACAGTCAGTCAGCCAGTGATTCAGTTTTTGACAGCAAGGAACATTTCAGAAACAGAAATACATCGACAGATAAATGAAGAGTATGACCTCAATGCGAAGAGTGGCAGCAAAGTACGCAAGAGGTTGAGAGCTTTCAAGGATGGAATGGTTTCAAATGTCCATGATGAATCGCGATCAGGCTGACCATCAGTGATCGCAGACGATTTGGTCAATGCTGTGGAAAAAAAGATTCGTGAAGACCAATGATTAACAATTTCAACTTTTAGCATTAAAATTTTTGAATGTGGGTAGAATAACTTGGCAAGCGCTTCGCCAAAGATGACAAGGTGAAAGAAGCCGTTAATAAAGAGTGGTTGTTCTCACAGGCAGTAGACGTCTATGACTTAGGCATACAAAAGATTGTAGAACATTATGACAAATATTTAAACAAACATGAAAAAATAGAGAAATATGTAAGGAATTAAATAAAAAATGGTTTTTATAAAAATTGGACCTAACTTTCCGAATAACCCTCGTACAAAGGCAGTTCCTTTTCACTTGTTTCTTTAATATAGCAAAAAACAAGGGCTCTTACACGTTGAAGGAAATATATACAGGAAGCTGCAGATTTTTTTTACCCTTGTTAAAAGAGCCACAATTTTCAGAAAACGTGAACAAGAGAATCAGTTATTATTCAATTATTGGATGAAGTATCTTTAAAGAATGATGGAATATAGAATTCTGAAATATAGGCTTTAAGGGGGCCTAAATATAGGTTATAGGCTTTAAGAAGAAGCCTGGGAAGATATCAATATTGCTGGAAGAAGTTTATTTTAAACATAGTTTTTAATGAAAAACAGAACATTTAGATAACAGTACATGTTTGCCGACCCTATGCTCTAAAGGGGAGAAAAAAATAATTTTTTTACACACTCATACTATTTTCAATGTTTTAAAAATTTATAAAATTTCAATCCATGTATCTAGTACAGTTTTTAAAATATTAATTTTTTCTGTCTACCTACATCAAATAAAAAAAAAATAACGAGCAAGTTTTAGCGCAAAAAATCAACAAGCATGCATACCTGAGAAGCTTCTTTCAGCCCTACAACTTCATGTACTTCATTAAACTCAACTTACCTGCCTCCAAAAAAATAAATTAACAGAAATTAAAAGTAAATTTTTGTTGATCATGCAGGTAGTCAAAATTCAACAGCAGAGTAATAAATACAATATAAAACTAACATTGATTGCCAAAAGCTTTAACAACATGGAAAACAGTATCCAGTACATTGTATCACAACACAAATATAATTAACTTTAACCAATAACGGTTTTAAAAACAAATAACAGTTAGAAATTAATTTTATTTTATATAATGAATTTATATACGTAATAAATTTCACTAACCTTCCTTTTTAACTACGTCAACTTTTATTTTTACTTACACATGTTTCGGTGGATCCACCATCATCAGAGTAAATAACATATAATTGAAACTAAAAACTTTATTTATTAAAAATCTATAGAAGATGTATCATCTTAATAAAACTTTTTATACAAATGACTGAAAATGTATCATCTTCTATAGATTTTTAATAAATAAAGTTTTTAGTTTCAGTTATATGTTATTTACTCTGATGATGGTAGATCCACCGAAACATGTGTAAGTAAAAATAAAAGTTGACGTAGTTAAAAAGGAAGGTTAGTGAAATTTATTACATAAATAACAGTTAAATCAATAACTACGGTTTGGAAAACTACATACTTTAAAATTACTTCTGTACATGGCCTGTAATTACTTAAAACACATCTTATCATACAACTTAACACTTTAATATAATTTATTTAAATAGAATAACACAAAAATTCAACTGAGATATTAAATACAGAACATATTTTAATATAATATGCCTATATTTTTATGATTTCTCATGTAACAGTTGAAAAACAAAATTAAACTGTAAAAAGTTGAATTTGTTAAACATGGTACGTAAACTTCAATAAGGAATTTACAAATACTACAAGTTATAATAAATACGTTAAAGGTCAAAGAGGTCATCAACTCAGGACATTAACAAATATTTACAAAATATCAACAAATTTTCACAATATTATACAAGAAATAAATTAATAATAAATAATAACAAGTAAATTCGTTTAAACTATAAGCTTTTGTAAATCATTTTAAGCTTGTAACAAGTGCTTTGGTTTACTTTAACTAAATAAATAACAATGACTAAGTAAAACAGTTTGATATTACTCTTCAAATATATAAACATATTATATACGAGTTGTGTTTTTTAAGTAAACACCATTTTGAAATTCAGCTGCTGTAATCCTGAGGTCAGGATTCGGGGCAAAAGCTCTGTGTACCCACATCTATTTGGAACCCACAGATGCTATTATGGAAATATTCGAACATGTTACCTTTTGTTTGTGAATATTTAAAATGCCTCTGCCAATTGTGAAATATGCTGAGATTTTTTTCTTGACGCTAATGGAAGCTGAAATTTATCAAGAAATCAGTGAAGTTTATGATAAGCAACAAAGTGGGTAACCTTCAGTCATTACTGAAGATTTGGTGCAGAAAGTGGATGAAAAAGTGAAAGAGAATAGACACTTTACAATTTTATTATTGTCTGATAAGTTTCCTCAAGCGTCAAGAAGTTTCTGTATGAAATTGTGATGGAACGTTTAAATTATTGAAATGATTGTCTTGCAGTGGTTGTCAAATCAGGCAACAGACTTTTATGAGGAAAGGATTCTAAGGGTAAGTGCACAGTGAACGCTGGTCGCTTACAAGCGGGAGCCAGCTAGTAAGAATAGGCCATTATATATATTTTTTTTTTATTGAGTGATAATGCCTACATAAGCCTTGGGCTTGTGCGTAGGTAATAATATGCGGTGATTTACAGATGAAAAATACCAGACCTGATCGGGAATCGAACCCAGGACCCCGGCATAGTAGCCGGTTGTGCTGACCACTACACCATGGGCCGGCCATTTTTTAATCGGACGTCTCACAGTAAACGCTGGTGGAAAAAGCTGCGCGCTGGTCATCTCCGCATATCAGCTCACTGATTTGTTTTGAATAAACCTGCCTGCTGCTGGCTGGCAGGTTGCTAAATATACTTGGCACCGTTTAATACGTATTCATAAATAATAACAACTTGTTAATTAATTTTTAACATAGGTTTATAAAACTAACTTTAAAAGGTTATTACTGGCCAAACAATGCTCTAAAATATGAATATCGGTAATCAAAAAGTTCAAAATACGTTTAAAATGTTCTAAGTAATCACAAATCTTTCTTCCGGTAATATTGGTTGCTTGTGCAACTTGCACCATTGTTTTTGAAAACGAGTTCTACTTTAGATAATATAAAATTAAACGTTTCCAGAGTCATTCTCATGTATTTAAAAAACCTGTCTCTATGTTATTTTAATTGCAGAAAAAGATGATTATGTCGAACAATTTTCTGTTCTTATTAATGTCACTAACGGTATTGTCTTTAAATGATAATAATTTCGTGGAAATGTTTTCCAATAGAAATAATTCATCACTGCTGCTACTGGAACTCATGTTGAATATCGACTACTGAATGAAGGTTAAGCGCGTAGTTACATGCTTCCACTATGCGCGTTCGCCACTGTGAATCAGTACCTGCGACCAGCGTTCACTGTGCGCTTACCCTAAAGCTTGTTTCACGATAAGTGTCTTCATATAAGCAGAATAGTATATTTTTTTGATTTCAAAATGGTACTCATTTTAAAAACACACCCCGTACATTTATATATTTAATGTAGTTCTCAAAAATAAGGAATTAATATCACAAAATCTGAAATAGTTAATAAGAAGGCAGCTGATTTAAAATTATAAGAACATAAAATATTAAGTTTGAAATTTTTGTTATCCATTTTAAGTAAAATGTATTTTTTTAAATATATTATTTTATTTATTTCAGTCCTTCAAATTTATGATGATAAATTGTTTCCAGATTTTTGTGAAAAATTTCATACAAATTTTAAATCATAAAATTAGCACAAAGTTTGTGACTACAATGCAACTTTGGTAGGTAAATGGTAACGAATAGTTAAAATTAAGTGAATAATATGAACATTCTTTACAGTTTGTGACTGAGGCTTGTTCAGATTTAATAGAATTATTTTAATAATTCAGATGTCCATAGATAGTTCAGATGTCCATAACAGACAGGTGGGGAGTGTCAAATTATTTACACTCAATCTGTTTGTTGCAGGGCTAAAATAAATAGTTCTGTTTCTTATCACATGGTCAGTTAATTAAATGACTGAATCATTTAAGAACAGAAGAGGTAGAGGTGTAAAAGACACTAATCAGAGTTATCTCCTCTGAAAGTAATGAATTCCATTGTACAGCCAGACCCTGCGGTGAATGAAATGAAGGTGTCATTTACAGAGTGGAAAATATGTGCTTTTCAGAGGGCCCGGCATGCTGATAAGCGTACTTTTCCACTCAGTGAGGAAGGCATTGGTAAACCACCTCACTCCTCGATTTACTTAGTAAAACCTCTAGAGGTTCAAACCAGCCTTTCGGCTGTTGACCTAAACAACACACAGAATTATTTTAAAAATTGAAGTTTATTATCTTATTCAACCTGTACTGGGGATAATTTGAACCACTGTCAAATTTGTCCGCTGTCAATTTTTACCACTGACAATGTTACATACATATTGTGACAATATCGAAGAAAGGGATGGTTTGCAAAATTTCTAGCACTTCATTCATAAAATGGTAAAGAGTAGATAATAGAATAGAAAAGTAACAATAGGGTGGCTATAAAGGGATGCCTATTCATGAAAGTTGTTTAAAAGGACTCCGCTATTGTGTCTTTGTTGTACAACTATTTATGAAGGGTCGGCTGATTACCTGTAACAACTTTTTACAATAGATCTATTTACTTGTTTACAATAGTTGAGACTTTTCCAGTAAAAAGGGTTTTTGTACTTTATTATTTTCACGGAATTTCTCTACCACTCTGGAATTATTTTTTTGATTGAATTTCTGTTTCCTTCGAGAAACCTCTTTCATCTAACCTATATAAAGGGAGTCCTGGGTGTGGTAGAGAGTTAGTATTCGTTTGATCTTTGACGAGTGTTTACTACGTGTGTTAGAAGGTAACTCTGTTAGAACAGGTCAGCGGGTTTCCGAAGCATTGTTATTCAGTCGTATTGTATTTGTACATATTGTATTCAGTTTTATGGTGAATGTGTATTCTATAAAATTGATTGTAAGTAGTGCTAAGTAAATTATTAAGTTATTTATTGTAATACTTCAATATAATCAGTTTATTATTTATTGTATTACTTCATTATAATTAGTTTGTTATTATTTATTCTGTAAATCTTTTGGTGTAATAAATATTTGTAATTGTAAACTTTAGTGTATTAATTATTTAATTACCTGGATCCCGAAACAGACCTTAGCGATAAATGTCACAATATATTGTAATTTTAAACGTTAGGAAAACTGGATTTTTAAAACTGGAAAACTGGAAGGAAACAGGAAGGGAGGGTTATGAGAGGTAGAGAGAGAAGTAATAAAATGAAAGAAGAAGGTGGAATAAAGGATGTGAAGGAGAGATTGGATACTAAACAGTCATAATGTTGGATCTGTCAACAAATCGTGAGAAGAGAAAACTAAAACAGTATGTAAATTTCTAAAATTTTCATTATGTCTAACTGTAGTACAAATTACGATTAATGTAAATATAATGAAGGGTAATAAATTAAAAAATGCCAGACCTAACCAAAAATCAAACCCGGGATTTTTTTGTAAATACAAAATAAAAATTCATATAATAAAAATATTTATTTCTTAGTTTATTTTAAGTTGCATGAACAGCTTGATTATTTATTAATGATTACGGTGGATTATGTAACTTTATCGGTGGCTTTTGATGTGTAATAATTTCCAGACCCTAGCCAGGAATTGAACCCGGGACCTTCACATTGTAGGCAAGTGTGCTAAACACTTCTCTACGGAGGCGGCAAAAATAGTTTTTGTTTTGGTGATCCTAATGTAAAATTATTGTAATTTGATATTTCACTGGTTTCAACAAGTAACATACAATGCCATAAATGACATGATGGGAAAAGAAAAAGAAGAAGAGATATTTTAAATGTAAACTTAAAACTGTCAAAACATAACTTAACAAACAGTATAAAATTTATCATATTTCAGTCAGGACGCGGCATCATGAATCCTAAAGAGGAAGACATCAATGAAGCAAGCCTACAGCTTAAATATTTCATGTTAGGGAAATTGTAATCACTTTATATAGTGTTGAGAAATTGTGTTGCATTTACAGCAATTTCTCTATGGTTCACTGCTTCAGAGATATAGACTGTGAAATCTGGAAAGAAAGCGTTAGGCTGTTAGAAGACATTTTTTCATTATTTTGAACACATTTTTATTAAAGAAGAGCACTGGAAATATGACTAGATATTACAGACGTGGATATTGGTAAGGTTAGACTTTGTAGTTGACCCTCAAAGCAGTAACGCATGAGCCCACAGTGGTTTGTTCATCATTAAATTCAAATCTCTCAGTTCAACCCTAGTCTTTTGCATACGTTTGAACCAGGAAAAACATTAATCTAAGTGACATAACTGGCAATATATTTCTAATTGACAAATGGTGTCGTGTTATTTAAAATACTTACAGTAATAACCTCAGATAACAATATATACGAGGGTTATCCAGAAAATAACCTCCATTTTGAAATAAAAAGTAAACGAGTGAAGATACAAAAACTTTATTATATACATATTAAAACTACAGTTTTTCTCTATTTTTCGACATAGTCGCCAAACAGATTCAAGCACTTGTCGTACCTTGGAACAGTCTTTGAAATACTCTCTGCATAAAAATCTGCCGCCTGTGAATGTAGTCAACCATTCACGGTGTTCTGAAGCTCTTCATCATTGGATAACCGCTGAGATGCAAGCCACCACTTCATGTTCGGGAACAGGTGAAAGTCACTAGGAGCCGAGTCCGGGCTGTATGGGGGATGATCGAAAACAAGTGTCATGGCCTTCTGACATGTAGTGTTGTGTTTGTGCATGACAACGCTCGCCCTCATACAGCTTGAAGAACAAATGAACTTTTGGCCAAGTTTAAATGGGACGTTTTGGA
Source organism: Catonia carolina (assembly GCA_035578175.1). Classification (NCBI taxonomy): domain Eukaryota; kingdom Metazoa; phylum Arthropoda; class Insecta; order Hemiptera; family Achilidae; genus Catonia; species Catonia carolina. The sequence goes on from JAQMRL010000010.1 coordinate 12,278,516, forward strand.
TCATCCCCCATACAACCCGAACTTGGCTCCTAGTGATTTTTACCTGTTCCCGAACATGAAGCGGTGGCTTGCATCTCAGCGGTTCGCCAATGACAAAGAGCTTCAAAACGCCATGAATAGTTGGCTACATTCACAGGCAGCAGATTTTTATGCAGAGTGTATTTCAAAGATTGTTCCAAGGTACAACAAGTGCTTGAATCTGTTTGGCGACTATGTCGAAAAATAAAGAAAAACTGTAGTTTTAATATGTATATAATAAAGTTTTTGTATCTTCACTCGTTTACTTTTTATTTCAAAACGGAGGTTATTTTCTGGATAACCTCATACTTTAATAATGCCCGTTCCCAAACTTTGTGCAGCTGAGAGGTATGCATTACGTCACTACTACTGTAAGAGATTGTGTTAGTAGTAGTAACGTTTTACTTGTAGTATGTTTGTAGTAGTCACAGGTACTATCCAAACTACATACATTCGGAGTCGCCATCTACAGCGAATAGTCAAAACAACACCCATGTATGTCACCACACTAGGCAGCCTACTGCCTAGCGAATACCAATGAGATGATTAGTAGAGTGTTATGACGTAACAGCAGTCTGGTACATCGTCTGTCCCTTTCATCCCGCAGCTGCACAAAGCTTAGATTCATACATTATTATACCTGGTCGGCACTTTAGTTTTAATACAAACAATATCAAGTATTTATATTAATAAAATAAAATTTTCACCATAACTAAATGGGATTATAAAGAAATGGAATAATAACCTCAGATCACAATAGGTAAATACTTAATGTTTCTGTAGCCGAAGAAAAATAAGACTGTTAAAACCAAATACAAATATATAATAATAATAATAAACTTCAACTACTATTAATTTAGTTAATTGTTATTAATAAAAAAATAAATAAACCAAAATAAAAGCATCAAATTAATTAGCCGTATAGGTATCAGACATACTAATGTCCCCTAGCCGTGGGAGTGAGAGAATTAATAATTAATTAATAATTATTAATAATTAATAATAATTAATAATTAATAATAATAATAATAATAATAATAATAATAATAATTAATAATAATAAAATTATTAATAATTAATAATTATTAATTTATTATTATTATTAATTATTAATTATTATTATTAATTATTAATTATAAAATTATTATTAATAAATAATAATTAATAATAATTATTAATAATTATTTTTTTTATTAATGCATAACGCTCTCACTTGCACAAACCATATGCACCGTTCCAATAAAATTGTCGTATAATTTTACTCATTGTTGTGAGCAAGCGTTTATGCATGCAGTAAACTAACAAGCAAGATAACGACTGTAGTATGTTTTCAGATTTGGATTATAACAGTAAAGACCTTTGAACGCATGCGTAGTTATGCCACATATCTCCCTCTCACTCACTCGACTATGGGACATTAATCCATCTGATACATATACCATTGGTATCAAAATTAAACTCTGATACTACAGAATCAATTATATTATTCGGTTAGATTGAAAAATACATTCACGGTACCGAACGTCCTCTTAATAATCTTTAAAAAAAAACTCTATACATAATTTATAAAAACAAACAATTTAAATATTAATTTCATAACATCAAAATATTAACAAATTATTTAATACCCTAATTTTATATTACGTAACAATAACAAATTCAACGAAATAATCTTAAAACAAAAATCAAAAAACACATCAATACTCAAATAACAAAAATATATTTAACGTTTTTTATAAAGTAAATAGATGTACAGTAAAACCTCGCTTATGCAAATCTTTCTCAACCGTAAACTGGCTTAACCCAAACGGATCCGAACATTTTTTAAAATTTTTATTTGGTGATTACTTAAACTCAGTACTGTAGTACGTACAGAACATTACTTAAATACATAGTGTTAGGAACAAAACAGTTTAAAATGAAATAAATTATTAATATAAGGTTTCATTATTCTGGGAATCTGTTTACAAATGGGTATATTGAACTATTATTTTTCTGTTGTAATGAAAATTTCTACAGTTCAGCCGTCCTTAGTTTGCTCCTACTGTCAACAAACCAAAGCCAGCTACTACAGCGTGTACGCTAGGGTCCACCACTATATAGATGTCGTATTCCTATTAAATTAACTATGTTTTAAATTATAAGTACTTAAAACATCAGTCATGACATGATGTAGGCCTAACAATTTCATTTATAAAAATACTTTTAAAAGTATTTTGTATTTAAATACTTTTGGAAGTATTTTGTTACTTTTTAATCAGCGTGTACACATTTTTATATGATGCGCATGCTCAGTGACGTCATTATTTATTTACAGTACGAACGAACTAAGAAAGGCTGGACTGTACCTTATACCACAGAAGGCTCACTATGAATTTTCAGGAATTCAGCTTTAATACTTCCAACCTGTAGTTCTGATAAAATGATGGTAAGATATTGTTGCAACACAACGGCTTCATCAAAAACCTTCGATTTTTTCAATATTATTTAATTTTATTATACTGTACTTAATTTATTAATTTTTTTAAAATGAATACTGTATTTTCATTTACATATAATACTAATAACAAGTTGTAAAAATACTGTATATTCACTTTTAACTGATTTTAAACTCTCTATTGCCGGTCGCGTTGGCGATGTTGGTAACGTGCTCGCCTCTCATCACGCGGTCTTGGGTTCGAATCCCACTTGGGCATGGCATTTTTTCATACGTTACAAAAAATTCATTTCATCCTTCACCGTCTGCATTAGCAGCAATTTGCAAAACAGTCGGACGTTAAACCAAAAAAAAAAAAAAAAATTAAACTCTCTAAAAGTGTCTTTCTGTGTTATCCAGAATTTTATTTATCCGAAATTGGGTCCACCCCCTATATTTCGGTTAAGCAAGGTTTTACTGTATCTCAATACAATTAGAAGTAATACAACAATATAATATAGGAACTTTTAAAAATAAATAATTAGGTAACAAACCTTTTAAAAATAGAACCACATGTTAAAAGGTTTTAACATTTTTTTACACAACATGGTTATTCATTAATTATTATCAAGCAGAAAATAATTTGCAGGATTGTTTTGATGAAAATTAAAACAAAAGTTAATTTCTTAAGATAGATAGATGTAACATCTTTATTTGAATATTCTAATTCAGATGTTCTCGTCAGTAAATAAATTTCTTTAGTCATATTAAAAAATATAAATTATGATGGATTACGTTACAAGTTGAGTTAAAATGGAAAAATAATGAAAGAATAAGTATAAATGGTTCACTGGTATGACATTCCACCTTTACCTTTAATTCCACGATGTCATTACTATTATCAACCAACTTTCCTGATAAAGTTTTAGTTGTTTATAGTTACAAACCACAAGAATCCAGTAAAAATAAAAATTGATTGGTTTAATTTAAAAAAAAAACAATTTTTTTAGGTTTTTAGGTTTGGCTAAACTATATTTAGATGTAGTTTATTAATATTTCAATAAATAAGGAAAAAATGTTTGGAAAAACTGTTACATTTCTTTTGTTTTTGATTTCGTCGTATCAACAAATTAAACATGATTTTCCAGACTCTGGCCGGAAATCAAACCTGGGACCTTCTGCTTTTGCACTATTGTGCCATAGAGGCAGGGTTAACAATTTAATTTTAATAAAATTAAACAAGATCATGTACCCAAAATAATGTAAATCATGATTTTTTCAATAATTCCATAAATTATTTTTCCCTTTTTATTAGTTTTTTTTATTGTGAACTGTCCTTAATTGAAAACCATCAAAATTGATAACGCCTTTTCACTGGTGTTTGACTTTTTTCATCTTGAATTTTAACAGAAATGTTCACCCAACTAATTTTTCCCTAATGAGTTTGAGATATTTATCTGGATCATCAAATAGAGAAACCTCATTTATCAACCATATATACTTTTTACAATTTTATCATAATGAAAACAGAAATAATTACATAAAAATACGCAAAAAATATAACAAAAACGCATATATGCTAATGTATTTGATACAAGAATTATATAATGTAAGATAACAGAAATTATTTAAATCTTGTTAAAATTTATTCAACTAGGCGGTGAGTTTTATTTATTTTAAAAACACTTTGCATCAGTGAATAAAATTTAAATACAGGGTGATTCACGAAGATATGCAGAAACTTTAGGAGCTCATTGTACATGTAAAAATAATGAAAAAAGTTTTTATAAACATGGGTCCGGAAATGCTTCGTTTCCGAGTTACGGCTAGCGAAAGTTTCGCCCGGGTTACAGCTCACCAGGTGAAATGAGGTCTTCCTGAAATTCTGGTAAGATACTTAAGGGGCGAATTCAATCGTTTCTTATGCTTTTTGATCTGTTAAATTGAATAAAACAGGTCCCAGAACTGTAAGTTAAATATTTTGTTAAGAAAACCAGTGTTAAAAGCAAAAAAATGGAGTGAAAAACACATTTTTTTCATCTTTGGGCAAGAATAACTTTGTTATTTCACCAAGAAACAGTTAAAGTTTTTGAATAAAACATGTTGAAAATTTTATTCTGAACAAACCGGTGTAAATAAAGTACGCAGAAAGAGAATAGATGCTTAATTAAATGAATTTTTATTCATAACATTACAAAGTAAAATTAACCGGAAAAACAAAAATGAAAAATTGTGTTTTTTTCACACCATTTTTTGCATTTGACACTGGTTTTCTCAAAAACTATTTAACTTACAGTTTTGGGAACTGTTTTATTCAATTTATCAGGTCAAAAACCATAAGAAACGATTGAATTTGCCCCTTAATCTACCTTACCAGAATTTCAGGAAGACCTCATTTCACCTGGTGAGCTGAAATCCGGGCGAAATCTTTCGCTAGCCGTAACTCGGAAACGAAGCATTTCCGGACCCATGTTTATATAAACTTTTTTCATTATTTTTACATGTACAATGGGGTCCCAAAGTTTCTGCATATCTTCGTGAATCACCCTGTATAACATAATAATTTTATCTTTATAAATGCAAAATTGTTCTGTAGAGTGAAATTATTTGATATCTTTCAAAAATAAAATACAAGCAGACTTATCTATGTGCATTACTTAAGAGTACTTTAAAATCAACATTCTATTTTTAGTTAATTGGTGTAAAATATTGACTACGTTATAATTCAATATGATTTCTTTTATAACATGAAGTGGTAATCAATTCTCAAAAATAATCAATACTTTTTACAAATACAGTAAAATAAAGTGGATCATTAATACGTGAGTATTGTTATTATAACAAAAAAAGGTTCAAAATTTAATTTTTTAAATAATACTGGATTAAATACAGTAGTAACCTTTGGTTATTATGAACACGATACTCCGAATTTTTGATCGTAATATCTGAAAATCACATCAGTAGCAAAAATTCGATCGCAATAAAAGGAAAGCTTACTGGTAGGCCAAATTTTTTAATGAAAAATAGAAATTCCTAATTGGTACGTCTTCATTTATTATTTTATTTGTTTAATGTGTTTTCAGGTGATTTTTATATAAAAAATAAAACATAAAAATTGTAACAAAGTATATTAAAAATATTATACACAAGACTCATGTTGTTTAGGTCATCAGTTGAGAGGCTGGTTTGAACCTCTAGAGACTTTACTACGTAAAACGAGGAGTGAGGTGGTTTACTATTGCCTTCCTCGCTGAGTGGTAAAAAATGCTTATCAGCATTCCAGGCCCTCTGAAAAGCATCTACTTTCTACCCTGTAAATGACACATTCACTTCATTCACCACCACAGGGTATAATGAAATTCATAACTCTCAGAGGAGAGAACTGTGATTAGTGTCTTTCACAACTCTATATTTTCTGTTCTTAACACTTTAGTCATATATTTGACTGATCATGTGATAAGAAACAGAACTATTTTTTATAGTCCTGGAATTATCAGATTGAGTACAAATAATTTAATACCCTACTTGCCTGTTATGGGGCTCATGTGATTACCCTTTTAAGAAAGAAAGGATGTTTACAATATGTAGATTCTATGTGATTAATTATACTGCAGGCCTACGCACAAATTCTTTTCAAAATATTTCTATAATTGGCTTTTCATTAGACAAAACAATTACCCAGAATTAAGCTAAGTTAGATAAAACAATAAATAATTTTGTAAATTTTTTATCAGCTTTGAAAACAATAATTGGCGTAATAAAAATATGTTATCAAACGAACAGAAACAAAAAATTTATGATAAGATTACGTTCTTTTGCATTTGTTCAAAATAAGCAGTTGATCATATAAATTAAGGAACACAATAACCAGTACTTACTGCAGTAAAATTAATTATTATTATCTAAATCAGATTTGTAATGTTTTTACAATATAATAATAATAATAAAAATGAATATATAAGAAGAGATATGCAGGTGACCTTAACGATGGAAGAAAGATTACGTACCGCAAGACTCAAATGGTTTGGACATGTACAAAGGATGCCAGAGGCATGTATCCCCAGACAGTACTTGGACATGGAGGTATCTGGAAAGAGACCCGTTGGACGTCCCAGAAGAAGATGGACTGACCAAATAAGGGATGATCACCTAACAAAAGGAATGACACTACAGGATACAGGATATCAGAATACAAAAGGTATATCAAGATAGAGATAGATGGAGGCATATCGTCCACTCAAATCCTACCCGGCCTGCTGGAAGGATACCCAAATGATGATGATGATGAATAATAATGTCGGGCACAAGGTAAGCTAGTTTAACTGACCTCAGTTGAGAAACAAACAAGGCAGATAAGCCAATGAAGATACAGTAGGCCCTCACATTACGATCGTAATTCGTTCCGGAAGAACGATCGTAAAGTGAGACCGCATTCTTGCCCAATCATTAGACCGTATATACAATTCCATAAGAAATTTACATTAGCCCGTGTACAGATAACCCTATACATTCTTCAAATAGCGCTGATTTCAGTACAAATGATTTGATAATAGGTATAATTATAAAAATAATTCCTTTTTGAAGTAAGTTTGATCTATCAGAAACTTTAACGTCTTTTAAAACTGACTTTTGCTTTACAATTGTGGAAATTATAGACTGGGAATAACCATACTGGCGAACCAATTTATTTATCCTAGCCCTTTCATCATGGTTTTTTATAATTTCTTGCTTTTTTTAATAGAAATTTTACTTTTTGTGTGTGATTTAGGACCCATTTTCACGATAACGACAGTAACGTACATGGAAAATGCGGTACCAAAAGTACAAAGAATACGTATTTATAATAACCCGACAGACACTACGGCACAGATGCTAAACCGATAACCAAGGCGATACACGTAACACTACTAAACACTACACGTAACACTACTATTTAGTAGTGACAAAACTAAAAAAAAAGAAACAATCTTGAGCTGATGATGGGAGGGTGCGGGTAGCATGGTCGAGGGTATATTGACAAAAGAGAAGGAGTACATTCGATCAGAATTTCTTACTGTACGGGTTGATGATTGGTGGGTCAGGTGCACATGCGACTTTAGGAATCTGATGACTAATTTGATGACACATCGTAAAGTGAAATATCGTAATGTGAGTGCATCGTAAAGTGAGGGTCCACTGTACATTTTACATCCATTACTAATAAGATTATACTAGTATGCCTACTATACTTAATTCCTGTGTAACAATACTTTTAGTTTTAGTTGATAAAATAAAAATTATCCATTAAATCAGGACATCTGAGTAACCCAAAAAAAACTTAAGGAGGAGGACAATGGGCCACAATTTCCTAAAAGTGGTACTTACATGCCCAAAATAAGATGTCTGGTCGCTTTATAAAATATAATATTAGTTAAGATTGTTTACATAATAACTCCATTTCCTGAAACTTAACAGGAAGGCTGAAAAACTGAATTAAACTTGTAAAGTTTCCGTGGAGATGGCAGAAAAGATTAAGACAACAAAATACATCTTTTATTGGAGTTATTAGTTTTTCTTATAGACAAACTTAATTCTTTTGATCTAAAATTGGAGTTAGCATGTGAACACTTTTATCCAATGATCAGCAACAATCGCATGGTTAGTTAAACCAATTAGTGTCCTACAGTTAGTTAAATAAATTTCCACAATACTTCTAAAACATATTCAAGTATCAAAACTGAAACAATAAATTTAGAAATGAAGTACAGCGCCCAACTGAAACAAGAGGACAGTTAAATCCTTAAAAGATCTTTTGTAAACTTGTATAAATGTTTACAAAATGTACAAAGAAAAATCAAAATAAATTGAAAATGTCATGGATATCTTGCTAAAAATCAAAAAAAAATTGTCCCCATCTTGAATATCACTTTATTTTTTTTGAATGGGAAGGCGATGTGACCAACCAGTCATGTGACCAATAATATAATGATATTTCCGTGACAGTGACAAAAAGTCGCTACAAATAACAAATTGTTAATAATAATAATTATTGTTACAAATTAAATTAGTAAACATTTTTATCGTGTCATTTTCTTGATATTTATTTTGGCATCATTATTAGACATTTGTTTTGAACATTAACATTTAATGAGTAGCACATTTTTATTGAATGTAATACAATCAATTATGTAATAAATGATATTAAAATAAAAAATCTGGTGTGAAACACTCACACAACTTTCTCTTGCCAATATAAATAATTAACAATAAACCTAACATTAGTAATAAAACATTAGAAATAAACAAACAACTAATCTCAAAAATATAACCATATTTCAATCATGAGTGAAACACGCAAAATGAAATTCGAACTCAGTTTGGTTTAAAAATACGGAAAATCACTCTTTCTCTCTAAACTAGGCTCTTTAGAGAAAAATGCTCTTAATAAAAGTTGTAGATCTTTTAATTTTCTATAACTTTTATTATATACACTTTTGTCGTAAAATGCATACTAAGGCCAAAATCTTTAAAAAATCGATTTTTCACACGTTTTCGTGAGAAAAAATCAGAAAATTGCTAATTACCGCTAAACTAAGCGTTATACAAAAAAATGTTTGAAACAGAAGGTGTAGATTTTTAAATTCTCTACAACTTTTATTATATAAGTTTTTGCGCTAAAATTTATATTAAAGCCGTAATCTTAAAAAAACAACGTTTTTACGTGAAAAGAGCCTCACCGAGAATTTCAGCAGACATGGCGCCTACCCTATCTTGTAGAGAATAAAAAATTGAGTAAAATAGGCGATTTTAAAAAAAATCGTAGGACCAGTTTTTGAGAAAATCGCAAAAAACTGAAAAATTATACGAATAAACTACTACTTCCGGTTGACCGATTTTGATGAAAATGTTCCTGTCGCGTCCGGTAGTGGTATGTAACTTAAGTTTCAAGTTTCAAGTTCGTACGATGTTCCGTTCTTGAGATATTCTGTTCACACACAGACACACACACACACACACACACACACACAGACCAATCGCTAAAAACATGTTTTTTGGGTTCAGGGGGTCTGAAAACGTATAGATCCGGTGAAAACTCGATTTCGAAAAATCGACATGAAAACAATACTTTCCTTCCTATATATTCATATAGGCAAGAGAAAGTAAAAATTAAGTTACATTAAAGGTGGACAAATTTTTTTGATTCATCTTAAAATGATACTTTGTATTTGAGTGAGGTTCATATTTGCATATATCTTGAAATTTCGCTTTCATTCAAAATATTAACCCATTTCGGAATTTTTATGCACCCTGTATACTCGCACATACATAACAATGTGTTGATATAATATTACATCATTTAATACATATAGAGTCAAATGTTGTTAATAATTTATCCCAAAATAAAAACTGTTTAATGATTTATTTGAATCATACGGTACAGATTGTGTCATAAAAATTTACGTGTGTGCCAGCGAAGAACAATTCAGATATGGCTATGGAAAAGTATGTATGTATACCTACCAAAAAGTCTCAATAGACTTTTGTTATAATGCAAAAAATATGTAATGTTATAATGTAAATATGTTATAATGCTTTCAATATGTAAGGTTGTGTTATAAGTTAAACACTTAAGTTTAGTTTGGCGTGAAGCACAGGGATCAGGGGGTTGCGAGTACCTAATAAAACCTGTAAGGCCCGTGGTGTAGTTGTCAGCGCAACTGGCTACTATGCCGGGGTCCCGGGTTCGATTCCTGGTCAGGTCTGGCATTTTTTTCATCTGTAAATCACCACATATCATTACCAACGCACAAGCCCAAGGCTTATGTAGGCATCATCACTCAATAAAAAAAAAACATACTTTTATATAAACAAAAACTTCTTTTATATAAATTTCACTAACTTTTTCAGCTAACTTGATCTGTATAATCCATTTACACATGTTTAGGTGGATCCAACATCATTAGAATCCATAAAATATAATTTATGAAACTTTAAAAAAATTTAAAACCTACAGAAGACGTTGCATCTACAGTCATCTGTATAAAAAAATATGTAGTTTTATACAGATGATGACAGAAGATGCAATATCTTCTGTAGGTTTTAAATTTTTTTAACACGTTCAGTGCTGGAAACTCGTCTAACTTGTCATGGAAAGGTGTTAACGCCAGGCTGCCGTCTAACCTAGCGAGTTCTATTTTGTTATCATTTTAAGTAATTCTGGAGGAACACCGCCTGTCGGATATCGTTTTTTTTCTATTATACAGGGTGATTCATGAAGTTCTCCCCCCACTTCTACAGCACATTGTACTAGTAAAAATAATGAAAAAATGTTATATAAACATAGGTCCGAAAACGCTTCGTTAGCGAGTTACAGCTAGCGAAAGTTTCGCCTGGATTTCAGTTCACCAGGTGAAATGAGGTCTTCCTGGAATTGTGGTAAGGTAGATTAAGGGGCGAATTCAATCATTTCTTATGGTTTTTGATCTGATAAATTGAATAAAACAGGTCCCAGAACTGTAAGTTAAATAGTTTTTGAGAAAACCAGTGTCAAATGCAAAAAATGGAGTGAAAATCACATTTTTTCATCTTTGGGCAAGAATAACTTTGTTATTTCACCAAGAAACAGTTAAAAATTTTCAATAAAAAATGTAGAAAATTTTATTCTGAACAAACCGGTGTAAATAAAGTACACAGAAAGCGAATAGTTTTTGAGAAAACCAGTGTCAAATGCAAAAAAATGGAGTGAAAAAAACACATTTTTTCATTTTAGTTTTTCCGGTTAATTTTACTTTGTACTCTTATGAATAAAAACTCATTTAATCAAACATCTATTCGCTTTCTGTGTACTTAATTTACACCGGTTTGTTCAGAATAAAATTTTCTACATGTTTTATTGAAAAATTTTAACTGTTTCTTGGTGAAATAACACAGTTATCCTTGCCCAAAGATGAAAAAATAAGTTTTTCACTCCATTTTTTGCATTTGACACTGGTTTTCTTAAAAACTATTTAACTTACAGATCTGGGACCTGTTTTATTCAATTTATCAGATCAAAAACCATAAGAAATGATTGAATTTGCCCCTTAATCTACCTTACCACAATTCCAGGAAGACCTCATTTCACCTGGTGAACTGAAATCCAGGCGAAACTTTCGCTAGCTGTAACTCGCTAACGAAGCGTTTTCGGACCTATGTTTATATAACATTTTTTCATTATTTTTACTAGTACAATGTGCTGTAGAAGTGGGGGGAGAACTTCATGAATCACCCTGTATAAAAAAGTAAGTAACATAAGTTGTATACCCTAGATAAAGCAAACGCAGAACACGCTGCACGAGTAATCAGTCCAAACGGAGAGATACGTCATAATTGCTCAGTATTTAATATGTTAAAGTTTTATACTGCCCATAACAGACAGGTGGAGTGTCAAATTATTTACACTGAATCTGTTTGTTGCAGGGCTAAAATAAATAGTTCTGTTTCTTATCACATGGTCAGTCAATTAAATGACTGAATCATTTAAGAACAGAAGAGGTAGAGGTGTAAAAGACACTAATCAGAGTTATCTTCTCTGAAAGTAATGAATTTCATTGTACAGCCAGACCCTGTGGTGAATGAAGTGAAGGTGTCATTTACAGAGTGGAAAATATGTGCTTTTCAGAGGGCCCGGCATGCTGATAAGCGTACTTTTCCACTCAGTGAGGAAGGCAATGGTAAACCACCTCACTCCTCGTTTTACTTAGTAAAACCTCTAGAGGTTCAAACCAGCCTTTCGGCTGTTGACCTACACAAACAAAGTTTTATATGATATTTAATGTACTCTGATAATGGTGGATCTATCAAAACACATGTAAATGGATTATACGGATCAAGGTAGCTGAAAAGGTTAGTAAAATTTATAATATTTAAACAACAGAATTGATTTCACACTGCAGGATGCATTATAAAGATTTATTTTGAAAAAAAACCATTAAAAATAATGAAGACATTTAATATATTAGGCCATACCAGTTATCATGTGTATTAACCAGGAAGATATTTTTATAGACTAGCGGCCTCGCAAACAATGTCCGTTGCCAACTGTCTTATCTGTCAACATGTTAAAAAAGAACCATAAAAAATGATATTAGAACCCGAGAAATGTATAATACATTTATATTGTCATTAACAATAAAATCTAATATCTATGATAGTCTTATCAATAAAGAATTTACCATACGAGGTGTGTATATTAAACAATGAGACTTCCCTTTTGACTTAAAAAAAAGCATCAATAATCGATAATAAGTGCAGTGGGGGTGATTTTAAACGTATCTTGACATGCATGGTAAGCAGTAACAGTGTGTGGCATTCAGTTGATTAAGAATTGGCATTTATTCGGTTGTGTTTTTTTAGTGTTCCAGAAAAATACTGTCATTACCAAGAATGAAAAAGACTTGTTAAATTATATAAAATTTCAAAGTCATGTTCATTATGTTTTTTAACATCAAGGGAGTAATTTTAGAAGAACAGGTCTGAGAAGGCACAACATGTAATCGATATTATTTTAACCCTGTTCACACTGGTAATCTAATTTTAGATGATGCCGAATGGATTGTGGTTGGGGCGATAAAACATGCTTCTGGAAGGTCAGTTTAAGTCGGAAACTGATAAATATTGTACTTTTCTAGCAGTGAATTCTTTAACGCATCTAATAGTGTTTATAGAAATAGAGTACCATAACAGGAAAAATTTTTATTCCCTCTATAGTGTGTAGGTAGCATTGATGGTTTGGAAATTGTTTGTTTTGAATGGAAATCTGTGTAGCTCGTGTGTAAGTCAACGTACATGCATGTTCTTTAGTTTGTGTTGAAGCTATGACGATTCTGTTACAATGTTTGCCTTTGAAAAAAGAGGACGAGTCCATTTTACTTTTCAGGAGGGGGTTTACCATCACAGATGCAAAAAATTCAACACTTTGTCGGGTTGCAAAGACATGTAACAGCTTCCTTCTAACCGAACCTACAGAATTTTTCAAAACACGTGGTTGTAGGGAAAAGAATTTTCTACTTTGCTTTGCTTACTGTTGTAAACTAAATATAATAGTGGCTCCGTGACATCACCATAAAGAATGTAAAATACCATCCCTTCATGCTTCCCTGTAATGTGAAAATGGACTCATGTTGAACATTTTGTAACTTCGTCAAACATTTACGGAAATTTAAATAAAAAATAATATTAATTCCAGTAAACTCTTGTCTACAAAATATGTTTTATAAATTTTTTGCTAAACTGAAATTTAACCCGTTATAGTAAAAAATATAAAGAAACACAAAAATTTTCACGGGCCTACATGCAAAGAATTATAAAGCGATTTTGTTGTAATTATATTCAGAAGGCACGTACGTATCATATGAATCAACTGTAATATTTTCAGAATTTTTCATCAGTAGTGACGTTAGACAAAACAGTTGTTTTGAGAGCACGTTTTGAATTTTGCAATTCTTCTGTTTAACGAGTAACAGTCCGTTTCCAAAGGGTTAAGGTAGTTTTGATAATTTGTTAGTGCAAGTTGGGAATATATTAAAGGAGAGAAGCATTAAAATTGTAATACAGGGTGATTTTTTAGTCCTGTTACCCAATTGTTAATGTCTGGTAATTTTTTTCTAAGAAAGGGATATTTTGTTTTGTGACACAAAGTTGGTAGCCCTACTCAACCAGTATAGATACGACAGTTTGAGTTGATTCTCCTTGAGTTGCGTAAAATTTTGTGCTGTTTCCAGTTGTGTTACGAACAGAATGTCTTTTACTCTAGAACAACGGGTTTTCATTCTTGAACAATATTTTGCTACAAAATCGTATGCGAGTGTAAAAGAATCATTTTAAATTAAATTTTTTGGTGTTCCTCCACTCTATTCTAGTCAATTTCTAGGCTAACTAACTGATTTTTAGAGGCAGGTATTGTTTGCAGCAGAAAACGTAGTGGTCGACCAACTCTCTTGACAGATGACGTTAAGAGAATGTGAAAACAAGATTGCTCAATTCTCCATGGAAAAGTTTACAAAAACTTTCCTTGCATGTTGATTTGTCATGTTCGAGTGCTCAGAAAGCTGCTAAAAAATTGAAATTGTATCCGTATCACATACGATTAGTTCTAGAGCTTCAGCCTCCAGATTTAAACAAGAGATTGTTTTAGGATAAAAGACATTCTGTTCATAGCACGATTGAAAATGGCACAAAATTTTACACAGCTCAAGGAGAATCAACTCACACTGCCATATCCATACTGGTTGAGTAGGGCTACCAACTTAGTGTCACAAAACAAAATTTAATTTTTAGAAAAATATTACCAGACATTAACAATTGGGTAACAAGACTAAAAAATCACCCTGTACATATAAATAAAAGTGAGTAATTTAAACAGTCTCATAAGTTAATAACACACCTCACGTATAATACAGAATTTAAAACACTAAAACTGTTACAAAACATATTTATATAAATATTATATAATATAATAACTAGAACATTTAAATTTTGGTGTTCTCGTTTTATTATAAATATCATTATTAAATATGTCACGATTTTAATACATATTTTATAATAACTTACCATAAAACAGTTCAACACGTCATTACTACGCATTTCTAAAATTACTCAAATTGTTTTAATAAATAAAAAATGTAACTACAAAGTTATGATTATTATATATTAATAAATAATTAAATTATACATAATATACAAAGCACTAGTTAAGATTTAAATTTAAATAAATTTCAAAAATAATATAAAATTTTACTTACGATACAGTTTTTGTACTTCAAAGGATTTTATCCAGAAATTTTATTTGTTAGTTTCTCATTCAAATTAAATTTTTAAATTGAATTCAAAAACGTTTGATCAAATTCGTAATACAATATAATCTGGGGCATTTACATTAAAACAATTTGCCATATACGAGGGTTATTCAGAAAATAACCTCCATTTTGAAATAAAAAGTAAACGAGTGAAGATACAAAAACTTTATTATATACATATTAAAACTACAGTTTTTCTCTATTTTTCGACATAGTCGCCAAACAGATTCAAGCACTTGTCGTACCTTGGAACAGTCAACAAGTTCCAAGGTACGACAAGTGCTTGAATTTGTTTGGCGACTATGTCGAAAAATAGAGAAAACTGTAGTTTTGATATGTATATAATAAAGTTTTTGTATCTTCACTCGTTTACTTTTTATTTCAAAACGGAGGTTATTTTCTGGATAACCCTCGTATATAACATGATAAAAAATTATTAATAAGAGCTTATCATGGTATAATTTTGTTTTGTATCCGTTATATTATTTTTATGTAGGATAATTTTTAGTATGGAAAAGGTTTTAAAGTTCAAAAGAAAGCTATAAGCTCTCACCTCACATAGACCACCATTTCTTCTTCTTCTTCAAGTGCCGTCTCCGCGTCGGAGGTTGGCGATCATCATTGCTATTCTAACTTTCGAAACAGCTGCTCGGAACAGTGACGTGGAGTTGAGACCAAACCAATCTCTCAAATTCTTCAGCCAGGACGCTTTCCTTCTACCCGGCCGGCGCTTTCCTGCTATCTTTCCTTCCATTATCAGCTGAAGAAGTCTGTATTTCCCGTTTCGAAGAACATGGCCGAAGTACTGCAGTTTTCGTCGCTTGATGTCGTATAGCAGTTCCATCTCCTTGCCCATCCGAGTCAGTACGTCCGTGTTTCGTACTCTGTCGGTCCACGATATACGGAGCATGCGGCGGTATAGCCACATCTCAAACGCCACCACCATTTAACCCACCATTTAAGGAGTTTAACCCACCATTTAAGGAGTTTAAACCACCATTTAAGGAGTTTAACCCACCATTTAAGGAGTTTAAACCACCATTTAAGGAGTTTAACCCACCATTTAAGGAGTTTAAACCACCATTTAAGGAGTTTAACCCACCATTTAAGGAGTTTAAACCACCATTTAAGGAGTTTAAACCACCATTTAACCCACCATTTAAGGAGTTTAAACCACCATTTAAGGAGTTTAACCCACCAGTTAAGGAGTTTAAATTGCTTACGTTCCCTCATGTTAAATTTTTGAGGTGATAATGTACATAAGTTAAAATACCTTTACACAGAATTTTAATGTACACTATCATAACACAACAAACAGAAACAATAAAAAAGTTGCATAACACTAAATTGTTTGAACAAAAATCTACTAAATATTTTTAAAACAAAACTGATACTGTATGTACTTTTATTTATAATTTCCCTCCATTTTTAACAACCCTATTATCCTAAAATGACAATAATGGATTGTATTTAATGGTTAGTTATCATTTCAGATAACTGATTTATTGGCTGATAGTTTGTATTTCTACAAATACAACAATTTCAGAACTGTACTAGTTGTATTAAGAAATTTAAATATGGTACAACAATCTGTACACATGATCTTCCTTTAGTAAAAACTTCCACATTTTGAATTTTTACGGAAAAATTGTCAAAAGCTTTTTTCTACAATCCATATCTCATGTGCAACGGATTTTGTTGCAAATTGACAATAATTCTAAAAAAGAACAAACAAAAACTGTAGTAAGTGAAATTTTATATAATTGTAAATAATTTTTTTAAATATATACTACCATTATTTTTTGCATAATAAAATTTACAAATATTTATGTATTATTTATCTAACTAGTGCTGACTATATAATAAATAAATAAATAAAATTGTATGAACTACTTACTTACAATAATTATAATTAACAAAATTCAGTTTAAATAATAAATAATAATAATAATAATAATATATAAAATAAATAATTTTGTAAATAAATAAATTTAATGTAGACGTGTGCTACGTTGATTATCACCACTCCCAGTACGATGAACTGGTTTATGGATCGGTGAAGACGGTGTACTAGTACTTTCATCACGCATTCGTTTATTTAAAAAATCTCTTATACGTTGTACGATCAGATCAATTGCCACTGAAAATAGAAAAATAAGTTTTTTTATAATCACAATATCTTACAGAAAAAAATACTAAATAAAAATTTATTATATCTTAACTTATTGGAATTGGTTGATATTTTCTGGCGTCATTGTACTTTAGTATTACTACAGATAGGCCTATATAACAACCAGGATGTGCAATGTCATAGCTTTAGTGTACTGCCATGAACAAAAACATTTATCGCAACTCGATGTACCCCTCCGTACAATGCTCTTCGTCCTCCTCCATGCTCTCTCTCTCACTCTCTTTTCCTTTACCTCCTTCCCTCCCTCTCCCTTCCCCCTCACAACCTCTCCTCTCTCTCTCTCTCCCCCTTTCCCCCTCTAACTCCCTCCCCTCCCTCAACCTCTCTCTCACCCCTATCTTTCTCTACCCCTTCCTCTCTCCCCCTCCCCCTCTCTCAGAGCTCTCCCCTCCCACCCCCTCACTCTCTTTTTCCAAGAATTGAAAAGATCAATACGCACATCAGAGAACACACGCACGTGCGCAAATATGTTGCACTCATGCTTTTTTTTGTTATTGTTATACTTTTTGGCGGAATGTGGACAGATAGGCCCATATAACAACCGGGATGTGCAATGTCATAGCTTTAGTGTACTACCATGAAGAAAAACATTTAATACAACTCGATGTACCCTTCCGTACACCGCTCTTCGTCCTCCTCCATGCTCTCTCTCTCTTCTTCTACCTCCTTCCCTCCCTCTCCCTTCCCCCTCACAACCTCTCCTCTCTCTCTCCCCTCCCTCACCCCTCTCTTTCTCTACCTCCCTTCCTCTCTCTCCCCTCCCTCACCCCTCTCTTTCTCTACCTCCCTTCCTCTCTCTCTCCCCTCCCTCACCCCTCTCTTTCTCTACCTCCCTTCCTCTCTCTCTTTCTCCCTCCCACCCCTCTCTCAGCTCTCTCTCTTTCTCCCTCCCACCCCTCTCTCAGCTCTCTCTCTTCCTCCATCCCCCTCTCACAGCTCTCTCTTCCTCCCTCCCCCTCTCTCAGCTCTCTCTCTCTTCCCCCTCGCAGCTCTCTTCCTTCCTCCCTCCCCCTCTCTCTTTCTTCCTCCCTCCCAATCTCTCAGAGCTCTCTCTCCCCCAATCTCTCAGAGCTCTCTCTCCCCCCAATCTCTCAGAGCTATCTCTCTCTCCCTCCCAATCTCTCTCTCCCTCTCTTCTCCCTCCCCCTCTCTTTCTTCCTCCCTCCCAATCTCTCAGAGCTCCCCCCCAATCTCTCAGAGCTCCCCCCCAATCTCTCAGAGCTCTCCCCCCAATCTTTCAGAGCTCTCTCTCTCCCCCAATCTCTCAGAGCTATCTCTCTCTCCCTCCCTCCCAATCTCTCTCTCCCTCTCTTCTCCCTCCCCTCTCTCTCTTTCTTTCCAAGAATTGAAAAGATCAATACGCACATCAGAGAACACACGCACGTGTGCAAATATGTTGCACTCGTGCTTTTTTTTTGTTATTGTTATACTTTTTGGCGGAATGTGTTAATAGCGGGGCAGAGGCAATGTTTTCAGGAATGCACGAAACTGCAGTCAAAACATACCTCTCCTCCTTTCTTTCCCCTAAATTGTAACGGTTATTCAGCTTGGTTGTTACATGGGCGTAGCTATACAGGTGTTATTTGTCCACTGGCAGCTAAACCGGTTTTTTTTTTACCATATACTGGTTCAGAAATAATATTTGTTCTGTCCTATAAGGAAGATTGTTGCAAGAAATCAGCTCTCAGTAATTATATCTATTTTAAAAGTTTCAGTTCATTAACAATTGTGAGTCAATTAACAATTGAGTGTCAAATTATTTACACTCAATCTGTTAGTTGCAGGGCTAAAATAAATAGTTCTGTTTCTTGTCACATGGTCAGCCAATTAAATGACTGAATCATTTAAGAACAGAAGAGGTAGAGGTGTAAAAGACACTAATCAGAGTTATCTCCTCTGAAAGTAATGAATTTCATTATACAGCCAGACCCTGTGGTGAATGAAGTGAAGGTGTCATTTGCAGAGTGGAAAATATGTGCTTTTCAGAGGGCCCGGCATGCTGATAAGTGTACTTTTCCATTCAGTGAGAAGGCAATAGTAAACCACCTCACTCCTCGTTTTACTTATTAAAACCTCTACAGGTTCAAACCAGCCTTTCGGCTGATGACCTAAACAACAACAACAACAATTTAAAGATGGAAGTAAAGCACTTCAGTTGGTACTTATTCATAATAATAGTTTAGAGCATGTAGAAACAGTGAAGTTCCTGGGAGTATCTTTTGATAAATTTTTGTCTTGGCACTTCTATACCAATCAAGTTTGTAGTAAATTATCATCTGGGGTATTTACACTAAAACAAATTGCCAGATTAAATGATAAAAAGTTACTAATGGCAGCTTATCATGGCCTTATTCTGTCTCATATCCGTTATGGTATCTTAGTATGGAGTAATTTCTAGCATGGGTAATATGAATAGGGGTTTTAAAATTCAAAAGAAAGCTATTAGGTGTATGGTGGGAGCTAACCAGCTGACCTCATGCAGGCCACTAGTTAAGGAGCTTAAATTGCTTAAAGTTCCCTCTCTTTACATTTTTGAGGTGATTATGTATGTTAGGCAAAATAATTTTATGCAGAATTTCAATGTTCACAATCATAACACAAGAAACAGAAATGATTATTATGTGGCTAATCACTCCACAAAATTGTTTGAACAAAAACCTACTTATGCATGGAAAAATCATGAATAAATTACCCCAATTTTTAAAATGTTGTGAGGATTTGAATTCCTTTAAAAAAATCTGAAAAATTACTTGATAGGTGAAACTTTTTATAGCGTAAACGAATTTCTTTCTTGATAGTAGTGATACATTGCATGATTCTTATATTATATATTTCAGGTGTTAGAACTGACATGTTCTATACTCCTCCTGGAGTCTCCAGGATGCAATAAAAAAAAATCTGGTGTGAAACACTCACATAACTTTCTCTTGCCAATTCAAATAATGACCAATATAACCTAACATTAGTAATAAACAAAAAACTAAAATCAAAAAACATAACCTTATTTTAATCATGAGTGAAAGACGGAAAGTGAAAATCGACCTGTTTGGGTTAAAAATACGGAAAATCACTCTTTCACGCTAAACTAGGCTCAGTAGAGAAAAATGCTTTAAATAAAAGTTGTAGATCTTTTTATTTCCTATAAAATTTATTATATACACTTTTGTTGTAAAATGCATTCGAAGGCCAAAATCTTAAAAAAATCGATTTTTCACACGTTTTCGTGAGAAAAAAACAGAAAATCGCTAATTACTGCTAAACTAAGCATTATACAAAAAAATGTTTGAAGTAAAAGTTGTAGAATTTTAAATTTTCTACAACTTTTATAATATAAATTTTTGCGCTAATTGCATATTAAAGCCGTAATCTTAAAAAAACTATGTTTTTACGTGAAAACAGCCTCACCCAGAATTTCAGCAAACATGGCGTCTACCCTATCTTGTAGAGCATAAAAAATTTAGTAAACCAGGTGATTTTAAAAAAAATCGTAGGACGAGTTTTTGAGAAAATCGCAAAAAGTGAAAAATTACACGAATAAACTACTACTTCTAGTTGACCGATTTTGATGAAAATGTTCGTGTCGGGTCCGGTAGTGGTATGTAACTTAAGTTTCAAGTTCGTACGATGTTCCGTTCTTGAGATATTTTGTACACACGCACGCGCACACACACAGACCAATCGCTAATAACATGTTTTTTGGGTTCAGGAGGTCTGAAAACGTACAGATCCGGTGAAAACTCGATTTCGAAAAATCAACATGAAAACAATACTTTCCTTCCTATATATTCATATAGGCAAGAGAAAGTAAAAATCTACGTCATATTAAAGTACTTAACCCACCGGGTTGGTCTAGAGGTAAAGTTGTCGCCAAAATCAGCCGTTTAACAGCTGATTTTCGGAGACGAAGGTTCCTGGTTCAAATCCTAGTAAAGGTAGTTACTTTTATACGGATCTGAATACTAGACAGTGATTACCGGTGTACTTTGATGGTTGGGGTTTAATTAACCATACTTTCTCAGGAATGGTCGGCCTGGGTCTGTACAAGACTACACCTCATTTACACGTCATACACATCATTCTCATCTCATTGGGTCATGGGGTTGCTTATTGTTCTGAATTGAACAGATTGCAACGTACACAAATTAGGAATAATAATAAAATATTAAAGTACACTATAGTAAACAAGATTTCTAACAGAAATAAGACACAAAAATCTGATTTGCCCATTTATTGCTCTTTAAAAGAACATTAGTGTTTGATAACAACAATATTACATAAAATATTCAATACCAACTACTAATACTAATTTTACATTACTATGACTAAACTACTTTACCCATATAATATAAGTACAAAATCTACATCTGTTTTTCATAGTAACGTTACTGATATTGTATTAAAATATTCAACGTAAAAAGTGCATTTTACATTTATTTAACATATTACCAATTTTTATATTTAGTTTTATAAAGAAAAATACATCGTAAATTAAAATTATAAAAACAAATTCCAATGTATCACAACTAGTTGGTTAAGAATATTAAAAAAAAAAATAATAAAAACCGAACACAAATTAACCCTTTCAGTACTAATGTCCGGAAAACAGGACTTTGATATATTTTACGTAGTGATAACATCCGGAAAAAAAATAATAAAAACAGAACACAAATTAACCCTTTCAGTACTAATGTCCGGAAAACAGGACTTTGATATATTTTACGTAGTGATAACATCCGGAAAAAAAATAAGGAAAACAGAACACAAATTAACTCTTTCAGTACTAATGTCTGGAAAACAGGACCTTGATATATTTTACATAGTGATAAAATCCGGTTTACCGGATGTCTTTAAATTATGCACAAAATGCCAACTTCTGGATAACCGAACATTTCTAAAAAAACTTTTAAACAAAAATTAATGGAATAATGTATTTTGAAACCGCCTCCATGGTATAGTGACTAGCGCGTTAGCCTACAAAGCGAAAGGTCCCGGGTTCAATTCCCGGCTAGAGCCTAGAAATGTTAACACGTTAAAACCACCGTTAAGGTACCAAAACCCACAGTAGTTACTAATGACCAAGCTGTTGATGTGACTTTAAATAAACTAAAAAAAACTATTTTGAATATTTTTAGTGTTAAAATTATTTCTTTTTTTTATGAACACAATAAAAATTAATTTTTAACCGGAAATTTTATTTTTCTGTAACGTTGAAAATTCAGTCGCCAATGGCAGGCTTACACCTGTAATTTTTCGAAATAAAGGCTGGCACTTTTAGTACACCCTTATTCAAATTAAATGGCTTTAGATTAAACTTTTAAATATTGTTTCGGCACTGAAAGAGTTAAAATTAACCACACAATATTTTCTCCAATGTTTAATAAATTGAATTTTACATTTTTTACATTATATTTTAATAAAAAAAATTTTTTTAGCTTATTTTTTTATTTGTTATCGGGAACTATATAATTGACAGCCGCCCAGCCCAATTTGCTTGTTTCTTTTGTGCTGTATTTTTGATGTGGATTAGGCAAGAATTTGAACAGGGATTCCCAGTGAGCTGCCTAGTTCATGAGTAGCTGGCAGCTGGTCACCAAACAAAGTCACCTGCCCAACTAGTGTTACTTAACAATTATCAGCGACTCTATCAGCTAACTGACTGGCCTAGCTCGAAGGCCAATGTAAAAGATTGATGCAATTACAACTCACAAAGAACTTTACAACAAAAAGAACATAATGGTAAACACTAAACTCAAGACATTATTGAAGAGTCTTAAAGCCAATACTGCTACAAGGAATACAATCAATGGACAACAAGAAACAAAAAATGGCAAGACTGAAAAAATCAAAAAAAAATCATGAGAAAGATCTATATCAGTAGTCACAAACTGTTGGACCGCGAGCTTTAGAGAATAATATTTTTTGTTAAACAGATCTTACGTTTGTGTATATTGTAAATTTTTTTACATTTAGGTTGTATGGATGCTGAGAGAAACTGACAATGTCTACATGACAATTACGCAAGTTTCTCTGAAGAGAGTTGATGCTCGTTGGACAAGTTTACAGCCGCAATCAGGTTGAAAGCAACACGTGATTGCGCCGTGATACAATATACAAAAAAAAAACTACAACATTTGTATACGGATCTAAATTACTTTGAAACTTGTTACATTTTTCAGCTCAAACTTTTTAAAATCAACAATTAGTATAACGATTTAGCATGATTTCTGTATTTAAATTTTTACAGTCGGCTATGTAGGCTCCAGTAAAAAGTTGAGCTAAACGTGGTAGTCTCATCAAAATGTCAAATGAACCTTGATCAATTGATTTATCAATTTGGTCATCAATTGATGATCAATATGGTCCTATAAAATACAATATACTAGTTACCATAGAAAAATCAAACCAGGAATTATACAAAAACTTTAGAGACCATAGATGAAATTCAGAAACTATAGTCAAGAGACAAATAAAATTTAAGGAAACACGGTTAAGATGTTAGTAAAATTAAGACAGACTGAATAAAATGATATTTAACCACACATACAACATCAAAAGTACAGTCGGCATTCTAAAGAAACAGAAGGAGGAGAACAGCGAATTGGGAATTCAAGACAAGAATGAATTCGCAAAATTGATTTTCATTTAAAAGATTGAATCCATAGAAGAATTAAAACCAATCCAAAATCTTGGAAGAAAAAACAACCTGTAGACAAAGAAAAAATAGGTTTATTTGATGAAAGCATGACCACCGTGGCCTATTCACGAAAAAATCATTGATTCTAACAATGAAAGGTCCAATGTACGAACTTCGGAACACAGAGAAAAGTTCTCAGAAACATATATGGATAAAATATATAAGAATGAAGGGAAGCAGGGTTAAAATCAAATAAAAACTAAATACACAAACATTCAGATTACGAAATAATGAATCATAATAAGAAGAGTGAAATTCTTTGGTCACACAAAGAGAATGAATAACAATAGATTAAATAAATAAACATTCAACATTTGCAACGATAAAAACAAAATGAACTTAAATTGTAAAAACACTGAAAATAAAGATAACTAGGGTTTACAAAACTTTTGGCCGAAAATTTGAAAGTTTCACTTATTTAAAAAACTTTACTGCAACTAATTTCTTTTAAATTCTAAAAAAATTTAATGAAACAAGTTTAATGATACGGGATATAGGTAAACCATCTGGGTACTTGTATGTAAAGAGACCTTTAAATTTCTTTGAAAAAATAAATCTATATTATTTGGACAGCCCTTGATTAATTACGTATTGTTATAGAAGCTGACAAATACCGGAAAATTGTTAAGATAATTAACAATAAATTTTAACAATAATTGTTTAACATATAATTGACATAATAATAATTTTAATACAATAAAATTTCATATCAATTTACATAATATGCATCAGTCGTTATTTTGTTAACTACAATTAAATCAATAATTAAAATCATAAATAGTAAAAATTAATTATTTAATTACAAAATCACAAATTAATTTTTTTTTAATTTTTTTGACTCTCCTGGATGTAATAATAAAAAAAATTAAATTAAATTTTTTTTTATAAAAATGAATTTGAAAACGTCTAATTGCTTTGTCTTGCTAGTAATTTTTATAATTATTTTATACGTACAGTATTAAAATTACTGGTAACATATTTAACAAAAAAATAATAAATAAAATAACAAAAATTTGTACATTGTTTGTATTCATCCTGCATTCTAATAATTTCCCGTTAACGGAACCTTCATGGTTGGAGATGGTTTACGGAACATTGATAAATGATTATGCAGAAAAATATGTTTTGCATTAAACAGATTGTAATAAACTGTTCTATACACCAATTATTTCTTTTTAATTTTCCAATAATTATAAATTTATACATGATATTATACATCGATAACAATATCACAATAATTAAAATTAATGTTATATAATTTAATTAATTAATTATGTAGACAATTATACAATTATTAACTAATTAATTATTTATACAATAATTTATTGTACATAATTCTTTATATTAATAAACATCTATGAACATTTAACAATAATTTTTTAAGGTTAAACATTTATTTATTTATTTGTTTTTAATTTTTGTGTATTATACATCTATAGTGTATTATATTGTGCAGGAAATACATATTTAATATCAGATAAATTTTAATAGGTTCTCAAATTTTTTCATTAAATATACTGACCAATAAAATTGAAATAAATGGATCATTTGAACTAAACTTTACCCATGATAAGCAGGGCAGGTGGAGTGTTAAAAATCATTTGTTTACACTCGATCTGCTAGTTCCACGACTACAAAAAATAGTTCTGTTTCTTGTCACATGGTCAGCCATATGACTTAAGTATTTAAGAACAGAAGAGGTAGAGGTGTAAAAGACACTAGTCAGAGTTATCTCTACTGAGGGTAATGGATTTCATTATACCGCCAGACCATGTGGTTAATGAAGTGAAGGTGTCTTTTGCAGGGTGGTAAGTACTGTCTGTCTGTAACTTGATGACCTCCCGCAGAGAGGAGCAGAATCAGCCCTTTACATGCCTTTTCAATAACACTTCATTATACGAGGGGGTACCCAAAAGTATCCGGAATAGCTCTGCTGTGGGCGGAGCTTGTGCAGTACAAATTCCCGCCACTAGGCTGCTTGTAGCGCTACTCATTGCCAGTTCAATGCCATTTTGTTCGTTGATCTAGCTTGTTCTGTTCTCGTGCAGTGATTGTTCTCGCTAGTGCTGTTTTGTGCTCGTGTCGTTTTTCATGATGGCAAGTTTTAATGAACAACGTGCGGCTGTGAAATTTTGCTTCTTGCTCGGTAAAAACGCCGCGGAAACAGTTGTAATGTTGAACACAGCTTACAAAGACGACGCTATTGGAAAAACCCAAGTGTACGAGTGGTTTTTGCGCTTTAAAAATGGCGACATGTCGATTGAGAACAAACCTCGTTCTGGACGACCGTCGACTTCCCGAACAGACGAAAATGTTGTGAAAGTGAAACAAATTGTACGAACAGACCGACGACAGACCATTGACCAAATATCACAGGTTAGTGGGTTATCTTGGAGCTCAGTCCAACGCATTTTAACAGAAGACTTGACAATGAAAAGAGTCGCTGCCAAGTTTGTGCCTCGGGTTCTGACAGACACTCAAAAGGAACGTCGAATTGAAACGTGTAGTGATTTGAAACAACAGCTTGAAACTGATCCAGATTTCATGTCAAAGATCATTACGGGTGACGAGTCTTGGTGCTATGGGTACGACCCAGAAACCAAACAACAATCCAGTCAATGGAAGACTTCATTATCACCCCGACCAAAAAAAAGTCGTCAAGTCAGATCGAACATCAAAACAATGCTGATTTGTTTTTTTGATGTGAGGGGAATTGTCCATTCAGAGTTCGTTTCACCAGGCCAGACGGTAAATCAAGCTTTCTATCTTGAAGTGTTAAGAAGACTACGAAACAGCATTCGTCGTAAAAGACCTAATTTGTGGCAGACAGGGGACTGGTTTTTCCACCACGACAACGCGCCTGCACACACGGCAATCTTGGTTACCCAGTTTTTGGCGAAAAACGGCATGGTTTTGCTACCACACGCACCGTACTCACCCGATCTGGCTCCGTGTGATTTTTTCTTGTTCCCACAACGCTGATGATGTCAAGAAAAAAACGACGGATGAGCTGGCAGCCATCACTGAAGAGGAGTACAAAAAATGTTTTGAACAGTGGAAGCACCGGTGGGACAAATGTATTAGTTGTAATGGAGAGTATTTTGAAGGGGATAAGGTTCTTTTGTAAAAAAATTAAAAATAAAAATAGTTTTAAAAAATAATTCCGGTTTCTTTTGGGTACCCCCTCGTATACCAAGCCCAGTGTACTAGTTAGTAGTAATACATAATGAAATTTATTGAGAACACTAGTGCGGGCTGATTCTGCTCCTCTATGCGGAAGGCCATCAAGTTATAGACAGACAGTAGATGCTTTTCGGAGGGCCCGACATGATGATAAGCATACTTTTTCATTCGGTAAGGAAGGCAATAGTAAACCACCTCACTCCTCGTTTTACGTAGCAAAGCCTCTAGAGGTTCAAACCAGCCTTTCGGCTGATGACCTAAACAACAAGAATGAACTAAACAAGTGAGATAGGTTAATAATGATATCACCAAATCTGTTTATACCGGTGTTCGAAAATATCTTTAAAACACTGCAATGGAAAAACTTGCCCATAACAGACAGGAGGAGTGTCAAATTATTTACACTCAACCTGTTAGTTGCAGGGCTAAAATAAATAGTTATGTTTCTTATCACATGGTCAGCCAATTAAATGACTGAATCATTTAACAACAGAAGAGGTAGAGGTGTAAAAGACACTAATCAGAGTTATCTCGTCTGAAAGTAATGGATTTCATTATACAGACAGACCCTGTGGTGAATGAAGTGAAAGTGTTATTTGCAGAGTGGAAAATATATGCTTTTCAGAGGGCCTGGCATGCTGATAAGTGTACTTTTCCACTCAGTGAGAAAGGTAATGGTAAACCTTCTCACTCCTCGATTTACTTAGTGAAACCTCTACAGGTTCAAACCAGCCTTTTGGCTGATGACCTAAACAACAAATGGAAAAACAGAAGCATTAAAATTAATTGTTTAGCCCTGAACCACTTGATATTTGCTGATATTACAGTAACATTGAAGAACTAACAGTTATATTGGCAGAATCAGATGAAAAGTCAAAACGAGTTGGTCTAAAAATATGTCACTAATACTGAAACACTATACTATTTTTTAGGGCTGATGAGCTCTGAATGCACGCATTGTCCCCTACCCGCTTCATAGCTAGACTATAGGTATGTCCGCCGGCCGCATTGGCGTAGTTGGTAACATGCTCGCCTCTCATCATGCAGTCTTGGGTTCGAATCCCATTCAGGCCCAGCATATTTTTATGTGTTACAAAAAAAAAAACCATTTCATCCTTCACCGTCTGCATTAGCAGTAATTGCAGAACAGTCGGACGTTAAACCAAAAAAAAATATAGGTATGTCCACACTCATGCGTTTTTTTTCAACTTGCGTTTCGACATGCGATAAGGCATGCTTTGACACATGCCAATTTGTGCTCACTTAGTATATTTGTATTCATATAAAAAATAATATACATGTAATAAATAAATTTATACATTAGATATATAAATAAATTTTTATGTAGGGCAAGAGAAAGTAACAACTTCGGTTCACTAAAACGCTTCAAGTTGAATATTGAAATGCACAGAAATCAAAGGTAAAAAAATAAAAGCAAAGATAAAAAAATGGAGCAAATGATTTTTTTTCTAAGTTTTTTTAACCAAATCCTTCAACATGTATGTTAAAATAATAAAAATGTAAGATTACATTCATGCTCATTCTCAGGAGCATTTTCGCTCAGAGCAAATTTTTTTTTTTTTTAATTTATTTATTTAACATCGCATCAACTACAATGGTCATTAGTGACGACGTTGGGGTGTAACCATTGTACAATGGAGGATGAAATGTTTTGTTTTTATTGTACACAAGTATATTTATTTATCAAACAATTTAATGTAAACAAAATGAGTTTTATTTATCTAATTAAATTTTAAAACATATACGAAAAATAAATGCTGAGATTAACTGAAAAAATGACATTGCTGGTATAATATATTTTTAATGAATGAAGAAATTATTTAAATATTGCTGACATCTAACAGAACATTCAAGGAGAAACATGTTTATTTAAATTGGATTATGCTTGTTAGATTAAAAAAAAAATTAGAAACAAATTTTAATCCTATTCAAGGTCAAAAAGAAAATCAAATAAATCGCTTGGATAATAATTATATTTTCCCAATCTACAGAATTTCTAATTATATATTTTTCAATATCCAGAACTTTAAGATCTTTAAAAAATTTTAAAATATGATATGACAGTTATCTGAGATTACAGTACAAATATTATACCTCCAAAAAGTATTTTTAATTTTGAAAAAGAAACACTATATTTGTAGAGAAATAATTCTGAACAAAATAGTACATAAAAAAAATTGTTTAATGTAAAATAATTAAGAATGAAAGCAATGTCACAATAAAGTCAATAATTAAGTTTGTAAAATTATTAAATTTTAAACTTTGTTTTAACTTCATTTAAGGACACAAAAACGCAACTACTGTCCGTTTGGTACTATTACAGTGGTTATAATGTGTTAAAATTTCCAGTCCTTAGCTGGGAATTGAACCGGGACTTATCGCTTTGTAGGTAACGCGCTAGTCACTATACCATGGAGGCAGTCAATTTTAAACTTAAATATCTTTCAAGAATTGAGATATACATAGTGATTTTCAGAAATCATAACATTTAACATACGCAACCAATTTCCCAAAATTTTTCATTATTATATTACTTAGAATTTTATTCTCAAGGGCCCATTGTACGTAAAAAATAATTTTATATTTTAAATATTTAAAAAATTGTTGATTACAATTTTTCCTACCGTTAAGAAAATTAATTAAAATAAATAGATTGATATTTTTACTTTAATTTGACACTAATTTCATGTAAACTATCCAAAGGACAGCTTAATTATTATGTTTTCTAAAACTAGCGGTTGGTTTGCAACCCTGACCTTAAATTTAGCGGGTACGGGTGAAATGTTGAAATAATTTTTATCCTGGATTTAATAAAAAGAACAGCTGGATTTCAGACACATGACAAGTTTTTCACTAATTTTAAAAACAAAACATTTTTTTGAAGGTAGACTTCCTCCTTTTTAAGTCTGCATAAAGGTAGCACAAAATAATTGTCATAATGCTACTGTATCAGAATTAATTAGTGAAAATGTTACATTTTGTATTTCCTTGTTTCAAAACATATCTTTTATTATTTAATCTTTAATATCATCATCTGATACTGAAAATATGAAAATTTAAAATAGGTAACACAAGATTAACATTTATATTTATAAACTATAAACTTAAAACAATATTTTATGAAATAAACAATGTAAATTATAACAGTACTTCATCTGATATTTATATTTTCATTAAAAAATTGTGCTTGAACAAACAGTATTCATTACAAACAAAAAATAATATAATCCCAAATATAGATAAGCAATAAAAAAATTAACTATGAAAACAAAATAACAATTTCAATTAATGAAAAAAAACTACAATTTTTTTTAAATTTTATCAATTAAAAAATATTTTTTATCTAAAAATATCATTGCAATAATATACCAATCAAATTTGTAAAAATATGTTACGCATGATATCGAGGAATAAAAGTTGTAGGATTTTAAATTCTCTACATTTTTTTATATATAAATATTTGCGCTAAAATGCATATTAAAACCGTAATCTTAAAAAAACATTTTTTTACGTGAAAACAGCCTCACCAAGAATTTCAGCAAACATGGCGCCTACCCTATCTTGTAGAGCATAAAAAATTTTAGTAAATCAGGCGATTTTAAAAAAATCGTAGGACCAGTTTTTGAGAAAAATCGCAAAAAAGTGAAAAATGACATGAATAAACTAATACTTCCGGTTGACAGATTTTAATGAAAATATTCGCGTCAGGTCCAGTAGTGGTATGTAACTTCAGTTTTAAGTTTCAAGTTCGTACGATGTTCCGTTCTTGAGATATTCTGTTCACAAACACAGACCAAACGCTAAAAACATGTTTTTTTGGGTTCAGGAGGTCAGAAAACGTGTAGATCCGGTGAAAACTCGATTTCGAAAAATCAACATGAAAACAATACTTTCCTTCCTACATATTCATATAGGCAAGAGAAAGTAAAAAAAATAGATAATTACAAAGCAAAAGAATAGTTGTTTCTTTATACACCAAAAATTTACTAAATAACCACTGGAATAGCTAACTTTTTTCTATTTACAAAAAAAAATGAATAATTTTGACTATATCAAGGACAGCAGGGATTTAGGTTGAAGAGAGCTGAGCCTGGAGGTTTTTTTTGGTTTTACGTTTCACTGTTTGATTGTTAATACATATTAAAGCTACTCAAGGATAAAAATATAAAATGGAGGATTAATTATTACATATTTTTAGATTTTTTGCAATAATCCTTTTAAAAAAGTTATTTTCCCCGAATAAAAATTATATTTCAAGTACTAATAATTTAAATGTAACTTAGTACATAGTTTCAGTAAAATATAACAATTTTTTTAAATGAATTCTCTTTCTCTAAATACAATACAAAATTGTGTTAAATTTATTTTCTAATAAAATTTGACAAAAATTTCAGTAAAAGAACCATAAAATTATTTAGATACAAAATAAAATGCTAGAACATCTTCAAAAAAACTTTTTACAAACAAGTAAACAAAAGTTTTTTATTAATTTCAATTTGTAAAATAAATAAAAATACATAAACTACAATCATGCTTATGTGACAATATTTTTAATCCGTTACATAATCATAAAAAATTCACTTTATTACAAAATCAAGGTTAAAGATTTCTTGTATAAAAACAAGTATAATTTTATTTACAAACAAATTTGAAACAAGGATTTGAATGTCTATCTCATCAGAAAATAAAACAGAATTAAACTTGAAAATGTTTTGTTTTTTAGTTTCATAAATATTTATTGTTTTATATAATACGAGGGCAGTCCAGAAAGTCTGTCACGTTTTGATATAAAAAAAAACTGTGTACAAGAAAAAAAATTTATTATATACATTTGAAAGTGCAATTAAAATGCTATTTTTCTACATAATCACCAAACAAATTAAGACACTTATCATAGCGGCGAACTAATTTTGAAATGCCGGCGTCATAAAAGTCTACCGCCTGTGATTTTAACCAGTTAGTCACACCCTCCTGCAGCTCCACAGAAAAACCTAATTTTTCTGTAACAATTTCGTGCAATAAACTTTTTGAAATTTGTGGGAAAAAAGCGATAGCTCTCTTATGGTGAATCGACAGTCTTCTCTAATCTTCTCATTGACTTTATTCACAATGGCATCAGTAACGAGGCTTGGCCGTCCACTTCGTTCTTCCTCGTGAACATTAGTTCGGCCATTTTTGAACTGAATGCACAAACGCCGTACTCCACTTTCAGTGTAAACATCGTTCCCATAAACTTCACTGATTTGGCGATAAATCTCAATTGGTTTATTGTTTTTAGCCAACAAAAACCGTATTACCGACCGTACTTCACAACTGGTGGGATTTTGAATTGCGGCACACATTTTAAATTGTTGTTGAAAAACAACGAAGAGCGACACAGATCTCTCGCTAGCATGGCTGGATAGCCACTGAACGGAGAAACCCCGCGGCACCAAAATGGCCACGATAGCTCCGCCCCTAGCAGCTACAAGCCAAAACGTGACAGATTTTCTGGACTGCCCTCGTATTTATATTATGGATATTTTAGGGAGGAGTCTACTCAAAAAAAGTTTTTTTTATTCCCTTTAGATAAGTAATCTGTTTGTTTTGCAAGTGAATAAACATTAAATTTTTAATTTCGTCATATAAAAAATGTTAATTTTGTTCACTACAACCCCAAATATAAGGGGCGGAAGGGGGAAAACCATATCTTCGTTATTTGCTTATAACTTAGTTAATTTTAGAGGAACAGACCTGATTTTTATGTCAAAATAATCAAAAAATTAAGCTCTTTTTTTTAAGGTTCCATTTATACATTTAACTTTACAATGGAGAGAAAATTATTTTTTAAAATATTTTCCCCCAAAAATACAGATAAGGTCATTATTTTTTAATTTTGTAAAAACTCCAATAATAAGGTTCAACATGGCCAACCTACAAATAAAAGAGCAATAAATTCTGAATACAGTGGAAAAAAATCATCAAGATAGCATTTATATAAAGAAAGTTATAAGGATTTTATCATGAAGAAAACCTGAAATACTAAATGCCGAGACAATTGAATGTAAAGTTTCACTTACAATTACACATACACTTACACCGATTATGTAATATAATGTTTTACAAATTTCTAGTTATCGTACATAGAAACAAAATATATAACTGAATTAAGAAAATTCTGAAGTTTTAAAATCAACAAAAAATTTTTTTTGAATATTTTTTAATTTTTAGTGATAAAACTGGGTAGACTCCCCCCTTTAAATAATAATTTAATTAACAATTAAACTAATTAACAAACCCCCTTTAATTTAATTGATATTAACAAACAACTAATTCATAAAAATTTATTAAGAAATTAATTACATAATATATTATTCATATTAATTTACAACAAAAACCATATAGATCTATCTATGATGTAAAATTAAACAAATAATTTATTTTTAAGCATATATTAACTTGACATTCATTTTTATATAATTTATCATATGCGAATAATATTTCCCATACAGTTTTTGGTCTTTAAATTAAATTATTTTACATTAATCTGTTAGTTCAATGCAATGTTTACATGAACAGTAGTATTCATGTATCATAAGAGCAATTTTGATTCCAAGAAAATTCATTTGTTACCACATAGTAAATTTATTCCTTATTCATGATTAAATAATAAAAAGTGCAATTATGATTTTTAATAATTTACAACAATATACAAAAGGAAACAATTTTATAAACAAGGAACATAATTTTTTTTTAAATCCCTAATTTGTGTACGTTGCAATCTGTTCAATTGAGAACAATAAGCAACCCCATGACCCAATGTGATGAGGATGATGTGTATGACGTGTAAATGAGCTGTCGTTTTGTACAGACTCAGGTCGACCATTCCTGAGAGAGTATGGTTAATTGAACCCCAACCATCAAAGTACACCAGTAACCACTGTCTAGCACTCAAATCCATATAAAAGTCCTTTACTAGGATTTGAACCAGGAACTTTCGTCTCCAAAAATCAACTGTTAAACAGCTAATTTTCGCGACGACTTTACCTCTAGACCAGCCCGGCGGGTTTAGGAACATAATAAACAAAAAATTGTATAAAAGTTTTTATGAATAAGTTTCTGAATTATCACCGTTTGATTAATAAAGCACAATAATTAGTGGCAATTATAAAAATTATCATTTATCATTTTCCTTTATCCGCCCATCCATCAAACTAAATGTCAGAGACTACACAAGATAGCTAAAAACGGTTTTTGGATTCATAATCTACATAAAAAATAACCTAAAAACCTAAATTGAGTGAACCTAAATTGGATTTGATGTTCCAGTTGCAACCGGAAGTGGCCCAAAACACCAGAAGTTAAGAAACTTTCAGTACATGAAAGTTGCAGGTAAGCCCTAGACCACAAAATATATACCCCTTGAAAAGGTGGTGACTCTGCCCTGTATCCAGTCTTTCAGGGTGAATGGATGCGGTTGTCCATAATTTTCTTGTGTGGTAGAGAACCACACAGTACCTTCTCAGGGTATTCTGTTACGGTTTCTGTAAATACTTATCAAACATGATCAGGGAAACTGGGTTGATATACCTGCTAAGGGGAATTTTTTTTTGTTTTTTTTTTTTTTTGTTTAACGTCAGACTTTTTTGCAATTACTGCTAATGCAGACGGTGAAGGATGAAATGATTTTTTGTAACGTATGAAAATATGCCATGCCTGAATGGGATTCGAACCCAAGACCGCATGATGATAGGCGAGCACCTGCTAAGGGGAGTGAGAGCCCTATGACTACATAGGGTTGATCCATTGACCCGATGTGGGGTTAGGATTGTATACCTGTAGACTTAGGGGTTGTGGTAGAAATAGTTTAATGCTTATGTACATGAAAGTTCTTCAGGAGAAGCAATATCACAAAAGCAACAGTTTTACTTAATCATAAAAGATTTACTGGTGAACATTAATTTCAGCATTTGCCCAAAAATTAAAATGTTCATGGTTTCTGTCGACGTATGAACAGGTTACTCTTTTATTTTTGTGAGATAAGAATAGTCAGTTAGGTTGCTCCTTGAACTAGGTTGCATGGCAAATCATTATTGAGTTTTAAGTAATTCTGCATTACTGATTAGC
The DNA here is from genome assembly GCA_035578175.1 of Catonia carolina. Classification (NCBI taxonomy): domain Eukaryota; kingdom Metazoa; phylum Arthropoda; class Insecta; order Hemiptera; family Achilidae; genus Catonia; species Catonia carolina. The sequence goes on from JAQMRL010000010.1 coordinate 12,313,960, forward strand.
ACCTGATAATGTATTTAACATAAACGAATAAGCCATAAATGCTGGATAAAGATATCCATTAAAGAAAATTGCACTGGATTCTCAGGAGATTTTCAAGCGATCATACAAACTGACTTTTAACCAAGAGACGAAACAGAGTGATTCAAAATTTCTCAACAATCTCTCCGACTGATTGTATAACAAAACATAAGAAAACGTTTTTATAAACATAATCTGGAAACACTTCCTTGGTAATACGGCTGGCGAAAGATTTCACCCAGAAAATTCAGTTATCCCATTGAAGTGAGGACTGAAATTTTCAAGGCTTTAAAATTATGAGGTGATATATGATTTTCAACTTGAAAATTGAATAAAATAAGCCACAGACCTGTGAGCCACCGTTTTAAAGATATTTGACATAAAACATAAAAATTACGTGAAAAAAACAATTTTTTAGATTTAATGTAAAATAACTTTGTTAAATATTTAATTATGCCCATAACAGACAGGTGGAGTGTCAAATTATTTACACTCAATCTGTTCGTTGCAGGGCTAAAATAAAATAGTTTTGATTCTTATCACATGGTCAGCCAATTAAATGACTGAATCATTTAAGAACAGAAGAGGTAGAGGTGTAAAATACACTAATCAGAGTTATCTCCTCTGAACGTAATGAATTTCATTATACAGCCAGACCCTGTGGTAAATGGAGTGAATGTTTCATTTGCAGAGTGGAAAATATTTGCTTTTCAGAGGGCCTGGCATGCTGATAAGCGTACTTTTCCACTCAGTAAGGAAGGCAATGGTAAACCACCTCACTCCTCATTTTACTGAGTAAAATTTCTACAGGTTCAAACCAGCCTTTTGGCTGATGACCTAAACAACAACAAATACTTAATTAATCCATTGACTGTTTTTTAATTTGACAGATAAAAAATTAAATACCGAGAAAATTGATGCAAATTAAAATAAATTGAAATTCAATTTTATTTGGCAATAAGCTCCCAAGAAATAGGCGTGAAATTTCGAATCACTCTGTATATCAAAACTGTTTTTCTTATTACATACCTAAGATGGACCTTGTGTAAGAAGGAAACTTGAATAAGAGAAAACAAATTTCAGGTTCCAAAATTTTCTCTATAAGTTATATTCATAAGTCTACCTGTATAAACTGAAAACTGCCAAACGTAGAAACAAAATAGAGAAAAGATTTACAGTTCATTTACAATGTTTTGAGAAAGTCGGAAAATATTTTTCGTGCAGGTTTTCTGTTATGATGTTCTCATTGAATGCTGCGTTACAGACCAGTTTATGTATTATAATATTTTGCTCGTGTTAGTTTAAAAATTTGTTTAAAGCTGGGTTGACGTTTTTGTGGAAAAATTACACTCTTTAAAACATATGTCACTCCCAAACAAAAAATGGGACAATTCTCTAGAGGTAAGGTGCAGGATAAAGAAGGTGAGAGATGCGTTTGTTAAGATGAGCAGAATTTTTAAGAGCAATAATGTGGATCTCAAAATAAAAGTGAGACTCATCCGGATTTACATCTTTCTCATATTGCTCTATGGAGTTAACTTGTGTACGCTTATAGCAACAAGACTAGAGAAATCAGAGGCTTTTAAGATGTGGTTGTATAGAACAATCCTAAGAATCTCTTGGGTGGATCACGAAACAAATGGAGGGGTGCTAGAATGGATGGGGAAGGAAATGGAGGTTGTGAATAGAGTAAAAAGAAGGAAGCTAGAATACCTGGAACAAATAATGAGAAATGGGAATAAGTACCTGCTTCTTCAGTCCGTGCGAAAGGGTAAAATCAGGGGGAGATGTGGATCGGGTACAAGACGGATTTCCAGGTTCCAGAATCTTAGAGTGTGGTTCTCCAAAACAACTCCAAAGCTATTCAAAGTAGCTGTCAGTAAAGTTGTCACAGCCAGAATGATCGCCAATGTTCAGATCAAGTAGCCACTAAGAAGAAGAAGAAGATGCCACTATTACATGTAATTATACAATAATCACGCAAGGTTTCTACAAGTTTTACGATTCAGTTACTGAACACGTGACTACTTATGCCAGTAGTTTACTTTCTTTTTTAGTGTATTTAAACTCACATCAACAGCTCGGTTACTAGCGGCTACAGTGGGTAATGAAACAGTGGTTTTAACTTGTAAAAATTTCTAGACTCTAGCCAGGAATGGAACCTGGGACCTCTGCATTGTAGGCTAGCATTTTACCACTATGCTACGGAGGCAACCATCAGCGGTTTTGAGGTATCCAGGTATTGTTTATCAGCAATTATCGTGCTCCAACATAAATCGGTAAAATGCAATATCACAAAGGTGTAAATAACCTCGGTTAAGAATGCTTTGAGTACATGCATAAAATGGAAAATTGTACAAGCTGATTCCTTCAAGATCCACCTTCTACAGGTAAACAGTATACCAAGAATATTTTGATAAAGGGAATGACATGTGTCTAATGCAATTAATTATATCAACTGGAGAATGGACTGTGAAGGATTTGAGGAAACTGTTTAGTACTTTTGGTCTGCCTAATCTCCTGATATCTGACAATGGAAGAAATTTCACATCTACTATATTTCAAGAGTTCCTAAGTTGATGTGGAACAAAACACAAAACTACAGCTCCATTTCATCAGTCATCTAATGGTCAAGCAGAAAGGTTTGTCCAAACTGTTAAAAAGTCTTTGAAAAGCATGCTAGAAGAACCAGGATCCCTTGAAACAAAGCTCCATCGAATACTCATGCAACTCCGTCAAGTTCCAAACTCAACTGGAAACTCGGCATACTTCCTCATGTTTAGTACGAAAGTAAGAACTTACATCAGTTCACTAGTGCCACCTCAAGGAGAACAGATAAAACAACCCCTAAAGGGCATAGTACGCTAATTTATGGTTGGGGATCGTGTGCAAGTGAGAAATCACAACGGCCAAGGGAAATGGAGTCTTGGGCAAGTTTAATCTAGAGACGGTAATTTAAACTACTATATCAAGCTAGACAGTGGTCAAGTTTGCAGGCGACACGTCAATCAGACGCTACGATCAAGACAATAAAGGGGGAGAGTTGACATGTGTCTAATGCAATTAATTAGATCAGCTGATCAGCTGGTTCTGTTAATGTTATGGTTGGTACTGTTTTTGTTTACAGGTTGTTTTAGAATAAAGCATTATGGAAGTATAATTCTGTACCTAAGAAGTAAAGGAGTTAACTCCATTTTTGTAATTTTTCAGAAGAACCAGAAACATGAAGTTTTTTATTTTGTACAAAAAGGTGTGAAACTTTTTTTTAAAATTTTTAGCAAATAAAATAACTTCTGATACAGAAATTTAAACGATTAAACAACTTTTTTAACTTTTACTACCCCCTGACCACCCACAGGATTTCATACTCTTTACATCTTTCTGCGTTTTAATTACATAAGTGTGAACCCCAATCTAACTTGTGTTAATGAAACTAAAACAAAAATTAGACAAATTATATTGTGCTAACTCTATTATGATAAAGAAATAGCATTTTATTCACAATAGTATTTGAAAAATTTAGTGAATTCAAACAAACTCTGAGACCTATCAGTAAGACAATAAAAATAAAATAATACAAAATAAAATAACTTATTGTCAAAAACGAGTACACATTCAATTAGAGTTAAAAATAGTAATCATTTTAAAAATCTTCCGCATCATCATACAGAAGTGGAATTAATGTGGTTCCTACAACTTTTGAAGAGCTTTCTTGCTGATTTTCAAACTTAATCTTGCCAAAATTGGAGTTAACACCCTTTACCTCTTGGGTACAGAATTTAATTTGTGCAGTATTTATCAGGGAATTTATAGAAACAGTGGGAAATTTTAATCTGAATCAATATGCTCACATTCTACAAGAATACTGCAATAAACATTGCTACATTTTATCACATTTTAATTACCAGACATAAAAGGAATCGTCAAAAATAAAACATTAACTTCAAAATACTAATAAATTTTATTCACTGGAAGTAACATTTTATACTCAAAATATCCCTGACAATACAGGAATTTATAACTAGTCGAACATACTTTATTTAAAATAATTTTTTATATTTTAAATATAAAATTGACATATTACCAAATCTACTCTCTAATAATTGAAACATTAAAGAAAAACAAATTATTAGCTCATGCCAAAAATTATTTATAAACATAATAATTACAAAGTTATAAAATTAATACAATATTTAAGTCATAAAAAAACAATATATAACTTGGTTAAATAGCTAAAGATTAATGTCAATAAAATTTCTTAGGTATACGATAAATCGTGTATAATTATTTGAAAACCAGTTACAAAAATGAATTTAAATAGTTTTGTTTGTCATTTTAAAGCACTAGAAAAACTTAATTTAATTTTTGGTAGCTACTATTATCACAATAGTAGTTTTTATAAAACTACGCAATTTATTAATAAATTTAAATTACGTTTTACGCAATTTATGAGTTCACATCGAGTCATTTGAAATATTTAATACGTAAAAAAAGTACAAGATAAGTTTTGAAATTAAGTTTCAATTAAAAATATTAACTTCAAACAGTGTCATTGTGTATGCCCATTGAGCTCCCTCATGTTACAAATCATATTATGGAAGATTTTTTTAGTTTCTTTATTTTTTTTTATTGAGTGATGATGCCTACATAAGCCTTGGGCTTGTGCATAGGTAATGATATATGGTGATTTACAGATGAAAAAATGCAAGACCTGACCAGGAATCGAACCCGGGACCCCGGCATAGTAGCCAGTTGCGCTGACCACTACACCACATTTACATCAAAAAAGTGTAAGATTTTTGTTTTGGGGGAGGAGAAGTACATGATTATGATTTATTCGTACAACTTTTTCTTACAAACAAAGAAAAACAATACTAAAAACACAACAATACACCGCACAAATTAATTGGGACTTGTTTAAATTTTGTAATGTTCAGATTATCCAAAAAAATATCCATAATAACATAAATAATTAAAAAACTGATGAAATATGTAACACGAAGTGGCTTATTTAACATTCAGATCTAATATGCTTTTCACAGTTGATGAGCTCTGCTGTTCCACATGTTTAGACCAATCAGAACGTTTGCTAGCGTTGTCAGATTGTACCTGACAAATAATACGCGCGCATGCGTATAAGAGCCACAATAGTTCACTCTCATCTTGCATCTCGTAAGTTGTTTTTTTTTTTGGTTTAACGTCCGACTGTTCTGCAATTACTGCTAATGCAGACGGTGAAGGATGAAATGATTTTTTGTAACGTATGAAAAGATGCCATGCCTGAATGGGATTCGAACCCAAGACCGCATGATGAGAGGCGAGCACGTTACCAACTGTGCCAATGCGGCACAGTACATCTCGTACGTACCGAACACAACGATTATAGAGCGCTTTAACATGGAATACTTTATAATAATAATCAGCTGATTGTATGTTTATAGGTTATAATTGTTATTAACACGTTCAGCACGGATGACGCCTTAAGGCGTCAAATCGAGGTTCATTCCAGAGACGAATGACGCCTTAAGGCGTCATATACAATACCACATTTCTATAGCTTTTTATAAATCGCCGGTGTACTGGCAGTGTTAGTAAAGGTTGTTCAGGGGTTCAGATCTATTCTACGAGCGCCACTGTGAAGGTCGTCTTTCGTTACCAACTGCCGGGAATTTTTGACGAATTTTTAAAATTGTAGTCTATTCAAACGTCCTAGTGCCGTGTAATTTTATTGTTTTATTTAATTATATCAATTATTCTACGAATTTCTTCGTTTCCAGTGACTTCTTTTTACAAATAAAAGGTAAAAATAATACATTTTTACGTAAAAATAGTTTAATTATTACTCAAAAGAAAGATTTCTGTTACTTTCTGAACTCGCGATTTCTATGCACTGTGTTTCTTTTGCAGGTTTTTGTGTTTTTATAAAGTAATAAGCTTTATTACTACTGTATTACTTAATTATTTAATGTATTTTATTTATTTAAATTTTTTTAATTAAATATTATTCATTATAAAACATAATTGTACTTTTATATTTTACACACGACAATAATTTTCATTTATTTAATAATTTATACGTATTAATTTTTCTAATAACTAAAAAATGAATTTCAAATATAAATTTCGTAGAAACAACAAACGTGTATAATACCGTACTATATTTAGCCGGTGAGTAGATGAGCAAATAAGTAAGATCGTTCCGGGGACGAATGACGTTTTAAGGCGTCATGGTATTTTTTCACTGCAATGGCGGGTCGGCACAGCGAAGCATCCGTGATTCCAGCCGCCGTGCTGAACGTGTTAAAAGCCAAAAAAAATGGCCGACGAAATATTCAACAGAACAACAAGAGCAAATGTTGGCAACGTTGCTGGCAAGTCATTGGCTAGCTATAAAGTGGGTGGGGGGGGGCAATGCATACATTCACAGCTCATCAGCCGTGAAAAATAGTATAGCAAAAACACTGGAAATTGCACTGCAGTATGAACAGCAGCACAACTACACAACACACATAGAAATTTTATTTATGAGGCGCTGGTGAAATATTGTGTCTTTATCAAGGTTTTCGGCACTACAAAAGGAAATTATTAGTGCATTTATTTATTTTTTTATTTCTAATTTGTGTACGTTGCAATCTGTTCAATTTACAACAATAAGCAACCCCATGACCCCATGAGATGAGGATGATGTGTAAATGAGGTGTAGTCTTGTACAGACCCAGGTCGACCATTCCTGAGAGAGTACGATTAATTAAACCCCAACCATCAAAGTACAACCGGTAACCATTGTCTAGTATTCAAATCCGTATAAAAGTAACTACCGTTACTAGGATTTGAACCAGGAACCTTTGTCTCCGAAAATCAGCTGTTAAACAGCTGATTTTGGCGACGACTTTACCTCTAGACCAACCCCGTTGGGTCTTAGTGCATTTATTCAGCCAAAAAATAGTGAAAATGTATAAATTCTTGTAATAGCTAACGAACAAGACAAAATGTTTTACCACAAGTGATTTATAATGTAAATACATCTAATATTTAAAACTTGGTTATGTTTGCTCTCTGTTCTCAACTAAATTGTTAATTTTTTTTAATAGCAATTTTTAAAATTGTCACCCATCATTTTCCTTCGTCCGTCTTGTCACACCCAGATATCAGACACTACAAGAGATAGCAACAAATGGTTTTTGGATTCGTAATCTACACAAAAAGTTAGTGGGCCTAAATTGGGTTTGACGTTCCGGTTTTGACCGGAAGTGGCCCAAAACTAGAAATTAAGAAATCAGTCATTTTCAAACACCAAAATTTTTTTTTTATAATTCCTAATATGTGTACGTTGCAATCTGTTCAATTCAGAACAATAAGCAACCCGATGACCCAATGAGATGAGGATGATGTGTATGACATGAAAATGAGGCGTAGTCTTGTACAGACCCAGGTCGACCACTCCTGAGAGAGTATGGTTAATTGAACCCCAACCATCAAAGTACACCGGTAATCACTGTCTAGTATTCAAATCCGTATAAAAGTAACTACCTTTACTAGGAATTGAACCAGGAACCTTTGTCTCTGAAAATCAGCTGTTGAACAGCTGATTTTGGCGACGACTTTACCTCTAGACCAACTTGGTAGGTAAACACCAAAATGAAACTTAATTTCAAAACACATCTCGCACCTTAAAATATCTTTTTGAAGAAATAAATCAAAACTGAAAATCAACAATAACAACTCTATTTGAAATTGTGAATATTTAACAATTATTTTAAATTGACACAAATACAATACTTCTAATAAACAAGCATAAAACAATATTCTCACAAGATTATTTCCCAAATTTTTTTTACACAACAATCTAAATTTTTCGTTCATAAATTTCACAGAAAAACCAATAAAAAATCAGATAAATCACAATATTTAAAAAAATTACATAATGTGTTCAACTTGAAACTGTATTTAACAATTAAAACGGATGAAAAAAAATTAAATTTTTCCGTTTAATTTTTAAAGAGAATTATAATAACAAAATAATAATTAATTGAAAAAGATACTCAACATATTAAGCTATACAAAGATAATAATCTTTAATTAAATAAAAACAGAATAAGTACTTAAAAAAACTTAACTAAATTTTTTAACGGAATGAAAATTCAGCCTTAAATATTAGTACTTTATTATGTTCCAAAAGAAAAAAAACAGTAATAAAAAAGAACATAAAAAATCATGTATAAAAATTACTAAAAAAATTTCAAATATTTATACTTATAAATAAAATTATTAAGATAATACATGAATGAAATTAAGGTACAAAAAAATGAATTAGTTTTACTGAGATGTAAGCGATCAAAATAATGGGAAATTTTTAATGAAATAATGAAAGCGATATTCAAAATATGAATTGGTTAAAAACAATTTTAACACCCTTCTTAAAAAAAAACTATTAGTTCTAATAATATATAAAAATAATAAAAAAGTTACTACACAAAATGGAAATATTTAACTCACGTCAGTTTTGAGATAATTATTAACCTAACAATTTTACATAGAATAATTCATAAAATCAAAGTACATAAGCTCCCTTAAATTAACTCTTTAATAAATTTACGTTACAAAAATTTTTTATTTCATATAATAAATTTCTGCCCATAATAGACAGGTGGAGTGTCAAATTATTTACACTCAATCTGTTTGTTGCAGGGCTAAAGTAAATAGTTCTGTTTTTTATCACATGGTCAGCCAATTAAATAACTGAATCATTTAAGAACAGAAGAGGTAGAGGTGTAAAAGACACTAATCAGAGTTATCTCCTCTGAAAGTAATGAATTTTATTATACAGCCAGACCCTGTGGTGAATGAAGTGAAGGTGTCATTTGCAGAGTGGAATATATGTGTTTTTCAGAGGGCCCGGTATGCTGATAAGCGTACTTTTCCACTCAATGAGGAAGGCAATTGTAAACCACCCCACTCCTCGTTTTACTTAGTAAAACCTCTGCAGGTTCAAACCAGCCTTTTGGCTGATGATCTAAACAATACATAATGAATTTATATAATAATTTCACCAACCATCTTTTTAAACTGCATCACCTTTATTTTTATTCTTACTTACACGTGTTTCGGTGCATCCATCATCATTAGAGTAAATAAAAAAATTGAAACTAAAAAAAATTTTATCTTACTTATTTAAAATTTACAGAAGATGATATTATAAAGTCATCTGTATAATTTTATACAAATGACTGAAGATGTATCATCTTCTGTCAATTTTAAAAAAGTAAGATAAAAAATTTTTTTAGTTTCAATTTTTTTATTTACTCTGATGATGGTGGATCCACCGAAACACGTGTAAGTAAGAATAAAAATAACGGTGACGCAGTTTAAAAAGAAGGTAGGTGAAATTATTATACAAATTTATTATATGAAACGGAAATAATTTCAAACTGCAGGATGCATTATAAAGATTTATTTTTGAATAAAAATTTTTTAGTTTATATCCTATTAGGAATTGTATGTAAAATGCAGTTTTCATAAATCTTAATGATTTTGAATCTGATATATATCGATCATGAAATGTAAAAATAAAATAAAAATAAAATTAATACAGTAAACTCCCAATTATGGTGACTTAATTTATGGCGATCAGGATTATCAGCGGTAATCGCGGGGAAATATATTTTCTATAACAAATTATTTTATAAATAAAAGTTAAATGTTGCACCAGAAGGCACACTTGTTTTATCTACACCAAAAAAAAAACCAGGGGAAATACTCTACAGAATTGTATTGTTGTGCAGTCCACAGCATTCATAAAATTGAAGACAATGCTAACAAACAAAGACCTTCAGTTACCTCTCAGATTGAGGGCTCTAAGATGTTATGTATTTTCTATCGTACTATATGGGATGGAAGCTTGGACATTGAAGAAACAACACATAAAGAAGATAGAAGCGTTCGAAATGTGGTGTTACAGGAGAATATTGAAAATTCAGTGGGTCCAAAAGGTTACCAATGTTGAGGTGCTCCGACGTTTAAATAAGGAGTTAGAAGTTATGAAAGGTATAAAAACAGGAAAACTAGAATATTTGGGTCACATAACCAGAGGAGAAAAATATGAGTTGCTGAGAATTATTATGCAGGGAAGGATCCGAGGAAGAAGAGGCGTAGGAAGAAGACGCATCTCCTGGCTGCGGAATCTTAGAGAATGGTTCAACTGTAGTTCATTGCAACTATTCAGAGCGGCAGCCAGCAAAGTGACCATAGCCATTATGATATCCAACCTCCGATAGGAGATGGAACTTTAAGAAGAAGAAGAAGCAGTCCACAGGAAAATTTTTTTAGTTTATTATTTTTATTTTTAATAAATAAGAATTGTTAATAATTTAATTTTTTTGTTTATTTAATGTCACATCGACAGCTTGGTCATTAGAGACTACTGTTGACTTTTGGTAGGTACTGTACCAGTGGGTTTTAACATGTTTAAATTTCCAGACGCGAGATGGGGTTGGCCCCATTGGTGTAGTTGGTAACATGCTCGCCTTTCATCATGTGTTCTTGGGTTCGAATCCCATTCAGCCACGGCATATTTTCATACGTAACAAAAAAAGACTGCGACTATGACGAGAAAAGAGCTTTGAATGCATAACACAAAAAAATGATAAATTGTCTTCCTTACAATAATAAATTTTTTTTAAAAATTACGTGCATTTACTTATTTTTTAAAGTCAAACAAACTTACTTTCAGAATACACCATTTTTATGTATAATAATGCTAACTGTTACCCGCTAAATTATAGATATCTAAAGATAACTAATAATAATCATACTTTAAGATTTATACAGTAGACTCTCAGTTATCCAGCTGGGTTCCAGTCATTTGACCACCAAGTTATCCGACTCAAGTGTAGAGTTATTAAAAAACATCTGGTGTGAAACACTCACACAACTTTCTCTAGCCAATGCAAATAATTAACAATAAAACATTACAGATATTTATTTTTTAATTAGTAATAAAACATTACAAATAAACAAAAAACTAACCTCAAAAAACATAACCTTATTTTAATCATGAGTGAAAGACGCAAAATGAAAATCGACCTCAGTTTGGCTTAAAAAATACGGAAATCACTCTTTCACGCTAAACTAGGCTCTGTAGAGAAAAATGCTCTAAATAAAAGTAGTAGATATTTTAATTTATTAATGCAAGCACTGTTAGAACCATTCAAAAAAACCAATTACCGTATACTTTGAGGTAAATTTACCGAAAATGGGTTATTTTCAGATTTAATGTTCCTTTTTGAGGCTTTGGAGATAGAGGTAGAGATTGAACTTTCCTGACAAGTACTTCTTGTAAAGCCCTGCAAAGTGATGGAAAAGTTTTTAAATTTTTTTTTTGTACTTTTAGATTTATTCTAAAAAATGTCCATCAAACGGATTGAGAAACTTTTTTTAAAATTTGAAAATATTTAACAAAAAAAAAAAATGAAAATTATACAAAATCCTTCAATCAAATCAAATGGTAAAGAAAAGTGTAATTTTGCAAATGAAAAAACTGCAAAGTCCTGTCTGCAACCACAACTGTCCGGCTTGATCGACTGTCACATTAGATCATATAAACTGAGAGTCTACTATTTTAAGAAAAACATAACAGAAAAAATAAACCGATATAAAACAACAAGTAAGTAACAATAAAAAAAAGATGAACGAACATATTAATTTAATTACAAAAATTATTATAAATAACAAATCAAATAAAACAGATCACAGATTTATTCATTATGTAGAAAAGTACATAATAATTATTTATTGTAAAAAAAAAAATATTAATCAAAAAAACTGATATGAATTTTTAACAAATAATTAAGATAGAAAATTTATATTACGAATACCAAAATACAAACAAAAATTTACAAATTTAATAAAACATTAAGTACAGACGTATAATAAATTTAAAATTAAATTTCGATTACAATAAAAGAAAAAAATTATTATAAATTATAACAATAATAATCATTTAAAATGCAACCAAATATTGTTAATAAATAAAAATAAATTTACGATAATATTATATCAGAATGTGATGCATTATTGGCAGTGATTATATAATTTTTACGATTGTTCAACACACATATTGTTTACATTTGTGCACTGTGTGTTTTTAAAAAATATTTAAAAATAAATTATACAAATAATTTCATAAAAAAACTTAATTCATAATGCTTATAAAAACTGGAATGAGTTGTTTATAATGGCCAAAGATATTTAAATTGTATTTGATTGTGCGTTTTTATTAAATAATAAGTAATATTGAATTAATTAATTCACTGGATAATAATTATGGTTATGTTTGTTTTTTCTTCCATAAAATATTATGGAACGGATGAATTCTCCACCATAACAATGCACCCCCTCACATGTGCCTCTTTATGACTGAATGACTATCCAAGAGTGGTGTGGTAATGCTATTCCAACCCCTCTACAGCGCAAATATTACACCCTGCGACTAATTTCTCTTCCTGAAGCTCGAAGGTAAATGGAAGGACAAAATTTTTGATATGGCAGTTCAAAGGGCTAAAAAGTGGGATCAGAACAGCATAACAGTTGAGGACTTAAAGGGCGCATACCAAAACCAGAAAAACGCTAGCAGCGATGTGTTTATGCCCAAGAAGAGTAATTCAAATTTTTTTAAATTACTGTACAATATATGCGATAATTTATTTTTTATATTCTCAATAAGAATACTTATTGGACAGACCTGATACACATATGATACATTTAAAATCTCAAGTTGCCCTGTATCATTCATGAGATATCAATTATTGAGATTAGACTTTAGAATGCTTGGTGAATATAATATGGTAATAAGTTAAGGATTTATGAAGAATTTGAATGCTTTAAATACTCTGAATATAAAATACAGAACTTTTCATTGATGATGAAATGGACATACAGGAAAATGTAATATTGAACAGGAAATAATTTAAAAAATCAGATTAATAAAAAATTAAGGGATTCCAAGAGAATAAAACTGGTGGAAAGAGAACCAAAAATCATCTGGTGATGACATCAGGAAATAATTTAAAAAGATTAACGGTTAAAGTTTTACAACAGTAACTTAGATGCCTCTTAAATCACGATTTGAATCTATCACAGCTTAGAGTCAAAATTTTGTTACCAAAGTGTTTAATTTTACTTGCACTTTCATTTTGCTCTGAATAATTGTTCACAAAATTGAATAATATTTTTTAAATTCTTTTTACGGCAAGAGTTAGATGTGTGTACTCTTAAGGAGACAATTACGAAGTACCACTGGAAATGGAAATGGACTGATCATCTTGACAAAATGTCTCCACATAGGATTCCTAGTCAGAAGTTTCAGGTCAATTGGATGGCACAATACAGGGCGACCAGTGGCTAGGTAGATGCTTGAACAGGTCTCGGTACCTAATCCTTGATTGGTGAAATAAGAGAATATTTTACAGGGATATTGGAAAAACGGTTTGGAAATTATATCTAAGAGGTTAATTTAATTTTTAATTTGACAACAAAATTTAAGTTTTTAAGTTTAAAGATTACAGAGGTAAGATTTTTCTATGAAAACCCAATACCATTGAGGAAGTAATTACTTTGGTATAATTTTTTTATATTTTATAAACTGGTTGTGATAAACTCTAAAAGATTAATATACAGAAAACCATTACAATTGTTAGACTTCCTTTTAACAAATTTAAAATCGTTAATTTTTCACAGAATTGAATTGCCTGTCATGAATTTGTTTTTAAATATTTAAAAGGTGGTACTCATTTATAAAATTCATGATTACTTTCATTTATAATTTTCTTTAGTCCATCTATCTGGCCTTCACTCCCAGATGTCAGAAACTACGAAAGATAGTAACAAACGGTTTTCCGATTTGTAATCTACACAAAAAAATAGTGGGTCTGATTGAGTTTGAAGATCCGGTTTCGACCCGGAAGTGGCCCAAAACCGGAGGTCAAGAAATCAAAGTGAGAAACTGCATGAGATAGCTACAAACAGTTTTTGGATTTATAATCTACACAAAAAGTTAATGGGCTTGGATTGGGTTTGAAGTTCTGGTTTCAACCGGAAGTCAAGAAATCAAATTTGGAATTTAGAGACAAAAATGGTGTCATTCGATTCCTCTTAAAGAGTAGATACAATCATGGGTTTGAAGTTCTGGTTTCGACCGGAAGTGACCCAAAACTGTAAGTGAAGAAATCAAAGTCAAAATTTGGAAACATAAATACTGTCATTCAATTCCTCTTAAAGAATAGATACAGAAATCATTTATGGTTTTTGCCATAAGTCAAAAGTAAGCTTTAAAAATTGCTACCAGCCATGAGACCAACGTCATCTCATAAAAGGGATTTTTATGACAATTTTTTTATAAAATATTTATTAAATAAATTTTAACAAATCAATAATAAAAATGATTAGTTTTTTTTTGTTTTTAACAAATAAATAACGAATCAGACTTTAAGCTCACTTATTGAATTTTTATATTTAGACTGTGTAGTAATACAAATAAAGAAATAAACTTGCACAAAATGATTAATTTATGCATGACACAAATAAAAATTTGATAATAATATTGATAACAACTATTATACTGATAAATAGTTAACACTGAACAATTGATGAGGATTCAAAGCAACCATAGTACATTAAAATTAAAATAATTTTAAATTTCTATACAGAATGACTTTTCAGAAACAACGCCTTGTAATTTATAAAATTTTTAGTCAATCAAATAATAGGTGATTATTTTGGATATGTTTCACTGTACATGCATATAAAACCACTGAGTTACATTGTCACGCTGGTATACAAATCTGATTTTGTTTTAATGAATTGAGAGAATTTTGGTTGCATAATACATGAAAATTTCTCAGGTATTTCATGAAATATTTTACAAAAATTAAAAATACAGTACTACTTCATTTATCCTTGTTTTAGAATTATCCGGACCAATCTAGATTGGAAGAAACGATTTAATCCATTAAATTGGAATACTGTACATACAGTTACAGGATGTATCGTATTAGTACCTTAACGCATTGGCGGGATCTGGGGGGGCAAGGGGGGGGCACTTGCCCCCCCAATATTCTACTGGTATACATTTTTCACCAAGTTAGTGTATCGAAAAAATAATTTTAGTCTAGCTATCATGGAAAATATTTTGAAGTTGACATTTTGGCGTCTTAAAGAATATTTCACAATCAATTTGTATGTGCAATAAAGCATTTAATCAGGTAAAATTTACTTTTTAATTTAGCCTAAAAACAGCCCTAAAATTGAGTTGAATGCAATAAAAATCTCAAAATTTTCCGGGGGAGGTCCCCCGGACCCCCCCCTTGTGCTGGGGGCTATTCCATATCCCCCAGACCCCCCGGTATTTGCCCCCCCAATGACTCCCGCCAAATCCCGCCCATGCCTTAACGTAAATATTGCACGTACATTACTGTATTTATTTGGTGAGTCATCGCTGGACAAGATCACAGTTTCTTTGAAGCATCAGCCTGACACCACTGTGGTGCATGCAATTTCAATGGACTTTCGTTTAACTAATTTGATTTTTTTTTAATACTTTTGTAAAAACTTATAAATCTCTTCTTAATCACTTATTTTAATTTTATTTATTAACGTAGTTAAGAGGAAATTTAAAAGATTAGATAGAGGTGTCCGGTTACGACCACATAAATGATGTAACTAGGTGAACCTTCCTTTTCTCCCTCTAACAAAATGTTGGTAGTGAGTCAAGGAAGGGTAATCCACGCAAAATTAATTGACACAACCTTTTCGAGATTCATAGAAGGAAGGCTGCAGGCTGAGATGGGAAAAGCACCAGTCTGGGTGTGTTCGAGCGTATATGTTGGTGAGTGGCATAAAAATTAAATTAACATTACCAGTGTCAACCAAAATTTAAATAGAACATTATTGGGGAAAATTGCTAATACCGTTATTTATTTATGGGGATAACTTTTAGTAAGAAAAGGGGCGATTAAGGGAGAAGAGAAGTAAAGCCCAAGTAAAACGCTGTAGGAATACTCATTGATCGCAATAAATATGAATGCTTGCTTCCAAAACGTGTTGCCAATTTATTTCATAGAGACCATCTACTAACATCAGTGCGACAACCGCTCGGCGCACTACACCACACCATCTGAACTTACAGATGTTTTAAAATAGGATGAGAGTAAACTTACACAATGATTTAGCACAGGGAAATTTTTAATGTAATATTTCCCTGCAGGGAAATTATTTCTTATAATGAAACAGCTGATTTATTTTAAACGTTAACTTTTATTGTTAAACATTTTGTTCTTATTTTATTCCTTTTCGTATTTAGAGTGGTAAATTGTGTTACAGGGGAATGATTTACCTTCTTTATAAATTCTCCACACACTACTAATACTAACACCAGTCGCTTTCCCCGTTTTTTCAACCAGCTCTTTAACAGTAAGAGAATTTCCTTCGCTTTCCAAAAAATAATTAAATATTACTTCACGTGTTTACCCATGAATAACCTTTGACCCGCCAAGTTTACTTTGTTCTGTACGAGACATTGTAACATACAACCAATATTCCGCTGCAGGATATAACACGACTGTTTGAATTATGATTACTTTACAAAATGTAGAAAAGGTAAATTTTTATCAAAAAAGGGAAATTTTAAAATTGCAACAGAAAAAAATTTCCCTCATGAATTGTTTTTGCACTCTCATCCTATTTTAATCTTACTGTAAAACAGTGAAAAGATTGGACTGATCATACTGATATTAAACGCCATACAAAAGTAAAGTAAATAAAAATAAATAATTTCTTTGTAAAGAAAACTAAATAATTATTGTAAAATATATTTGTATATAAACATATCATAGTGTGTTTCTGTTCAAAGAAGTATAAAGAAAATGACATGTTTTCACATTACATTTTATTTTTATCCATTTCCTATTTTTTCCAGTTTATCCACATTTTAAATTAATCTGATTCGGTCTAAATTAATCGGGATAAACAAGTTAGTACTGTACTTAATACAAATGACATATTTTACTACAAAAAAATAATCTACAATATATTTCTTGATAATCAGATAACAAAATGTTACATTTTTTAAATATAAATTTATAATAAACAAGTATATAATAAAAAAAAATTACAGAAAATAATACACCAAAAATTATAACCAAATTATAGTACAATATTCTTCTACAAAAAATAAAAATCATAAGGGAATTAAATATAATACGTGCCAATAATATAAATCGATAGAAAAACATTATGTAAAAATTACATCAAAATAATAAAGTTGAAATGTTATAAAAAAAACTAATATGTTAACATTATAAAATATATAGTGGAAAATTTGATACAATGAATTTTTTTAAAAGAATTAAGTATAGTTAATTGTAAACTGAAGTAAAAAAATACCCAATACAATTTACAATTAAGACAATGTTAAATGTACATTGAATTTAAAAATATTTAAGGTATAGTCTTAAAATAATTTACAAATCACATCACAATTTGTAAATAATAAAAGAAAAATTTATAATTTCTCACGAATTTACAATAAATTTGAATGTTATTCGTGACAATATTATAAGGTTATTTCAGATACAAAATAGCTCTTGTAAGAAGGGATTCGATAAGATCCAAAATTGCAATTAATAACTGTATTTAAAATAAATAGGTCAGAACATTTAATTACGTGAGCTGCTAAATTGGTTTTGACGGACAGCTTGATATTGACAAACAAAAAAAATATGCAAATACACTAAATTAATAGAGCTTTAAAACATATTTTGACGAGATTTTACGATGAAATGTCCGTTTTGAAACTTTTTTACGGCAGCGAAACTTCGGCTCTTAAATGGATAAGAAAGAGAAATTGGAAAAGCTGTGTTTTTTACGAAGGGTAAAGTGAGGTTGAAAGAGTAAGGACAGAATTCATAATATTCTGATATAACGAAAGAGAAAGAGCTGCAGACTGTAAGCATAAATGAGAGAATCTTTTAGTATTAAAATAAATGGAAAAAAACCACTGCTGATACAATATAACGAAACGACTGCTATCACCACACTAATGCTTGACTGGAACAGTTTAACTGTCTTAGGTAGTTGACCTTGAGTAAACTGTTGCCAACATACCGATTGGGGGACAGAAAATTTACCGATGTATTACTTCTATCTTCTTATAATTACGGTTGCGTCCTTAATAAAACACCCGTTACAATCCAGTTACGCAATCGTTAAAAATATTCAGTTAAAAAATTGAAATCAATAATTTTATTCAAACGTAAATAGATACGAAGGGTTGTTTTGTGGCATTTTATAATTATTTTTAAACAAAATTTACAGTACACTGATCGAGACAGGGACTTACCAATCACACTGCTTACAGTAACAACTGACTCGTTCCAAATGTAATATAATTTCATTAAAAAACTAATTTTAATGTATTACTAAATTACGAGGCGTGTTCAGAAAGTAAGTACCGTTATTAAAAAAAAATGTAAAACAATTTTATTTCTACTTTTTCTATGAAAGCCCAAACCTTAAACTATTTTTCGACATAGTTTCCACCAATGTTCAAATACTTGTTGTAGCGGGTGATCAATTTGTCTATACCCTCTTCGTAGAAGGTTCCCGCCACTGAAATGCACAAAACCAAGAGACTCGGAAGTGCTTTGACTTTTCTCACACGGTACAGTGATGATGGTGAGGATTTTTTTAAACAAAATTATGACAGGTGATGAAAATTGGGTCCGTCATGTCACACCGGAATCTAAACAGCAATCAATGGAGTGGCGACACATGCAATCCCCGAAGAAACAAAAATTCAAGATGACAATGTCTGCACAAAAAAATTATGTGTACTGTCTTTTGGGATCAGAAAGGTGTTTTGCTGATTGATTTTCTCCCAAGAGGTGAAACCATTAATGCGGCAAGGTATTGCGAAACCTTAAGAAAACTAAGGCGGGCAATTCAAAACAAACAGAGAGGAATGCTCAGTAACGGAATAGTGTTGCTCCATGACAATGCTTGGCCCCATACCGCTGGTGACACTCAAACATTGGTTTGACAATTTCATTGGGAGCAGTTCGATCATCCGCCCTACAGCCCGGACTTGGCACCGTCTGACTACCACTTGTTCCTGCACATGAAGCGCAAGCTAGGCGGTCAACGCTTTGAAACCGACGATGAAGTGAAAACTGCCGTGGAGTCGTGGCTACATTCGTTGGCGGGAACCTTCTACGAAGAGAGTATAGACAAATTGATCATCCGCTACGACAAGTGTTTGAACATCGGTGGAAACTATGTCGAAAAATAGTTTAAGGTTTGGGCTTTCATGTAGAAATAAAACTGTGTTGAAAAAAATTGTTTTACTTGTTTTTTTTAAAAACGTTACTTACTTTCTGAACACGCCTCATAAGTAACATCACGATATGATACGCAAGTCATTTTAAATTTTTTATGTTCATTGTAACATACTTCCACTATAAATTTTAATTTATATTAATATTATTATTACATAGACATATAAATCGGTAATACTAAAATTACCGATTCGAGAGACATGAATAAAAAAAGAATCTTCAGCGAATAATTAAAAAGTGATAAAAATCACATACATATTAATTAATTAATTAATTAATTAATTAAGTGATTTTTTTAAATCGGTTGATTTTCTAACGGTTCTATTCCTAACGACTCAACGTATCAGAGCTTGTGCTATTCCTGCGACGTGAAGACAAAAACTTGTGATGTACTTCCGGCGTGCCATGTAATATATCCCAGATGTGATGAACGATCAAGTCTATCGCAACTGTAACGGAAATTCAACAGAAAATATCTTCATTAGTTTCCAGAACCTTGCTTTCAACTCTTTTATTTACTTTTATAAAACTTATAAGAAAAGGAAATAGGAAAATATTACATAATATTCGAATTATAATACTGTATTATCAAACACCATTAATAAAATTCTTATTTAATTCAATGGAATCCATTATACGAAGGGTACTGATATTCAAAATCAAATTAACTTTTATATCTACCACAATAAAAATTATAAACAGTTTATGAACGAAAATCAATCTTATTTCATTATAGATGAATTGGTCATTTTAGAAAGCCCATAAGTTAAAAACCAATTTTTGGAAAAATTAAAAAACTGGTAATTTACTATACGTTTAAATAAAAAACAATATTTAAAAATATACCCACCGGGTTGGTATAGAGGTAAAGTCGTCGCCAAAATCAGCTGTGTAACAGCTGATTTTCGGAGACGAAGGTTCCTGGTTCAAATCCTAGTAAAGGTAGTTACTTTTATACGGATTTGAATGCTAGACAGTGGTTACCGGTGTACTTTGATGGTTGGGGTTCAATTAACCATACTCTCTCAGGAATGGTCGGCCTGAGTCTATACAAGACTACACCTCATTTACATGTCATACATATCATCCTCATCTCATTGGGTTATGGGGTTGCTTATTGTTCTGAATTGAACAGATTGCAATGTACACATTAAAATATAATTTGTTCAGAGGGCTGTCCCCTTTAACAGTTTAACAGCTGATTTTCGGAGACAAAGGATCCTGGTTCAAATCCTAGTAAAGGTTATTTTTATACAGATTTGAATACTAGACAGTGGTTACCGGTGTACTTTGATGGTTGGGGTTCAATTAACCATACTCTCTCAGGAATGGTCGGCTTGAGTCTGTACAAGACTACATCTCATTTACATGTCATACATATCATCCTCATCTCATTGGGTTATGGGGTTGCTTATTGTTCTGAATTGAACAGATTGCAACGTACACATATTAAAAAGAAATATTAGGAATTAAAAAAAATATAATTTGTTCAGAGGGCTGTCCTCTTTAATATGAAATGGATACCTTTATCTTTTAAAAGATAACCACATGTTAAAAAAAACTGAAAATTTTTTACTTTGTGTTTCTAAAATAAATTGGAGTGAAATGCTACGTTAGGTAGTGCTTTTTTTTTGTTGTAAAATACGTTGTTAGACTGAAAGAAAATTGTGTTGTACAACAGAATTCATTTATTAATTTCACTAGTTTACATAACTGACATAAAAGAGCTTTTTGTAATTATAATAATTGAAATTCTTAACTTTCAGAAAGCAACATTTTGGTTTTCACGGCTATTGACGTTTATCATCGTCACAAACCGTAATCTCCCTTAAAAAGATTTTTGGGTAGAAACTTTGTATAGCCTCTTACACTAGAAAGTAGAGCTTAACCCTTTATAAGGCAGTACTACGGGGAAATATATACATATTGTAAAATGTTAAATTTTGTTTTATAGGGATTTGAATAATGTATTTTTAGTGCCAAAACAGTAAGATATTTCTTTTGTTTATGTTAAACCCTAGTAAGTGTACTTAACCAAGGAACGTTTATTGAAATGGGAGTCACATAATGTTTAGTGGTAAGAATGCTTATTAAAACAACTTGTAGTCCTGTATAACAGAAAAAATTTGTTGAATAACTTATCTCAACTTTATATTAGCATGAATGCTAGCTTTCCCGTAAAAAAATCGAATTTTCTAAGCACTGTACAAAACAACACGGGTGCCTACGCTGGTATGAATCCTTACCACATTCGTGTAACTCATGAAGCAATGGTCGCTGCGCAATAATTTCAAAATTTGGGTAGCCTACTTATCGCTGAACATCTTAAAAACTATAAAATGCCAATAGGGTTCAACTGCATAGCTTATTCTTTAAAAAAATCAACCTAATGCCAGTGGTAAGTATACATACCAAAGACCTATTAAGCTTCAAAAGATCACCCTTTTTCAATTTGTTAAAATTAAGAAGGAACCATTTTATATCCTTAAGGATAAGCCTTTTCTTAGTGTTATTTTACGGAAAGCCATACTTCTGTGATTTTTGTACAGATTTACATTCAGTTAATCCTAAAGTGCACTGAAGAAGAAAATGTAAATGTTTTGACTTATGGGCTTTCAGAAATGACTGATTTAGATATTAATATATTATTATTTTATCAAACATCCCACATAGGATTCTAAACAGCCGTATTATTTAAAATTGAAATATATTTCTATCCACCAGAATACGGTAACATAAAACACTTACCAATGTTTATAGCGCTTTCGTGTATCTTGTACATATCTTCAGTAAATTAAAATTTTTTTATGTCAAACTTTAAAACTTCCTACTCCAACCATGGAAGATAAGTTATCTACCATGGTAGGAGTAGGAAGTTTTAAAGTTTGACGTAGACAAATTTTAATTTACCATGGTAGATAAGTTATCTACCATGGTAGGAGTAGGAAGTTTTAAATTTTGACGGAGAACAATTTTTAATTTACTGAAGATGTGTACAAGATACACGAAAGCGCTATAAACATTGGTAAGTGTTTTATGTTACCGTATTCTGGTGGTTAGAAATATATTTCAATTTAATGTATAATTATGTACAATGTTTCATCACAATACAAGGAAAGTTCAATAATTAACAAGAAATTAATGTAGGAGAAAAAACTATTTAATTCAACGACAATTAAACTTTTTGAATGTCAAGTTGGCAACCTTGAGAGAACACTGTCAATCAGCTGTTTGATAATAATTAATATTCACATAAGTCACTTTTGTTAATCAACGTTAAATGATAAGAATTTAGCTACACAAAGATGTAAAACATAGCAAAACTATTTACTCGGGGAATTGAAACAGTTTGGTAAAAAAATACTTAAGTATCAGTAACATATATATAAGCGAACAATGTCTTGAATGTTTTTTTTTCTTTTTTTGATTTAATGTCCGACTGTTCTATAATTACTGCTAATGCAGACGGTGAAGGATGAACTGATTTTTTTGTAATGTAAGAAAATATGCCGTGCCTGAATGGGATTCGAACACAAGACTGCATGATGAGAGGCGAGCACGTTACCAACTATGGCAATGCGGCCGGCTTGTCTTGAATGAAAACATCTCGATTTGACCGACAGAAAAACATTCAAAACTTATGCCATGAGCTTGTAAAATAATTTCGGTGATCTTTTGGGACTTGAAAGGCCAAATTTTTTGTGATAATTTAAAAGAATGACGTACCATAAACAGTGAATACTATTCTAACAGATCTAACGAGGGCACTCTCTCGATAGGTTCAATTCTCTTGTATGACACCGCTCTTGCCTCCACAACGCTCTCAAAATGGGAGAAACAGTCGAGAAGTTGGGTTTGAAGGAGTTGCTACCTTCTCCTTACAGCCCAGGCCTCACCCTGTCCGATTTTTTTTTTTGTTTAGTCCACTCAGACTCATTTTACGCAGCAAGGTAAAGACTTGTACGCTACCAGAATCAGAAAACTCACAGAATGTTAGAACAAGTTTCTAAATGTCACTGGAGACTAAGTTTAAAAACAGTATTATGTTTTACTGTCCTTGAATAAATAATTTTTTTATCTACATCAATTATATGTCTCACCCAATTAATAAACATCCTTTGTATTACAAGTGATATCAATTTGAAAATTAAATTTAAACAAAATTCAAATAATAACACTCTGATTATTAAGTCCTAGTCAAACCACCACCACACATAAAAAACTGTATATTCAATAAAACAAAAAATGAGTTGGCCGCCTCCGTAGCGTAGTGGTTAGCGCATTGGCCTACCACGCGGAGGTCCCGGGTTCGATTCCCGGCGAGGGTCTGGAAATTTTTACATGTGAAATCCCAAAGTTAATGTTACACAATCCACCGTAGTCGCTAATGACCAAGTTGTTGATGCGACTCTAAATAAATAAATTAAAAAAAAAAAAAAAAAAAAAAAATGAGTTATGACCGCCTTGGTAGCATAGTGTTTAGCATACTAGCCTATAAAATAGAAGGTACCGAGTTCAATTCCCGACTGGAGTCTGGAAATTATTATAAATCAATAACCCATATTAGTCAGTAATGATTAATAACTAAAATTTTCAGGAGACTTTAAATAAATTAGACAAAAAATAATAATAATAATTGTGTTTACTAATTATGTAAATTACAAAGATTTCAATACGTTAACTGTGTAAGGCAATGTGGCTGCCAAATTAGAAAATCCTACAGTTATTAAGCTACCACTTTCAAGCCAGTACATAATTTTTTTTATTGTGTATTTTTAAATTAAAAGATTATTATTGACTATTTTCCTAGAGATATGGGGTTTTTAATTTTGTTAATGATTACTTGCTCAATTTAAACTGAATAACAACTTTACATACGCTTTATAAAATATATATTGTTTTTTTTTTTTTTTTTTTAATTTACGCCCCAATTGGAGCACTCAAGTCACTCATGGACATGCGTTCCTTGAGGAGTTAGTTGTGGCACCACACTGTTGTTTTCTTCGTTCCCACATCAATTTTAGTTTTCTTAGATAAAAAAGAAGAATTTAAAAAAAATATAAACATCATCTATATAATAAAGAGAATATTATGTGAAATTGTAGCTTAAACTGTTAAAAAACTGGTAAAAATTTCATACAAATTGGTTAAAATCCCATTCGATGGAACATTATTTATAACACTGCACGCAAAAAATGAGTACTGAGAAAATTATGTAAACATTACAGAAACTGTAGAAAGATTAAATAAACTAAATAAAGAACTTTACACAGAGACTTTAGAACACTTTTAATCATAAAAAGAGCACAATTTTTTGGACATATGAACGAAAAACGTAAAAACAAAAAGATCTTCTGCAAAAACAACAACATACAACTAGAAATGGAAAATTGACGTTTAATGAAATATTTGTATTTGAAATATTTATATTTAATGAAATTTGATATATTAGAGTTCAGATTGTAGCACACAGATTGGTAATTTCTGTGGAGATTAAGAAAAACACTAATGAGAATAACAGCTGTTAAATGATATGACAAAGCCCAATACAGAAAAGATAAAAATATTAGGAAGAAAAAATAACAGAAGGAAAATACCAAATAATGATCAAGACTTTCAGAAGACACTTGACAAATTAAATCCAATAAAATGAAGATTTTTTTGGAGAGGAAACAAAATCAGAGAAAGTAAAGATTTAAATGAAAAAAAAACGTAATAATTAATTTAGGAAAGGACACAAAGAAAATGAACCGGAAGACTATGGATAGGATAGAGTCAAACAGAAAATCTACAGTATTGATTGACAATTATTTCACAATTTTTTTTTGTATATTACCGTAGAATTAAGGTGTCCCCGATAAGAGGTTTAAATAATTCAGAAAATTCCTCAAAAAAACCCTTCGAGTTAAAACAAGTACAAATTACAGATTTAACAGCGTTCATGATGAGCAAAATCAGACAGATGTAAAGAATGCTGAGAATATGGACTATTAAAACAAGTTTTATTGAAAATTTAAAGTTAATTAACATAATCCAAAAAGATTTTACACAACATAAACATAGAAAAATATGACAAAATACTGAAACTGCATTTATATTTCAAATGAATAGAATACCTCAAATTGATTACGTGAGTACAAATCTTTTGAGATGAGGTAAAAGTACAAATGAATAATATATTGAACAATTTTTTAAATGTAGAACAAAAAGAGACCAAAAAAAAATAATAAAAAATCAAATACAAAAAGGAATATTTGGCAAAATTACTTAAACTTCATTGAAACAATATAGAAAAAGTATTTTTCTTATTTTAATTTATTTAAAGCCCCGTCAAAATCCTGTTAATTATTACTATGGGTTAATAAGAAATGGTGGGTTTGAATCGAAGCTGGGAGGATGTCTGCTTTGCAGTTTTTTTTTTGTTTTTTTTTGTTTAACGTTCGACTATTCTGCAATTACTGCTAATGCAGATAGGGAAGGATGAAATGATGTTTTGTAACGTATGAAAATATGCCGTGCCTGAATGGGATTCGAACCCAAGACCGCATGATGAAAGGCGAGCACGTTACCAACTGCGCCAATGCGGCCACTGCTTTGCAGTGCAGCATGCTAACCACTGGACTACGAAGTTGGCCAGGGTTCAATTTTTTAAAAATTATGGCAAAATTCCAAGCGGTAAAAATCATTCATAACAAAAATCAATACAACAAAATAAATAGGAGACATGTAAAGGAATTTTAAAAGAAAAGTAAATTTAATCAAATATACTACGAGAACAAAACAAAAAAAAAAAAACAAAAAATACGACATTATTTTACAAATAGGTTAGTCGGTATTTGAATTATATAATTAACAATATACTTTGGTTGAAAAAACACGAATTGAATTTTACTAAAACAAGACAAAAAATCTGGTGTGAAACACTCACACAACTTTCTCTTGCCAATGCAAATAATTAACAATAAACCTAACATTAATAATAAAATATTAGAAATAAACAAAAAACTAACCTCAAAAACATAACCTTATTTTAATCATGAGTGAATGATGCAAAATGAAAATCAACCTCAGTTTGGCTTAGAAATACGGAAAATCACTCTTTCTCTCTAAACTAGGCTCTGTAGAGAAAAATGCTTTAAATAAAAGTTGTACATCTTTTAATTTTCTATAAATTAAATTATATACACTTTTGTCGTAAAATGCATACTAAGGCCGAAATCTTAAAAATATCAATTTTTCACACATTTTCGTGAGAAAAAAACAGAAAATCGCAAATTACCGCTAAACTAAGCGTTATACCAAAAAATTGTTTGAAATAAAAGTTGTAGAATTTTCAATTCTCTACAACTTTCATTATATAAAGTTTTGCGCTAAAATGCATATTAAAGCTGTAATCTTAAAAAAACAACGTTTTTACGTGAAAACAGCGTCACCCAGAATTTCAGCAAACATGACGCCTACCCTATCTTGTAGAGAATAAAAAATTGAGTAAACCAGGCGATTTTAAAAAAAATCGTAGGACCAGTTTTTGAGAAAATCGCAAAAAAGTGAAAAATTACACGAATAAACTACCACTTCCGGTTGACCGATTTTGATGAAAATGTTCGTGTCGAGTCCGGTAGTGGTACGTAACTTAAGTTTCAAGTTTCAAGTTCGTACGATGTTCCGTTCTTGAGATATTCTGTTCACACACACACACACAGACCAATCGCTAAAAACATGTTTTTTGGGTTCAGGGGGTCTGAAAACGTATGATCCGGTGAAAACTCGATTTCGAAAAATCGACATGAAAACAATACTTTCCTTCCTATATATTCATATAGGCAAGAGAAAGTAAAATATTAAATAACATTACTGTTCATATTGAATAACAAAAAAAATATTAACGATTCAGCAAATAATTTTTTTCATTTTGGAAATCAAAAATATTTTGTAATTTGGTTCTGATCATTTTAATGTTGTAGCAAGAGAAAAATTGTGCAGTTAATTAAATCGAAATTCAAACCTTTCAATTACAATAAAACTACCTTTTTTTAATAGTCTTTTATTAGTAAATTGTGCATAATACCATAAAATAGATCAAAATGTGAAACTGACTGAAATTTTCTAACAACCCAAGAATACAAACACTATATAAACTAATTTTCAAGACGTAATGTCAAATTAATCTTAAAACAATAAAAAAATGCCAATAAAAATACTAATCTACGATAATATTTCTTTAAAAATTACATACATATCGTTAATAAAAGGGTGCAGAAATCAAGTAATTCTTTCAAAGTGTGAGAAATTTAGTCTGGGATCAAGAAGTTCTTATACATTGTTAAGAAAATTATCGAAAACGTATATTTTATGCCAATACTGAGTTACGCAGCAGAAATGAAGTTCACGAGGAGTGTGGTAGGAAAGACAAGAAGATACAGAATCAGAAACAATGTAATTAGGGAAAATTATGGGATGGAACTTCTGATAAGGAGAGTTTGGCAGACAAAAGAAAACCTTTAAATTACAATAAAACTGTCTTTTTATAATCGTCTTTTATTAACCAGTGTGCATAATACCCAGTTAAAATAGATCAAAATATAAAACTGACTGAAATTTTCCAACAACCCAAGAATACAATCCCTATAATAGTATATGAACTAATTTTCAAAACATAATGTCAAATTAATCTAAAAAAAATAGAAAAATGCCTATAAAAATACTAATCTTTGATAATATTTCTTTAAAAATAACATAGATATTTGTAATAAAAGGGTGTAGAAAGCAAATACTTCTTTCAAAGTGTGACAACCTTAATCTGGGATCAAGAAGTTCTTATACATTGTAAGAAAATTATCTGAAATCAATATTTTATGCCAATACTGACTTATGTAGTAGAACTGAAGTTCAAAAGGAGTACTCTAGGAAAAACAACAAGACAGAATGAGAAATGATGTAATTAGGGAATATTTGGGGATGGAACTTCTGAGAAGGAGAGTTTGGCAGACAAAGCTATAATAGTTTGATCATGTCAATAGAATGGAGAAGGGTACGGATGGAGAATTCAGTATCAACGTTCTAAAAATAAATTTTTACCATGATTTCTTTTGATGTATAAGTTTATTTATTGTAAACTTTAACCTGTGATCCCTTAAAAATAATTGATTAACGGTCTTGTATAATATTTTGTAACCTACATAATGTTCTAATGAGCTGAGAGGATTTTTACAGAGAATAGTATAATTTTTCTTTAATAAAGTAGGAACATTTATTGGTTTTTAGTAAATTTTATTTGGTTGAAAGTGCATTTTATAATATTGTAAACTTTAATAAATTATTTAGAATTATTAATTTAATAATTAGATTAGTTTCAGTAAGCTGTATAATGAAGGAATTATTGGGGAAAGAAAAAGAAAAGTATTTTTTTGTAATTATCAATAATTTGCTCATTATGTAGAACTCATTTCCGCGCACAGGCTCGTCCTATACGGGAATTAGTATATATGTTAATGTATTGTATTGTACATTATAAATAAAATTATTATTTTTTTATCAAACATCCTCTGCAGGATTTTAAACAGCCGTATTATTTAAAATTGAAATATATATTTCTAACCACCAGAATATGTTTTTAAAAAACGGTTTACAGAACACTATTCAAACTATAAAAAAGGAAATCGAAAATTCTCCAATGTAAATGAACACATGATCAAAAATTAACATACTATGTCAAGTATAAAAAATAATCTAGAAATATTAGAAATGAATAACAGACAAAATGAAATTGAAATTTTAGAAAAATATTATATTTTTAAATACAATAACAGGGAAAAATTAATGAACACACAGATTGAATATGACAATCAACTGATTAAATTGGCAAGACTATTTTAAATATAAGAATCGACTACTCCTTATCTAATATGGTAGGAGTAGGAAGTTTTAAATTTTTACGTAAAAAAAATTTTAATTTACTGAAGATGTGTGCAAAATACACGAAAGCGCTATAAACATTGGTAAGTGTTTTATGTTACCATATTCTGGTGGTTAGAAATATATATTTCAATTATAAATAAAATATAAAAAAAAAAATTCATGATAATTACCAGATAGCCAGTGAATGGAGCTCACCTTTATATCAACCAAACTCTAAGAGAGAGAAAGAGAGAGAGAGAGAAAAAGAGAGGAGAGAAAAAGGAGGGGGGAGAGAGAGAGAGAGCACAACAGTATTGTTACCTGGGAACCATGATAAACAAGCAGTGGGACAAAACACACAAAATAAATTGTCGTACAGGCAAGGCACAAGAAGTATTTAATAAAATGGGTCCTATTTTCAAGAGCCACAACTTTACTCTTACAACAAAAATGTATTTTCTGTCCTCCTATACGGTGTAGAGCCCTGAAGGAAACTAGAGGTATTTGAGACATGGCCGCACAGACGAATGTTGAGGTCCCATGGACTGTTTGGACACCAAATATAGAGGTTCTCAGAAGAATGAAAAAAAGACATGATGGTAATTTCCATCATCAAGGGTAGGAAGTTCCAACGCGAAACGACTCATGATATTTGTTACTACAAGCGAATCTGCAGGGAAAAATACATGGAAAGTGTAGACCTGACAGAAGAAGCTTTTTCACAGTACAACGAACAAAGTGAGAATTCCTATGACGGTCGCCAAAATTCGGAACGTATAGGCACCTGAAGAAGAAGAAGAAAAGGGTAGACTACCGAAATGGATGACGTACAGTAGGACTTTGATTATCCGTCTACCGATTTACCGTCTTTCTCGCTTAACTGTCAGCCTTTTTAGCCGACTTTGCGCCCGCGAAGGTCCTGTAAATTCAGCCAGCAGCACTACTATTGCGTGATTCACCAAATGCATGTTCGTCTGTGCGGTTGAACCTATTCTGCATATCTTTTGGTGCACTGTACCTAGTGTATTTTGTATTGTAATGTTTGCAGCTTGTATGCCTTTATAGTGTACTGTCTGGTAGTACAGTAGTCAACATTAAATTAACATTTTAACACATGACAATGTATTTTTTCTATGTTTTTCGCTCTTTCTCCATTAACCGTCTTTTCGGTTATCCGTCAGGGCTTCGGTCCCGTGACTGACGGATAATCGAAGTCCTACTGTACTTGGAGACGGAGGTGTAAAGACCAAGGAGCAGACCAGGCATGAAGTGGATAGGTTCAGTTATGGATAACTTGGGAGAAAAGATGTTACGCAAAGAGAACATTCGAGGAGAGATGGTTAAGGAATAGAGAGAAAGAGAGAGGTGAAGAAGCGTTGTGTTAGTTAGATAGAAACCCAGGAAATTTTGAAGAGGGATTAAAAGGATGATGATGATTGGTAGCAAAATCGGCAAGATTTGATGCAATATATGAAATTACGCGCAACAACAATATGTTATGGAGGGTAAAAAGGATGCTGAGTTTTCAAATTTTACAAACAAACACTGGTTGTTTCCTTAAATGGTTTACGGAATTTAAATCAGACTATCGGTTCAAGAGAGAAAAACAAACTGCAGGCAGCAGAAATGAGATTCATTTGAGCTATCAAAGGTTGTTCCGGATTGGACAAATTTCAGAATAAGAATGTTTGAATGAGCTGGGAGTCCAAGCACTGAATAATGAGACTTTATTTTTCAGTACATTTTTATTAATTTTTTTCTTTATCAATGAGTATTTGTGAGTACTCTCACAATGATGCTTCCAGGAAGAAATCTCCTGGAAGCACTGGATAATTTTTTATTGCATTGTTTTGAATTCGACTGTTTTGCAAATTAATGCTGAAGTAGATGATGAAAATAAGTGATAAGAAAAGCTCAGAACTGATCAGAAATTGAACCCAGGACCCAGGCAACAGTCAGTAGCACTGTCCACTACACAATGAGACAGCCCACCAAAAACAAAAAATAAACACCTCTTTAATTACATGAAACTTCAGACGATACAATAATGTTATAAAACCTGAACTAACCAATACCAGTAAAAACATAGGTTTTTACTCAAGTATAGCTTGAGTAACAAAGGTTTTCAGAAGATCTGAAAAAGATAAAAAAAGAAGAATTCTGAGAAAGGGTAATCGAGATTAAAACCGCCCCCAGGAACTGTACGCACATCAGGAGACTCTTTTAAACTCCATTAGAAAAAAGACTTTTGTTGTAATACACATTTTTTGAAGGAATGACAGAAAACTAATCAAAAGCATATTTTTAACTTCTTGATGAACAAGAAAAACTGAAATGCACGGTTAGAAAAATGCACAAAGTGATTTGACGGAGAAGTCAATAACAGAAAATGAAAATCGGATAGAAATAAAATAGTGGGGATAAAGAAATTTTAGATAACTTAAGACATCTAAAAATTCTGGCATATCATGTACCTACAGTTAAAGAAAAACGGCAGTCTCTGGACAAATGAACGCTTATTGAAATGGATCAAGAAATGTTATGAGAAATAAAATTGTAATAAGATCTACAGTGGTCAATTCAGGGGAAAAAGTAATTGCTCACAAAATTTGAAGAAGGCAATATAAATTTTTAGTTGGAAACAAACATTTACCAAAGAAGTTTGATTTATTTAAATTAACTGAATTAGAAATAAAAATGTGTCTGGAATTCTCAATGTAATGTTTCCAAAAGGAATTTCTTTAATATATCATACAAGTATTTATACACTAACTCAAAAATGTTACACTGAATTTTTAAAAAATTCAAAAAATTGTGAAACAAATTTTGATAAACTATACAATACTTGGACAACACAACAGATAAAAACAGAAAATGATGACTTTACAACTTAGAAAAACAAAAATGAAATTGTAATTTTAAATCAATGCCAAAATTTTCATACTGAAACAGAAATTAAAGATTCTTTTCTTTAATATATTAATACTCATTTCAAATAATGATAATGTTTTTCTTTAAAAACATTCCAAAATGAAGAATATTTGAAACCTCGAAACACTTAAACTCCATAAAGTGATTGGCTACAATAATTATCAATTACACGCAAAAGGCAATAACGATCTTTACAACATAAAATTACATTTAAAAATTTAAAAGAAAAACGATTAATTACAAAATCACTGTGAAGGTTTTAATATAAGCACAAACTAAGCATAATTAACATACAATTTTTTTTAATTATAAATTTTAAAATACCATTTTAAATAAACTTACACAAAAAAATAAAATAAAAATATTTTCTTGTACAAGATGCACAATTATACCACATCATTTGAAAAGGTGTTTGAGAAGAATTCTAGAATTCCAAAAATTTTGTCATTACATCAATTTTTTGAACTATATTTTCACATGTATTACTGAGCTTGAAAACAAAAAAAACATTCAGTCCTTCTTACGAGTGACATTTAATAATTAATTAGACAAGTTCATTGTAGAGAAAAAACTATTTACTCAATGTCAATGAAACTTACACTTCTTTTCAACGTGATCTCCCACAACATTTAGACACTTATCCAATATTCTTTAAGCTTCATGTACCACTTTGTAGTCATTGAACTTCTTGCCTCGTAAAAAGTCTTTAAGCGGGCTGAACACCTTTCTCTGAGTGGTGTGTATTGTTAATCAAAAGGACTTAAGATTTAGAAAGAATACCCTTATGTTTTCACCTTATTGCAGAACTGATTTTCTGTTGAAGCATGTAGTAGTACATTTATTCACGAAACGCTGTTCATCTAAACATCTCGAAAAATTGGTAAGATCATTTACGTGATTTTGCAGTGCGATAGTTGAAACTTCAACTGAACTTCCACAGCGATGGAGAATAATGATATTTGTTTCACCTGTTTTAAACTGTTTCAACATTCTTCAGTAAATTTCCACCGGTTTTACAGTTCTGGGTAGCAAAACATTTATCATTAAACTTTGCTCTTTCGATGTACAAATTTCAAGCAAAGTTGACATTTTAAAATGAACAAACACTGTTACATTTGTATTAATAACATCAAACAGCAGATTAAAAGTGTTCCTAAGGTTGACAACTTGACCCTCCAAATGTTTCAATTGTCATTGAATCAAGTGGTTTTTTCTCTATATTAATTTGTATCGTTAATTGAACACCCCTCCAACATTCTGGTGATCACGTTTTTTTTTAAGTCATCTCAGATCATTTCTTGCAGAGCCAAAGATATCTTGCAATTGTTCTAAATACCTTCTACAGCAGTTTAAAACAAGTTAATTCATCACATAAGAAACTTCCAAAAAATTTTCATTTCTTGTCCCATAAACTTTTTGTAAGTTAAGGAAAAACTGTTTCATCACGTACAGTTAACATGTCATCGAGACATTTTTTTCTTTACAACACTTGAAATTCAGTAGTGATTTGCACCATTAATTTCCGTTTCATAGGCGGAATTCAACACACAATTAACTTGATAATAACAATTTTTTTTTATCAATAAAAAGTAACCTTATGAATAAAAAAAACCAACATAAAAACACTTGTCATCTAAAGAAAAAACTCACGTAAACAAAAGACTTAAAATTCTGACAAATTTAAACATTTTTATTAAACAATCAAGAATGACATTAAAGTTTTTGATTTTTATTATTTCATATTACTAATAAGTGTTAATTAACAGTATTTGACCCAGCGGGTTGGTCTAGAGGTAAAGTCGTTGCTGTGAGTCAGCTGTTTAACAGCTGATTTTCGGAGACGAAGGTTCCTGGTTCAAATCCTAGTAAAGGTAGTTACTTTTATACGGATTTGAATACTAGACAGTGGTTACCGGTGTACTTTGATGGTTGGGGTTCAATTAACCATACTCTCTCAGGAATGGTCGGCCTGAGTCTGAACAAGACTACACCTCATTTACACGTCATACATATCATCCTCATCTCATTGGGTCATGGGGTTGCTTATTGTTCTGAATTGAACAGATTGCAATGTACACAAATTAGGAATAAAAAAAAAGATTAACAGTATAATTGCAGTGAAAAAGATATCTCATTTTCTGCCATCTGCTGCTCAAAAGATACCTAATTTTTAAACATTCCTCCTATCTACAGCTTTTGGAATTGATTTTGTAAACATTTGTACACCCCAACGGATTTCTAGGAAACTAATTAAAACATATTTAACTAAACGATAGTTTCATATTTCCTTGCGGGAAATATTTTAGACCAAATTAATCTGACTTGTGATACACAATAGCGAATCACAATTTATGGTTTGTTTGCTATAACCTCCTATACATTTTTATTTTCTAATAAGATTATTCGGGTTATAACAAGGATGCTAAAAGTTTTGCAAAGAATACAGAAATACACCATTATTGCAATCTTCCTGAAGTTATGGACAAGGTAAGGCTTTTTAACACAAAATATCAGGAGATACTTAGAAACCGTGAAAACGAATTTGCCATAAATCTTTTAAACAATGCAGAACAAGTTAGACGCTCGAAACGTTACCACGTTTTGGACTTGTGTGATAAAGAGTTTAAATGTACATAAAAATTATAGTAAGTGAAAACTGTTTCATAATATAAGATATATATATTTTTGTATGTAGGAATTTTCTCTTTTAAAAAATTAATAATTGATTTAATGAGAGGTACTATGGGTAAAGAGACCTCAACTTTTCATTTATTGATTCAGAAGATTTGTTCATAGTTTATTTTTTTTAACTAATTGCAGATCATAACTAATTACAGATAGAAAATCCAATTCATTTATTTCTTTTATACGAGGCGTATTTTTAAAGTAAGTACCGTTTGAAAATAAAAAAAAAATAAAAGGAAATTTGCAAAAACTAATTTTATTTTCGGAATCTACATACTTTTATCTATTTTTCTACATAGTTTCCAAGTTTTTGTAAACACTTATCATATCGCACAACTAAATTTTGGAAACCTTCTTCATAAAAACTTGCCGCCTGCTGTGATTTGACCTTTGGCTTTGACCTTTACGGGAGAGTGCGTGTGTCTCCAATCCATGCTTTGTTGTTTCGATTCGGGAGTGAAAAGCGAAATCCACGTTTCGTCTCCAGTTACGATCCGACTCAGCATATCGTCACCGTTTTCGTCATAACGTGTCAGAAAATTCAAGGAACTGTTGAGTCTTTTGAACTCTCTCGAGCGGCTTCACACTGCCGCTCAGACCCGAGCTGCATTGGACTCTTTTGGCTGGGAAGTTTTGGACCACCCACCCTACACCCCTGACCTTGCGCCGAGCGACTTTCATCTCTTCCGTCATCTGAAACATCACTTGGGCGGCAGCCGTTATGACGATGACGACGAATTGAAAACGGCCGTGAATTCTTGGTTATCACAGCAGGCGGCAAGTTTTTATGAAGAAGGTTTCCAAAATTTAGTTGTGCGATATGATAAGTGTTTACAAAAACTTGGAAACTATGTAGAAAAATAGATAAAAGTATGTAGATTCCGAAAATAAAATTAGTTTTTGCAAATTTCCTTTTATTTTTTTTTTTATTTTCAAACGGTACTTACTTTAAAAATACGCCTCGTAAGTTTTATTAGTTGATAAGTAGTAATTAACCCTTTCAATCCCAATTTTTTTAACTATACACAAAAATATCTGTTCATTGTTTCATACAATATGAATATGTAAAATTATGTTCAGGCTTCCTAAACAAAATATATTCTCTTACTTAGATTTGTAACAAAAAAACTAAATATGATTTTAATTTTAAAGTCATCATTTAAGACAAAATATTTTACAATTAAAAATATTGATAAAATGGATAAAATCACTTTTTACAGTCTAAAAAATATACTTGTACGTACATACGACATATTCGAAGAAATGCTACTTTATTTTAGTAAATGAACATGAATATTTAAAACTAAAATTAATTTTTAAAAGAAACTAATTAATGGTCGCCTCCGTAGTGTAATGGTCAGCATCTTACACTGCAAAGCGGAAGTCTCAAGTTCAATTACTGGCTAGGGTACAGAAAATTATTAAACTTCACACCCAGCGTTCCTAATCCAAAGTAGTCGTTAATAACTAAAATTTTGATGTCTGTTTTTTAACTCCAGTGTGACTTCTTCGTCACACTAGGTTAGAAAGGGTTAATTAATTAAGTAGCGCAACTGGCTTCTATGCCGGGTTCGATTCCCGATCAGGTCTAAGATTTTTTTATCACTCATTTTCATATATCATAATTCTCCACCATCTGCTATAGCAGAAATTGCAAAAGTCAGACGTAAGACATAACAAAAAAAATAATAAACTGTTGTAAATTTTCAGAAAATATATCAGTAATAACTTTAAAATGCTCACAATTGTTTATCATTTATCGGGGAAAAAAATCATGAAAACAATCAAACAGTTTCCATTATTATCTATACTTTCGAAATAAAAAGTTAATTTTCATAAAAACACCTGAAAACACACATTGTATTTCTGGTAATTTATTTTTCGATAATGTTTCAAACGAAACAATGAAAAACCAACATACCTGTTTATAAAATCCAAACATCCAACAAATGAAGCTCACCGATGTTTTAAAAATCAAACAAACAGAATGATCATCTTGGTAATCCAGGTAATATAGAGAAATTCACTTTTAACACCACAAGTCATGAGTTCAATTCCCGTTTTTTTCCTTTCCATTACAAAAAAAATGTATAAATCTAACGATAATTCTTCATTCTTCACTATTTCTTCACCACAAATATTTGTTGCACTTCTTCAAATCGATTCAATAAACTTCAGAATACCAATTACGTTAAACTTTCAAATGTCTGGTGCACATAAATTTTATATATTTTACTTTTTACTGACATTAAATAATAAAACAACAATAATAACTCTTTAAGAAGAATAATGATTTTTTTATAGTTAAGTTATGAATTGAGATTACATTAACGGGTAAATAATTCGTAGCAAGGTTCTGAAAACATTTTAACAAGTTTGAAATGTACTATAATAACATATAAAACATTAAAATCGCAAACAGCTAAATTTTTAATTAACACAAACATTCAGATTAACCTTTTAATTAGTTTATTTACCAATTTAAAACTATTATTAATTAAACACTCTATAGTAGAACAGTAAATCATCAAAAACAAGTAATTTTTTCAAAGAAAAAACAAATAATTTTAATAATCAGATGGATTTAAGTTTAGAATCACACAAAAAACATTACTGAATGATTTAGCAGCTGCATTAATATTACGTAGGTGAAATATTAGTTGGAGAGAGCAGAAATGCATGTGATACACCAGAACTGCCGCCTCAAGTACAAAATATTTTAATACATACAGCAAAATCTGTTTAATACATTATTGGTTAATATGATTTCCCTCAATTAATTCTAAATTTGCCCTTACCAGGCAGGTGGAATGTTAAATTATTTGCACTCGATCTGCTAGTCCCAAGGGTACAAAAAAATAGTTTTGTTTCTTATCACATGGTCAGCCAATTGTATGACTGAAACATTTCAGCGCAGAAGAGGTAGAGGTGTAAAATACACTAGTCATAGTTATCTCCTATGAGAGTAACGCATTATACACCCAGACCCTGTGGTGAATGAAATGAAGTTGTCATCTGTAGAGTGGAAAGTAGATGCTTTTCAGAGGGCGTGGCATGCTAATAAGCATACTTTTCCACTCAGTGTGGAAGGTAAACCACTTCACTCATTGTTTTACTTAGTAAAACCTTTACAGGTTCAAACCAACCTTTTGGCTGATTACCTAATCAACAACAACAAATTTTAAAGAATAATATTGTAATGCTAGTTTGTTTTCATTTTCAGTTTAAAAACCCAGGTAGGCCAACTACAGAAAGAATAAAAGGTCACTACATTTTTCTCGACAAAAAAGTTTACATCCAACAACACCCACCATTAACTCTTATAGCTATATCAGAGATTGAAAATCCAGTTGCCTTTTCACGCTAACTTCAGGGAATTCATGAAAATTTGTATTAAATGGGAAATCTTTAAATGGATTTTACTGTATAGTAAAAACAGTACCAATTTAAAAAAAAACACAAAAAAATCAATAGTATTTTTATAATATCAATGGTGTTCAATATTAACAGAGTTTAATTTAAATGTTCTAAATTTGTGAAAGAAACATTTCATCAAAAATCAGATTTGAAACACACATACGACCTTCTCTTGCCAATGTAAATAATGAATAATGTAACTGATGTTTAATCATGAATAACAATGAAAAATTAAAAACATAACCCAATTTTAATCATGACTGAATGACGCAAATTAAAATCAATTGCTATAGAACTTACAAAGTAAATCACTAATTGATGCTAAACACGGCTCTTTAGAAAAAAAATATTATACGTTTTTTAGTTTTCTATAACTTTGATATAGACTTCTTGTCATAAAATGCATACTAAGGCAGCAATATCAAAAAATCTCATATTTTCACCAAATATTTCAACGTAAAAAATATAGACGATGCAAAACTAAGAGTTGAAAAAATAAGTGTTTGAAATACTGCCCGTTCCCAAGCTTTGTGCAGCTGAGAGGAATGCATTACGCCACTACTACTGTGAGAGATTGTGTTAGTAGTAGTAACATTTTACTTGTATAATGTTTGTAGTAGTCACGGGTACTATCCAAACTACATATATTCTGTGTCGCCATCTACAGCAAATAGTCAAAACAACACCCACATATGTCACCACACAAGGCAGCCTACTGCCTAGCGAATACCAATGAGATGATTAGTAGAGTGTTATGACGTAGCAGCAGTCTGGTATTTCGTCTGTCCCCTTCATCCCGCAGCTGCACAAAGCTTAGATTCAAACAGTACAATACCATCAAAACTGAAATATATTTCAGTTAAAACCATTTTCATTCAATTATTACTTTTCTAAAAGTAAACAGTAATTTTTAAATAGAAAAATAAGAAATAATACTTAACATACACCATAATGTCTTTTCTTATAATACTGTTACAACTAAAATCACGTAAATTCAATTTAAAAATATTATTTCACTGGTCAAGAGTGTTAACCTGCTGACTCCATTTTTAGGTTAAAAATTGATTTTTTTTTATCGTTAACAAAAAGGAATTGAGTACGTTGTTCTTTAGGTTACCAGCCAACATTGGCGGGATCTGGGGGGGGGGCACTTGCCCCCCCAATATTCTACTGGTATACATTTTTAACCAAGTTAGTGTATCGAAAAAATAATTTTTACTAGGCTCAGTAATGTATGATACAGTGATGTAATTATAATACAATTTCTTGTAACTAAACGTTGAAAGCAAAAATCATAGTTATGATTTACTCCAAATTACTCCAAACAGATTATTTATGCTACAATAAATACACTTCACTTACACTCTATCTGTACAGGGGTTTTTTAAGCATCAATTCAGATGTTCTTCTTATAAGCTGTTCTTAGTGGAGATGTATTTAAACTTAAAATTAATTAATCAAATGGTCCAATAAAAATGTGTTAATGGTTAAATAAGTTAATACTATTTTTTAACATTTAAAAACATTGTTATTGGACCATTTTAGATCAATTTTAGGTTTACATCAATTGGGAGTTAAAATGACGTTTTAACGTTAAAATCCCAACAAAATTTACTTTTTAATTTAGCCTAAAAACAGCCCTAAAATTGAGTTGAAGGCAATAAAAATCTCAAAATTTTCCGGGGGAGGTCCCCCGGACCCCCCCCCTTGTGATGGGGGGTATTCCATACCCCCCAGACCCCCCGGTATTTGCCCCCCCCAATGACTCCCGCCAAATCCCGCCCATGCCAGCCAATATTAGGCTGGTTTCAAACTCTAAAGACTTTACTAAGTAAAACGAGGAGTGAGGTGTTTTACAACTGCCTTCCTTACTGAATGGAAAAGTTTGCTTATCAGTATGCCAGGCCCATAAAACGCATCTACTTTCCATCTTGCAAAATGGCACCTTCACTTCATTCATAACAGGGTCTATTTCATTATACAATGAAAATGAATTTTCAAATTAGTTTCATAGGAGATAACTGGACTAGTGTCTTTTACACCTTTACCTCTTCTATTTTTAAAAGCTTCAGTCATTATAATTTGTTGACCATGTGATAAGAAACAGAACTATTTTTTTGTAGGCTGCAATTTTTATTTAAAAGTATAAAAAGTTGAGTATATTTACTAAAAAAAAACCCATTAACATTAATCATTATGATGATTATTACAATACGTATTTTGTTGTTACAATAATTTCTTTTATCACCACGGGGATTACATGAATTTTGTTTGTTCAGTTTTTCAGCTGCCCTTTAAAATTTCAGGAAATGAAGTTTATCAGGTTAACAATCCTAACTGATGATTAACTGCTAGATCAAGTTCAATTCAGTTATCATAAACTGATTTGAAATAAAGACACTGCATACACATTCCAGACAGAGGCAAAGTAACCAAAGGTGAATTACACGTATTATTCTTTAAGTAATTATAAAATATGATGAAAAAACATCTGAATTTCACCAGACAATTTAAATTCAGATCGATTTAAATTTATTAAACAAAACAATTACAAAAATAATCAACTTAGTAATTTAAAAAACACTATACTAATGTAATACTTTAGAAAATAAATTAGTAAATTTTTGAAAGAGAAAACCAATATTAAAAATAAGAAAAATTAGTAATAAATATAATATCAAGAATGAAGACAAAATCTAGTTAACATTACAATATAATTATACTGTAATTAAATAACGTTTAACATTATACTTTGTAGAACTGTACCATACATAAAATTTTTTGAATTAATGAAGAATATATTTTATATAAATGGACAAATCACACAATAAATTGAAATAGAAAATTTCACACAAACAACTGAAGCTGTTGAATATAATGATACCCTAAAAAAACTGTAATAAGATAATTTTAAGCATTCAGAACCAATCAAATTTGATTCTGTGATGAATATAACACATACAATCGAATTTAAAAACATATTCGTTAAAATAAACTGAACAAAAAATAAACATACTGCAAAAATATATTGCACAAAAACAAGAGACCATGCGACTTTCAAAGATGAAAGAATTATACCTTAATTAAAACCTTCAAAGTTAATTACATTATAAATTAATTAATAATTATATTAAAAATTTTGAAGATGCTCTGAAAAGAAAGAAATCAGTTTAAAACACAAGGAAAATTATTATTAAAAAAACAAAAGATAAAAAACCATTTAAATAAACCGATAAATAACAAAAAAATTATTGCCTTTCACTTGAAAAATATTAATAAAAAAAAACATTGAATGTAGAAAAAACTTTTATCGAAGCAAAGACCCACCGGGTTGGTCTAGAGGTAAAGTCATCACCAAAATCAGCTGTTTAAACAGCTGATTTTCGGAGACGAAGGTTCCTGGTTCAAATCCTAGTAAAGGTAGTTACTTTAATATGGAGTTGGATACTAGACAGCGGT
Source organism: Catonia carolina (assembly GCA_035578175.1). Lineage (NCBI taxonomy): Eukaryota > Metazoa > Arthropoda > Insecta > Hemiptera > Achilidae > Catonia > Catonia carolina. The sequence goes on from JAQMRL010000010.1 coordinate 12,355,752, forward strand.
TACCGGTGTACTTTGATGGTTGGGGTTCAATTAACCATACTCTCTCAGGAATGGTCGGCCTGGGTCTGTACAAGACTACACCTCATTTACACGTCATACATATCATCCTCATCTCATTGGGTCATGGGGTTACTTATTGCTCTGATTGAACAGATTGCAACGTACACAAATTAGGGATAAAAAATAAAAAAATAAATAAAATAAGTTGAGAAAACGGGACAAAATTTATATATCACTAAACATAATAACGGATGTTTTATTAAGGACGCAACCCTGATTATAAAAAGATAGAAGTAATACATCGGTAAATTTTCTGTCCCCCCAATCGAAATGTTGGCAACAGTGTACTCAAGACCAACTACCTAAGACAGTTAAAATATTTCAGTCAAGCATTATTGTGATGACAGCAGTAGTTTCGTTATATTGTGTCAGCAATGGTTTTTTCCAAGGAAGAACACGTGTTTATTGTAGAGACTTACATAGCAAGTAAATCTTACAAATGTGTGCAAGATAAATTTCAGTTGGAATTTCCCCAATCTGCCGTTCCGAATAAATCGTCAATATTGCATTTGATAAATAAATTCCATAGAACTGGGAGTGTACCCAATGAGAAACCACCTCGGCAGCCAACAAACTTAACCGCGGAAGTTCTCGAAGATTTGAAAAATCGTTTGACTCAATCACCTAAAAAATCACTTAGAAGATTATCATCGCAAGCTGGGCTAACATTAACTACTGTTTTCAGAGCTACGAAAAAGTTACATCCTTAGTTAATCCAATTGCATCCTTAGTTAATGCAATTTTTTTAGGTGATTGAGTCGAACGATTTTTCAAATCTTCGAGAACTTCCGCGGTTAACTTTGTTGGCTGCCGAGGTGGTTTCTCATCGAGTACACTCCCAGTTCTACGGAATTTATTTATCTAACACAATATTGAAAATTTACTTGAAACGGCAGAACGGGGAAATTTCAACTGTAACTTATCTTGCACACATTTGTAAGATTTACTCGCTATGTAAGTCTCTACAATAAACACACGTTCTTCCTTGGAAAAAACCATTGCTGACACAATATAACGAAACGACTGCTGTCACCACACTAATGCTTGACTGGAACATTTTAACTGTCTTAGGTAGTTGGCCTTGAGTACACTGTCGCCAACATACCAATTGGGGGATATAAAATTTACCGGTGTATTACTTCTATCTTTTTATAATCAGGGTTGCGTCCTTAATAAAACACCTGTTATTTACGAAAAAATCTTACAACTCCTGTAGTTAGTAATTAATCCAAATCAAAAATACAACGATATTAACCTTCACTAATTTTTTTAATGCTGCTTTAATTTTCTTTTTCATTAAGTTATTTATACTAAAATATTTTGTAGGATTCACTATCACCAGAGTATAAAAACCACAAATTGAAACTAATTGATTTTCATAATCTTTTTAAAATGTTCATATAAGGCAGGTGGACTTGCTTTTTAATTTGATTTATTATATTGTTTTGCAAATCCAACGCTTGTAGCCTTAACAATAACAAAATACGATTTCTCAAAATAATCTTCACAGCTTCTCAAAATAATTATTGGTATGAAAAATAAAATATATAAAAAAGTAACATGGCTGGTGGCAATTTTTAAAAAGGCTTACCTTCGACCTATGGCTAAACCGTCAATGATTTCTGAATCTACTCTTTACGAGGAATCGAATGACACTACTTTTGTTTCCTAATTCTGACACTGATTTCTCGAATTCCAGTTTTAGACTACTTCTGGTCAAAACCGAACCTTCAAACCCAATGCAGATCCACTAACATTTTGTGTAGAGTATGAATACGAAAACCGTTTGTTGCTATCTCTTATAGTTTCTGACATCTGGATGTGACAGACGGACGGACGGACGGACGTACGGTGGAAAATGATAGATGGCAATTCAAAATTGCTATCAATTACGAGAACAATAACGGACAAAAGATGGTTGTAGTAAGAGATGGGGAATAATTATCAACCAAAGGGAATTTTTTAAAACTGAACTTCTGATACACATTATTGATAAGTTAATGAAGCAGCAACGATGATTGATCAGGGTTGCAATTCAACTGGTTTAAACGAACTTGAGTAATGGAAAAAATTGGCAGTGACAAATCTGAGAACCCTGGAATTTGCAGTAAAGCTCGTATTACTGTAATTCTAACTATAAACAATTTTAAGATATTCTAGAAAGATTTTAATACAAATTAATTTCAATTTACATAATTTGTACTATAATGATGTTGTTTAGGTCAACAGCCGAAAGGCTGGTTTGAACCTCAAGAGGTTTTACTAAGTAATAACGAGGAGTAAGGTGGTTTACCATTGCCTTCTTCACTGAGTTAAAAGAGTATGCTTATCAGCATGCCAGGCCTTCCGAAAAGCACTCACTTTCCACCCTGTAAATGACACCTTCACTTCATTCACCACAGGGTCTGGCTGCATAGTGAAATTCATTACTCTCAGAGGAGATAACTCTGACTAGTGTCTTTTACACCTCTACCTCTTCTGTTCTTAAATAGTTCATATAAGTCATATAAGTCATATAAGTGGCTGACTATGTGATAAGAAATAGAACTATTTTTTTTTAGCCCTGTACCAAACAGATCGAGTGCAATTAAAATAACACTCCACCTGCCCGTTTTGGGCATCTTAAAATATTAGGCCTAAAATTATGAAACCTCACCAACGACAGATTTTGGTAAAATATTTAAATTGAATTAGGGAAATGAACTCGACCTAATTATGGGGGATTTAATATAATATGTGTGTTTAGGATTTGATTAAAGATATGAATAAGCAGACCTTAATTCTTGTTAAATCGAATAACTTTTGGCCTTTTATCCAAAACCCAGAACTGAGCTATACTCTGTATACTTCATGCTGAATTGACAACGAAACGTAATTCTCAGAACAAGAGCACCCCCCACACCGCACTAGGCGATGTCAATAGCCGATAATTATGTTTCGTACAATGACTACACAAGCACTCAGAAAACCGTTTTTAATTAGTTTATTTAATTTAAAATCAAAACTGTGTGAATCCACAAAAACATGTAAGTATAAAAGCATTAATGAATACGTGGAAAAAATTAAAAAAGAATACAGATACAGGATCTTTCATTCTGATCATCAAACGTGAATGTTATTTCAATTTACATTTGAAAATAACTTGAAAACCTACAATTATCTTTCGTTATATTAAAAAAAAAAAACACTTTGAAATCGTTCATAATTTTCTAAACCGAACACCCTGGGATATAAAATTAAAATTACATTTCTTAAATACAGCAAGAAACAGATTATAACATTTAAAAAGTAACAAACCGCTGATTTATAAATAATTTTCATTATTGGAATACACAATAGTAAGGTTTTTACACGAGTAGATTTTAAAAAATATAAAATTCACAAATTTCTTTTAATAAAAGTTATTTATATATACTGTAAATTATCTACTAAAAAACAAAATAAAATTAACTTTACTCAAATATTATAAACATTAAAATCATAAATTATTTAATTATCCATAAATTTCAGAGGCCATTTTAACAGGAAAACGTAATACTAAGAGAAGATGACTGAGATTGATAATATATAAGATGACAATAATACACGCTGGTATTTTAGGTTAGCTAAATCACAATACATTACAAATAAAACTCAAAAATCCAAATAATAGATGCTAGAAATTATAATAACAATAATAATAATAATAATAATAATAATAAAGATCAATGGAACAGACATTACAAACAATAAATATCACATTAAAATAAAAGAAACAATCTGATAAAAATAATTTTCCGAAAACAAAACAATAAATACTATTTAAAAATAATGACGCTGAGTAGGCATAATTACTGTTAAATATTTATAAAAATAAACAAACAAAACAAAGCAATTTACAAAACAAATTAATAAATATTTATTTAAAAGGAAATAACAATAAAATATTTGTTTAATTACTAGGACATAAGAACTAAATAATTTCTTTTTTATATAAAAATTTCTTTAAAAATATAACTCTATGGGCTAAACAAAATTTTTCAAAAAAATCATTCTCAGTATTTTCTCTTAATTTAGACAGATAAAAAAAAATCTGGTGTGAAACACTCACACGACTTTCTCTTGCCAATATAAATAAATAAAAAATGTATGACCTACATTAATAATTGGTAAACAATGTAAAATGAAAAACATAACCTATTTTTAAACAATGGCGCAAAATGAAAATCAACCTCTGTTCAACTTAAAAATTCGGGAAATCACTAATTGACGCTAAAGTAGGCTCTACAGAAGAAAATTCTTGGAATAAAAGTTGTAGATTTTTTTATTGTCTATAACTTTGATTATATACGCTTTTGTTGTAAAATGCACCCCAAGGCCGTAATCATTAAAAATCCAATTTTTACCAATTTTTTATGGAAAAAATACAGAAAATCATTAATTGTCGCTAAACTAAACGTTAAAAAAAATATTTGAAATAAAAAATTGTAGGTTTTAAATGTTTTACAACTTTAATAATATACACTTTTGCCCTAGAATACTTTTTTTCTTTTTTTGCGCCCTGGAGACTCCAGGAGGAGTACAGGACATGTCAGCTATAACACCTGAAATATATATAAGAACCACACAATGTATCACTACTATCAAGAAAGAAATTCTTGTACGCTATAAAAAGTTTCACCGATCAAGTAATTTTTCAGATTCTTTTTAAAGGAATTCAAATCCTCACAATATTTTAAAAATTGGGGTAATTTATTCATGAATTTTCTCCCTGCATAAGTAGGTTTTTATTCAAACAATTTTGTGGAGTGATTAGCCACATAATAATCATTTCTGTTTCTCGTGTTATGATAGTGAACATTGAAATTCTGCATAAAATTATTTTGCCTAACATACATAATCACCTCAAAAATGTAGAGAGAGGGAACTGTAAGCAATTCAAGCTCCTTAAATAATAGTCATAATATAGTTGCAATCTTAAAAACACTTTTTTCCTACGAAAGCACAGGCCACCGAAGAATTTCAGCAGACACCGCGCTTACCCTTTCTTTTTTCTTACCCGAAAAAATCACCAAAAAGTGAAAAATCACAAGAATAAACTACTACTTTCAATTGACCGATTTTGATGAAAATTTTTGTGTCACATTCTATAATGGTATCTAAACTTAAGTTCCAAGGTTCAGCTTCAAACTATATTCCGCCATTAAGATATTTTGTTAACACATGCACACGCACAGACCAATTACTAAACACACGTCTTTAGGTTTCAGGGGGCCTGAAAATGTGTATATCCGGTGAAAACTCTATTTCGAAAACTCAACATGGAAACATTACTTTTTTCTCCTACATATTCATACCAGGCAAGAGAAAATAAAAAACCCAAGTTAGAAGGCAGCCTAAATTAGCCATCAGATTGTCATTTTAAAAACGTACCTATCTTGTATTATTTTTTTTTGTATTAATTTTATAAAAGGATTTCTTTATAAAAATTTATAGAAATAAAATGTTCAAACAGCAAGAATGAATACATAAATTCGATGTATTATCAGAATAAAATGTATTTAGTTAATTAAAAATCATCTATCCATCTTAACGAATAAAGATATTCCAGATTAAATTGACTAAAAAATTACAATTAAACTACAATTAAATTACAATTATATGAATGTCATGTATAAATTAAGTGTGAGTATATTTAAAATCACACATTTAATATTACATTGATGCGATATATTTTATTGTCAATAAATGATACGAGAATGTATTCACGAGGTTGAAGTCAAGCCAGCACATTACAGCAAATAAATAAATAAATAATAAATTTAGTACTCTCTTCTTATACGATAATGTAGTCTTATTTTATTTTAAAACACATTCACATAAAATACACACACACACGCGCGCGCACGTGCACAGACCAATTGACAAAAACATGTTTTTCGTGTTTAGGGTACCTCCGGGAATGTGTATTTCCGGTGAAAACTCAAGTTTTGAAAAATCCACATGAAAACAATACTTTCCTTCCCTAATATATTCATATAGGGCAAGAGAAAGAGAAAGTAAAAGGAAGGGCGTAATATTAAAAACCTTCAGATAAACAAAACGTATATCTTCATTGTTTAGGAATTACACATAATGTTTGAATCAAGAACACAAATATTTTATTCGAATTTACTGTGAACTACATGATTGGGTTGGAAAAGATAATACTTCTTAAAAATCTACACAAAAAAAAACATAAAACTGTTTAAATAAAATTCATTACTCACCAGTGTTGTCTGCTCCCCGAGGAATAATGACATCAGCAAACTTCTTCGTCTGGAAAACAAGGAAAAACTCAATTATGGAAATTCTTTCAACAAATATAGATGAATACATAATACGAGAGTCAGTCAAATATAAATGGGGATTTTTTTTATCAATCCTAGTAGAAGAGACACAGCTGCTGATCTGTCTAGGTTTCACGCCACTCCACTTCGATACCTTGTCAAGGTTATTCTCATTTAGTCGATACTAGAGCAATGAGCGAGCATGAGATTCCTACTTCTGCTGCACAATATACTATTATAAAGTTTTTGACGAAAGGAGCTTCAGAAATTTTAATTCGTTTATGAGCACGATTTGAGGATAAAACTCTCTCAAAAACTCTTGTTTACAAGTGGCGCAAAAGTTTTTGTGACGAGTGAGAAACGATGGAAAATCAAAGTCACGATCAACATCTTTGAACTTTCATCACAGAAGAAAAATTTATGCAACAAAGAAGCTTTAAGAAGAAGAACAGCCCCTCAATGTTGAAGAAATTGCTTTTTTTAGTAGGTCTAAATCATGGGAGTGCACATTCAATAATCGGTAAGGAACTTGGCTTCTCAAAAATCAAAGCAAGAAGATGGCGTTTCCCAATCGGAAAGGTTATCCTCGACAACGATAATGTAAGGCCTCATACAACACGCATAATTCAAACAAAATCGGAAGAAACTCTCTGGGACTGACTAGAACATCCACCATATCACCATGTGATTAACGTCTGTTCAAATCATTGAAGGAAGCTTTACAAAGGTCAAACATTCAATATCGATGAAGAAGTTGAACTCTTTGAATGCAATTGGTTAAAGATCTTTAACTTTTTATGATGACAAAATCGATAAACTTCCAAAACGCTGGGAAAAACGTGTTTCAGTATAAGGAAACTATGTAGAAAAATAAAAAAAATTGTTTTGAATTTTTAGAAAAATTATTATTATTTATCATTTTTTTAGAAAAATGCCCGTTTATATTTGAATGTCTATCTTATCATGTGAAACTTCAGTGGATCTAGACAATCATACTAAAACAATTTAACGAAAAGATAATTCGGAATTTAAGAAAACTGTTCAACAAATAATAGTATGTATGTACAAATTGTCTACAACTCGTGTAGTAATTTATCAGTGGGCTATAAAGTGCCAAAATCGAGTCAGCAAATAGTCTTGCTCCCAATCTGTTTAAAATATATTTTTAACAGGCAATGACAAATCAATATAATAAATACTTATTTATATATTAAAAAGTAAAGGAGGAAATCTTACATACCCTTCCGGTAGCAAATTTTTTTTTTTTGTAATCCCTAATTTGAGTACGTTGCAATCTGTTCAATTCAGAACAATAAGCAACCCCATGACCCAATGAGATGAGGATGATGTGTATGATGTGTAAATGAGGTGTAGTCTTGTACAGACTCAGGTCGACCATTCCTGAGAGAGTATGGTTAATTGAACCCCAACCATCAGAGTACACCGGTAACCACTGTCTAGCATTCAAATCCATACAAAAGTAACTACCTTTACTAGGATTTGAACCAGCCTTCGTCTCCGAAAATCAGCTGTTAAACAGCTGATTTTGGCGACGACTTTACCTCTAGACCAACCCAGCAAATGATCAAGTACTTATCAGAAACGATGAGGATGATCTTTCATACATGGCACATAACCTTGATAGATACCTTAATGTGGATGGAACTCCAGAAAAATTTCTCGTTAGGAATCGCGAGGAAGGTTATTTTATGACAAGTACAAATGCCTCAAGTCAGGTTTTTTTATTTGAGGCAATCAAAGAATGAGTTATCAGTAACCTCATGAATCAAGGTAGAGCTGCTCATCTAAGACCTATTACCATATGCTTTAGCTGTGTTTTTATTTACAGAGCTCCGTCCTGCTGGAAAATGTAATCTCCTGAATCTTCATTCATTTGAGGAAATCCACCCCATTGGCATCGCAATGTTTCCTAAATGAATCCATACGTCAACGATGGATAGGTCGCATGGCGAATGACGACTCTGCACTTCAGTTTTGGCCACCGAGGTCTCCAGATCTCACACCCTGTGACTTTTTCTTGTGGGGGTTCGTGAAAAGTGCAATTTACATACCACCTCTTCCCACCAATTTGAATGAACTAAGGAATCGTATCACAGCTGCAGTCAACTCAGTGACCCAAGACATGCGTCAGAGAGTTTGGGATGAGTTCAGTTACCGTCTAGATGTTGTACGTGCAGCCGGAGGAGGACACATTGAACATCTATAAACTTTCATGTATGTAAATTAAAATTTAAAACGTTCTCTTTCAAATGTAATTTACAGAATTAAAATATAACATGCAGTTCAGGAAATACAGCTTATTGAAATTGTTTCCATCTTATTGAATCACTCTGTATAATTGTTTGTTACCGTAAACACAAATGTCGGTTTCTCGAAAACGTGGTCAAACTATTCACAGTGGTTAAAGAAATATAATATGCAATGTAATAAAATGTTGTGAAGTTGAAGCTAAACAAAAATGCCTATCCGTGCCTCTTAACAAAAACCATGAACGAGCAGCTAACTACTGTCATGTTTCCCTTTCCACAATTTTAAATATAAAGAAGGAAGTTAAAGACAGTGAAGAAGATAATTCTTTATCAACAGTTTTGTTGACACCTGATAAAAAAAGGAAACGGTTAGGTAGATTAGGGTAACTAGTGAGACTGATAGTGAAGACGCCGGTGACAGCGATAGTAAAGAAGGCGATTCATTCGTAGAAAATTTTGTTTCAATGGAATACGGTAGCTGGTAATTACAGTAAATTAAACATTTCTGGTCATATAATTAAGGTATAGGTAATGTAATATTACAGGTCACATTTATTTCTTGTAAGGTTTATGAAGAAAACATTTTCTCGGAATAAACCACAGCTTACAAAATGTATGTAAAAACTCCACGGTAATGAATTATACGAATAGAGCCTCACTCTTGAGGTTGGCAGCCCTTCAAATTTTCACTTTCCTTCCTCACAGCCCATCCATACGCAAAAGGCAATCTTGTGACTTCAGTATCTATAGCAAGAAATTGGCTGTAGGATGTGAGAAAATTTTAAAAAATCCATAAACACCTACAAAAAAAAATTATTATAACACCAAAAATCAAAAAAGCATTCCTAAACAGACCAATCAATTTTATTAAAATAATACAAAAGAAATAAAATAGTTAAGATGTACATACCGGTAAACAGAATTCTTCAAATGCAGGTTTAACAAAATTCATGTACTGATTTAATACTTGGTCTAAATCCCTACCGTGCTCGTTAATGTCTCTCGGAACTGAAATCATTCATAAAAACGAAACATTAATTTGAAATACACAACTATGGAAAACATTCACTGTGAAAATTTTATACAAATTTTGAAAGAAGTTGTTTTACTTTTAAGCAGTTTTTAGTTCATCACATGCAGACAATATATTAGATTAAACCTCTCCCAAATTCTTAAACAGCTAAAATTATAAATACAAGATCTATTTATAATAGATGTCTGGCATTTTTTCATCTGTAAATCACCGCATATCATTACCTACGCACAAGCCCAAGGCTTATGTAGGCATCATCACTCAATAAAAAAAATTAAAAAAAATAATTAATTGGAAACTAAAGAAATTTTTAACCAGTTAAGCTTAACATATTGATTAATTGAATCAATATATATGAACTTATCATTTGCAGTATTAAATTTTTTTTTCAGCCTTTATATTTAAAAAATTTCAAAACTTTTCATTAAGTTATGCATAAATTTGAGCAACCATATGTAATTTTAACTGAATTAAGATGTAATACATTTTAATACTTATAACATAACACTGTCCGCAGTCACCTGCAGGCAGTGGTTGAGTGAAGATTTTATTTAGCACAAGTGTATCACTTGTCAAAAAAGTGATGGCGCAAAATTTTGAACACTATTACACAATTAAATTTTGTATTTAAGTGGGTAAAAATGGCGCAAATTTGCCAAAAATGACTACGCAAGCTTTCAAGGAGGAAGCAATATCACAGAACTTTCGAATATCACAAAAGGTTTCAGGAGGGTTGGGAGAATGTCGACGATGACAAGCACTTGGGGCACTTGTCAACCACTGACAATACGATCCAAAAAAAAGCAATGACTTTTAGACCGATCAACGAATGAGTGCCCAGATGTTAGCCGAAGAAAGAGGCGTACCCAAATCAGTTGTTCACCGCATTTTAACCAAGGATTTTGACATGAGGATGGTCTGCGCCAAGATGGTGCTGAAAGTTCTCACCATCAACATGAACAAACAACACCTGTTGAAGTGCCAGGAATTGCTTAAACGCTACAAAACCAAGCCTGAAATTCCTTTGTTTCAACTGACGTCCTTATATTTCTCAAGATAAAAAGAACTCAGAAAGCACAACACCATGGGATGCTGGGGACGGTAAAAAAAGTGACGACAACCAGTCTACGAGAGGTTTGCATTGTGACATTCCATTGGAGCCTACAAGGGGTGGGTGAAGCATTGAAAAATGTGCACCGAGCTGGAAAAACAGTCTTTGAAAAGTTTTAAAGAGATTGTAAATTATGTTCAATAAATTATAAAAGAAAAAAAAATTACTGGAACTTTCGGGATAGACATTGTAGTAATAGTTTTACAAAATAATGTTTTAGGAAATGAAAGTATAGTAGCATTTCCAATCCCCGCATGGTCTACACTTGCTCTCAATGCCAAACGTCAACTTATGACACAGTACTAGTAATGTATTTTCTCATAAAATTCTAGAAATGGAAGAAAGACTATTTTTCATCTCTATTAAAATATGCATTAAAACAATTTAATAATACCAAAGTAATTACAGATTTTTTAGGTAATTAAAAAAGTTTATAGTTTTATACGTCATAGCACATTAAACGAGTAATAAACTTTTTTAATTACCACGCAATAATATTATTATTTTATGAGCATAGACAATTCTACAGTCCAAAAAGAAACGTACTGTAACATAATTACTGAATATAATCACAAACAGAAACACATTTCACAATGAAACAATTACCCATTTATGTGTCTAGTTATTTACAATGACCAATCGCACTGGCTAACAACTTTTGTAATTAACACTTTGAGACACTTATACACTGAATCTGTACAGAATGTTTTAAGAGGACTTAAAAAAAATTGGATCATAAACACTAATGAACCAAATTTAATTAAAATATAAAAAACACACAAAAAATGGTATTCGCTAATTTAAAAAAACTCATAATCATCATCATCATCATAAGCTGTCAAGAATTATGCTCGATGAACTGTTCCAGCATCCATCTCTTTTTTGTTCTTCCCAAGTCTTACTTCCTCCAAGTTTATACTTCCATTCTCGAAGAGGAAGTCTGTGTGCTGGCATGTTAAGTAAACGGTTGGACTAGTTTCTCTTATATATTCTTAATGTTTCACACAGTGACTGAATATTGAACTCGACACATATAGTTCTGTTATGTACTCTATTCTATAGGAATTACCCTTGATACAAATGGTTGAGTCAATTATAAAGTTGTGTAACAAAGGGGGGAGGGAGTGGTGCACGATAAAATACTACCTGCAGTGATCCCAAACAAATCACCCTCCGCCAAATCAAATCACCCATGTCATTCTCCTGCAACCTACGGAATTGTGAAATATACGTATTGTCGCCAGCTGTCCCACTAAATATCGTCGTCTGCAGACAGTCCTGGAGCCTGCCACAGAGAGCGCTTCCAACGCGGAGCAAGCCGTGCCACCCCCGCCGACTTGAAGTGGACTCGCTGGCGAGGTATATTAACAGGTGTTTTGAACCGCGAGCGTTACTCACTCAACAGCTCCCGACCAAGAGGGAACAAGAAAAGAAGAGGAAGCCCAGTTTGGCCGAGGGGAATAGTCCAACAGAGACGAGACCGGATGCAGCCATCCCTGGTCGACACTACCAGTGGCGGACATCACATTCCCGCACCAGTCAGCCGAAGAAGTCCCATGAGTGTCGGCCAACACCACGGTGAAGAGTGAGTCTGGTGCAGGCCCGGAGGGAACCGCCTCGGCCGCGCTATCGGCGGATGGCCTACGCCAACCCGACACTGCCACGCTGCAGTTAACCAACTGCCGCTGAGGGAAGGCTAGGCCTGAACCCGGTAGCCGAGCCGGCACCCTTCGGCCACCACGCCAAACACACCGGCTCGACACGTCCACCCATCACCAACAGCAACACTGTTTACCAAAGAAACGGTCCTTTTCAGGGCCAACCATCCTGAATGGCGAGGCTTGACTTGGTGCCGTCAACGACAGTATGTATAGATAAAATTATGCTTTACAAATGGTTTTTCACAAGTAAAATGTAACTATATGAATGTGTGTGACATCATGAGAAAGCAATATAACACGGCCGCTGTGTATTAGAAGCGGAAAAGTACGAACCAGCTGGAGCCTTATAAGAATTTTATTCCTTCCATTGAATCGGTTCTGCATTTTATTAATTTGTATACAATAAATAATTGCCCATAACGGGCAAGTAGAGTGTTAAATTAATTGCACTAGATCTGCTGATTCCAGGGCTAAATAAAATAGTTGTTTTTTATCACATAGTCAGCCAATTGACTGAACTATTTAAGAACAGAAGAGGTAGAGGTGTAAAAGACACCAATCAGAGTTACCTCCTGGTATGCTGATAAGCATACTCTGTCAACTCAATGACTTGTGGCAATAGTAAACCACCTCACTCCTCGTATTTAATAAGTAAAACCTCTAGAGGTTCAAACCAGCCTTCCGGCTGTTGACGTAAACAACAACACAATAAATAATTGACAAAAGAATAACTGAAATCAGCAAAAAAACTCTGAAATAAAAACAAAACAACACAATACACTATTAACATATAACCACCATAACCTCACAATTCACTGAAAATCATTGGATTGTTTTTTACATGATAGTTTCTCAAATATGTGTGTTGATATCACTCTAATTCATAATGAATCATCGTTCTATGTGACCGGGAAAATGTTTGAAGATAACTTAACAAGTTGGACCATTTAAAGTTTACTACACAATTCATTAGCACAGCGAGAATGAGACGTGGGCTTAGCCCTTGGATATGTCGAAAGAAAAATGATATGAAAATTTACAAAGAAAATTTAAATAATTTATCTTCTTCATCCGGTGGAGTGTTAAATTATTTGGACTCGATCTGTTGGTTCCAGGGCTATAAAAAATAGTTCTGTTTCTTATCATGTGGTCTGCCAATTAAATGACTGAAGTGTTTAAGAAGAGAAGAGGTAAAGGTGTAAGAGACACAGTCAGTTATCTCCTCTGAAAATAATGAATTTCATTATACAGCCAGACCCTGTGGTGATTAAAGTGAAGGTGTCATTTGTAGGGTGGAAAATATGTGCTTTTAAGAGGGCCTGGCATGCTTATAAGCTAACTTTTCAACTTGGTGAGAAAGGCAAGTAAACCACCTCACTCTTTGTTTTACCTAGTAAAACCTCTAGTGGTTCAAACCAGCCTTCTGTCCGATGATCTAAACAACACAAAGAAGAAAAACAACAAGCAGACATCAGTTGTCTTTCTGAACACCGTTCAAAATATTTATACTTCATTCTACAGAAAGCAGCATGCAAAAAATAAAGGCAGATACAATTTTGTGTGTATCACAACAGACGAATAGAACGGTAAAATCCAAACGTTGTAGATGACAAATGAGTTGAAAGGGTCAAACCAAAAGCCCAGATTTTACTTCCATAAGCCAACTTGGGAACAGTGAATGCTTTATAAATTTTATATCTACAAACCTTTTCGTATTTTTAACCATTAGTTCTGGATTACAATATACAGTTCCAGATTGACTTAAATCTGTTTATTTTGCAACAATATCTATGTCTTGTTTGTAGGTTAGGGTGAAAACAAAATAACTGAAAACAGACAAATGCTCCAACATTGAATCTCTAACCAATATCTTGGATCTGACTTGCTGCTTCCTTTAAATGTCATTACCTCTGTATTCACTAACAATCTGGTGTGAAACACTCACACAACTTTCTCTTGCCAATGCAAATAATTAACAATATAATCTAACATTAGTAATAAAACATTAGAAATGAACAAAAACTAACCTCAAAAACATAACCTTATTTTAATCATGAGTGAAAGACGCAAAATGAAAATCAACCTCAGTTTGGCTTAAAAATACGGTAAATCACTCTTTCACGCTAAACTAGGCTCTGTAGAGAAAAATACTTTAAATATAAGTTGTGGATCTTTTATCTTCCTATAAATTTTATTATATATACTTTTGTTGTAAAATGCATACTAAGGCCGAAATCTTTAAAAAAAAATAGATTTTTCACTCGTTTTCATGAGAAAAAAACAGAAAATCACTAACTACCACTAAACTAAGCGCTATACAAAAAATGTTTAAAATAAAAGTTGTAGGTTTATAAATTCTCTACAACTTTTATTATACACGTTTTTGTGCTGAAATGCATATTAAAACCGTAATCTTATAAAAACCAATTTTTTTACGTGAAAACAGCCTCACCAAGAATTTCAGCAAACATGGCACCTACCCTATCTTGTAGAGCATATAAAAATTTAGTAAACCAGGCGATTTTTAAAAAAAATCGTAGGACCAGTTTTTGAGAAAATCACAAAAAAGTGAAAACTTACACGAATCAACTACTACTTCCGGTTGACCGAATTTGATGAAAATGTTCGTGTCAGGTCCGGTAGTGGTATGTAACTTAAGTTTCAAGTTCATACGACGTTCCGTTCTTGAGATATTCTGTACACACACACAGACCAATCGCTAAAAACATGTTTTTTACATGTTTATGAGGTTCAGAGAGTCTGAAAACGTGTAGATCTGGTGAAAACTCAATTTCGAAAAATCGACATGAAAACAATACTTTCTTTCCTACATATTCATATAGGCAAGAGAAAGTAAAAAATATACACATCTGGTCCGGGGATCAACGAGGTTTTACTGTACCTAGTGATTTGGGTCGTCGTAATAATTTAACTTAAGATAAAAAAATAGAGACTTTTAATAAATACAACTCAGGTACCTCTTCTAGCCAGTCTTGTATCGGAATCTGTATCGACGAACAATTTCATGTGAAACAGATCTCTAACTTCAGGAAAGTAAAACACTAGAATCCCTTCAAACAAAACAACGTCTGCCGGATATATTGTCACAAATTGATCAGTCACTCTGTAAAACACACACAAAAGTAGAACCTGATGATGACAGCTCATGAACTAAAAATTAAAAAGTAACATTAAATAATTGTTTTTATTAGTAATAATAATTATTATTATTATTAACCAGAAAAGCCTTTGAAATGAAAAACAGCTTACTGACTACACACATTGATTTACAGATTAGGAAAAATTTCTTAAAACATGTTTGGAGCGTAGCATTATTTGGGGGTGAAATGTGGGTGATAGGGGCTGTAGAAAAGAGGATAGAAGCTTTTGAAATGTGGTGTTATAGGGAAATGTTAAAGATTAGGTGGGTGGAGAAAATAAGTAATATAGAGGTTCTTAGGCGAGTGGATGAAAAAAGAAGTATATGGAAGCATCTTAACAAAAGAAGGAATAGGCTAGTGGGGCATATCCTAAGACATCCAGGTATTGGGCTATTAATAATGGAGGGTAATACTGAGGGAGTAAATTGTAGAGGGAGGCAAAGATTAGAATATATAAAGCAAATTACAAAAGATGTAGGGTGTTACAGGTATGTAGATATGAAACGACTTGCGCAAGATAGAACAGGTTGGAGAACTGCATCAAACCAGTCGAGAGACTGATGACAAAAAAAAAACATATGTCTGGAAATGCTTCGTTACCGAGATAAGTCTAGCGAAAGATTTCGCCCAGATTTCCACTCCGAGGATTAAATGAAACTGGATTGAACCAATTAGGACGGTAATTAAGACAAACATTTGATCATTTCATATGAATTTTGACTTGAAAAATTGATTAAACTAGGTCCCAGAACTGTAAGTCCCTTAGTTTGTAAAATAACTTGCTTAAAATACAAAAATTTACTTTCAAAAAACAAGTTTTTTAAGTATGAGGCAAAATATAATAGGGAATTGAGGCAAAATATAATAGTTGAGGGAAATATAATAGGGAAAACCAAATTTAGACAACAGATTACTAACTTCAAGGGCTTCCAAGAAAAACAAAAGCAGAAACAGATATATGGAAGAATGGAAAATTATATGGGTCAAAGAACTTCCACAAATGTTTTAAGTGACAATATGTGGTTTAAAATGACCCTACATGAAAAAAATAAACAGAAGAAAGTCCAGTAGTTAAAGAGCGGAGAAATATATCAATTCTCATCTAGGGCCGCAAAACACCGAGAAACAGCCCTACGTAATAAACAAATGAATGCTGAAAACTAAAACTAAAATAATATATGTAGGGTCTGAAATTCCAATAAGTAACAATGTGTTTTAATAATTTTACAATGATTAATTCGCCTACCTGCATATAGACTTCATTATATTGTATTTGCTGAAAAAAAAGTATTATTAAAAATTTAAAGAGATGCTTGCCAAGCAAGCATTACTAAATGAAAGAAGACCAATAATGATAGCAAAAAAATTTTCAAAAATTTGAAAACGTAACGATAAAAATTGGAAACAAATAGAAAAATCTGATGTGAAACACTGGTACAACTTTCTCTTGCCAATGCAAATAATTAACAATTTCTTCATTCAAAAATAAATCTTTATAATGCATCCTGCAGTTTGAAATTATTTCTATTTCATATAATGAATTAATATAATAATTTCACTAACCTTCTTTTTAAACTGCGTCATCTTTATTTTAATTTCTACTTACACGTGTTTCGGTGGATCCACCATCATCAGAGTAAATGAAAAATTGAAACTAAAAATTTTTTTCTCATTTATTTAAAATTTACAGAAGATGGTACATCTTCAGTCACTTGTTTAAAACACTTATATAAGTCACTTGTATAAAAAGGTGACGCAGTTTAAAAAGAAGGTTAGTGAAATTATTATATTAATTCATTATATGAAATAGAAATAAACAATATAACCTAACATTAATAATAAAACATTAGAAATAAACCAAAAACTAACCTCATAAAACATAAGGCCCGAAACGGACCTTAGCGATAAGTGTCACAATATTTACCTATATTCAAATACACATTATGTGGTAATGTCATTCTTGGTATTTTTTGTTCCTTAAAATAAACAGTCAGGTGACATAATCCAACCACGTTATACAAGCGCAGTATAATCGGGGTTCACTGTACTCATATTTTCTTGTATTTATGATCTTTTAACCCTTTGAGTCCCAGGATCTGACGATGTCGGATGTGAGGGTCTTCCGAAAAGTGCCAGATCCGAGATCGGTAAACTGTTGCGTAGATGGCTACAACTTCCGTATACACATGTAGAATGCGTTTAATTTTGGCTTTATTAATAGTGTAAACTGCCCATAACAGACAGGTGGAGTGTCAAATTATTTACACTCAATTTGTTTGTTGCAGGGCTAAAATAAATAGTTCTGTTTCTTATCACATGGTCAGCCAATTAAATGACTGAATCATTTAAGAACAGAAGAGGTAGAGGTGTAAAAGACATTAATCAGAGTTATCTCCTCTGAAAGTAATGAATTTCATTGTACAGCCAGACCCTGTGGCGAATGAAGTTAAGGTGTCATTTACAGAGTGGAAAATATGTGCTTTTCAGAGGGCCCGGCATGCTGATAAGCGTACTTTTCCACTCAATGAGGAAGGCAATGGTAAACCACCTCACTCCTCGTTTTACTTAGTAAAACCTCTAGAGGTTCAAACCAGCCTTTCGGCTGTTGACCTAAACAACAATAGTGTAAAGTATGAACTTTCATTGTATGTCAATAGATTTCACTATTATTTAGTTACATCTATTTTACAAAGAGTTTAGTATGTGTATTTCTTTGTAAACACACGTGTCAAATGACGACTTTGTCATACGGGTGCAGTGGCGATGTTATTTTTGGTTATGTTAGTAATTTTAAATAGTGTTGTTTTATATATCAATCTATTCTGAACAAGATTGTCTATAAAATGAAATAACAGGCGACAGTAAAAATATTTTTAGTTTAAATCATAATGGATGAAGAATATTACATGAACATAAAATTCTGGTAAGTTAATGAAGACATTTTAGTAAATGAAGATAAATTATTAATGAATAAATTTGGTAAAACGGTGCTATTTATAGAGTAAGGTTTTTTGCGAATTTTTGTAAAAGAATTAAGCTTAATATCCGTATTAGTTCTGATGAAATTAATTTTTAAAAGGAATGGTGTCATTAGCCTGTATTTGACCTGGCATTTTTCACCAGTTCTCCACTACAAGATGTGGCACTCAAAGAGTTAAAATCAACGAAACTAAAATAGTGTCCTAATTTGTGTACGTTGCAATCTGTTCAATTGAGAACAATAAGCAACCCCATGACCCAATGAGATGAGGATGATGTGTATCACTTGTAAATGAGGTGTAGTCTTGTACAGACCCAGGCCGACCATTCCTGAGAGAGTATGGTTAATTAAACCCCAACCATTAAAGTAAACCGGTAACCACTGTCTAGCATTCAAATCTGTATAAAAGTAACTACCTTTACTAGGATTTGAACCAGGAACCTTCATCTCCAAAAATCAGCTGTACACAGCTGACTTTGGTGACGACTTTACCTCTAGACCAACCCTGTGGGTTGAAACTAAAAATTGATATTTTTTTTCTCAAACCGAGTAAATTCTCATCTTAGTCATCTGTAAATGAAATAGTTAAACCTTTCCCAAAATTAAACTCATCAACATATAGAACATCAAGGATGGCACAAAATAAGTTGCTCAATGCAATTATGAAGAAGAGCGACACTGACAAAATTAAAAAGGTACCTTGTGCAAAACTTCTTACCAACAACATTAAAGCCGTACAATAGAAAACTCCAATTCATCAATCCAAATCAAATTATAAAAAAATTTTACGAACTTAAAAATCAAAAAACTAATAACAACCAATCACAAAAACACCATATAATCAACACGTAACAAATGCCAAAATTAAAATTATTTATTTTGAAAAAAAATTATAATCATACTTTGAATTTGTGCGGTAGTCATAAACTGGAATTTTACATTTTTTCCCAGCCAGAATGTCTTGAAGTGTTTGTGCCATAAATTCTTCATTAAATGCATCTATAAATGAGAATAACCAATAAAAATGATTAAAATTTGTTATACTTAACAAACAAGTAAAAAAATAACAATGTTTTAATGAAAGAGGATGTAAGAATTCACTAAAAAATAAAGCAATGTTGCTTGGTTAACACAAATCACCTTGCAGTGATCTAGGGAAGAACCTGGAGGAGTAGTTCAGATGTTCTTTAGAAATGTAGTAGACCAATAACTTAAGCACCCAACATGCTTAAGAAGAAAAATCTACAAATTTTTGTTATTATAGTGACTGTTTAGGTCATCAGCCAAAAAGCTGGGTTTAACACTTTGAAGCCTAAGCCCGAGTATAGCTCGGGGTGAGCGTAAATCACGGTTGTTCAAAGCCCGAGTATACCTCGGGCCACCACATTAAATTTTGTAGTAAGATTCAGACGAGGTTATATCGGGCTTCGGTTGCACAGATTCATTCTATATTTTATTTAGTTTAATTTTCTATGCTTGCAGCGAAATCTACCAAATATTTTGTGAACTATGTAGAAAAACATTGATTCGTGTTTGAGGTTATGTTTTTGTTAATGTACATGCGTACTTTGTCGTGATTTTTTTTTCGTAGTTATTCTGTATTTAATAATATATTTATTTCCATATAAATGTAAATAATATAGTTATTTCTACTTTGTAATAATCGTTTTCCTTTCGTATTTTGTCGGTAATCGTTTTCGTTCGGTTGTATATGTCGTACTGTTTTGTATTCCAGATCAATTTGTGCGGTTATTTGACAGTAATATATAATATAATTTCTTTTTCTTTTTCATTTTATGTTTTCTGTGTTTTGCAGTAAAGTTTGCTCTGAAAATAGCAAAGCTGCAACTGGAAAGGTTGGAAGGAAAGCAAAAACCTGGTACCGCCCTGACTGTAATGTTCCACTGGCTTACCAGTGTGTTACTAACTGTTTCATACAAAGGCCAATTATATTTTAAATTTTAGTACTCAAACATTTTTAATGTGTAGTTTATTTCATTGCCTTTCTGTCGAATTTATATAAACTGTTTTTTAGTAGTGTTTAGGATTGTAAAACTCAAAAACTAGGTAGTGTGTAGCGAGTAACAAATTTCTTATTTCATAATTTTTTTGTATATAATTAAATAACTCTCATAAATTTAGTAAGTGTAGTAATTTCAATGTAAATAAACAGTAATAAACTTTCTGATTTTTAATCAATTTGATGCAAAAATCATTACGATATGATAGAAATTAAATCTTTTAGAATTTTTTTAAGTTTACTCTAAAACCCCCAGGATACCGTGACATACCATGTTCTTATAGCTCAGGGTTCAAAGTGTTAACAGGCGTCAACAAAACTGTAGATGAAAAAGAATTAGCTTTTTCACTGTCTTTAACTTCCTTCTTTACATTTCAAATTTTGAAAAGAGAAACATTGCAGTATTTAGCTGCTTGCTCACAATCACAACATTTTAAACATTTAAGAGGTCCAAGAAGACTTAAAATCATCAATCTGGTATTAATATTTTAAAAAAACCGATGTACGAGGGCTGTCCAGAAAGTAACAGACGTTTTGAAATAAAAAATAAACTAAGTAAAAAAACCAATTTTTATTACATACATTTTGAAGGTTAACTCTTAGGGTATTTTTCTACATAATCACCAAGTAAATTAAGGCATTTATCGTAATGCGGTACAAGCTTTTTCATGCCCTCTTTGTAGTAATCTGCCACCTGTGAGTTCAACCACTGGTTTACACCGGCATAGAGTTCAGTGTCGAAGCGTTGCGTAGCGAGCCATGTCTTCATCGCTGGGAACAGATGGTAATCGCTCAGCGCCAAATCTGGGCTGCATGGCGGTGATTAAAAACTTCCCATCCAAAACCTTTCAAGAGCTCTTTAGTATGTTTGGCCGTGTGTGGACGGGCGTTGTCGTGGAAAAAAACTTTCCCATTAAGTTTTCCCCAACGCTTGTTTTGTATCGCGCGTCTTAATTTTCTGAGTGTTTTGCAATACCTCTCTGAATTGATTGCTTGGCCTCGTTCAAAAAAATTAACGAAAATCACTTCATGAGCGTCCCAAAACACAGTAGCCATGATTTTTCTTGCTGATAGCGTCTGCAGACACTTCCTCGGTTTCTTGGGCAAATGCGTGTGACCCCACTCCATCAACTGCCATTTTGTTTCACAGTTGACTTGCTTTACCCAAGTCTTGTCACCAGTTAAGATATGATCGATCACATGGTTTCCACTTCACAACTAACCATGCACTTCACAACTGGCGGGATTTTCAATCGCAGTGCTCATTTTAAAACTCCACTGTATAAAAAGTACAATACGCACGATGCTCTAGCTACCACACCTCGTTGTGTATTGAATGTAGAAACACTCTGACGCCAAGATGGTGGCGTTAGCTCCGCCCACTGCCGTGCCAGGCCAAAATGTCTGTTACTTTCTGGATTGCCCTCGTACAAGCGAGATCAATGATTAACTAACAGAATCAAAAAATTGCGAAACCCAGAAAACACAACATTTATTACCTGGATGGTCGAAATTGTATTGTCCTTTAGCTGCTTTAGCAGCATTTTCTGGGGTTAATTCTCTGTAAAAGCTGTCCTGACTTATCGTCACAACTTGTCTTTCTGTATGGTCAACATCAACCTGTCCTAATTTTTCCATGATTCTCTTGCATACTGTCGACTGAAACAAAATAAAATTGCACAATTAACATTAAATATTCTGTTGACCTAAAAAAATCTGCTGTGAAATATTAACACAACTTTCTCTGGCCAATGTAAATATAAAACATACATAACCTATGTTGAATCATAAGTTAACAATGTAAAATGAAAACATAACCTAATTTTAATCGCAAGTGAATAGTGGTAAATAAAAATCTACCTCTTTAAAACTTCACAGTACGAAAAATCGCTAATTGATGCTAATTTAAGCTCTGTAGCAAATAGTACTTGAAATAAAAAATTGTGATTTTTTTAATTTTCAACATTAC
This sequence comes from Catonia carolina, assembly GCA_035578175.1. NCBI lineage: Eukaryota > Metazoa > Arthropoda > Insecta > Hemiptera > Achilidae > Catonia > Catonia carolina. Next base: position 12,378,325 of record JAQMRL010000010.1, read on the forward strand.
AAATTTTTAAACTTTTATTATAAATACACTTTCGTCATAAAATGCATAAATCCCATTTTTACCGATTTTTATAAAAAAAATAAAACAGAAAATCACAAATGGCTGACAAACGTAGAAGAAAATGATGAAATACAAGTTTTAATTTTTTTTACTTCCAATAACTTATATACATTTTTGTTGTAAAATGCAGGCCGCAATTTTACAATATCCCATTTTTTTTTTTTACAAATTTTGATAGAAAACAAAATCACAAATTGCCACTAAACTAAGTGTTGTAAAAAACCGCTACAAATAAAAGTTGTAGGTTTTTAAATGTTCTACAACTTTGATTATATAAACACTTTTGTCACAAAATGCAAAGGCGAAATCTTGAAAAAAATTTGTATTTTATCTGATTTTGATGAAAAAAACCCAAAAAATTACTAACTGCCGCTATGCTAAGCGTTGTACAAAATCATGTTTGAAATAAAAGTTGTGGGATTTTTAATGTTCTACAACTTTAATTTATACACTTATGCCCTAGAATGCATATTAAGGCTGGATTCTTGAAAAAAAACCATTTTTCTCTATGAGAATATGGCCTCCCCAAGAATTTCAGCAGACATGGCGCTTATCCTATCTTGAAGAGCATAAAAAATGTAGTAAATGGGGAAATTATAAAAAAAATCATACGAGCCGTTTTTCAGAAAATAACAATAAAAAGTGAAAAATCATACAAATAAACTACTACTTCTGGTTGACCGATTTTTATGAAAATGTTTGTGTCAGGTCCTTTTATTGAACCTAACTCCTTTTAAAATTTTTCAGATGTTCCGTTCTTGAGATATTTTGTTCACACACACACGCGCGCGTGCACGCACGCACGCACGCACGCACACACACACACACACACACACACCTATAGCTAAAAACTGTTTTTTGGGTTCAGGGGAGTGAATATCCAGTGGAAACTCATTTCGAAAAATTTACATGAAAATAATACTTTCCTTCCCAATATATTCATTTACGGCAAAAGAAAGTAAAAACGAAATGATTTAAACAAATTGTAAAACTTGAAAATACGGAATATTAATGAAGAGGTATTCGAAGTCAGGGGAATCTTTAAAAAATTGATGAATAGACTTCCTGAGAAAAAGAAAACCACATGAATCACGAAAAATAGATGGAAGAACAAAAGCAACAGAGTGACAGAATAAAAGGAGTATTTCTAAATTATGTAGTCGTGATCCCTAGAGTCAAAACAAAAACAATATACGTAATACTAAAAAATAACTACAAGGTAATGGCAGCCCCAGTCCTTTATGGAAGTGAGTCATGGGTTACCACAAAACGCCAAGAAAGTAGGATCCAAGCAGCTGAAATGAGGTTTTTAAGAAGGGTGAAGGGCTGCTCGAGGCTGGATCTAATACATAATGAGGAAATTAGATCCGAGTTGGGTGTATTTAGCTTGAAGGAAAAAGTGGAGGAGTACCGGAATCAATGGCGGCAACATTTGGAACGGATGCCAGAGGAGAGAATACCTCTAAAAGTGACGGAATATGTTCCAGTTGGAAGAAGGGAGGTGGGAAGACCTCGAAGACGATGGCAGTAGTCAAGATGTAAGGGTTGGAATGTCTCGTGTTTCAGTAGACGTGCAGGATAGTTTGTGAGTTCGGAACATGCTTATGCCTAACCCTTGATAGTAAGAAGAAGAAGAAGAAGGAGGAGGACTAAAAAAAACATCTATTTATCACAACACTTTTGATAAATTTTCAGTTATCATTAAACAAAACCACATTTTAGACTTTAAAATCTAAATCCAGTAATACGGAAGCTTATAAATAACAAAACTAAAAAAAAGATAAACTCCATTGTATGAATCATTATAATCTATGCTGTAGAAGAATGGGTCATAAAACAAGGAGAGCAGAAATAAAATTACTGCAACAGAAATGGAGTATTGGCATAGATGCTGTTTTATTACCAGATTATTTAAGGTGTGAATTGAGGAAATTAGAAGAACGATGCAAGTGCAAAATAATGTACAGTTGAGCTGTTCTTAGTTTGCTCCTACTGTCAACAAACCAAAGCCAGCTACTACAGAATGCACACTAGAGTCCGCTACTTTATGGATGTCATATTCCTATTAAGTTAACTATATTTTAAATTATAAGTACTTAAAGTACTTCAAACATCAGTCTTGATATATGAAGTAGGGCTAAAAATTTCATTTATAAAAATACTTTTAAAAGTATTTTGTTTTTAAATACTTTTGAAAATATTTTGTTGTTACGTTTTAATCAGCGTGTACTCATTTTTATATAATGCGCATACTCAGTGACGTCGTTATTTGTTTACATTAGGAGCAAACTAAGAAAGGCTGGACTGTAAGTAAATATATAGAGGAAAAACAGTTGCTCGTATGGAAATGTCAGAAGAACAGAGGCCAGATGGGTAAATAAAATAACAGTAAAGAGCCTACGGCGAAGGAGGAAAAGCAGGCCATAAACATCATGGAGGAAATTGGTAAACAAGGCTTCGGTGATGGGGGATTAGGGGAATCGAGGTAAATGGAAGATTTTGTTACAAAAAAAGTGGACAGCAATAGCTATACTGTCTTATAAAAAAAAGGACATAACATTTTGAAAGTGGTTAGCTCACAAATCTGAGAAAGTCATTGAGAACAGCATTCACAAAACAAAGTCAAGCAGGTAATACAGAAGAAAATGGAAATTTTTAAGGGAAGAAAATTAAAAAACAATTTTGAAAAATATAAAAAAGTAGGTAATGTAGCTACTGCAAAAAAAGTTTTAGCCGCTGATGAAAAACATTTAATAAACGTATAAAAATAACAAAAAAAAAAATTTCCACACCAAATGAAAATACCAAATTCTTACAAGAGGCAACCCACAAATAAGAATGAAACAGAAAATACCCAGAGTAAAAGAAATCACAACAGTGGATACACAAATTTCACTAACACTTCTCAAAAAAAATATAAAGCTGATTTTGTAGAAAAAATCTCTGCATGGGAATTTACCAGAAATGCAAGAATACTGGAAAATTGATAACGAATGCAGTCAAATCTTTTTTATAAAAATCCCTAATGTGTGTACGTTGCAATCTGTTCAATTTAGAACAATTAGCAACTCCATGACCCAACGAGATATGGATGGGGTATAAATGAGGAGTAAACATGGTTTTTTTTGGTTTAACGTCCGACTGTTCTGCAAATTACTGCTAATGCAAACGGTGAAGGATGAAATGATTTTTTTGTAACGTATGAAAATATGCCGTGCCTGAATGGGATTCGAACCCAAGACCGCATGATGAGAGGCGAGCACTTGTAATGATGAGTAAACTTGTACAGACTCAGGCTGACCATTCCTGTGAGAGTATAGTAAACTGAATCCCAACCATCAAAGTATACCAGTAATCACTGTCTAGCATCCAAATCCATAAATAAGTCTACCTTTACAAAGATCTGAACCATGGAACCTTTGTCAATCAACTGTTAAACAACTGACTCATGGTGGCTGTCAAATAACAGGGATATTTTTACAAGGAAACTTAAACATTATGATCTATTTAGAAGGGAAGTCTAGGTAAAAACACTTAACATTTTTACTTTCGCTTGCCTATATGAATATATAGGAAGGAAAGTATTGTTTTCATGTTGATTTTTTGAAATTGAGTTTTCACCGGATCTACACGTTTTCAGACCCCCTAAACCCAAAAAACATGTTTTTAGCGGTTGGTCTGTGTGTGTGTCTGTGAACAGAATATCTCAAGAACGGAACATCGTACGAACTTGAAACTTAAAACTTAAGTTACATACTACTACGGAACCTGGCACGAACATTTCCATCAAAATCGGTCAACTGGAAGTAGTAGTTTATTCGTGTAATTTTTCACTTTTTTATGATTTTTTCAAAAACTGGTCCTACGATTTTTTTTAAAATCGCCTGGTTTACTAAATTTTTTATGCTCTACAAGATAGGGTAGGTGCCATGTTTGCTGAAATTCTTGGTGAGGCTGTTTTCACGTAAAAAAATTGTTTTTTTAAGATTGCGGCTTCAATATAAATTTTAGCGCAAAAATTTACTTAATAAAAGTTGTAGAGAATTTAAAAACCTACAACTTTTATTGCAAACACTTTTTTGTATAATACTTAGTTTAGCAGTAATTAGCGATTTTCTGTTTTTTTCTTACGAAAACGTGTGAAAAATCGATTTTTTGAAGATTTCAGCCTAAGTATGCATTTAACGACAAAAGTATATATAATTAATTTTATAGGAAATAAAACGATCTACAACTTTTATTTAAAGCATTTTTCTCTACAGAGCCTAGTTTAGTGTGAAAGAGTGATTTTCTGTATTTTTAAGCCGAACTGAGTTCGATTTTCATTTTGCGTCTTTCAGTCATGATTAAAATAAGGTTATATTTTTAGAGGTAGTTTTTTTGTTTCTTTCTAATGTTAGGTTATATTGTTAATTATTTGCATTGGCAAAAGAAAGTTGTGTGAGTGTTTCACACCAGATTTTTTTTAGTAAGTTTTAATTTTTTGGCTAAATACATTCTCCAAATTGTTGTCAATTAAATGGCACAATTACTTTGTTCCTACAACATCTGCGATTTTCTTTTAATAAATAATAATTCAAGTGTTACCATGGTAACCTAGTCACACCCCTTAAAACTTTATTCAAAAGTTCCCTAAAATTACAATTTTTTTACATGTTTTTAAAGTCAAGAAATATTATTAACTCAGTTCAATGATAGCAAGCCACGTGTTTTTACTAAAGTTTTTGTAATTAAATTAATATACTTTGATGTGTCAAAAGCTTATTTTCATAAAATGTTACTCACTTATTTTTATCACTTTGAATACTAGTATTCAAAGTTATATTAAAAATTCAAATTATTCAAAATTATGTAGGTATTTTATAATATAAGTTATTCATAAAATGCAAAAATATTTTATTAAGATTAGCGAAAAAAATGTTCAGAGAATATCTTTAAATGCTTGACACATCACAGAGGTTAATTTAATCATTTATTTGACACCAAATATAAATTTCTAAGTGAAAAAATTATAGTGATATGATTTTTCTACGAAAATACTATTTCTTTACTACATCAACCCCTATTGTTAGCGCTGTAATGTACTTAGGTAATTTTTTTATGTTATAAAGTCAGTGTCATGCACTATCGAGTAGTCTATGGAAAACCATTAAAATAATTTGAGTAAAAATTTTCATAAAATGGTGTAGACTCCCCCCCTTAAATAACAAAAAAATTCTGGTGTGAAATACTCACACAACTTTCTCTTGCCAATGCAAATAATGACCAATATAACGTAACATTAGTAATAAAACATTAGAAATAAACAAAAAAACTAACCTCAAAAACATAACCTTATTTTAATCATGAATGAAAGATGCAAAATGAAAATCTACCTGTTTGGCTTAAAAATACGGAAAATCACTCTTTCACGCTAAACGAGGCTCTGTAGAGAAAAATACTGTAAATAAAAGTTGTAGATCTTTTAATTTCCTATAAATTCGATTATATGCACTTTTATCGTAAAATGCATACTAAGTCTGAAATCTTAAAAAAAATCGATTTTTTACACGATTTCGTGAGAAAAAAATAGAAAACTTCTAATAACCGATAAACTAGGCGTTATACAAAAAAATGTTTGAAATAAAAGTTGTAGGATTTTAACAGGTTGACTCCCATGAGACACTTATATGTTTCTCACCAGATCTGTAAAATTTACTTTTGAGAGACTGATTCGGCTCTCATGTAATGGTGTTGTAATACATGTTGTATTGTAAAAGTTGACTCTGGTCGGTGCCTCTGTGTAGACAACTGGTAATCAAGTTTACAACTCGCCGAACAACTGCTTGATAGAGAGACGCATCATCGATAGTTATGTAGTTTTTTTTGAAAAATAACCGGATAAATTATTATTTATAAAATACATATATTTCATAGAAATACTAGTAAAATTTCAGTGAAACACATCAGTCTTTCACAGTAAATTTGATTTTTTTACTCATGAGTACTTGATCAGTCTCTCACCTAAAAAACAGTGCCAAAAAATTTAAGCCTTACAATAGCCTTACTAGACTTGATTAAAAAAAGCAAAAGAACCATGAAATAGGTATGGGGTTTTTAAGCAAAATTGCAAAAATTGCCTTGGGAGTCAACCTGTTAAAAACTACAACTTTTATTAAATACATTTTTGCGCTAAAATGCATATTAAAGCTGTAATCTTAGAAAAAAAACAATTTTTTTATGTGAAAACAGCCTCCCCAAGAATTTCAGCAAACATGGCGCCTACCCTATCTTGTAGAGCAGGGGTCTCCAACCTTTTTTACTCAAGGGCCACATTGTAAATTTTTGGAGGAAAGGCGGGCCAGCAATATTTCAGGGCAAAAAGTAGCCCCCCCCCCCTTACACCCTCGAAGTTTTTTCTAATTAAGAGTTCAGTGGTGGTTTTTGAGACTTTCTTGCTTAGTTTTTTAAGTTGCTATATTTCCTTATAATATCTTTGTTGTTGGCTAACTAAAATTCTTTACGTGATTGTAAAAAAAGCTGTGACCAAACAAATAATTATATTTGCTATAAAATAATATTTGTTCTGTAAAAAGAGTTTTCAAGTAGGCTTAATGAAACCACAGGATAATACAAAACCAAATCTTTTCAATTTACTACAAAATGTAGGTACTTCATTGAATTTTAAAGAAAACTTGACAATACATGAGTTTACAAGTGTAAAGCTTAAAAAGAACAATTATTTTTTAGTGAGAAGATTGCATTTGTTTGCCACTTATAATTTCAGCCCATTTAGGGTCAAACAATGGCTGATCACTACTTGTTTACAGCTAGTTTTACACTTATTGAGAAAAGAAGTGGCAAGTGAGAGACGGGTACTGTACTCATATTTAATAGTAAAAATGCTTAAAAGGAAATATATTATCAAATAAAATTTTTTTTTCAGTATGCTAGCTTTCCGCGGGCCGGAAAAAATCTGTTTGCGGGCCGGATGTGGCCCGCGGGCCGTAGGTTGGAGACCCCTGTCGTAGAGCATAGCAACTTTAGTATCCAGGCGATTTTTAAAAAAATTGTAGGACCAGTTTTTGAGAAAATAGTAAAAAAGTGAAAAATTACACGAATAACCTACTACTTTCAGTTGACCGATTTTGATGAAAATGTTTGTGTCGGGTTCGGTAGTGGTATGTAACTTAAGTTTCAAGTTTGTACAATGTTCCGTTCTGGAGATATTCTGTTCACACACACAGACCAATCGCTAAAAACATGTTTTTAGGGTTTAGGGGGTCTGAAAACGAGTAGATCCGGTGAAAACTCAATTTCTTAAAATCCGACATGAAAACAATACTTTCCTTCCTACATATTCATACAGACAAGAGAAAGTAAAAAACCATAAATATTTAATGAAGTACAAAGAATCCCTAAAGAACACGAAATATAAACTAAAGAAAATTCAAGAATAGATCGTTTATTTATTCACTATTTCATCTCTAACCATTACAGCGTTTAAAATATTTTTAATCAAATTTTAATGAACAGTATTTTAATGCATTAATATTTAAATCATGTATTTTAAATCATTAATCCGAAAATGTCACATTATAATCAAACAAAATAATAAATAATTAATTTATATATTAACTACAGATTAACAAAATGGTGCAATCCACATTTGGAGAGAGAATTTTCGTAACGAATACACCAATAATAACTGAACATATATCTCTGTTTACACAATAAGCATACTCAACAAACAACAAGATATAAATCATAAAATGTCATCAGAGGTTGGTCTATGACTATTAACAAAACAAAAATTATGAAACATGAAAGACATGATGCAATAACTTAAAAATAAAATTAGTTTTGTATTTTTACAAAAATCGTATAATAACCTAAACAAACATGAAATTCCATATCTAAACTGACTGACCCATTCCCTCATTCACCAAAAAATTTCCGAAACTATTATTAGGTCAAAAAACTTGAAATTTGGTATAAATAGGTTCCATTTGAGTTAACACATTTATTAATCCTATCTGGGCTAACATCCGGAAAACAGGACGTCGATATATTTTGAAACTGCCTCTGAGGCGTAGTGACTATCGGACTAGCCTGCAAAGCGAAAGGTCCCGCGTTCCTTTCCTGGCTAGGGTCGGGAAATTATAACACGTTAAAATCACCGTTAAGGTACCAATATATTTTGAAACTGCCTCCGAGGCGTAGTGACTAGTCGATGCGACTTTAAAAAATAAACTAAAAAGAACTATTCTGAATATTTTCAGTGTTAGAACGATTTCTTTTTTTTTGTGAACGTAATACATATTAATTTTTTAACAGGAAATTTATTTTCTGAAATTTTGGTGGGCAATGGCAGACTTATGCCTGCAAGTTTATAAAATAACGGCTACCACTTTTTGTACACCCTTATTCAAATTAAGTGGCTTTAGATGAAACTTTTAAATATTGTTTTGGCACTAAAAGAGTTAAGAAAGGATTTGAAAAAGTCAACTTCTAAAAGCAAGATACAAAAAAATTATATTGCAGCTACTTCAATTAGCATTATCCATTTCTAATTCCTCACAGAACATTACAAAAGTCTATACCGATAAAATTGTTTATATTAATAACAAAATTTCGCATAAAACACTGACACGACTTGCCCTTACCAATGTAAAAAAGGCTTAATTTTAATGAGCAGTATATAATACTACTTTTATGTAAAATTTATTTTAAAAATTTGACATGAAAATATAACTTTCCCAACCAACATTTAGGAAAGAGAAAGTATAATAATAAAAAAAACGGTAACCGTTTAACTATGAGTTGACATAATAAAGTAATAAAACAACTCCTGCTGGAAATTTTCTTTAGAATACAAGTTCATGAATAATACCGATTTTGAAAACCTAATTTTTACTGATATCAATGAAAAAAAAACATGGAAAATCACTAACTGATGCTAAACTACACGCTATAAAAACATCTTGAAATAAAAGTTGCACAGTTTTTGTAAATTTTATATTTTTGTCCTAAAATCAAAATCTTTTGTCCTAAAATTTTTTTTAGGTCACAATCTTAAAAAAAAGTTTTTATCAAGAGAGCATAACCCCCACAAATTTATTCAGGTATGCCTCTTACCCCATCTTGTAGAGCACAAAAAATGTAGTTAATGAGTGACTTTAATCAAATTCATAAATTAAGTTTTTGAGAATATTGCACGAATAAACAGTTATTTCCAGTCAACCTGTAATTCAGTTAATTTGTTAGCACATACAATCACAGACAAATTAGAAAAAAACATGCTTTTTGGGGCTCAGGAGACCTAAAAATGTGTTGGCTTGCTTTTGATGAAAACTCAACTTCAAAAAACAAAAAATACTAGAATATAATTTAATCTTTTTTTAAAAATTTTCCTTTATTATATTTTTTATTATTTTCTTTTAATTTTTTTAAAAATCAGCATTACATAACAAAAATACATACATACTTTTCCTTGATTTATAATTTATTTTAAACCCTAATACCTGTAAATTGCAATCAGTTCAATTAAGAACAATAAGCAACCTTATAACCCAATGAGATGATAACCCAATACCCTATAACCCAATGCCAGCCGCATTGGCGTAGTTGGTAACGTGCTCGCCTCTCATCATGCGGTCTTGGGTTCGAATCCCATTCAGGCACGGCATATTTTCATACGTTACAAAAAATCATTTCATCCTTCACCATCTGCATTAGCAGTAATTGCAGAACAGTCAGACGTTAAACCAAAAAAATGAGATGAGGATGATATGTTGTAATGAGACAATTTAATGCACATCTGGAGTTGTTTACATTTGAGTCTATTTAAATAAATATAAATAATTCCAGCTGATTAAGATAAATATTTAAAAATTATTTAATTTACATTAACAAAATATGGTTACTAGGCAACTAAGAAGAAGAAAATAAAAATTGTAAATTATTTTAGTGTGGGGCTGAATATCAAGCCAGCTAGTAGGTCCCACATTCGTTCTTAAAAAATAAAAATAAAAATATATATTAGAAGATAAAATAGTTTATCCACAAACGTTCATGTTATTAAAAGAGACACAAATTATTCAACTTTATAATAATAGTGATTATCTGGTAGCTTTTCAATGGCAGATGTATAAAAACATTGATGAAGACATTCGTCTAATAGAAGAATTGAAAGAAATATTTGAATCGTTCAAAGATTGTGAAAGCAGATTAATTAAGATACGTAACAAATTAAAATATTGAAATATTCATTCATTAATAATTATAAAAATAGATATACATTTAAAGAATATTTATTCATTACGGTACAAATTGTTGTAATTATGAAAATATATATAAAATGAAGTAAAGATTGTTAAGTTTGATAAAGAGTTATATTAGTTAAATAAAAACCATAATGAGTTAAATGTGAATAATGTTTTATTGAATGAAATAGGGGACAAGGTAAAATGGAAAAATAATAAAATCAAACTTGAAAGCTGATACAACACCAATAAAGAAAACAATATTAATTTAATTATTTATTACAAATTTTGTCATACCCTCGTGGGGATAATATAATTTATTACAAATTGGCATACCTTTGTGAGGATAAATTTAGTTTCTTTCAATGTAAATGAGATATTTCTAGTACAAACTCAAGCCAACCATTTCTAAGAAAGTACTGTTAATAAAACTGTTTATTATAATAGTAAAAGTAAAATGTAGGCCTAATATATAAAACATTTGGACACTTTTTATAACTTTAGTTTAATAATAGAAGGAGTAATATTCAATATGGATTGATATTTAGTTGGTCCACTAAGCAAAAAAAAATCGATGTGAAACACTTACACGACTTTCTCTTGCCAATGCAAAAAATTAACAATAAACCTAACATTAGGAATAAACAAAAAACTAACCTCAATAAATATAACCTAATTTTAATCATGAGTGAAAGACGCAAAATGAAAATCGACCTGTTTGGCTTAAAAATACGGATAATCACTCTTTAACGCTAAACTAGGCTCTGTAGAGAAAAATGCTTTAAATAAAAGTTGTAGATCTTGTGACGACTCGAAATCATTAACAGCTGGCTTTGTTTATGTCTTGGTCTGAAGTAAATGAATGTAAATAGACCCAGCTGGTGGAAATAGAATAATAAAAAATAATTTAATTTTAAAATGGAGATAAACAAAATCGGGTTGCTAAGGGCTAGTAGGTAGGTTGTAAAAGAATTTTGTAAAAATGTTTTATTGAGTGGGGCCTGGAGATATGAAAGGGGACAGTGAATAAAATATATTAATTGAATAAAACCTATAATGATTTGATGTGAATAATGTTTTATTGAAGGAAAATAAGGGACAAGATAATAATAATAAAATCAAACTTGAAAGCTGTTAAACAATAAATAAAGGAATACTGTTGTTTATAAAATACAATAACAAATAGTTAAATAATGTATATTTGTTTTTCTTCAATCTTTTTATTTCTAAAATTAATTATATACACTTTTGTCGTAAAATGATTACTAAAGCCAAAATCTTAGAAAAATCGATTTTTCACGTTTTCGTGGGAAGAAAACAGAAAATCGCTAATTACCGCTAAACTAAGCGTTATACAAAAAAATGTTTGAAATAAAAGTTGTAGAATTTTAAATTCTCTACAACTTTTATTTTTTCTTAACTATTCCATCAAAACTCTGATGAAAGGCAGGAATAACCACATCAGTGATGAACCTATTGAAAAAGTGGAGGTATTTTTAATAAAAATTACAGATTTTAGTTGTAGAATTTTAAATTCTCTACAACTTTTATTATATACATTTTTGCGCTAAAATTTATATTAAAGCTGTAATCTTAAAAAAACAATTTCTTTACGTGAAAACAGCCTTACCAAGAATGTCAGCAAACATGCCGCCTACCCTATTTTGCAGAGAATAAAAAACTGAATAAACCAGGCGATTTTTTTTAAAAATCGTAGGACCAGTTTTTGAGAAAATCGCAAAAAAGTGAAAAATTACACGAATAAACTACTACTTCCGGTTAACCGATTTTGATGAAAATGTTCGTGTTGGGTCTGGTAGTGGTATGTAACTTAAGTTTCAAGTTTCAAGTTCATACAATGTACCGTTCTTGAGATATTTTGTATACACACACACAGAGAGACCAATCGCTAAAAACATGTTTTTTGGGTTCAGGGGGTCTGAAAACGTTTAGATCCGGTGAACAGTGGATTTGTTAAAATCGACATGAAAACAATACTTTCCTTCATATATATTCATGTAGGTAAGAGAAAGTAAAAAGTGGAAAACAATTGTACACATTAATCAATGACATATCACTTCTAAACTATTCCATCAAAACTGATGAAAGACAGCAATAACCACATCAGGGATGAAGCTATTGAAAAAGTGGAGGTATTTTTAATAAAAATTACAGATCTTGAGGCATTCTGGTAGCTGAAAGGTATTTATCAGTCATGTTAGGTGAATTTATACTTTTTTGTAAGTTCTCAAGTTGTAGGAAAAGTAATGAGATACAACAAAGAAAATACTGGGATAGCTTCCAGGGATAATATTAACTTGATTCAATAAGATGAAAACAAACAATAGAAGCAATTATTTAACAATTCATCATGGTTCCCACAGGGTTAAACCTGAGCACGTTGGCGTGGAACATTCTTCCCGGCTTAATAAATCGTTAAATATTAATCATCTCTTTCAAAAAATTGTAAAGTTACTATGTTTTAGTTTTCTGTAGGAAAAAATGTAAAAATAATTTGGGAAAATACTGAAAAATACAATTACATTTAGTTGACAACAGCGTATTATATTTAATAATTTCCAGTCACAACTCTATCTGCCTAAATAATGTTTGAAATTACGGTATAAAACTTTCTGGAATAACCTGGAACACTAACTACGGCTGCCAATCTACCGTAACGGTGTTGGATCAGCTGATCACAGGTATATAATAAAAACATTAGGTTAACAAGTGAAAGTACACGTAAAGGCCGATATAAAAAGAGCTGTTTTCAAAAATTATATTACCATCATTAAAACAAAATGTCAAGATACGATCATCTAATATTTCAAAACCATTATGGTTAACTAAAACCACACGGCCAAACATATCATCAAGGCCAAGGTATATAAATAGAACACCTATATTTATTTATTGTATGGAAAATTCTTAATACTGCTTTACCTTTCCACTAGCTGTTCCTCCAGCAACTCCAATTAAAAATGGTGTTTTCCCTTCAGCACTTTTAGCTTTCCCGTTGCACATTTTATTGGCTGCCATTTACAATGTATAAGATATCACATTCAAAAGTCAAAACTAACGAAATTGATAGTTTTGGATTAAGTTAACTTATAATAAAACAAATCTAGGTGTGCACTAGCCTATCCATTAATTACTACTATATACGACAGAATTCCCGCACAACAAATTGCACTTTCCCAAAGAAAACACAATAACGAACGACAATCGTTCTATCAACAAATCACTACTTGCAATCAAGCTTTTTGCGTCTTCTGCTAGATTTCAATGATACCAACTTCAGAATGTGTTCTGGAAAATTAGAAATCGTTCAATAATTTTTATTGAACAACCTGGAAAAAGAAAAATTGGGCATATGCAACAATTTTATTTGTTTGTAAAGTTACTAAAATGACATTTTCGAGTATATTAATTGTAAAGCTTAAGTTGAAGGTTACTTCAATATTTATATAGGAAAAGTGAAAATATTACTATAACTTATCTACAAATTATTTAGATATCAATGTATTTAAAGTTATTAATGTTTTCACTAATATTTTCAAGTTATAAAACTTCGTTAGGTTCAATTTTTATGAATGAGAATTTTTTATTTTGTTTATATTATACGTGTGCGTTAATATCTCCGGTTACATCATATTTTACTACAACAGTATATACAATCATGGAATGTCTAAACGTACACAGACCAGACGTGTCTCTCTGCTAGAACCTTCTAGATTAATAACGTGGGCCAATAGGAGTCAACCAAGTACATTTACGTCCAACCAATCAGAATGTAAGATAATAGTTCCTCTTGCGTGATTGCACCAATAGCGTCTCAACACGAAAGCATAGAGGTCAAGAATCGGCTTTCGGTTTATTGTTAACGGAGTGGAAACACGGTTCTCGAATCAGTTTGATTTAACAAGTCTTGAAGAAAAGTGCGGAATTAGTTATATTTTTAACTTGTTCTTGTTATAAATTACTTGTGTTCTGAGAACTTTTTTTGTGTATAGGTGTACTGAGGTAAGTTGTTCAAAAACCTTAATCGTGTTTAATTCAATTTTTCTTGTTATTTAGCCTTAAATTTTACATATCTTTTTCAAGTGCCGGTAGGAAAATTCATGTGTTCATAGGAAAAAAACAGGTGACGTTGACTAAACGATTGTTAATACAATAGTAAAGTTATAAAATTATTGATTCAATCTCTTAATAGTTTCGTTTAATATTCACTGATTTCATTCATTTTGCGAGTTATTAAATCGTAATTATTTAGGACCGGAATAAAATATAAGTTCCATCTGGTTTAAAAATGGTGTGTAGGGTTTTTATTCATGTCGTGAACCACGTCAGTGTCTAATTTTTAAGTTAATTGTTAATATTTCTAACAGCACTGTTATTTATGAAACCACTTTATATTACTCGAAGGAGTAGTTAGTTTATATATTGCAGGTGACATAATACCTAAAAGACTAACGGTACTCGTGAAAACACGTACAGGTGGAGGTCAATATAATTCATGTTGGAATTAGTGGGTTGATTCACCACTAAATTTTACCTTAACCAACGGTAAATCGTAATTCGTTAAAACTATTTTATAAAATATATTTCAGATTTATGTAACTATGTAGTTTTATACGAGAATTTTAATTATTCGTTATAAATTGTAGGCCTACGTAAGTTATTTTTACTTTATTATCCCATGTAAAATTTTGTAATTTTAATTATGTTAATTTTCAGGTACCCAAAAATGAAGTATAAATTAGGGTTATTAAGTATTGCCGTGTGCCTATGGCATGTGGCCTTAGGAGATGAGAAGTCAAAAGATGTAGGAACAGTAATTGGAATTGATTTAGGAACAACATATTCTTGGTAAGTTTCAATTTATTTTTTAAAATTTCATGATACATGTAATACTCTGTTAAGGTTAGGTAATTATATGTAACCCATGCTCTCTCAACTATTCAAGTAGTTTTCATTATTTGTTTAGTAGTTAGGTAGACCTAATAAAGTTCACAATGAGTTTAATGTGTCATAAATTGCTATTTAATGATGCAATCATCTGTATTAAGTTATAAAATTTAATGTTTAAAGAATTTTATGCAATGAATGAAAACTTGTGTTTCACTTTAAACCCAAATTCATCTTACAATCATTTTCTCCAATGCAAATCTACTAGTCCTAGGATTATGAAGAATTTGTAATTCAAACTTTAATAATAATCTAGAGAAAATTTAGTTTCTTTAAACTTATTGTGTTTTATGAGAATGCTGTAACAAATACTGGATTTATTGACAAGGAATTTATATTCATCATTTTTAATCTGAACAAAAATTTAACTACCTATTGTTATATAGCCTCCTAATATAAGCAATGTACTAAAACCAACATATTGTTATAAAAAAAAGTTAAGTGTCATTAACTTTAATCTTTTACTAGTAATAAAAATTTAATGTACTATTTGGTAAAATGATTGTACATTTATAAATATTAAAAACATTATTGGCTGCCTCCATAGTGTAATGGTAGCAGGTTGGTCTACCATGCAGAGGTCCTGGGTTCGATTCCCAGCCAGGGTCTGGGAATTTTCTCAAAGTTAAATAAAAACCACCATAGTCGCTAATGACCGAACTGTTGATGCGACTTTAAATACATAAATAAATAAACCATTAAGGTGAAACAATCTTTAATATTTGATTCATTCTGATGTTTATAAATTGTGTTACATTCTGTTTTCCTTAATCTAAATCTTAAAAAAAAATGTAGGTTACTGTACTAGTTTTATTGGAATGTACATGTCACAGTTATGACAAAAGTCATTAACATTTTTTTTTACTTACTAAAATATATTGGATTTTTAAGGGGGTAGTCAACTCGAGATGATTTTTTAAAAATTTTAATTGTTTTTTGCATTTATTTGAAGTTTAAAATTTTCTGAATTACAACATATTTTGTTTACTTTGTTTGTAAATTGACAAAAAGTTGTAAAAACATCTGTTTAAAATAAAGCTCACTAGCAAGGCGAGTGAAATTATTCCTTCAACTTTAAGTTTTCCGGAAATGTGGTTTTTGTATGATTGTACTTTCTTGGGAATTAAATATTTTGGTTTGTATTGGAGGTATTTGGATGTTTATTTTCAAATGTTCATAATTTCTTGCTCTATTATTATCTGTGGAATGATTATCACAAAAACCTTAATAGGGATTTAGTTTAAAATTATTTATGAATAAATAAAATAAATGTTTCTATTTCATATAATGAATTAATATAATAATTTCACTAACCTTCTTTTTAAACTGCGTCACCTTTATTTTATTCCTACTTACACGTGTTTCGGTGGATCCACCATCATCAGAGTAAATGAAAAATTGAAACTAAAAATTTTTTTCATTCATTTTATTTTTAAATAAAATAAATGTTTTTAAAAATATGGTTTTTCTTCAATAAAATTATTGTAAGAAAAATTCCGTACTAGTGCATACAGCAGATAATACATTAATTTTCTGTATATTGTAGCATAAAAATTATGGTGATATCTTTCTTGGTTCCTGAGATATTTGATTCTTCGTAAAAGCTCGCTTTTCCAACCTCACCCTTATATTAGGGGCTGTAATTAATTTTTTCACTTTGTTCAAATGGTAGATCATTACTAGTAAATTACTCTTTCATTAAAATAAATAATGATAAATTATAGCCAGAAGTTTTCATTTTCATTTTCGGGGTTGACTACCCCCTTAAGTGTATTGGAATAATAAATTTTATTAATTAATTAATTAACTAACTATATATCTTAATTGGTTTGTTTCAGTGTTGGCGTTTATAAGAATGGAAGAGTAGAAATTATAGCCAATGACCAAGGTAACCGTATCACACCGTCATACGTTGCTTTCACATTAGAAGGCGAACGTTTGATAGGAGATGCCGCTAAAAATCAACTTACAACAAATCCAGAGAACACCGTATTTGACGCTAAACGTCTTATCGGAAGAGATTGGGGCGATGCAACTGTTCAACAAGATATTAAGTTCTTCCCATTCAAGGTATGATTGTTTACAAAAGAATAAATGTTTGTGAATTTATTTTTTTCTAGAACTTTCTGTTTATGACTTAATATATAATTAGCTCTAATAAATCATTTTCTTCTGTAAATCACTTAAAAGTTTCTCTTAATGATTTATATATAATTAGCTCTGATAAATTTGATTGTAACATTCATAATTTGGAATGTTCTAGCATTTTCTGTAATATCACCTAGAAGTTTCTGTTAACTATTAACATTTAATTAGCTTTGATAAATTTGATTGTAACATGCATAATTTAGAATGTTCTAGCATTTTCTGTAATATCACCTAAAAATTTCTGTTAACGATTGACATTTAATTAGCTCTGATAAATGTGATTGTAACATTCTTAATTTAGAAAGTTCTAGGGTTTTCTACAGCATTTTATCAGGTGATTTACGTGCAAGAACAAGGTTATCTGGTAACCTTTGAAATAATTAATATAATAAAAACAAGTTAAAAGATGTTTTTTTTTGAGTTTCCTAACTTGTTTTGTGATAAGATAATGTTAGCCTAATATTACAAGTGTGCCCTTATCAATTTTGTTCTAGTTTTTTTTTAATGAGCAACCTGAGTTGAATGTAGATTTTTTTTAAATTTTTGTTTAATTTTTTTCTTTAGTTTTCTCAATGTTTTCAGCCCTATGTTTTTTTTGAACAAATATTATAGATGTTCAGAGTTTGATGATTACATGTACAGTCATAATATGAAAGGGCAGATTTGAACCAATTCATGGTCTAGTTATTTTAACGAATTCCTATCTTGCATCATGCAATTTCTCCAATTTGACCTGTCTTGCCTAAAATAATTAATGTTTTATATATATTTTTTAAATTTTATGTAAGCTTTTTGAGTTTTCTTTGGCTTGATATGTTTTACCAGGACTGAAGAAATAATTTTTATTGTTTATATAAGTTCAAAAATTCAATTATTGCTCCTGAAATATTTTTTTATAAAACCATATTTATGATGTAGTTTTTTTTAAAAATAAAAATAGGAAAAAAGCAACAATTTAAGAAATATTAGATGATTCATATAGAAAACGACCAACAGAACAGTTTAACAATTTAAAAATAAAATTATTTGTACTTAAATAATTTATGTTAATTGATAGCTGATTTAACCATACTTGTCTGTATCTGTACTTGTTTTAAAAAAGTCTAGTATTTAAAAATTAAATGATATTAGAATGTCAGCTTTTAATAGTAAAAGTTTGGTTCAAAATTTAGTTCTTTCGTGGAATAGGCCTATTCATGTAAAAACTCTGTCAGTGAACAGTTTTACGCCGAGACTTTTTTTTCTTAATTTAATTTGAGTAATTATCATGCTACACTGACTTAAGTAATTAAATAAACCTATTTTAAAATGGGAAAAGTACATTAACAATTTCACTTGCTCAAACACTATGTGTAATGTCTAGTTTACACGTGTTGAATATTTTGGTCAAGTAATTTAGTAACTTTCCGTTCATATAATTTGTAGACAGCAAATTTATCGCATTGTTATGGTTTCACGGAGGCGGGATCTCGCTCATAAAGTACGTTGTGCGTAGTGGTAGGGGTAAGATACTAAACTGTGCACTTGACCGTTCTACTCTACTAAAACAACATGTACAAACAAGTCTAGTATTAAATTACTAAAATACTCTACCTTCGTAAACTAGGTTTATTACAGTAGAGTCTCACAATTTATGTAAACCAAACGGATGACGAGTTTTATTTAAATTGAATGTAACAATCCGTAACAACTTCATCAGTTCAATGTTAAATAAACACTTTTATTAGCAAACTAAAATTGTATGTATTTTTGATTATTTACGACACATTAATATAATGAATATATTGAGAAAACTTTTTTTTGCAATCACATCATAATTTTAGAATATCTGTTTTAAGAGAGATGTTCGGAGTAAAAGTAACACAGTGCTCCCACGAGTGCTTTTAAAACTTTACTAAAATGCATCTTTGTATATTTTCCACTAGCATGAGCTTCGTCATCCAATTGCTTTTTATTATCCTATTTAATTTTCATAGTTTTGATCTTGTCATCTGTCGAAGGTGCACTGGTTTTATCTTAATCCTTTTACTCCTAGATTTTTCACATCCTGGAATTCTCTTGATAAGTTCTTCAGAACTGTGTGTCCTTTCTCTTTGTATTTTTTAAAAACTCATTTCCTGAATGAACTTGTAGCTTTCTCCAACAGTGAGTGAGAATTGGTTAATTAGTTCAAGTTTATGTTCAATTAACTTCGCTATACTATTCTGGGCATGGTCATCAAGAAATGTGGAATGTCGAGTTTGTGAGATTACATTGAATAATGTGCTGTTGTTGTTCTGTTGTGAAAGATTTCTTTGTTCTACTACTGTTATCAGTCGAAAGTTCTGTATTTCAATTATTTATTTGGTTCACAAACAATAATTTTTTTATAAAATGTTTGGTTTAAGATTACTATTAATATTTGCGCATCATTATGATACATCTGAGACTCATGGATACGTATATCAGGTTTTTGCGTTCATTCACTGATGTCTAAATAGTTTTTTACTTTGTTTGTTACAGGTTGTCGAAAAGAACTCCAAACCGCATATTCAAGTTAAAACTGGTCAAGGAAACAAAGTTTTTGCCCCCGAAGAAATCTCCGCTATGGTACTCGGTAAAATGAAGGAAACTGCTGAAGCGTACCTTGGAAAGAAGGTAAATGCGTCACACAATCTGCTAAAATTAATCTGTTTAAAAGGAATTCTGCCGTGAAAACAAAGAAATATAAACAAATTTTGTTAACGGCTAAATTTGTAGTCAAAATTGTTCAGTATAAAATAGTGTCATTTCGTTTTTGCACCACGTTTGGGAGTTTTTATTGTTAATGTTACCATCAATTTTACATGTTTTAAAACGCAAGGAAAATCATGACTTTGGTTTTGAGATAATGAGTCGTAATTTTCTTACCAAAGTGTTTGTAATTAAAATATACTGTGTGTCAGAAGATCAGAAGTTTTTTTGCAAAATGTAATTATTTTATTTCAAATATATACAAAAAAGAAAATTTAAGGAATGTTATACGTGGTTCAATATGGTAGACTTGCCAGATTTTAGATGTGTTCAGAAAATTTATTTCGTGCACTATTGCACGAGTATTTATCTTGATAAAAACCCAGTAATTTCTCCTTTATCATTTTTTGATACATTCAATATAATTTTTCAAAAATTAATGCTTTGTATATAGCCTGTTTTTAAAACGAATTGTTTTAGCCCAGAATTTTATAAATTGTATTTTCTATTATTTATTTAGTTAATTCTTATAACAATCCTTTCGTGGTTCGCAAAACAATATAAATAAACTAAGTGTTTTAGCAAGATGGTGATTCAGTATGCTCCAGAATAACAATGCCATCGATGTATTGAAAAATCTATATAATAATTGAAACTATTCTACTGTAAAAATCAATGCTACTAGAAGATTCTCAGTAGATTAATACTACATTATAGAAAAGGCAGCGGTTGTGTATGTGGGAAAATGCATTGGGAATGATATAAAGTTGACATTCGTATATATAAGTGGCAGTCTGCCTTTTTGAAATAAGTATCATATCCATGTACAAGCATCGTTGTAAAAGTGTGAAAAATTCCATACCTGACTGGGAATATCGAACGTAGGTTTATTTCTTCTAAAAAAAATTACCCGTTTCAGTGCCGGAACAATATTTAAAAGTTTGATCTGAAATGCCATTTTATTTAAATAAGGGTATACTAAAAAGTGCCAGTTCGTATTTTAAAAACTTTCCTCCCATTGCCAAAAAAGATTTCAACATTACAGAAAAATAAATTTCCTATTAAAAATATTCAAAATAATTTTTTTTTTTAGTTTAAAGTCACCGACAACATGGTCATTAGCAACTACTGTGGGTTTTGGTACTTTAACAGTGGCTTTTAAAGTGTTAAAATTTCCAGACCCTAGCCGGGGAATCGAATGTAGGACCTTTCACTTTGTAGGGTAGTGCACTAGTCACTATGCCACGTTGGCGGTTTAAAAATACATTATTCCATTAACTTTTGTTTAAAAGTTTTTTTGTAAATGTTCGGTTATCCGGAGTTTGGCACCTTATGCATAACTTACGGATGTTCGGTAAACCGGATGTTGTAAAAAGATAAAATATATTGATGTCCTATTTACCGGACGTTAGTACTGAAAGGGTTAAAAGTTTATTGAATTTACTAATACAGTTTTTTGTTAATCTGTGTGTTTCAGGTGACTCACGCTGTAGTAACGGTACCAGCGTATTTCAATGATGCTCAGAGACAAGCTACCAAGGATGCGGGTACCATTGCAGGTCTTAACGTTATGAGAATCATTAACGAACCAACCGCTGCTGCTATTGCTTACGGTCTTGATAAACGTGAAGGTGAAAAGAACGTACTTGTGTTTGATCTGGGCGGTGGTACCTTTGATGTATCTCTTCTTACCATTGACAATGGTGTATTTGAAGTAAGTTTAATATGTGAAATTAATAATTACACGTGTCAATAATTCGTACGTCTGTTTCCACTATGATCGAGTAAGACCAAATAAAGTGTCTTAACAATTTTGAACAGCAGAGCAGATGAAATATGTTGCGTGCAAATTTTGTTATGTTGATGAAATAAAATCCTGGAGCCCTACAAATTATGGCATTAAGTGGTTAAAAAGGCTGCAAACTGCTCAGTTTTGTTTTTTTGCATTGAATATAGGTGTTGAATATTGTCGCCTTCCACCGGAATGTGAAGTATTTAAGTTACTGTTAACTATGGTAGTAAATATTTTATTTTCATAGTAAAAGGGGTTAAGTTAAAAGTACCTCTTAACGGTAAACTTTGTTCTTTATTATTGAAATATACCGTACATCCATTCTCAAAAAAGATCGTGCACTATAGATTTTTAGTGGATGTTTGTAGGCATTAGAAAGTTGTGAGAGAAAAAAATAATATTGACATGTAATGTTAAAAAAATAAAGTTCATAAAGTATTTAATTGCATTGTATAATTTTTTTGAAGGGGGAGTATTAGATACCAAAATGAAATAAATCTTGATTATTAAAAATGAATGGGAGCTTGAGAACTTTTGTTATAAAAACATTTTGTTACATAAATTTTCATCTCATTAGCGTTCTGTTTCTTGTATATTTTTAGAACTACATAATTTAAGTGTGTGACTTAATAAGAGGATGTTTATTAGTAGTAAATGTTTTTACAAATGTATGGAAAATTTTGTTTGTGAATTTTGGTCCTCTGGTATTACATATATCTCACTGCAATAAATGTTTTGACGAAAAATTCTTCCAGGTTTACACTTGTCTGATGCATTGAATTCTATTAACTTTCTTTTACTAGTATGTATTGTAGCAGGGGTTCTCAGACTATAGTAAATTTTGTCCTGGTACAATGATGTAAGCTTTTGAAGCCCAATTAAATAAACCCACAGGGCACCCTTGTTTACTCTACAGTGCGGCACTTAAGAAACCCATGTTATAGGAACCATCAAAGCATTACAACATAATGAATTATTGGGAAATTTTATTTCAATAATTCGAGTATATTTTTTGATCAGATTTAAAAATTTCAACTTATTTGGTGAAATTTTGTGATTATACATTCAGATATTCTAGAGCAATTTTTTTTGTATCTAGTTTAACTAAATTAGATTCGGTTTTATTTTCTAGTGAATTGAATGGATTTTTTTTATATTCAGTTTTTTTTGTCATCAGTCTCTCGACTGGTTTGATGCAGTTCTCCAAGCTGTTCTATCTTGCGCTAGTCGTTTCATATCTACGTACCTGTAACACCCTACATCTTTTGTAATTTGCTTTATATATTCTAATCTTTGCCTCCCTCTACAATTTACTCCCTCAATATTACCCTCCATTATTGATAGCCCAATACCTGGATGTCTTAGGATATGCCCTACTAGCCTATCCCTTCTTCTGGTAAGATGCTTCCATATACTTCTTTTTTCATCTACTCGCCTAAGAACCTCTAAATTACTTATTTTGTCCACCCACCTAATCTTTAACATTTTCCTATAACACCACATTTCAAAAGCTTTTATCCTCTTCTTTTCTGCAACCCCTATCACCCACGTTTCACTTCCGTATAATGCTACACTCCAAACATAATGTTTTAAGAAATTTTTCCTAATCTGTAAATCAATGTTTGTAGTCAGTAAGCTGTTTTTCATTTCAAAGGCTTTTCTGGCTTGAGCAATTCTACTCTTGATATCACTTGTGCTTCTACCATCCTTTGTTATTTTACTCCCTAGATAGCAGAATTCTCCAACTTCCTGTATGTTTTCGTTGGCCTACTTTTAAATTTCCCATCTCTTCTAAACCACTCTTGCTGCTGCACAACACTTTCGTTTTGTTCTTATTAATTTTCATGAAGTAATACTTTCTCAAGATCTCATCCATTCCATTTAAGGCATCCTCTAGTTCTTTCTTTGTCTGTGCTAATACTACTATATCATCGGCGAATTTCAGCATTTTTATTGTTTCTCCTTGAATTTTTATTCCTGCATCAAATTTCTCCTTCACTTCATTTATAGCCTCTTCTATATACACGTTAAAAAATAGTGGTGACAAAGAACAACCTTGTCGAACACCTTTTCTTACAGCAACCTTTTTTTCGTACCCCTCGATTCTCAAAACAGCCGTTTGATTCTTATACAGACTGTAGATAACTTTCCTTTCTTTGTATTTAATTCCTAGCCTTTTCAAAGTTTTAAACATTTTACTCCAGTCCAAATTGTCAAATGATTTCTCTAAATCTACAAATGCCGTATAAGTAGTTTTATTTTTCTCTTTTTTTTTATTTTTCAGTATTAACAAGTTTATTATTGCTTTCAGGTCGTATCAACTAACGGAGACACCCACTTGGGTGGTGAAGATTTCGACCAGCGTGTTATGGATCATTTCATTAAATTGTACAAGAAGAAGAAGGGCAAAGATATCCGCAAGGATAACCGCGCGGTACAGAAACTGAGACGTGAAGTTGAAAAGGCGAAGAGAGCGTTGTCATCCAGCCATCAAGTCAGAATTGAAGTTGAAAGCTTCTTTGAAGGTGATGATTTCTCAGAAACCTTGACCAGAGCTAAATTTGAAGAACTCAACATGGTACGTATAAAATCTCCTGGTTATAATTTGGTGTCGTAATTTTTTTAGAATGGGAAGTTTATGCAAGTATACACTCTGTTCGCTGTAAAAAGGACTTACATAATCAACAAATAAACAAAATAAATAGTGAGCTTTAAACATGTTGTCGGTCATTTGATAACTGAGTTAACATACACTGTTAGCTTATTATGAAGTTGTCAGAAATATGACTCATTTCTAATACAGTTGTAATATTTACTCAATATGAATGTATTTCATTAATCCTTAATGGAATAGTCAACTAAAGAACATGATTTTTTTAAATTTTGATTGTTTTTTTGCATTTATTTGAAGTTTAAGATTTTCTGAATCACAGCATATGTTTACTTTGTGTGGTGACAAAAAGTTATGTTTAAAATAAAGCTCGCTAGCAAGGCGAGTGAAATTATTCCTTCAACTTTAAATTAAGTTTTCCGGAAATGTATTTTTGCATGATTGTACATTCTTGGTAATTAAATATTCTGGTTTGAATCTAAAGGTATTTTGATGATTTTTTTCTCAAATGTTCATAATTTCTTGCTCTATTATCTGACAAATGATTATTACAAAAAAACTTAGTAGGGATTTAGTTAAAAAAATAATTTTTATACATAAAATAAATGTTTTTGAAAATATGGTTTTTCTTCAATTAATTTCGTGTAAGAAAAATTATATACAATAGATAATAGACAGTAATGTTCTGCATTTTTTAGCACAAGAATCATGTTGATATCTTTTTGGTTCCTCAGATATTTGATTTCCCATAAAAGCCCGCTTTTCCACCCCCACCCTAATATTAGGGGCTATAATTATTTTTTTGACCTGGTTCAAGTGGTAGATCATTACTGGTAAATTACTCTTTAATTTAAAATTTATAACGATACATTATAGCCTGTAGTTTTCATTTCCTGGGTTGACTACCCCCTTAACCTTCCGTTTTTATTCAGTTGCTTGAATGTAGAACTGTAAACAAGTTTTCAGTTTTTTCTCCTGATGTATTTATTTTGTTAAACGTGTTTGTTTCTTTCTGATCATGCATTCTAAACGTGTGTAGTAAAAAAATGATATAAGTATTAAAAATGAGTTTGTTTTTTAAAATAAGTGATATTCCAGTAATCTACCTACAAGCATAAGAAAGACAAAAAACCGTTTGAGAAATGGGAAACATTGTTGTTTTAAATGCATTTGATAAACTACTGGTGAAAAATCTTGTATCAGCTAAAAATGAATTTGTAAATACCATTGCTGAACTAATTTGGCTGTCAGCTACTAATATTAATCGAATGCAGACTAAATGGAAGAGGAAAGGAAAAATAGAGATGCGAACTAAAAAGAGAAATCGTGGAAATTATACGCTAGATGATGGAATGAATTTATAAAAATTCATTTAGAATTATTTTCTGTTTATAGGTTCTTTTTCAAAAATGAATTACTGATAATAAATAAAAAGTACGGCATAATTCTTTTAAGTACTTTTATGATTAATACGTTCAACAACTGTTGTAGCAATTCAGTGCGTTAAACATTTTATGCTCTGTTGTTTACAGTTTCTTTATACATCTTTTTACAGCAAAACAGACTATATAATTGTTTCAAAGAAAGAAAGCTATAAAAAAATTTTTGGTAACTAGTTCCGGTTACAAATTGTAATTCAAAGATGAGTAATAATTACGTAAAAGAGGAATTTTATTACAAATAGCGGTGAAAGTTATTGTTTTATTGAAATCTGTTATACTTGATTGGATTTATTGTCTTGTGGTAATGATTATAGAGTTAATTAATGTGATCGTTTTATAGCTTTCTTATTGCTTTCATTTTATTTAACACAATTATATAATGTAATCTATTTGAGAATAGTGTTATGTTTATGCTGGTACAATTGTTACACTTCATTTAACTTTGTGTTTTCAGTTAATGTCCAGTTTTAGATTTTTTTATGCTTCTAAATTAGTAGAGATTTTGCTTTCAGGAAATTACGTTACAGATGATCAGGCATAAGAAATTAAACTAAGCTTTAGAAAATCTGTGCCTAGCAAGATTTTCTGTGACTTTCATATTGTTTTTCTATTTAAATAATTATCTGAAACCAATAAAAATAGTTACAAAATAATATGCTTTAAAATAATTAGAAGTTTTAGTTGTTTATTTTTATTATTTATTAAAAATATTTACAAATTAATTTTATTTGTCTTAAATGAACTGCATAAGTGTTTGACATTAATTTTACAAAGGTTTTATGTTACTGTCAGCCAATAAAAATGCAGATCATGCTTTGAAGCAAATGTTATAACTGAACTTTTAATAATTTTACAAGTGTGGTACTTGTCGATTAAATGAAGTAATTCTAAAAAAAATTGAAATAACTATTTGAATAGATTATCCTTGTTAACAAAAAAAAAAACTTGCGCTTTTCCATGTTTAAATAATACTGTGAAATTAGTTAAGTTTATTTATGTAAAATTATTACTTGCGCCCAAAAGAGCTTGGCTTGTTCTTGGAGAAGAATATATATAATAATAATATAATAAAATGACACTGATATATAATTGATATCGTCCATAATATGAAAAATTAATATCTAGAATAAAAAATTTATGACAAAGTAATTTTTCGTAGCACTTTATAAACACCTGAATAAATAGCAATACAAAGCATATGTAAATAATACATTTATAAATATTAATAATGATAATGAAAAAATGTACAGTTAGTAATAATAAAATGAAAACAATAGTATTTTTTAGAACATTAATAATATGGTGTTTGTGTCGATTGTAATATCTACGATAAGCGCCATTTCTATAGAAACTTATGTACATTATTATTGGTACATCCCTATTATCAACTAGCCGTGTCTGGATTGTTCCTCTTCGCTAAGGCACCCTTTGTTGACACTTACACACATCCTACACAGAAATGAGGTGTCTTGACTCAACCAGTACGTGTGATGGGATGGACGAAGCAGTGACCAGTGCAATAAGTAATTGCTGAAAAAAGTATTGAGTCGGTTTCTGCTGTAATGAATAGATTTGCTTAATAAATATGGAAAACATTAAATAATTTCTTAATTAATTTTGGTGCAGTAAAAATGAGATTTATCACCTTACTTTAAGTTTTAAAAATTTGAAACGCATTTTGGTTGGTTCACCAAAAGGCCCATAAGTTTTTTGAACTTGAGGCAACCAAAGGTAAAGTGATTAATTTGATTTGCATGTAATTTGTATTATAATGATTGGCAGAATGCATTTCAAAAATTAGTTGTCAAATAATTATAATACATTTTGAAATACTGGTATTAGTACTTCAGTTTTTTTAATAATACCCTGTGCCCGAAGAAATTACAATTTTCAAGTAAGATTCCTGCCCTAGATGAAGTAAACTTTGTTTAAAATTCTTATTCCTATTTTCTCTGATATTCCCTTGAAAGTACATATAATATTTTTTATTTAATAGGGCATGGACCATCTTGGTTTTTTTTATTTTGATGACGACAGTAGACTTAGTTTAAAATTCTGATTCCTAATTTTTTTTCTAATATTCCGTGTAAGTACATGTTATATTTTCTTTATTTAATAGGCCAATCACCGTCTTCGTTCCTTTTTTGCTTCAATACGCGATCGTAATCTTTTGTCTTAATTAGATGTGAAATAGTATCTAATGACTGTTTTTTTTTAAATATTTTCCAGGATCTCTTCCGATCAACAATGAAACCAGTAATGAAAGTCCTCGAAGATGCCGATATGAATAAGAAGGATGTACACGAAATCGTATTGGTCGGTGGAAGTACACGTATTCCAAAGGTTCAACAATTGGTGAAGGAATTCTTTAACGGCAAGGAACCGTCTAGGGGTATCAATCCAGATGAAGCTGTCGCATATGGTGCTGCCGTACAAGCCGGTGTATTATCTGGTGAACAAGATACCGATGCTATTGTATTGTTGGACGTCAATCCACTTACCATGGGTATCGAAACCGTCGGTGGTGTCATGACAAAACTTATTCCGAGAAACACCGTCATCCCAACAAAGAAATCGCAGATCTTCTCTACTGCTTCTGATAACCAGCATACTGTCACTATTCAGGTATGTTTTGTAATCTCCGTTTATTTTATTTTATTTTTTTTAATCCCTAATATGTGTACGTTGCAATCTGTTGAACTCTGAAAAATAAGCAACCCAATGAGATGAGGATGATATGTATGACATGTAAATGAGGTGTATTCTTGTACAGACTCAGGTCGACCATTCCTGAGAAAGTATGGTTAATTGAACTCCAACCATCAAAGTATACCGGTAACCACTGTCTAGTATTCAAATCCATATAAAAGTAACTACCTTTACTAGGATTTGAACCTGGCGGAACCTTCATCTCCGAAAATTAGCTGTTCAGCTGATTTTGGCGACGACCTTATCTCTAGACCAACCCAGTGGGTTGTTTATTAAAATAATCACAGTTTTGTTAGGATCTTTTTTATCAGTTTGATTAGTAATCCACCATACTTTTTATGGCATGCAAAACTTTATGTTGAACTTATATACTTTTACTCACTGAACACATAATCATGACTACGAGTAAAACCAGTTTGTACTGGAAACAGGAATGTTGTTAAGCCAGTATGAATCGCCTGGGGAAGAGAATTAATAACTGAATGAACTGGTATGTATGGTGAACTGATGGTAGTCGCAAATGAAAGAGAACTCTTAATTTTATTGACAGTTTGTTAAAGTTTAGTTCGGTCAATTTTCATGCGTTTTGTGCCATTCATATTATTGCAAGTGGTGGATAAAATAAGTGGTAGGGATAAAAAAACTTTTTATATAGAACTGGAAGTGTAGATTTGAAAAATATAATATATCCTCAATAAGTGGATTGGTAGTCAGTTGTACTCAGGCTGGGGAATAATTGTTAAGTATTATTTTATCTCTACCAATGAAAGTTTTCTGGGTTAAGGGTATTTATTCTGCGATCGCTTGTTAGTCATTGTTAATGTAACGATTAAATTGCCTGACTTTAAATATTCTGTTTGTTTTTATAGGTATACGAAGGTGAAAGACCAATGACCAAAGATAATCACTTGCTTGGTAAATTTGATCTCACTGGTATCCCACCAGCACCAAGAGGTGTTCCACAGATTGAAGTCACTTTCGAAATTGATGCTAACGGTATTCTTCAGGTATGTATTGTGACGTTGATAAATACTGTAACTGTGTATTTGTATTTTACATGGAATTTTGTCATTTCCGTTGTATTGTTTAAGCTTTTTCATTGTAATTGTGTGATGAAAACTTCAGATATTATTATTGCAGTGTTAAATATTGTGTTACACGTAATTTTGAGTACACTTTTTTTTATGGCTTGTAACAAGTTTGTTCTAAAGATAGCATTTCGACCAATCAAAATTATAGGTTTTCTGAGAACCATCGCCCCGTTTCGACATAAAAGCGGAAATGGTATGACTGTAGAGGATTTGGAAGAGGTTAATCTGTTCCCTGTAGGACGAATAGGAAAGCACATGGGAACAATGCTTCTTACTAAACTATAAACAATATATGAGCTGTAATTTACTTGGAGATCACACAATAATCTGTTCCCTGTAGGACGAATAGGAAAGCACATGGGAACAATGCTTCTTACTAAACTATAAACAATATATGAGCTGTAATTTACTTGGAGATCACACAATAATTGGTAGTTTAAGTAGACATTTTCTTCATAACTGGAAGTCTTGAAGGGGCTGTCATTAACGAGTACGTTAAAACACTTTAGGTACACTTTAAATAATTAGTGTGTGTATACACAATTGAATCGGTGAGTGGAAAAAGGGTACTATTCCAAAAAATGCGAAATTGAATGAAGATAGCAGATTAGTTAAGTTTACTTCAGCGCATGTATTGATTGATAAAAGGGAAATATTCTTTGTATCTAAAAGCAGTTACTACATTAAAAATTTAGTAGAGTGGAAAAAGGATAATATTCCAGGAATATTACCCTTCTTCTATTCAATAGCGAACAGCAGTTGGACCACTGGTTTCTGTCTTATTATTTTCAAAATGTAACTGTAAATTATTTTAAAATTAAAATAAAGTTTTTCTGCATATTGGCGCATTATATTGTTTTTTCAACTTAATTTTTCCCATTCACTTGTACTAAATCTAGAAAAGGGTGAATAGTCAACTTATTAATCAAAAATCAATCCCATGATTATTGTAAAACAAATTCTAAAGTCACCATTAAAAAGCTTTAATATAGGGTACTACAAATGACCAATTGAACATTTTACCAATAAACCAAAAACAAAGTCACAAAACAGTTTTTTTTAATTTCTCGAAAATAAGGATTTTGGAATATTACCCTTTTTCCACTCACCGATTTAATTATTGTTCACAATAAGAATAATAATCGATGTAACGGCTGAGAATGATATGATACTGATTAATCGATTAATTAACGTTTCGCTTAAGTTCGAGATAATATTCATGATTAATTTTGAGAATAAATGAATAGAAAATCAGTGTTTTACTACAGACAGGAAAGGAAATGAAATATTGACTACGCGTTTAGTGAATTATCAAAGATTAAGTAATGCAGCAGCTGAAGACTGAAGACTTTATTATAAAAGTATTTTTTAATTCTGCAAATGTTTTTATATATGTTTAATAATTAAATGTATTGTTCTTCTTCACAGGTATCTGCCGAGGACAAAGGAACTGGAAACCGAGAAAAGATTGTCATTACCAACGATCAGAATAGGCTTACACCTGACGATATCGAACGTATGATCAAGGATGCAGAGAAATTTGCCGATGATGATAAGAAATTGAAGGAACGTGTTGAAGCTCGTAACGAATTTGAATCTTACGCATACTCATTGAAAACTCAGTTGGCTGATAAGGATAAACTTGGCTCAAAGGTAATGGACAATTTTCTTTCTTTGTTATTTTTTTGCTCCACTAGGAAACACTTTATCTCCATGAGGTGTGCAAGCTGCCGAGTTAAATTAATCCTGCCTCTTTTGCTCCCACATCCATTTCTTATTTTAATCTGGCAGCCTTTTTCTGTTCCATTGATGTTGGGTTGTTTCCTTCTGGTTTTCTTGAAAAGTTAAGTAGAGTTTGTTTATTTTCTTTCGAGATCTTTTTTCTTGTTAATAGGTAAATTTTTACTTTTTTTGTTCTATATTAAATATAAGGAAGGAAAGTATTGCTTTCAGGTCCCTTGAACCCAAAAATCATGTTTCTATCAATTGGTGAACAGAATATGACACGACATTGACACGTGGAACTTATGTTTGGTACCATAAGGAATATCCGACTCAAAGACTTGCATCAAAATCTGTCAACCGAAAGTTGTAGTTTATTTGTGCAATTTTTAATTCTTTGCAATTTTCTCAATAAAGGGCCCTATGATTTTGTTTAAAATCGCTTCATTTACTGTATTTATTTGTACTCTCAAAAAAAAAATTTACAAATTTATTTTTGTATCATTGCGTCCTTCATATGCATTTTTCATATTCATTTTTAGGGTCAAAGTGTATTCTTGTCAAATATTAGAAAATTAGAAACCTACACCTTCTTTTTCAAGCACTTTTTCTACATTGTTTAGTGTAGCAGCACTTTGTGATTTTCGCATATTTTGAAATCCAACTGATTGATTTTCATTTAGCATCTACGTGTGATTAAAATTAAGTTTTTCATTATTTACATTGACTAGAGAAAGTTGTACGAGTGTTTCACACCTGATTTCTTTTAGTTGTCAAGAGTAATACATGTTTTAAAAGACAAATTTATGTTGTTCATTATGTCATTTATTAAAGACAAGTGGCTCATTGGTTACTATGCCTAAAAGGCAAATGAAATTATTTGTCTGTGAATTTCTTTTAATTCACAAAGTTTTTTGCTATGTAATGCACTTTACACTCTCTAGTGATTTATTAGTTTTATGCAAGTGAAACTATAATGATTTGCACGGTTGATGAGCTCTGCTGTTCCACACGTTTAGACCAATCAGAACGTTTGCCAGTGTTATCAGATTGTACCTGACAAACATTACGCGCACATGCGTGTAAGAGCCGCAGTAGTTCACTCGTGTCTTGCATCTCGTACTGAATATATCGATTATAGAGCGCGTTAACATGCAATACTTTACAATATAATCAGCTGGTTATGTGTGCATAGGTTATGATTGTTGTTGAAAGAAAAAAAATGGTTGATGAAATATACCAAGTGAGCATAAAGTCTTGCCCTGATTATAAAAATTTATTGCAGAATAACTGTTTGACATAATAATTTAAATTTGATGCTGTTACATAGGTTAGTGTTAATAGTTTTTTTTTAAGATTACTTACATTAGTAAACTTCAACGTGTGCCCCCTTGGTAGCTCGGAGAATGTCGAAGCGGTATTCCAGTTCCAAATCGGTGGATTGGAAGGGATGGTCTAACACCCTGGCCACCCCGCTCTCCAGACATTACTCCCCTTGACTTTTTTTCTGGGGCTATATCAAGGATAGAGTCTTCGCTACACCAGTTGCTGACGTTGACGAACTGAAGGCTAGGATACAAGCTGCTGTGGGTACTGTGACAGAACACATGTTACAAAACACCTGGTGGGAACTGGAATACCGCTTCGACATTCTCCGAGCTACCAAGGGGGCACACGTTGAAGTTTACTAATGTAAGTAATCTTAAAAAAAAACTATTAACACTAACCTATGTAACAGCATCAAATTTAAATTATTATGTCAAACAGTTATTCTGCAATAAATTTTTATAATCAGGGCAAGACTTTATGCTCACCCGGTATAACAGAGTTACAAGAGCAAGTGTTGGCAAGGTTGCTGGCAAGTCACTCTGAGTGAATCATACATTCTTTCTTTCTCGGATAAAAAATAAACAATTTTGTAGGAAATTTCTTCTGATTGATGTGTTGTCTAACAGTGTCTATATCAGTAGTATATAAATCCTCTTGTTTTATTAAGGATTACCCATTTTTTTCATGACTTCAAGATCTGTTAACACTGTTGTTGTTTGTTCTTATTATCTGCCCTACAAATTTCCTTTTTTTAATGTTATTTATTAACAATTGTTTGTTTTGTAGGTCTCCGACACAGACAAGATAAAGATGGAAGAAGCAATTGAAGAGAAAATTAAATGGCTCGAAGAAAACCAAGATGTCGAAGCAGAAGCTTACAAGAAGGAAAAGAAAGAGCTTGAAGATATCGTACAACCGATCATTGCGAAGTTGTACCAAGGCGCTGGCGGACCTCCACCACCGGCCGGCGGTGCACCAGAACCAGATGATGACCTTAAAGATGAACTTTAAAAAACAAATAAGACTGATGAATGTTATTACTTATTTAATAATGTTTGTTCAGGTGATGTTTATATTGTAAATAATGTAAGTAAAACTGTCGATTTATTAAAAATGTGATAGTTTTATTTATGTTAAAATATATTATTTTTGGTTCTTATTTAACCATCTTTATTTTAAAGATAAATTAATTTAAATAGAAAGTTTCCAATATTTGGAGTAAATTTATTTGTAAAATATTGTGTTAGTTCAATAAACACTTTGTTTTTGTTTAGTGTGTACTGTATCAAAATTATTAAAATTTATATTTATTTACAAAAGTAATTCAATTTTGGTTTCTGAAATTATTTTATGCAAGATAATATTGTGTTATTTGTAATTTTCTTTGTGCATAATTTTATGTTTCTGTTTTTATAGTATTGCACAAAATTTAAAGGGTCGCAAATTTATAAATGTTAACTTCTTTATGTAATTTTTTTTTTTTTATTGCTGAAAATTTCTATTTAAATCAATTTAAAGTTTGTTGTTATACTATAGGAAAATTGTGGCCCGTTAAGACATTTTTACAATCTGTGATTTAAAAAAATGCATAATAAAAGTTTGTTAGCGGAAAAAAATTAATTATTTTGGTTATTAAAAGTGGGTTTTTAGTTGTTTTTTTTTTGGGTTTATAAATTATTGGGTTGATATTGTATTATTAGAATATTCATAAATAAGTTACCAATGAATTTTCCTATTTTTTTATTATTTGTTTTTAATAAATTTATTTATTTATAATAGGGAACTTCTCTGGTTACTTATAAAATGAATTTTCACATTTTTTCGTACTTCAAAAAGACAAACATTTTTGTATATCAACACTCGTACTACAAATTATAAGAAATTTAATAAAATAAATAATTATAAATTATTAAAATCTGTATAACAAAGTAATTAAATTTGTACAGCTATTGAATGAATGCGTGATGTGTAAGTGTTCCTTAGATTTAATTTATTTTTTACTTGCGAGCTGTTAAAATTTGTATTATTATAATTATTCAGAGAGAGATTCTGCATTTTTTGAATGTGTGTGTACCTGTTACTTACTGTATGTGTGTATGTATAGAGTATGTATTTGTTTTGATTGTAAAATATTGGAGGCGAATAAAATGATTTTTCAATAATTTATTGTTTTTTTCTCTAAGATTTTCCTTTATCCTTTTAAAGTGCATCTTGGAAAAGTGTTTTAACACATTGAGCGTTAAACCACCTAGAAATGACTACAAGACTTAAGAAGCCAAACATATTTTTTTTAATTTTAATTAGGTTATAACTATTATATCTTCATTCAAAAATAAATCTTTATAATGCATCCTGCAGTTTGAAATTAATTCTATTTTATAGAATGAATTTATTTAATAAATTTCACTAATTTTTTTAAGCTGCGTCAATTTTTATCTTTATTTACACGTGTTTCGGTGGATTCACAATCACCAGAGTAAATAACATAATTGAAACTAAGAAAAAATTTCGTTTTTATTTATTTAAAATCTATAGAAGATGATCCATCTTCAGGTTTTATACAATTTTTTTTTTAATCCCTAATGTGTGTACGTTGCAATCTGCTCAATTCAGAACTATAAGCAACCCAATGAGATGAGGATATGTATGACGTGTAAATGAGGTGTAGTCTTGTACAGACTCAGGTCGACCATTCCTGAGAGAGTATGGTAATATGAACTCCAACCATCAAAGTACACCGGTAACCACTGTAGCATTCAAATCCGTATTAAAGTAACTACCTTTACGAGGATTTGAACCAGGAACCTTTGTCTCTGAAAATCAGCTGTTAATAAAGATTATATTTTGTAACTGTGCAGCAAAAAAATTAGATGCATACGTGGCGTCCACTTTGTTATTTATACACAACTAGTGCATGCATTTTCAATTGCATTGCGTTGCTGTTCTGTTGTTTGCGTATTAGACAAAACTGTAAGTTATTTTACCAAAGATCCTTGGTAAAACCGATAAAGGAATATTACTATAGTGAAAAAGATTAAAAAGACTATTCTGTAAAAAGAAAAAGTGATGTTACTGTACCTTGGGCCAGTCTAAGCTGGTGGGAGTAGTCTGTATGGAAAAGTCCCATTTAATGAGGAGAGGGGTGTGCTCGAGTAGTCCAACTTTACAATTTTGTTACAATTAATTATTTATTGAAGTGAAGTGTTATTCTACACTGAAAAATGTTATAATCTATCTCATGTATTTATTTTTATAGTTTTACTATATTGCTATTTATCGGATTTTAATTTCTAATACGAGGGGGTACCCAAAAGAAACCGGAATTATTTTTTAAAACTATTTATTTTTAATTTTTTTACAAAAGAACCTTATCCCCTTCAAAATACTCTCCATTACAACTAATACATTTGTCCCACCGGTGCTTCCACTGTTCAAAACATTTTTTGTACTCCTCTTCAGTGATGGCTGCCAGCTCATCCGTCGTTTTTTTCTTGACATCATCAACGTTGTTAAATCGGAGACCTTTCATGCCCCTTTTCATGCGTGGGAACAAGAAAAAATCACACGGAGCCAGATCGGGTGAGTACGGTGCGTGTGGTAGCAAAACCATGCCGTTTTTCGCCAAAAACTGGGTAACCGAGATTGCCGTGTGTGCAGGCGCGTTGTCGTGGTGGAAAAACCAGTCCCCTGTCTGCCACAAATTAGGTCTTTTACGACGAATGCTGTTTCGTAGTCTTCTTAACATTTCAAGATAAAAAGCTTGATTTACCGTCTGGCCTGGTGGAACGAACTCTGAATGGACAATTCCCCTCACATCAAAAAAACAAATCAGCATTGTTTTGATGTTCGATCTGACTTGACTTTTTTTTGGTCGGGGTGATAATGAAGTCTTCCATTGACTGGATTGTTGTTTGGTTTCTG
Organism: Catonia carolina; assembly: GCA_035578175.1. NCBI lineage: Eukaryota > Metazoa > Arthropoda > Insecta > Hemiptera > Achilidae > Catonia > Catonia carolina. The sequence continues at coordinate 12,415,074 of JAQMRL010000010.1, forward strand.
GGTCGTACCCATAGCACCAAGACTCGTCACCCGTAATAATCTTTGACATGAAATCTGGATCAGTTTCAAGCTGTTGTTTCAAATCACTACACGTTTCAATTCGACGTTCCTTTTGAGTGTCTGTCAGAACCCGAGGCACAAACTTGGCAGCGACTCTTTTCATTGTCAAGTCTTCTGTTAAAATGCGTTGGACTGAGCTCCAAGATAACCCTCTAACCTGTGATATTTGGTCAATGGTCTGTCGTCGGTCTGTTCGTACAATTTCTTTCACTTTCACAACATTTTCGTCTGTTCGGGAAGTCGACGGTCGTCCAAAACGAGGTTTGTTCTCAATCGACATGTCGCCATTTTTAAAGCGCAAAAACCACTCGTACACTTGGGTTTTTCCAATAGCGACGTCTTTGTAAGCTGTGTTCAACATTACAACTGTTTCCGCGGCGTTTTTACCGAACAAGAAGCAAAATTTCACAGCCGCACTTTGTTCATTAAAACTTGCCATCATGAAAAACGACACGAGCACAAAACAGCACTAGCGAGAACAATCACTGCACGAGAACAACAAGCTAGATCAACGAACAAAATGGCATTGAACTGGCTACAAGTAGCCTAGTGGCGGGAATTTGTACTGCACAAGCTCCGCCCACAGCAGAGCTATTCTGGATACTTTTGGGTACCCCCTCGTATAGTGTCTTATATTATTCAAAGCTGTTTACTTTTTCGTTGATTCGGTTCAGTTTTAAGTTCGTGAAAATAGGGGGGGAAAAATAAGGTCGGGAAAAAAATCAAGTTTTCCATAGTCAAAGTTGTGAAATTATTAATAGTGCGATAACGTTTTTTCAGATTGAAGTGAAAGAGGGACCTGGTGTTATCATTGGTTTTCATTTCTTATAATAGTAGCTAATAATATCAGGCAGAGTAGTAGCGTTCAAGCTGCCGTTGTTATGCGGTTCGGCTAGTATAACATGTGGTGGAACGGAAGGGGAATTCGTTTCTCACGACTATACATTACGACGACATCCTGTGAAACATTCTTCTTCTTAATAGAAATCGTATTTATATTATTATTATTTTGACAGACAGTGGTAAGCAGGAACGGCACCGAATGTGGTTTAAAAATTTGTTAACATTATGTAAAACATAATATATATAAAACATAATAATAATAATATAATGTTTTACATAATGTTAACAAACTATAAGTTATATTATCTATGTACCAATGAGCGCCACCGCTCAGGTACTTCTGCTTGATGTATGTGCTTTTTATATTAATATTTTAGCCTAGTATAGTGGTAGAAGGGGTTTGACTAATAAACAATGAATGTTTTGTGATAAAGAAGTTATAGTCGCTTGAGCCACGAGTTTGCCCTTGTTTGCAACGAGGGGTAAAGGGGGAAAATCATCAGTGTGCATGCCAGACTGCTTTAATTTCAGTACGACAAACTTAACAACTTATACTATACCCAGAGCATATACAGGGTGATTCATGAAGTTCTCCCCCCACTTCTACAGCACATTGTACTAGTAAAAATAATGAAAAAATGTTATATAAACATAGGTCCGAAAACGCTTCGTTAGCGAGTTACAGCTAGCGAAAGATTTCGCCTGAATTCCTGGGCAAAGAGTAAAATAAAGCCATACTGAACTTTTGGAAAGGTTAATTAAGTAAGAAATGTCGTGGATTCTTATGTAATTTTACCTGATAAAGCTAATAAAATAGGTTTCAGAACTGTACCTGTAGTAGTTTTTGAGGGATTCACGGTTAAATGCAAAAAATTGGGGCACGAAACAATGTTTTTTTAAGTTTCATGTACAATAACTTTGTTAAATTGGTAATAAATACATAAAATCAACAAACATTAATTGTAGAGAATTTAATTCTGAGAAAATTGATATAATCAAAGTCTAAAATAAAACAGAAATAAGTATCAAAAAATCGATTTTATTCAGTATAATACATTACTATCTGTAAAGAAATACCGTACGGTATTTAGTTAAAATAAAACAAAAACAAAATGTTTGTTCCTTAATGATGAGATAAATTGAGAAAACAAGATGAACTGTTAAATAAATTTGTTTGTAAATAAAAATATCATGTTTTATTACGTTGTATTTTTTTTTTTAATAAAAATTTACATTAAATGTTCGAAAATAAATGAAGCAAACATTTTCCAATTATTGTTTACTAATAATCGAAATGCAGTTTTTTGTTTTATTAATTTCTAAGTTGGTAACGCACGAATAACAGCTTACAATAAATCATTTCATCCTCCATTGTAGCTACAAAAGTTACACCCCACCAATGTCGTCGCTAATGACCGTTGTAGTTGATGCGACATTAAATAAAAAGAATTTAAAAAAAAAGTATGTAAAATATACCATGTGAAGAACTAGTCACAAAAACACTTTCAATTTTTTTTGTTAGTTCTTTTCATGATCTGTGCAATTTTTTTTTTTGGCTCATTTTTAGTAAATTGATTAGCTTACGCTCATGTGGTCCATCTACATGTAGGCCGGGATCCCCGGAAAAGATCATATTTTTCTGGTCCGGCGGACCAGTGTAGGTGCTGAAATGCCAGTTGTATGGGCTCTTATACAACTGGCATTTCAGCACCTACACTATCCAAATTTGAAGTTTCTTAGTCACTCAGATTTTCAACATCGCCATTTTTTTCTTACGACATTTTGCAATTGCTGCTAATGCAGACGGTGAGAAGGATGATAGACAATCCGATGAAAGTGTGCGTGTATTGATGTTTTATTATTCCAACTGAAAATGGATACATTATATTTGAAAGGCCTTATTGCTTTTTACTTTCTCTTGCTTATATGAATATGTAGGAAGGAAAGTATTGTTTTCATGTCGATTTTTCTAAATCGAGTTTTCACTGGATCTACACGTTTTCAGACCCCCTGACCCAAAAAACATGTTTTAGCGATTGGTCTGTGTGTGTGTGTGTGTGTGTGTGTGTGTGTGTGTGTGTGTGTGTGTGTGTGTGTGTGTGTGTGTGTGTGTGTGTGTGTGTGTGTGTGTGTGTGTGTGTGGGTACAGAATATCTCAAAGTGACCATCGTACAAACTTGAAACTCAAGTTACATACCACTACCGGACCCGACACGAACATTTTCATCAAAATCGGTCAACCGGAAGTAGTAGTTTATTCGTATAATTTTTCACTTTTTTGCGATTTTTTCAAAAACTGGTCCTACGATTTTTTTTAAATCGCCTGGTTTACTAAAATTTTTTATGCTCTACTAGATAGGATAGGCGCTATGATTGCTGAAATTCTTGGAGGCTGTTTTCACGAAAAAAATGTTTTTTTAAGCTTACGGCGTTAATATGCATTTTAGCGAAAAATTTATACAGTAAAAAATGTAGAGAATTTAAAATCCTACAACTTTTATTTTTAACATTTTTTTTTGTATAAAGCTTAGTTTAGTGGTAATTAGCGATTTTCTGTTTTTTTCTCAAGAAATCGTGTGAAAAATCGATTTTCTAAGATTTCGGCCTTAGTTTGCATTATACGATAAAATTATATATAATTAAATTTATAGGAAATAAAAAGATCTACAACTTTTATATAAAGAATTTTTCTGTACAGAGTAGTTTATCGTGAAAGAGTGATTTTCCGTATTTTTAAGTCAAACTGAGGTCGATTTTAATTTTGCGTCTTTCACTCATGATTAATATAAGGTTATGTTTTTTGAGGTTAGTGTTTGTGTTTATTTCTAATATTTTATTACTAATGTTAGGTTATATTGGTCATTATTTGCATTGGCAAGAGAAAGTTGTGTGTTTACACCAGATTTTTTTTAATAGGTTAACACTATTAATATTAGCGTTAAAATAATTAAGTGTTAGTATTTTTATGTGGAACTTCATCAGCATTCTGGCTTCCTGCTTAAGTGGAACTACATCAGTCACAAACAAGGTAATATCATAGCACGTGAAGTATATAAATAGCCCCTTACACCCTGCAACCCGCAATAGTGTGTTGTATTGCATGTTGCATTTGCAGTTCTGTAAACGCGTTTACAGAGTGCAGGCGTATAGGCGGTCTGTGATTATGTGAACGTCACATAGGACGCGATATCTTTGTTTGAGTGGTCCAGTTTGGTCGCTTTTTTTGAGAGGTAGTAGTCCTCTTTCTTCCATTATCAAACATGTTTATGTGGAAATCAAAAACTTTAAAAGCCATCTCAATAAAAAAAAACAGCTGGAATCGCTGGTAAAAAAATGTTCTGAATTGCACAAGTGTTAGACTTGGAATCCAGATAGCATACTGTGAAAAAAATAGTATTTCAAATTGTTTTTACAGTAATAAAAAGCAGGTGTTGAAAAAATAAATTCATGCGTTAGCCTACTGTGGAATTGTTTTGTAGGGACCCAAATAATATATTTTTGCCGGCCGCATTGGCGTAGTTGGTAACGTACTCGTCTCTCATCATGCGGTCGCTGGTTCGAATCCCACACATGCACGGCATATTTTCATACGTTACAAAAATTAATTTCATCCTCACACAGATACACCCCCAAAGTCGTCGCTAATGACCGTTGCAGTTGATGCTACGTTAAATAGAAAAAAATACAGTTTTGGAAAAGAGCTCTCAATCATTCCTACATTCCTGTGTCTAGTGCATGTGTGGTGCCCGAGCAAATATTTATTAAACCCAGTGCTGTTTAACCCTTTATAGGGCAGTACTACGGGGGAAAATAAAAATACATGTTGTAAAATGTTAAATTTTGTTTAATAGGGACTTCAATAATGCATTTCTAGTGCCAGAACAGTAAGATATTTTTTTTTATGTCAAGCCCTGGTACCTAAGTATACTTACCAAGGAATGTTTATTGAAATGGGAATCACATAAGATTTAGTGGTAAGAATGCTTATTGAAACACCTTGTAACCCTATATAACAGAAAAATGTGGCGAATCTTCACTTTCTATCACTATGAATGCTTGCTTTCCCGTAAAAACTGGAATTTTCTAAGCACTGTACAAAAGTAACAACAAACCAACATGGTAGCGTACGCTGGTATATATATAAATAAATCCTTACCACATTCGTGTAACTCACAAATCAAATGGTCGCTGCACGCTAATTTCAATATGTGGATAGCGTACTTACCAGAGAACATCTATAAAACCATAAAATGCCAATAAGGTTCAACTGCATAGCTTATTCTTTAAAAAATCGACCTTATTGCCAGTGGTATGCCTAAGTATACCTACCACAGACCTATAAAGGGTTAATTAAGACTTTCGTTTATCAGAAATTTTCAGTTGGCTGAGCCAAAGATTTACAAACACACTGGATCGCTAACAGTAATGGCTCAGCGCGCTCGAAAACGGTGTAGCCACCACGCGCTCCCCCCCACCACCGGTTGGCAACGACAGCTGCTAAGAGAGAATTTGAGACGCTTCTCCATGCCGCCGTGATTATCGCGACGCGTTTTGTTTATTGCAACCTACAAAAAGGTCATTTGTTCTAGCTAGAAGCTTTCCCTCCAACGCTGTGTGCCGCTGAGCTGTTCTGTTTAGTGGTGGGGGAACTACTCGTAGTTGTAACATAGTATACGGTTAGAAAGAGAGGGAATGATCATTAAGTGAGAAGGAGACAACACTTGCCCCTTTGAAACTATCCCTACTCTACCTACTCGCCCTCCCCTTACAAGCTTCTTCCAAAAACAAACGTACTATAGCTTGTTAATATTTTACTGTTGTTCCAATAATCCACCCATTCGCTATGGTAGTATCATGCGTTGCGTACAACTGTACGAACAAACACTAGAAAGGAAGCGGAATTTCATTCTATCAGTATGTTGAACGTAGACCAGTAAGCATAAATAATTATGATTATAAAATGTTATCTGATGCTTCAAATTACTTATTGACAAGAAATGAAAACTCTAGTAGATACACACACTTTGATTTTGTATCAAGGGGCAAATTGTTAAGGGCATCTGAAGATGTAATAAAAATTGTGAAATTTATGTACACCATTGTATTTCACCAGTCAGGCCAGTTTTGTAAGCCTAACACCAAGTTCATAGTTGCAAAAACATGAATGTATTTTAAGGATTCAGTATTTAAATGCCATGTAGGTAATAATGACTTTGGTGAAATCAATAATCAATTTATTCTGATTAAACTCAGTGGTAATGTATTCGTTAAATGTGTATGTTAAATATGTAGCTTGAGAGAAAACAAATACTGCTAATTCAACCAAGTTAGGGTTTCGAAAGAAATGTACAAAGTTGATTTTGTTCAGTAATGTGTAATATTTTTTCTTTTGTGTATAAATAAATGATGTTACATCTAAATGTAATCTGTCCTTTTTCACCTTCATACTACTTAAATAATGCCATACATATACAATATTCGAGTGAGCCTTTAAAACAACCACAACGTGGCGGTTGGGCCATTTAAAATAATGCAGTTGCCCGTGCGTCTTGCCAACCAGTGGTGGGGGAAGCGCCCGACCCGACTGGACCGAATTCCGACCGTGCACATATCAATCCAGTGTGTCTGTACAGATGTACAGCCCATAGATATGGGCTGAGCTAGTTATGATTATCAACAGACAGCATTTCTTGTCTAAACGGCATTGTTACCAAGCCCAAAGTACAAAGAGAATTATTACATTAAAAACTACTTCTGTTCTATAACCTACTGTAGCGGGTGCTATATAATAATTGATTCAACTTAGACTGAAAAATAGATTTTTTTTTCAAATACGTATCTGAATAAATGTACTGTTCGGTTTTTAAACCTTTATAGGGCAGTGCTACGGGGAAAAATCTACACGTTGTAAAATGTTAAATTTTGTTTTATAGGGATTTGAATAATGTATTTTTAGTGCCAGAACAGTTACATATTTCTTTTTTTTATGTCAAGCCCTACTAAATATACTCACCAAGGAATGTTTATTGAAATGGAAATCACATAATGTTTAGTGGTAAAAATGCTTATTTAATCAACTTGTAGCCCTATATAACAGAACAAATGAGTAGAATAACTTATCTTAACTTTATATTAGCATCAATGGTTGCGTTCCCGTAAAAAACTGGAATTTTCTAACAACTGTACAAAAGTAACAACACGGTTGCGTACGCCAGTATGAATCCTTACCACATTCGTTTAACTGATGAAGCAAATGGTTGCCGCGCGCTAATTTCAATACGTGGATAACCTACGGTACTTACCAGAAAACATCTATAAAACCATAAAACACCAATAGAGTTCAACTACATAGCTTATTCTTAAATAAAATCGTCCTTATTATCAGTGGTAAGTATGTCTACCACAGACCTATAAAGGGTTAAATCTATAACGCTGTGACGTCAGGTTTGTTTCAGTACGTATAGTCTGTTCGCGTTGCAACTGCGTACGAAAACGGAATTTCTCTACTTTTAGTTACCTACTGTTATTATTGCTAAGTTAGCATAATATATATTTCATAACGTTCTTTATTTTACCATTATATTAATTTATAAAGGTTTATCGGAAACGTCGTCTAAAGTTGAATTATCCAAATTATCCTCTGATGAACTGTCGGTATCACTGCTAATACCCCTTCAGTACTGATTTTTTTTGAGGGATGTTGTCAATCTTTTATATATAAATTTTAAATTCTCAAATTTCCCACGGGTCAGTCAGTGTATCACTTAAAACAGATGTAAAAATGTTAATAATTGTGAAAAAAATATAAAAACCCATACAGTTTTTTGCAGCAGGTACTTATTTATGCTAAAGTCATGGTCATAATTATGACCACCAGGTCCGAAGGAGAAATTTTAATTACGAATGAATCTATCATATCATCTATTGGAACTTCTACTTCTCTGTATTTTTCCCACACTGGATAATGCGATCACTAACTGACTTCCGCTCAGTAACCGTTATAGAAGAAAATTTTTCTAAGCACAATTTCTTAATATCTTCTATTTTGAATGTTACATTATGAGCAGCTACCCAATTTTCACATTGGCTCAGAACAATTCTTCAAGAATTAGGTCGGGATGATAGGGTGGAAGCCGTAAGAATGTGTGTCCAGCTTCAGATAAAATATGAGTGAGTTATTTTCCCCACTCAATTTTGACGAAAACTACAACTGATTACATAAACGTAACTATTCGGAATAAGTCGAGATTTGATTTTACAGTAATATTACAATAAATATTCCACAAAACAAAAAAAACTAAAACAGACAGAAGCCAATATAACACAAATGGACAAAGGTTTAACCACCTCACACTAGGAATAACTAGGACTCAATGTGAATGCGTTTATACGAAGTCTGGTCAGCGTAATAAATTTGACAAACAAGTTATTTGTTTTATATTGCTAGCCTAATGTGAATGAGCAATCTCTTGCTTATAATCAGATAAATAAGACATTGACAGCGTATTTAAACAAAATATCTGCATTCGTCATAGTTTGTGCGTACCAGTTAGGATTTTGTTCTGTCTCGAAGGGACTGTCTATCAAACGGCGGAACGGGTGGAATTGCTACTCGATGTGTTACGTCACAGCACTCTGAATGAAAAAACCGAACAGTTCACAAAATCTTAGCACTGTATGGCTTCCATTGGTCATCTTCTCTCAAATGAACGATTCATTAGTGAACATCGTATTCCTCTGGAAGTTTCTGTGTTTAGTATTCACGTTCAGGTTCGTAGGTTTTAGGCTTATTTAATTAATTTCTTTTATCATTTTATATGTCTGTTTAACTGTAATTAGATGCGGCTTTCCTTTAGTAGCTGAATCTTTTGATTTCTTTGAACAAATAAAAGTATTTGGCCTTTTGAAATAGGTAGTTCATAACCTGAGTTTGTTTCCACTTTGCATAGGTATTTTTATCGTTCACGGTTTACTTAGGTTTTTTGTATGATTGATAGTTTTATAGTTATGAACAGGAATAATTAGTACTAATATTAAGTTGTAAATTTTAATAATTATCTAGTCCCCGGAGTTCAACCTGAAAGAGGCAATTGTATGCATTATAAACTGGTGCATGGTCGACTGCAGTATTTTACTACCGTATTGACTACAGTATTTTACTATCCAGTGCTTTTTGTGTTGCAGTGGTGCAAAATTTTCGTACCCGGGTTTTAACTGAACTTCACATTTCATGACATGAAGTCAAGTAGATGTGATAAAGAGTAGGGCAATGTGCGCGCGTGTTTTCTTTGTTCTCCGCCAACAAAACTACACCGTATAAGCTGAAATTCGAAAAACGGTTCCTTTTTAACGAACTCCGGTGGGTATTAGCGCTTTGTAGCACTAAAATTACTGGTACTTTTCTCCAATAAATTTTTAAATTTATTAAATTTTCTCAAAAATGATAACGATTTTGATTAAACGTCTCTGTTACAGCCCCACTTTGGTGGGGTCCACTAAGGGAGGTTATAAGTAGAACCGCTGAGAAAGTTGTTCGGGTTTATGCTGTGTTGAAAATTGTTTTCTTTCAAAATTAAAACGTTACAACATATATTAGCACAAAAATGCTCATAACAAGCTAATTTAAAGTACTTCAGATTTCGGATGTAGCATTTATTTGTTGTGCATGTTAGTTTGGCTGCTAGCCATTTTGGAATTTTATAGAAAAAAGTCATTTAGCTTGTTCTACAGTTACAAGCTTATAATGAATTGTATAGAAAGAAACATGTAGGTATCAAAACTAAATAGATTAGGTGGGGTAATTCTAGCATGGGTAATATGAATAGGGTTTTTAAAATTCAAAAGAAAGCTATTAGATGTATGGTGGGAGCTAACCAGCTAACCTCATGCAGGCCACTATTTAAGGAGCTTAAATTGCTTACAGTTCCCTCCCTCTACATTTTTGAGGTGATTATGTATGTTAGGCAAAATAATTTTATGCAGAATTTCAATGTTCACAATCATAACATGAGAAACAGGAATGATTATTATGTGGCTAATCACTCCACAAAATTGTTTGAACAAAAACCTACTTAAGCAGGGAGAAAATTCATTAACACCCCAATCTTTAAAGTGTTGTGAGGATTTGAATTCCTTTAAAAAAAATCTAAAAAATTACTTGATCGGTGAAACTTTTTATAGGGTAGGCCTACAAGAATTTCTTTCTTGATAGTAGTGATACATTGTGTGATTCTTATATGTATTTCAGGTGTTATATCTGATGACATGTCCTATACTCCTCCTGGAGTCTCCAGGGCGAAAAAAAATAAAAAAAAAAAAGGTTATAAATGCTAAACTTATTGATTTATACTTTTCTCTAATCCTTTTTTAGCTGTGGTTGGTGATCTTTTTCAAATCTCCATTAGAATTGGTTCATTTCATACTCTGTCATTCAACATTGTCATCTATAGAAGTACTAATTAATAATTACTAATTGTTTTGGATACAACATCAAAATCTACCATCAAGTAAGTAAAGTAGTTACTGTTTGAAAATTATATAAGAGATTATTTTGGCCTATTGACTACTTATTAATGTTGATTTTTGTATTTTTTATTGAGGTTTGTGGTAAAATCTGCCCATGACGGACAGGTGGAGTGTCAAATTATTTACACTCAATCTGTTCATTGCAGGGCTAAAATAAATAGTTCTGTTTCTTATCACATGGTCAGCCAATTAAATGACTGAATCATTTAAGAACAGAAGAGGTAGAGGTGCAAAAGACACTAATCAGAGTTATCTCCTCTGAAAGTAATGAATTTCATTATACAGCCAGACCCTGTGGTGAATGAAGTGAAGGTGTTATTTGCAGAGTGGAAAATATGTGCTTTTCAGAGGGCCCGGTATGCTGATAAGCGTACTTTTCCACTCAGGGAGGAAGGCAACGGTAAACCACCTCACTCCTCGTTTTACTTAGTAAAACCTCTACAGGTTCAAACCAGCCTTTTGGCTGATGACCTAAACAACAACAAAGTGGTAAAATATTCTAAAACAGTCTGACATACTAAGAATATTTCCGCCATGGTAGATTCTGTATTATATTCCACGGTATGGCCTGGCAGACTTTAATAATATCAGAAGTTTTGAATCATTTCATGAACTTAGGTTTCAGTATGCTTACATGTGGAAACAAATGAATTGATGGGGTCGGGAGGAGACAGTACTAACCCACATTAACATAAATTTACGCAAAGTCATTTTAAAAGTTTACTGATCTTATAAATCAAGTTTTTGAATTTTTGTTAAACATTTGTTATCTTCTATATATTAATAGCGAGCAGCTTTTTTTTCAACACGATTTTAACCACCTGAAACTTCACAGATTTTCCCCGAAGTGGGTTCAAATGAATCATCTGTTTGAGTAGATTTGCAGAAAACTATCCAAAATCAAATATGTCTATTTATGACCGTAAAATAGGAGGTCTAAAATAGATTGGGAAGGGGTCAAGTTCAATGAACTGAAGTATAGGCCTCTCTCTTTCTCTATCTATCCCTCCCACATCTTGCACAACTATTTCAGTTTGTTGAGGGGGCAAGTTCAACGAACTAAAGTAGAGGCCGACCAACGCATTGTCAGTGTCGTGGTTAGATCGCTTTGGAATTTCCAACGTAGTTGTTGTAAATTTGTATACAGTTCGATCTGCTATATTTTGGTTCTGTTTTTATGTTGAATTAAATAATGAGATTTTAGAAAAAATTGGAGCAGTTATGACTGCTGTCAAACCGTATGCTTAAAGCTATAAGAAACTGGGTGACATGGTAAAATATGAAGAGGAAATTGCATGAAGTGAAAATCGCCTGCCACTATACAATTTTTTTATGAAGTTCCATCATGAGCCGAATGAGGACAGAAGAAGATTCAATTAACCATTAGTACAATAAAACAAAAAAATTTGTTTGTAGAGAAGTTCTATAAAAACAAATTTACACTTTTGTGCGGGTTTTCCCGCACAGGTTCATCTAGTTTTCTGTTAAGCTAGGTTCTTAAGATCGTAAATACAGCATTCTGTTTAACACGTACCGTACATTTTATTTTTACAGAATATTTAAGAAAAATCATGCTGGAAATTTTGTGGGTTAGCACTTTCTTCCGCCGACCCCCTCAATTTAGCTGACATTTTTATAACAATTATTCTTTCTCATAACCTGAAATCCTGTTTAATACAATAAATACTGAAGCAATTATGAGGTATCTCTCCGCCGGGCTGATTACTTGTGCGGCATAGAATTTTTTTATTTTGCGACCAATACATGGATTTATTTTTGCTAACATAAAATTAAACAATTCAATGGTTTTTTTAAAAAATTTTTTGCCTGTTATAATAAATATATTTCTTGTTTGAATGTTTCCATTTACTATAACGATTTCCATGTAATTTATCATATAATTTAAACTACAAATAATATATTTAAAGTAAATTGTAAAGTGTAAGCTGTTTTTTATCGATACCTGCAAAGATATTGAATTCACAGCTTCAACTGTATCTTGAAAACGTGAAAAATACTGTCCGAGTTTTTATTTTTATTTATTTTTGCATCCATGAGTCTCCATAAGGGAGTATAGGACATGTCAAGATAAAACTGATAAACTGAAAGTTTATCACTAATGATAAATTCATCACTTACCACCAAAAATTCGTTTCTGCTATTGCTTACTTCAGTAGGCTTGTCATGAACCCCATTGTATCAAATATCACACAAAATTCAAAATTAAAAAGTCAAACAATGAAATTCATCACTTACCAATAATTTTTTCCGCTACTGCTTAACTTAGTAGGCTTGTCACGATCCCCTTTGTATCAAATAGTACACAATATTTATTTAATAAGAAGTTAAATACTTTTCAACCAAAAACTATTTAGAATGGAATTCATGCACACTGTAAAATGTTTCATCAATCAAATATTGTTTTAGCTTTTTTTTAAAATGACTTAAATTGTCACAACTTTTTAAACCTTGTGGCAATTTATTGATGTATTTTCTACCTGCATAAGTTGGTTTTTGTTCAAACAATTTAGTGTTGTGATTAGCAACATAATAATCGATTCTGTTTTTTGTGTAGTGGTTGTGAACATCTAAATTCTGTAAAAAGGTATTTTGCTTTACGTACTGGTTGACAACGATCGAAATAGGATTCCCTCCCTTCCCCACTTCTTCCATTCCCGTTCGCACTTTGTGCCGGATCGAATATATTGGTACGCACAACACAATGAACAATTAATATGAATATCACTTGCACTAGATTCCTGTTATCCATAATATTTGTTCAGATTATGTGACCACCAGCAGAAGAAAGTCATTTGTGTTTCCATTATTTTTGTTTACTATTTGGTAGTGTAGTCATAACATAACTCCGCAAGTTCTTAATTTATAATGTTGACTGTTAATGTAAATAATTGATACGATTTAATTATTAAATGGAGTAAGCGTTATTCTTTATTTACTTGAGAGCAGCTATTATAAACTATGCTTTTACTTCAGTTCTACAGTGTTAGTGACCGTGCAATATTAGTTTGTAGTGAGTATGTTTTGGGTTTGATTGGTTGTTCAATATTCAGATAAATTCGTTTCAATTAAACAAATACAGTGTAAGTCTGTATATGTGATTTAAACAGGTACAGGTTAAATAAGTGCAAATAATATTAATAATAAAGTACTACCGGATGATTTTTTTAGTCCTGTTACCCAATTGTTAATGTCTGGTAATTTTTTTCTAAGAAAGGGATATTTTGTTTTGTGACACAAAGTTGGTAGCCCTACTCAACCGGTATAGATACGACAGTTTGAGTTGATTCTCCTTGAGTTGCGTAAAATTTTGTGCTGTTTCCAGTTGTGTTACGAACAGAATGTCTTTTACCCTAGAACAACGGGTTTTCATTCTTGAACAATATTTTGCTACAAAATCGTATGTGAGTGTAAAAGAATCATTTCAAATTAAATTTTTTGGTGTTCCTCCACTCTATTCTAGTCAATTTCTAGGCTAACTAACTGATTTTTAGAGGCAGGTATTGTTTGCAGCAGAAAACGTAGTGGTCGACCAACTCTCTTGACAGATGACATTAATAGAATGTGAAAACAAGATTGCTCAATTCTCTATGGAAAAGTTTACAAAAATTTTCCTCGCATGTTGATTTGTCATGTTCGAGTGCTCAGAAAGCTGCTAAAAAATTGAAATTGTATCCGTATCACATACGATTAGTTCTAGAGCTTCAGCCTCCAGATTTAAACAAGAGATTGTTTTAGGATAAAAGACATTCTGTTCGTAGCACGACCGGAAATGGCACAAAATTTTACACAGCTCAAGGAGAATCAACTCACACTGCCATATCCATACTGGTTGAGTAGGGCTACCAACTTAGTGTCACAAAACAAAATTTATTTTTTTTAGAAAAATATTACCAGACATTAACAATTGGGTAACAGGACTAAAAAATCACTCTGTAGTAAGTATGAATACAAATACTGTTGTAGTACATTATCACTTCAAAAATGTACAAAGAAGGAACTGTGAGCAATTGCAGCTGTTTTAATATTGATCTGCATGAGGTAATGTGGTTGACACCCATCATACACATAACAGCTTTTTTTCTGTATTTTAAAAATTTTCCATGTTACACTGTGATGAATTACCCCATACTAATATGGCATACCTGATATGAGATAAAATTAAACCATGATAAGCGGCTATTAGCAATTTTTTATCATTTAACCTGGCAATTATTTTTAATGCATACCCCAGATGATATTTTACCACAAATTTGATCGGTATAATAATCCCACGATAGAGTCCTATCTAGTGACACTCCTAGAAACTTCACTGTTTGCACATGATGTAAGATATTATTTTGTGTAAAGACATCCACTTCTCTGTTTTCCCTTACATTTTGTTTGTTTTTGAACTGTAAGTACTGACACTTTTTCCCATTAACTGTTAACATTAATTCATTCAGAAATTGGACTACAGATTCTATACTGGTTGATAGTAATCATGGGACGGCACAGTAAAATTGGTGAGCTAGCACACCCTGCTCTGCACACTTGAGTTATTTTTCGGGTCAAAATACATTAGAAATGTGAATTTTAGTTTAAGATGAACGCAAGAAAAAACATTATTAATTAAGAAAAAATTAATTTATTATTAATGACAATGTAAATGATTATTTCTTACTCTTTAAGTTGGTATTCAGTTTTCATGTTTTAAAACTTATGGTTGTTTCGGGGTTATCACTTTCTTCAGAATACATATTTTAACTTAAATTGAAATTCAGATTGGTCATTCCATTTTTTTTACTTTCTCTTGCCTGTATGAATGTATAAAAAGGAAAGTATTGTTTTTATGTCAATTTTTCATAATCAAGTTTTCACCGGATCTACACGTTTTCAGACCCCCTCAACCCAACAAAACATGTTTTTAGCTATTAGTCTGTGTGTGTGTGTGTGTGTGTGTGTGTGAACAGAATATCTCAAGAACAGAACATCGTACGAAATTGAAACTTGAAACTTAAGTTAGATATCACTAGTGGACCCGACACGAACATTTTCATCAAAATCGGTCTACCGGAAGTGGTAGTTTATTCATGTAATTTTTTACTTTTTTGCGATTTTCTCAAAAACGGCTACTACAATTTTTTTTAAAAATCGCCTGGTTTACTAAATTTTTTATGCTCTACAAGATAGGGTAGGTGCCATGTTTGTTGAAATTCTTGTTAAGGCTGTTTTTACGTAAAAAAATTGTTTTTTTAAGATTACGGCTTTAATATGCATTTTAAAACAAAAATTTATGTAATAAAAAATCCTATAACTTTTATTTCAAACAATTTTTGTATAACGCTTAGTTTAGCGGTAATTAGCGATTTTCTGTTTTTTTCTCACGAAAACAAGTGAAAAATCCATTTTTTAAGATTTCAGCCTTAGTATGCATTTTACGACAAAAGTGTATAATCAAATTTACAGGAAATTAAACGATCTCTAATTTTTATTTAAAGCATTTTTCTCTACAAAGCCTGGTTTAGCATGAAAGAGTGATTTTCCGTATTTTTAAGCCAAACTGAGGTTGATTTTCATTTTGTGTCTTTCACTCATGATTAAAATTAGGTTATGTTTATTGAGGTTAGTTTTTGTTTATTTCTAATGTTTTATTACTAATGTTAGGTTTATTGTTAATTATTTGCAAAAGAAAGTTGAAAGTTGTGTGAGTGTTTCACACCAGATTTTTTTTAAATGTCATTTCCATCTGAATTTTAATTTGATTTTAATTTTTTTAAATACTCTGAAGAAGGTGGTATGACCGAAACGATCATAAGTTTTTAAACATAAAAACTAACAACCAAAAGAGAGGTAAGAAATAAGCATTTATATTATAATTTTCTACCCATAATAAACAGGTGGAGTGTCAGATTATTTGCACTCAATCTGTTCGTAGCAGGGCTAAAATAAATAGTTCTGTTTTTTATGACATGGTCAGCCAATTAAATGACTGAATCATTTAAGAACAGAAGAGGTAGAGGTTTAAAAGACACTAATCAGAGTTATCTCCTCTGAAAGTAATAAATTTCACTATACAGCCAGACCCTATGGTGAATGAAGTGAAGGTGTCATTTGCAGAGTGGAAAATATGTGCTTTTCAGAGGGCCAGGCATGCTGATAAGCATACTTTTCCACTCAGTGAGGAAGGCAATGGTAAACCTCCTCACTCCTTGTTATACTTAGTAAAATCTCTACAGGTTCAAACCAGCCTTTTGGCTGATGACCTAAACAACAACAACATTATAATTTATAAATTAAATGGTTGGCAAAATGCATTATAAGAATTTGTTTGTAAATTAAGTATTAATAAATAAATTAAATTGCTTTATTTCAGATGTGGTACTCCTTAACGGACTCCAGTTTTTGAAATTTTTAGCTGAAAAACATTGTCACAAAACATTTGTTAACTTATATTTGAGTTGAAATCAGTTAACAAGATTACAATTTTGTAAGATTACATTATGGAAGATAATTACGATGGTAAATTAAGTCCTAAATTTCCAACTTTAGAGCATATTGCAGCGGTAAATGTTATTCTACCATATTGGAAACATCAGCATACTGTAAATAAAATAAAAAAGATATTTTTTAATATTATATTGAAGTCTGAACACCACCATCACGATTTAAATTGTGATGCAATAGTTCAAGTAATCGGAGAAACGTTAGATTTAATGAACGATTTGTTTGAAAGACTGCCTAAATGTCTATTGATGAAATTATTGGATCTAGCGATATCTATTGGATGTGAAATATTTGAATGGTGTGTCTACGGTTATTGTGATGTATCGCAGCGTTTTGATAACATCAAGCGAATTGATTTTTCAGTGTTTTTCGATTGTATCGTTTGGAATCGTTTCGGAAGAATTAATCCTAAAGAAACTGTTAAAATGTTGTTACAAAGATCTGAGATTAGCGATCTACATAAATATATTTTAACTTGTAATTTTTGTCTCGTCGATGATATAAATCGGTTTTCATCATCGAAAGAAGTTAGTTCATTCTTTTACAACGTTTATAAAAATTTTGGTGTAAATTATTTTTTTAGTCATTATCCTATGGTTGTGTTACATACGAAAAAATTTTCGCATTTTATTCCAAGTCCTTTCATTAATAGACCATTTTGTGAACAGGTTTTCTTATTAGTAATATCTGAAATGCAAGAAATATCCATGTACGATGCAGCGTTTTGTTACATCTGGGATAAATTGAACGAAAAAGAAAAATTTAATTATTTTTCATGGGTTTTTGAACGTTTACCTACTCATAATACCATTGATTATGTATTATCACTGGTGAAAAGTGAACAAATAAATATCATGTATGAATTACATGGCACAAAAATATTATCTGCTCTACTCGATAATTGGCTTTTCGAAGATAAAATTTTAGAGGCTTTCGAAGTCATTTTACCACTTATAAATCACAAAGATTTTTCATATTTTGTAAAAAAATTAATCTCTTTTATATTACATGGAACTCATTTTTATGATTACTTTGTACCTCGTTATACTCGCTCGCAATTTTTTCAAACAATCATAAACAAGTTAATCGTAGAAAATAAACAAAAGAATTTAAAACAAAATGACCTTTTAAAGGAGTATAATAATTATCGGTATTGTAAATATGGAATTGTGTTCAAGGAATTATGGGAACATACACCAAATCAAGTTAAATTAGAAATCCTCGATGAAACGTCGGAATGGTCTCAAAATTTTACGATGTGTTTGTTGTCGCTACTTAACCTTAATAATATCAGTATTATTTCATCGATATTAAAATCTGTTAACAATAGTAAAAAAATTGAACTGTTCTACAAAGAAGCATTGTTTATACACTACGCGGGTTTTATAATCGATGGAAAATCAGATTTATTGAATAAATTCATCTCTCTCTTTTGTCCTACCAAAGAAGCAACTACACATTTTCAAATTCTTTGGTTTAATCGTTCATTTAAAGATGTTGTTATTAAATGTATCAACAGCGATATTGATCATTGCTGTGAAAATTTAAATAAATTTATCGAATATTTTCATGAAGTACCTGTCAAAGATATTAATGAACAAAAATTGAAATTATTACACGACATGGATGTATTGAAAACAGTATATGAAGAATTTTTTAATCATTTCACACGCAAATTAGATTTTGAAAAATTACAAAATTTTTTTAAGTGGTGTTATTCTCAAAGGACAAATGAACTTCAATATCTAAAAATGAACTTATCAAAAAATTGAATGGTCAGTGATGTTTTGTAAGATTAATTTGTTTATTGCTTAGTAAAAGGACTTCATAAAACTTGGATTAATGAACGATATTTGATTTGATTGTAAACAGTGAACGTACATTGATGCGATAAAAACAAAAAATTTTTGAAAATAATTCTGAAAGTACGAGGGTCATTCGGAAAGTATAGAACGTTTTTCATTATTTTAAAATTTTTTATTGTAGCCAAACAAAACTTTTTATAACATACCTGATACTTCTTAAACTATTTTTGTATGTAATCACCATACAAATTTAAATACTCGTACCGTTTCACCAATTTTGCTACGCCCTTTGTATACTTAGTTGCCGCCAAGTTGTTTAACCGTTTAACCACTTACTAACACCGTTTTTCAGTTCATCATCACTTCCATAGTGGTTCCCGCCCAAAAATTCCGTCAGTTTCAGTTTAGGAAACAGATGGAAATCACTTGGAGCCAAGCCCGGGCTACAGGGCGGATGACCAAAAAGCTACCATCAAAAACTGCTGCAGCAAGTTCTTCACCAAAGCAACAAAATGTGGTCTTGTGTTATTGTGCAGAAGCACAATGCCGCTATAGTCGTTTTCACGTTCAGTTGATACAATGGATCTTTTGGGAATCGTCACCGCAACTAAAAACTTCAATTAAAGGCATCTGGATGCGTATATAAATACATTTTTTAAACCTCTATAAAATCTATTTTTTTAAAGGTAGAACTACAATTCAAGTTTTGCTTAACAAAATCATGTATTGTGTAGAATGTTTAATGAATTGTAAAAAAGAACCATTTTCTTCAATCAGAGACGAAGGTTCCTGGTTCAAATCCTAGTAAAGGTAGTTACTTTTATACGGATTTGAATACTAAACAGTGGTTACCGGTGTACTTTGATGGTTGGGGTTCAATTAACCATACTCTCTCAGGAATGGTCGACCTGAGTCTGTACAAGACTACACGTCATACACATCATCCTCATCTCATTGGGTCATGGGGTTGCTTATTGTTCTTAATTGAACAGATTGCAGCGTACACAAATTAGGGATTAAAAAAAAATTTTCTTCAATGGGGGGGGGTTGGGTAAAAAGAATATCTTATCTATTTTACTGCAGACCTAAAAGTGCCTTCTCCACATCCCTTCGCCAAACTTTCTAAACACTATTTGATAAATGTAAACAAATGACGCTATCGGTTATTACAAATCTAAAAAATTTTTCCCAGTACAGATATCGAAAAAATATTTCACATTTGGAATCCGCATATAAAGTTAACTGCCCATAACGGACAGGTGGAGTATCAAATTACACTCACTCTGTTCGTTGCAGGGCTAAAATAAATAGTTCTGTTTCTTATCACATGGTCAGCCAATTAAATAACTGAATCATTTTAGAACAGAAGAGGTAGAGGTGCAAAAGACACTAATCAGTTATCTCCTCTGAAAGTAATGAATTTCATTATACAGCCAGACCCTGTGGTGAATGAAGTGAAGGTGTCGTTTGCAGAGTGGAAAATATGTGCTTTACAGAGGGCCCGGCATGCTGATAAGCGTACTTTCCCATTCAGTGAGGAAGGCATTGGTAAACCACCTAACTCCTCATTTTACTTAGTAAAACAGGTTCAAACCAGCCTTTTGGCTGATGACCTAAACAACAACAACATATAAAATTGAATATAAACTTATAGTGTTAATTATTAATTAGTAATCAAAAGATTACTCTAATATTATAAAGATAATTATAATTATAGAGTAATATAATTACTCTATATTATAAAGATTTATCATTGATAGGGGGTGGAAGGAGGGGAACATTATTGGTTATGATAGTATTGATTAATCTACAAGTCGATGTTTATGTATGTGCTAGTAACAGTAAGAGCCCCATAAGAAATACACTTTCCTATACTGCTCCGTTGTGTCAACTAAACTTGCAAACAACTTTAGACAATTCGCGCAATTTGTTTTCAATGGCGCCATGGAACTGGATCTTAATTCATCACTTTACCAAAAAACCTCCATTATTTGTCTGTGAATTTTGGTAGGTCGCATTCCTTTAGCATTCAAAAAGCGTTTACTCTACAAATAATCAATACACGACTGTATCGACTCACTTTTAGCACCAGACTGGTTCAAGATGAGTGCAAGGTCAATACTGCCCTACTAAGCCAAAAAGCCGTAACTGCAAAAAAATTAAATTTGAGTTTTGAATTGATTCTTATGTTTAAATGTATGAGAAATCCAAAAAACTAAGCCAAAATACTGTATCTACAACCTTATACAAGATATAAAGGTTACCCAAAAAGGGGTAACTGCAGTTACCTCTTTTTGGCTTCTTATAACATAAATGCCTTAACTGTATCTGTATAAATTTTAATAAAAAAAAGCATTTAGGAAAAAACTGAAGTATTTTTCTGATTCTTAGGCGTAAAATTTGCATGAAACAGTATGAAGTCGAATTACCTGCATATTTTTAACAAGTGGCTTAGGCCAAAATGCAAAAATCCTCATTTCTCGCATATTATACTCCATGCAGTTACGGCTTTTTGGCTTAGCAAGGCAGAATAGGGGAACTACACAGCTCTTCAGATCAAACTGTTCTTTACTTTCCGAATAATCCTCGTATAATAAAATTAATAATTCATTTAGCGATGAATATTGTATTCTTTAAAAAGTTACAATGAAATTTGGTAAGCGTTAAGGTATAAAAATGTTAATTCTTTATAATAATAATTATTTACTCAAGTTTTTGTCAGATCACTTCTTAGTGTAATTTTGGTGAGTGTTCTAGCTTTGATTATTTTTTAAAAAATGGAATTGAACTTTTGAAAGTAGTGATGAAGTTTAAGTTGATTGATTTTGAGTAATTTATTTCAGCTTAAAATAAAGTTTAGTGATTAATTAATTTATTGTTGAAATATATATTTCTAACCACCAGAATACGGTAACATAAAAAAACTTACCAATGTTTATAGCGCTTTCGTGTATCTTGTACACATCTTCAGTAAATTAAATTTTTTTTTGTCAAAATTTAAGTTGTCAAAATTTTGAAGATGTGTACAAGATACACGAAAGTGCTATAAACATTGGTAAGTGTTTTATGTTACCGTATTCTGGTGGTTAGAAATATATATTTCAATTTTAAATAATACGGCTGTTTAAAATCCTACATAGGATGTTTGATAAAATAATAATTAATTTATATGTTTTGTTGCGAGAATAACTTAATGAATTAACAATATTGATCGATGGAATATTATGTTGGATTGTAAATGATGAACTTGCATACCTTACGCTAAACTAGAGTTTAGCATAAGGTAATTTGAACATTCAGTAAATGAACGAATGTATTGTTTTTCCAGTTGTGAACAGTAATAATGATAACATTGATCCATTTTCGAAATTTTTATGTAATAATGAAATGTTAATTTATGTATCAAGAGTTTTCTTAACATTTTGACATTTTTTAAAAGCAGATTTGATAAGTAACTGGTTTCCAATTGTTTTTGTTTTTAAGAAATAAAGAAAGATGTAGGTTATGATATAAAAAATACAAAACGTAAGACTGTCAGGTGCATGAAATTGGTACAGTAGACTCTCTGAAATCCGGACTAATGTGGCGGACGGCCGGTCCGGATTTCCCGGAGGTTGGCAATTTCATCATTATGGCGAATAATTATGACAATAAGAATAAATATTTATCTGCTAATATAAGAGTGAGCTTCTGAAAAAACCTTAAAACACTGTAGGCATAATAAATTACAGTAGGCTACTGGTACTGTAATTATTCAATATACGAAGCACAAACATTGACTAAATTTAACGCTACTGTACCGTAATAAGATTCGATTGCACTCTTTGTAAGATTTGCAAGTTACGGATTTCGAACATGTAACAATGAATGTCATATATGTCTCAATTATGGAGTAATTACACGATCAACAAAATAAAATCCAAATGTACTGTAGTACGGTACTGTGCTTAGTAAAGTACGGTTCTGGGATTAAATAAAATACACGAGTGAATAATTTGTAAAAGGCAGAAGTAAAAAAGTTAGTTTAAGTCAAACAGTTAAGTACATATATAAACACACAAACTACTGTGGGCCCTAAATGTCAAAAAATGTCATTTACATTTACATACATTTTATATACGGAATTATTAGCCTATTAAAAAGTACCTACACACAAATTATAGTGCTAATCGCATGATCGTACATCAAGCCAATCCCATGAAAACTTTTTACTGGTTGTTATTTTAAAAATTGTAAATTTTCAGAAAATAAAGTAAAAAAAAGTCATCGTCCGGACTATCCGGAGTCCGGTCTAGCGCGATCCGAATTTTTGAGAGTCTACTGTAGTAATATTTCCTTTCAAAGATAAATTATATTTTTAAGAATCTATAATATAAATGGGAAACACCGCACTGACTCACTCAGTCACTAATTCTCCTATTTACTCAAAAGCTGGAAAGCTGTAATTTGGAGGGAATATTCTATTTCAGGTAAATAGAAAAGCTAAACATAAACTATTTTATTGTTCTACCATTAAGGGGTTGAAAAGGGTGTTCAAAACTTTAACCAATATTTTCCGTTAAATAAGTTCCAGACAAGCTAGATGGCTGAAACTCAATAGTGATGTTACTTATAGTTCGACTACAAAAATCACCCTTAAACATTTACAAAATGTACCCCTAAGGGGATGAAAATGGTGTGCAACTCTTTTATTATTTAATAAATTCAACACAAATTTGATGGCTGAATTTCAGTAATGTTATTTATAATACAACTAAAATTCCAAAATGTACCCCTAAAACATTAAAAAGGTTGTCCAACCCTTAAACCAATATTTTTATGTATAGTGACACTAAAACAATTACATCTCATTGATTTTGAAAATTTACCTGTAAGGGATTAATAAGGGTATATCAACCCTTAAATCAATATTTTCAGTTTACTCAGTTACAGATGAGCTACATGGCTGAAATTTGGTGAAGATGTTACCCTATAGTGGATCTAAATAAATTACCGTTGAACGATTACAAAAATATTTTTTATATTATATTTTATAAATTAGTTTTGTAGTTTACAGTGCCTTTCTTAGAAATAGTTGTTTGTAATTTTGTATGTATTGTAATAATAAATATTGTAAAATGTTCTGGACATCTGCATCTATTTCTTGGTTTTCATCCTCCTATTTCAAGTCCAGTGTTTTCAACTCTGTTAACATAAGAATACTTAACCATGTATTGAGAGGAAATAATGATGTGATAGTCTCCGCCTGAAAAATTTGTTTCTTTTGTACAATTAAAAATTTATATATTTAACGGATGTTTTCCGTTAATTAAGTTCCAGGCAAGCTAGATGGCTGAAACTCAGTGGAGATGTTACTTATACTAGGTGATTCATTTAAAAGTAGCTTGCCGTTCGAGTAATTTAATTTATAGCAGCTCGAGTAATTTTCATATGCTGTATTGGCAGCACTGATCACGATGTGATCGACTGGGCTTTATATTACAATTTATATTATTATTTAATTATTATATTATTATAGAGTACAATTTTTTCCAGCAAGATGGTGCAACATGTCACACGTCTCGCCAGTCCCTATCTCATATCAATCAGGCTTTTCTTATGCAAGTTGTTAGTATAGATTTGTGGCCTCCTCGTTTACCCGATTTGAGTATGTGTGATTTTTTTCTATGGGGTTATTTAAAAGGAACTGTTTACCAAACAAACCCCTGCAGTATACATGAGCTAAAGAATAACATCGTGGCAGCCATTCAAGCTATAGACGTTTCCGTATTGTGTCGTGTGTGCATTAATAACATTGAACGAGCGCAAAAATTGTGTAAGCGTTCAAGGACGCCACTTTCAGCATCTACTGTAAAGGTGAAGTTGAAATTTGTATATAAATTTTAAATAAATATGTAAAATTATGTATTTTTTATTTATTCATTTACTATTTGAATCCAATTGAGTTCCGAAGGCCGCTGTTAAACGCAGCGGGCTACTTTTAAATGAATCACCCTGTAGTTACAGTTGAGCTACATAGCTGAAATTTGGTGAAGATGTTACCCTATAGTGCATCTAAATAAATTACCCTTGAACGATTACAAAAATATCTTTTATTTTATATTTTATAAATTAGTTTTGTAGTTTACAGTGCCTTGTAGCTTTTTGGAGTACAGTTTAAAAGAGTATTGTTGTTTAGGTTATCAGCCAAAAGGCTGGTTTGAACCTCAAGAGCCTGCTCTCAGTAAAATAAAGAGTGAGGTGGTTTACTTTTGCATTCCTCATTGAGTTGAAAAGTATGCTTATCAGCATGCCAGGTTCTCTGAAAAGCACATATTTTCCACCCTGGAAATAACACCTTCACATCATTCACCACAGGGTCTGGCTGTATAATGAAATTCATTACTTTCAGAGGAGATAGCTCTGACTAATGTCTTTTACACCTCTAAAAATTCTGTTCTTAACACTATGGATGGCGATCACATTTCTCTTAACCGGTGGGGAATTTTTGTAGCAGATGGGTCACTGATGGTAAATTAATCATAAAACATTTGGTTTTAAACACAAACTTTGTTATATTACACATTAAAATAACAAGGAAACTAGGGAAAATAAAACATTCATGGTTTTTTAAAAATTGTTATGTGACACTTACTAATACTAAAACTATTTGAAGACAATTTTTAGACAAATATTTTTCTAAATTTTCAGATGACACTATCGTTTAAATTTGTCTTATGCCCTTAAACTTCATTTGTCTAGATCCTTACTCATAACGTTTACTTCAAAATAAAACCATAAAAACGATTGTATGTTTGAAAATACAAAAAATATATACAAACACTGATCACATAAACAAAGAAACAATTAATTAACACCTCTAGAATAGCATGGCATCAACAGAGAAGCATTGGCAAAATACACACCTAAAACAACTATTGTATTATACATAAAAATTTACCACATACACTACTAAACTATCATACTATTCAACAACGCTATCTGTAGATGAAACTTGAATGGCCAGCAGTGCTGGCCACAGCTGTTACTGAGTCAGCTCATCATTGTTTTCACAGCGCTGTGCCTCTCAGGTCATACGGCCAGCACTGGTGGCCATACCGGTTTCTCTGTTAGGTTGGCCACCATTCTGCTATCCCTGCTACCACAAAATTGGCTGGTATTCTGCCATACCAGCTTGTATCAAGTTTTTTGTTTCAATCTGCAAATGTGATTAGGCCTAAGGTTTTACACATTAAAAATCCAAAATGAATTCAGTCTAGTATTGTTATGTTTTATTGAAAGCTAATGAAATGACTATTAAAATTTGCTAAGTACTGTAAAACATAATAAAATATTAAATGTTAAAAATGGATATAATAATTGCTGTTACTTTAGATACTGTTTACAATTGTCTTTTCCCTATGAGTAGTGCAACTTACCAGAGAAATAGTAAACAATTTTAAATAAATTGCGTAGAATGGCCACCTATGCTGGCCGTACGACCCGAGAGAGTTATACTAGTCAAAATGACATACAGCTGATATAAAACGTGCCTGTGTCCAGCAGGGCTTGCCATTCGAGTTGAGAGTAACTTTCCTAAAACAGCTTTGAGACCGCAAAGGGTTTAACTAAAACAACATTGCTATACTTACAAGCAAATCCAATTTTCCAATGCTACCAGCATTTTTCATAAAGCGGTAACCTCGTCTCAAAATCGATGATTGCCAGCTCTACGATTAAATACTTCAGTCATTGAATTAGCTGACCAGTAATAAGAAACAACTATTTTTTTGTAGCCCTGGAACTAGCAGATTGAGTGCAAATAATTTAACATTCCACCTGTCTGTTATGGCCAGAGAAAGTGTGTTATGATTATGAAAAATTTCTACCTGGATTTCAACTGATCTTTATGGTTCGTATCCTCCTGAAGCCAAAAAGTGTTTTTAATGGTGTACGTTTGTATAATGTATGTGACATTCTTTCTAGAGGAAAAACTACTGCTGGATTTTTTTCTAAAATTTCACCTGTAAGATGCATTTTCAGAATAAAACAAAGTAAACAGGCTGACATTTTTGTACATAACCAGATTTTTGTTTGGTTCTTTTATTAATTAATTTTAAAAACTGCATATAAATTGGTAAGTGCATTCTTTGTTTGGTACCTACGTGGAGTTATTTCAAAGAATCTTACTCTTTTTAAAGGCTCATCTTCAGTTAGCAACTTCAAGTTGCCCTCTGAGTCAATATTATCTCACTCACCATGGGTACCTTATTTTTTCGTTCGAAAGAACCAAATTATTTGTGGGGGGGGGGAATCCAAAGTTTGGGTCATTTAACTATTTTTTACTTCCTCTTGCCCTTTATGAATACATAGGTAAGAAAAGTATTGTTTTCATGTAAATTTTTCAAAATCTAATTTCATTGGAAATAAACGTTTTCAGGGCCCCTGAACCAAAAAAAAATCATTTTAGCAATTGAAGGTTGATTTTCACTTTGGACGCTAAATGTCTTTTTTATTCACTCATGATTAATTAGGTTATTTTTTTCATATTAGTTTGCTCCTACTGTCAACAAACAAAAGCCAGCTACTACAGGGTGCACACTAGAGTCCGCGACTTTATGGATGTCGTATTTCTATTAAGTTAACTATTTTTTAAATTATAGGTAGGTACTTAAAGTACTCAAAACGTCAGTCATGATATGATGTAGGCCTAACAATTTCATTTAGAAAAAAAATTAAAAGTATTTTGTATTTAAATACTTTTGAAAGTATTTTGTTGTTACTTTTTAATCAGTGTGTACACATTTGGATGTAATGCGCATGCTCAATGACGTCATTATTTCTTTACATTAGGAGCAAACTAAGAGAGGCTGGACTATACATTGTTTACTCATGATTAAGCATAGGTTCTGGCCGCCACCGTAGCGTAGTGGGTAGGGCATTGGCATACCACGTGTAAGTCCCGGGTTCGACTCCCGGCCAAGGTCTGGAAATTTTCACGTGGCAAATCCCGCAGTAAATGTTACATAATCCACCGTCGTCGCTTATGACCAAGCAGTTGATGCGACTTTAAATAAATTAAAAAAACCAGGTTCTATTTATATTGGCAAGAGAACGTCGTATGAGTATTTCACACCAGATTTTATCTGTAACAAGCATTTGATAATCCATATTAGGCCTATATTATGAACAATGATCGTGAATCACTAAAAATATCATACGATCTGACTAGAAAATAACGCATCTTTTGGCAAACATTCAATGGTTTGTGTTTATCTTCGAATGTACAGGTGTATTGTTCGACAGCATTAACCTAAGAATTTAAGAACAATAATAATTAGTTTCTACCGGTACAATAGTAATGGTTCTGATATTTATTTTCTACATCTTTATAAGTAGGTAATGGGTCTGTCTGCGACATTACTTTTATCTTATTAAAAATATGAACAAAGCAGTCGAAGTAAATGCAACCCCCTGATGTAAGGACGCTAATCGCTAAGTAGGTATCGAGTGTATAGTTCAGCCTCTCTTAGTTTGCTCCTAATGTAAACAAATAATGACGTCACTGAGCATGCGCATTATATCAAAATGTGTACACGCTGATTAAAAAGTAACAACAAAATTCTTTCAAAAGTATTTAAATAGAAAATACTTTTAAAAGTATTTTTCTAAATGAAATTGTTAGGCCTACATCATATCATGACTGATGTTTTTAGCACTTTAAGTACTTATAATTTAAAAAAATAGTTAACTAAATAGGAATACGACATCCGTAAAGTCGTAGACTCTAGCGTGCACCCTGTAGTAGGTGGCTTTTGTTTGTTGACAGTAGGAGCAAACTAAGAACGTCTCACTGTACAATTATTGATGGGAGTTAAAAATGAATGATGTATGTGCTAGAACCAGGGTATTTTTATACCATAAATTTCATAATCAATAACTGAAGTAGGCAGCATCAATAACTATTGTATAATTAATTTAGCTTACTATAATTAATTTTTAAAGATTAATCAAAGTTTTGTTACGACAGTAAAATAAATTGATTTTTTTCTACATCTCGTATTACGTTCGTCTATAACTGAATACATCAGAACACATGTGAGTAATCTGATTTAATTTTCTTCAAGTAGATGGAACGTTAAATTGGACGGTTCATATTGCACAGGTGTTTACTCTAGTGGAGAATAGAGAAAGTATTCATATTTAGAACAGCTGTGATGAGTCTGTCAGCAGATAACGAAAATACACTTTGAGGTTAAGCGATTTTTAGTACAATTACAAAAAATGTTTGTTCCCGGGTTCAAGTTGGCTCTGCTGTGTTACGACACGAATGATATAACGTAATTAAGTTTATAATTAATCGTTAATGTGTTCATACTGTTTTAAAATAGACTTGTTTATAAATCATGATAAAACAAGGTGATATATTAATAAAAAGTAAACCTTTTGTTTATATATTAAAATCTAAATTGAGAACGGAAAGATGTGATTACTGTTTTAACAGGTATTGTTATTTTATACAAATTTTAGATTGATAATGTTATAAAATGTTTATTTATAGTTTACAAATATTTTAAATTATTAGAAACTACGTTTATTCAACTTTGTATGTAAATTTGTTAATAAAACAGTTTTACTTAAAGTTTAAATAAAATATGCGTGGAACTTGCATTATTGGAAATTTAAAAAAAGACGTCCTTTTTACATTAATAGAATCAAGCTGAATCATATCTTGCAGGATCAAAACATTTGTTTTTTATCTAGAGAACTTAATGAAAAAAAATTAATTTAGCAGGGGTACAGCTTGATAATCTGGTGTTTTGTAATAGTTGATTCATGAAATATTGTTTGGAAATATGCAGACTTGTTGAAAAATGCAATGTATTAAAATAGTTTGCAAGACTATTATAACTATGCCTAACTTAGGGATAACTATATACAGTAGAGAGTCAAAAATCCGAAGCAATTGGGACCATAGGTAGTTCGGATTACCGATTTGTTCACATTTTTGAAAAAAACCCCTAAAAATACCACTCCATAGTGAAGCATTTTACAAAGGTAGGAATAAATAAGAATAAAAACTTCTCTGTACTTACTATATTTAGTTGCGTTTAATGAACAAACTAAGCCTAATGTGTTCTGTGTAGCAATGCAGAGGTAGAGTAAAATAATAAAACTACAGTCTGTATTTTACTGTATATGCAGGATTATACTGTATATTAAATTGAAAACAAACAAAAAAAACTATGTACAGTTAAACAAAAGGTTCACTATAAACCATAAACCTTACTAAATCACTGAAATCTTACTTAAAAAACTTTCGAATTTTTGATTGCGTGATTTGTTTAAACCTCGCTCATTGGTTTACAGAAAACATATTGTTTTAAAATAAGTTATAAAACATGTTACACAGTGTAAAAATTTTACAAAATGTTTTTAAAAGAAAAGTTTATAAAACATGTTACCTTTCTCACGCAAATCAAAATATCGAAAAAATACTCAGATAGCGTTCGGATTTTTGACGATTCAAATTTTCGATGTTCGGATTATTGACGCTCTACTGTAACTAATTATTATGCCTAAGGGCTAAGGGTAATCGCATGGTGAAGATTTTTTTTTTTTTTTTTGGTTTAACGTACGACTGTTCTGTAATTACTGCTAATGCAGACGGTGAAGGATGAAATGTGTAACGTATGAAAAGATGCCGTGCCTGAATGGGATTCGAACCCAAGACCGCATGATGAGAGGCCAGCTCGTTACCAACTGCGCCAATGCGGCCGGCATGGTGAAGAGGGAGAGCTCGAGGTAGAGATAGAGGTGGAGGTCATGGTACCTCTAGGTAACATAAACACATTGTGTGTTATGAGCGCGCGCATAGTGAAGAGGTCGAGGTAGAGGTGTAGCTCGCGGCCCTCCAGGAGGTCTTGCCCGCCCGCTTTTGAAGACAAAATAGTTTGTCTTTTGGAGCGGTGTGCAGCGCGGTGTATCAAGCGGCTTCTCTGTGATTGGTCCGTTCAAGGCCATAGGTGACTTGAAGGTTGCAGTATTTTGTACAGTTTTCCAACTTTGGTGATATGTTGTCGGAAATGTATGAAAATGTTTCAGGAGTCATCCTCATGTATTCTTGGAATTTGTCTGTGTATTCCCTAAGTTGCAAAAAAAGGTGGTAATATTCTCCCAGATCTTGTCGCACTTGATTTATGGGATGAACACTAAACTCACAATTACTTAAAGTGCCAATCAGCCACCATTTACACGCTGTTGACATGTCATCACTATCTTCACTACTTTCACTTAATATTGTAAATAGATAAACTATCCTAACAACCTCTCTCCTTGCAACACAGTGAGTGAAGTGCGTATAGAATGTATGCAGGTCGTAATGAGAGGTTACGCTAGACTGAGAAAGACTGCCTCAAATCGTGTGAGAAAGCAGCACGGTAACCCTCTTCACTATGCGACACTCCCACTGCCTATACCTCTACCTCCACCTCCACCTCTATCTCTACCTCGACCTCTCCCTCTTCACCATGCGATAACACTAACTTATCATAATGCCTTACTGCTCTGAAGCTACTCGCACCAAGTTCTACAAAATTTTAGTTTTTTTATCGCCTCTCACTTTCCCCAACCATGTCATAAGCAGCGGCTTGTATGTCAATTTACGTAATAGTAATCTTGCGAAATGACAGTAATTAATGTTAATTAAATTTATGAGTATTTCCACTTGTGTTGGTTTCACTTTCATTTCTGGTTTATATTCTTGGGGATCTTCATTATACAGTTTTTTAATTCTTTTTAGTTCTTTAATTATTGTATGCGTCACCCCTTTCCTTTGCATACAATTCCTGACCTAAATTGTTCTTTTTACTTTCTCTTGCCTATATGAATATATAGGAAGGAAAGTATTATTTTCACGTCGATTTTAAGAAATCGAGTTTTCACCAGATCTACACGTTTTCAGACCCCCTGAACCCAAAAAACATGTTTTTAGCGATTGGTCTGTGTGTGTGTGTGTGTGTGTGTGTGTGTCTGTGTGTGCGCGCGCGCGCGTGTGCGTGTGTGTGAACAGAATATCTCAAGAACAGAACCTCGTACGAACTTGAAACTTAAATTACATACCACTACCGGACCCGACACGAACATTTTCATCGAAATCGGTCAACCGGAAGTAGTAGTTTATTCATGTAATTTTTCACTTTTTTTCGATTTTCTCAAAAACTGGTTCTACGATTTTTTTAAAAATCGCTTGGTTTACTGAATTTTTTATGTTCTACAAGAAAGGGTAGGCGCCATGTTTCCTGAAATTCTCGGTGAGGCTTTTTTCACGTAAAAAAATTGTTTTTTTAAGATTGCAGCGTTAATATGCATTTTAGCGCAAAAATTTTTATAACAAAAATTGTCGAAAATTTAAAATCTTACAACTTTTATTTCAAACATTTTTTGTATGACCCACAGTTTAGCGGTAATTAGCAATTTTCTATTTTTTTCTCACAAAAATGTGTGAAAAATCGATTTTTTAAAGATTTCGGCCTTAGTATGCATTTTACGACATAAGTTTATATAATCAAACTTATAGGAAATTAAAAGATCTACAACTTTTATTTTGAGCATTTTTCTCCACAAAGCTTAGTTTAGCAAAAAAAGAGTGATTTTCCGTATTTTTAAGCCAAACTGAGGTTGATTTTCATTTTGCGTCTTTCACTCATGATTAAAATTAGGTTATGTTTATTGAGGTTAGTTTTTTGTTTATTTCTAATGTTTTATTACTAATGTTAAGATTATTGGTAATCATTTGCATTGGCAAGAGAAAGTTGTGTGAGTGTTTCACACCAGATTTTTATAATATGCTTAAACAAGTATTCTGGATATCTTTTTTATTACTCATGTACTCTATTTTCTCATTTTATACTTTTAATTCAACTCAATCTTCCAATAATTCTCCTTGTCTTCATACTTTTCGTCGTTGTGTGATATTAAAGCTATATGATCTACAAAATCTCAACAATTTATTGCCACAGTAATTTACTTCCTATTTTTATTAAATTGTTCCAGTTACTTTTTCGTTCATTGATTACTTTATCCGAAATAATTAATACATTTAATAGGCTATATTTTAAATAAATTTTGTTAATATTAAAAAAATTTAAATTTGAATTTTTATCTGGTCTTAGTGGAAGATTACTGAGATGTTCCGGTTGTCAGTATGTTTTCTACTGCAATCGAGATTGTCAGAAAACTGCATGGAGTGATCATAAGTTGGAATGTCCAAACCTTCGAAAAATTTTACCTAGAGTAGTACCTGATTCAGCAAGATTGATATCAAAAATAATTCTGAAATTAAAGGTAAGTCATTTCAGTTTTGTTTACAATATTGTTTTTAAAGTTTAATAATGAAGTGTGAAGTTATTGTTTTCATAACCATTAATTCTGAAAAAGGGCCGCAGAGTGGAATTTACCCTGGTCTGATAGACAAAAACACTCCAGTCTCAAGTGCAAATTAAACACAGGATCTTTTTATTTTTAGGACGAAACAAATATTGAGACTGAAATTTCACCCTTGCTATATT
The DNA here is from genome assembly GCA_035578175.1 of Catonia carolina. Classification (NCBI taxonomy): domain Eukaryota; kingdom Metazoa; phylum Arthropoda; class Insecta; order Hemiptera; family Achilidae; genus Catonia; species Catonia carolina. Next base: position 12,448,360 of record JAQMRL010000010.1, read on the forward strand.
CAAGCTTATCGCTGATGTCAGAGGGGTTGCAGATATCAAAGCAGTTGTTTAGATTATTGTAGTTCGTAAAATATCAGAGTTGTTTCCTCTGAAAGTAATGAATTTCATTATACAGCCAGACCCTGTGGTGAATGAAGTGAAAGTGTCATTTGCAGAGTGGAAAATCTGTGCTTTTCAGAGGGCCTGGCATGCTGATAAGCGTAATTTTTCACTCAGTGAGGAAGGCAATGGTAAACCACCTCACTCCTTGTTTTACTTAGTAAAACCTCTAGAGGTTCAAACCAGCCTTTCGGCTGATGACCTAAACAACAAAAAAAGTTATGAATATGGCAATACATATAAGCTAATTGTCAAAAACAAAAAAATCAGACTATTATATAGGATGAAAAGAAAGGTTTTCAGTTACCCAAAAAGTGGATTGGTACAAAATTAACTTGAATTACATTTTAAGTTCATGAGCGTATTGCATGCTTATCATGATAGCATGCTTATTGTTCTTAAGTTGAACAGATTGCAAAGTAAACACATTAGGGACCAAACAAAATTCTTTTTAAAGTTAAAACAGCTGATTTCATTATACTAAATACTTATATTAAAAAATGATTATGACCCACCGGGTTGGTCTAGAGGTAAAGTCGTCGCCAAAATCAGCTGTTTAACAGCTGATTTTCGGAGACGAAGGTTCCTGGTTCAAATCCTTGTAAAGGTAGTTTCTTTTATACGGATTTGAATACTAGACTGTGGTTACCAGTGTACTTTGATGGTTGGGATTTTATTAACGATACTCTCTCAGGAATGGTCGGCCTGGGTCTGTACAAGACTACACCTCATTTACACGTCATACACATCATCCTCATCTCATCGGGTCATGGGGTTGCTTATTGTTCTGAATTGAACAGATTGCAACGTACACAAATTAGGAATTAAAAAAAAATGTATTAATAAAAAAAATATCGTATTTTATAATCTCATTTAAAGGGGTACAGACGTTTGTATTCCCGCATGTTAATTTAGTAATTTTCTGGTACCATTTTCTCAATTAACTACTACAGATAGAGATTTTAAACAATAACCATTTTATTTATTGAATTGTGCTTTATAGTGTGTACCAATAATACTTTGGTTTTTCTAATTCTGAATTTTTTTAACAATATTTTTTCGACTTTATCGTAAATTGGCCAAATTTTGAAATATTTACTCATCTAGCTAATAAAATTAAGAATATAATAGCAAATTATTTGGTAAACCAGGTAATTAAAGTTATGAAGATACTCTGGCAAAAAACTGAAGGAGATATCTTTGTTAGGCTCTGAGTAAATGGTACCAAAGTGGAAAAAAACACAATATCCCAAAACCACTGTTTTTCAAAAGAATACTAAGCAACACTTTTAAGTACCAAGCAATACTAAAATCTAAACTGTAAACGCAAAGAGTAAAGCACAAATTTCTAGGTTACTTTTCCATAAACAAAGCATTCACTACATGACAGCTAATTCTTGCACACGATTCAATCTGTAAGAGAAACAACAGTAATACTAACAGAATTCAAACGAAACAAAAAGTAAGCAACAAACAAGTCAAAAGTCCAAAAAGTTAGTGGGCACGATCATTTCCTTTATTAATTTCCAAGGGTTTGCAATTACACTACAGTTACAATTTAAATACCAAATTAATCAGAAAACTACAGAGAACAATAAAATAAAATAAAATAAAATCAATTTGTTTTCATTTTTAAATGTCTGTACCCCGATAATAATTGTAAATTGAAAATCTGAACGCATTATAAAAAAAAACACACAAGTTAGACAAATTGGACACGAATAAAAATAATAAAAAGAAAATAAAGAAAAGTTAATAAAACTGCTCAATTTATTTTTAATGTAGATTTTGAAAATGAGGTAACCAAATCGATACATATACCTACATATCCAGTGCCCATTCCAGCTATTGCGGGGTGAAAAATAAGGAAATTGTTTTTTTTAAACATATGTTCGGAAATGCTTCGTTATCATGTTATAGCTAGCAAAAGATTTCGTTATGTTATAACTAACAAAAGATTTTGTCCAGATTTCAGCTTATCCATGAAATAAGTTCATAATGAAATTTTTTGGGTGTTAATTTTAAGTCAGACATTATGGTTCTTATGGTTTTTGATCTGAAAAGCAAAGAAAACAGGTCACAGAATCATATCTTATGTAGTTTTTGAGAAATGTAGTATAAAACATAAATAAATGTGGGTAAAAACCGAGTTATTATTTTTTGTTGTTTACAATAACTTTGTTAAATGGGCAATAAATATAATTATAATGGTTTTAAATAAAACTTGTAGAAAATTTAATATTAATAAAGTCAACTACAAAACAAAAATAATTTTGCAATAAATAAAATTTATTAACATCAAAATATCCAAAACTTGGTGGGAAAAATGTGTTAATTTTTATGCAAGAAGAATAATACTTTTAATGTCCAAGAATATCTTCAAATAAAACAACTTAAAAAATTTAGAAAATTAATAATGAGGTTGTTAGCGTACATGAGAGAATCATAAAGTACAAGGAAAGGTGGAAGGAACATCTAAACAGAATGACGAATAGAAGAATACCGAAGCAGATGTGGGAATATAAACCACAAGGCAGAAGAGCTCAGGGTAGACCGAGGAAAAGATGGAGTTGAAGAGAGTGATGTCGGAACAGGCCAAGGCCTAAACTGTGAAGAGAAGGAGAAGAAGAAGAAGAAGAAGAAGAAGAAGAATAATGAAGATCTCATTTTTTTTAGCAACTGTTCAAAATATCCTCTGTCAACTTTGAGTTTTCAACTGGCTGAGACAAATGTACGAGGTGTGTTCAAAAAATAACCAAACTTTTTGAATTACGCGCAAACAGGGATACTTAGCGACGAGCGGTTGGCAGCACACTACTCTACGTCTTTCTTTCTTAAATATATGTTTTTGGATTGTTGATATCTCATTTACTTTTCGTTGTGTTGTGTTTTTAGTACGACGTGTTTAAGTGCTAGTGACGATTTTTGTAATGTGAAATTTTTGTCAACCCGTTGTGAACACCGCACTCTTGTCTCAATGCCGTAGCCGTAAACCCAGTTTTCATCTCCTGTTATGATCCTTTACCTGAATGTTGCATCATCATTGGCTTGTTCAAGAAGTTGCCGACAAACTACCACACGATGTTCTTTTTGCTGTTCGGTCATCAAACGGGGAACAAACTTTGGTGCAACTCACAAAGCAAGTTCGATTATGGATTTTCTTAACGAGGGTGCCATCAGTTGAAGTCAAAGGCGTTCCAGGTCGAGGGTCATCTTCAATTCACTGGCGACCACTTTCAAATTGAGAAAACTATTTACAATAATGCGTACAACTCGGAGAATCATCTCCTTAAGCTTGTTTCAAAAGTTGAAATGTTTCTGTGAAAGTTTTCCCCTGCTTCACGCGAAATTTCACGTTGCACCTTTGCTCCCGAATTTCGCACATTACAAAAATCGTCACTAGCACTTAAACACGTCGTACTAAAAACAGAACACCAGGAAAATTAAATGAGATATCAACAATCTAAGAAAATGTGATCACAAAAGGAATGACGTAGAACAGTGTGCCACCAACCGCACGTCGCTAAATATCTGCATTAGTGCGTAATTCATAAAGTTCGGTTATTTTTTGAACAGACCTCGTATGTACAGTAAGAGTCCACGGAGAAGCGGAGCAAAAGGAATTCCAGCAGTTATAACTATCGTGCGTGATATTAACTTGTCATACGTTTGTTGTCAAGGCAACGACCGATAACCTCACCGTTCCCCGCTACAGCTCAGACTACGCTTCTGCTTAGGCGCATACTGTACATTCTGCTTCCATGTCTTGACATTAAACATAGTAAAAACATTTTTTTTCTTTCAGAGAGGTGGTGGACAGGAGAGAGAACAATATTCGAAAACAGGTTTTCGAATGTTTAAAGATTTAATGTCACGTAAGTAACTTAGATTTTTAACTTAGTAATTTTCGATATTACTTTGAAGTTAAATGATGTTGACATTAAAACAAAAAATTTATAATTCTGCAGATTTGGCGTTTCTAATTGTCAGATCTCAGAATGCCAGGTTATGAGCGTAAGTGATAGTATTAATTGTTATGTTATGAAATTCCCTCAATTTGTTATCCAGACATGTCTTGTGTTTTTATGCTTTATCCTGACCTAGTACCTTGGAATGTTTACTTGCGTAACCTCTTGTCATTTGTATTTGTATTTTGTAATGGTTAATTGTATTGCTTTTCCATTATTCTACATTCAGTGTGTCAAAGTAATGGGTGTTTTATTAAGGACGCAACCCTGATAATAAGATAATAGAAGTAATACATCGATAAATTTTCTGTCCCCCCAATCTGTATGTTGGTAACAGTGTACTCAAGGCCAACTACCTAAGACAGTCAAAATGTTCCAGTTAAGCATTAGTGTGGCGACAGTAGTTGTTTCGTTATATTGTGTCAGCAATGGTTTTTTCCAAGGAAGAACTAAGGCGGCGGGAAATTGCACACCAAACACCAAATTTTACGTGAGTGTAATGCTTTTTCATGGAAAGCATGAGGATTTGTTGCACTCCATATTCTACAGTTCTGATTATTCTCATAGCCATCTAAATGAAACCAAGCCTCATCACTAAAATAAAAGTGATCCAACAATTAAATACCATTTTCTTCAAAGATCGAAACCACCGATAATATTGTAATCATTTCTGATGGTCTGTAGCTTTTAGTTCACGAGTTACACCAACGCGGTAAGAATGCAAATGTAACTTTTTCATAGCTCTGAAAACATTAGTCAATGTTAGCCCAGCTTGCGATGATAATCTTCTAAGCGATTTTTTAGGTGATTGAGTCAAACGATTTTTTGAATCTTCGAGAACTTCTGCAGTTAACTTTGTTGGCTGGTGAGGTAATTTCTCATTGAGTACACTCCCAGTTCTACGGAATTTATTTATCAAACGCAATATTGACAATTTATTCGGAACGGCAGAACAGGGAAATTCCAACTAAAACTTATTTTACACACATTTGTAAGATTTACTTGCTATGTAAGTCTCTACAATAAACACGCGTTCTTCCTTGGAAAAAACCATTGCTGACACAATATAATGAAACTACTGCTGTCACCACACTAATGCTTGACTGGAACATTTTAACTGTCTTTGGTAGTTGGCCTTGAGTACACTGCTGCCAACATACCGATTGGGGTACAGAAAATTTACCAATGTATTACTTCTATCTTCTTATAATCAGGGTTGCGTCCTTAATAAAACACCCGTTATGTACAGTAAGTTTCAGAGTGCATTTGATGCAAGAACATGAATACATTCACACCTTAGTAGATGAAACAAAGGAAAATTATTTGCAGCTGTAGCAAATTTTTAATCTCTCGACATTTAACGAGGGAGCAGTACTCGTACATGAACCAATTAATGGATGTTTGAAAAAAAGACGCAACTTGTTTTTATATGACATGAATGTCAAACCAAAAATCTGGTGTGATACACCCACACAACTTTCTCTTGCCAATGCAAATAATGTACAATATAACCTAACATTAGTAATAAAACATTAGAAACAAGCAAAAAAACTAACTTCAATAAACATAACCTAATTTTAATCATGAGTGAAAGATGCAAAATAAAAATCAACCTCAGTTTGGCTTAAAAATATGGAAAATCTCTTTCACGCTAAACTAGGCTCTGTTGAGAAAAATGCTCTAAATAAAAGTTGTAGATCTTTTAATTTCCTATTCAGGCACGGCATTTTTTCATACGTTACAAAAATCATTTCATCATTCACAGTCTGCATTAGCAGTAATTGCGGAACAGTCGGATGTTAAACAAAAAAAAAAAATTTCCTATAAATTTGATTATATACACTTTTGTCGTAAAATGCATGCTAAGGCTGAAATTGTAAAAAAAATGATTTCTGTACACATTTTCGTGAGAAAAAACAGAAAATCACTAATTACCGCTAAACTAAGCGTTATACAAAAAAATTGTTTGAAATAAAAGTTGTAGGTTTTTAAATTCTCTACAACTTTTTTTATATATGTTTTTGCCCTAAAATGCATGCAGTGCATTAAAGCCGCAATCTTAAAAAAACAATTTTTTTACGAAAAAACAGCCTCTTCAAGAATTTCAGCAGACATGACGCCTACCCTATCTTGTAAAGCATAAAAAATTTAGTAAATAAGGCGATTTAAAAAAAATCGTAGGACTTGTTTTTGAGAAAATCGCTAAAAAGTGAAAAATTACACGAATGAACTACTACTTCTGGTTGACCGATTTTGATGAAAATGCTCGTGTCGGGTCCGGTAGTGGCATCTAACTTAAGTTTCAAGTTCATACAATGTTCCGTTCTTGAGATATTCTGTTTACAAACACAGAGACCAATAGCTAAAAACATGATTTTTGGGTTCAGGGGTCTGAAAATGTGTAGACCCGGTGAAAACTCAATTTCGAAAAATCGATATGAAAACAATACTTTCCTTCCTATATAGTCATATAGGCAAGAGAAAGTAAAAATATTAAATGAATCCTCATGAAACAAACATTCGTGTTTGTGTAAACCTAACATTGCAATAAACTGATGGATTTGTCAAAAAAAATAGATGACTCCCCGCATCGGTACAAAAATCATAGCGTCTATCTTTTATTAACCTTGAACCAATCCGTTAACTTTAAATTATCCAATTAAAATCATTGTTCCTTATGTCGTATAACCAATCACATTGTATTACTGAGGTCAACCTAACATTTTCTCCCGCCATACAACATCTTACATGTGCCTTGATATTCCTTTGTACCTACCGATAGTCAAAATATGTCACATAAATTCACTACTATTTTTATTTCGGTACTATACCGACAATGAAACAAAAGATTTAAAAATAGTCGTTAATACAAATTTATTTTTTAATTTTTTGACATGTTATTTTTTGTCACACGCTATTCTTTTTTCCGTCATTTCTTGCATGAAATTAGTGAGGTATCGTAATGCTTAATATCTCTTGCGCTTGATACACTAATAATTAAAACAAACTTTTTAATATTGTATTATCGAGAAATTGAGAAAATTATTTGTCTTGCAGACTATTCTGATATAAAGAAAGATAGCAAAAGGATGGAACACTTTGCATCTATTTGCCAAGTACTTTCTGATATGATGGGCCCTGACAATATTCCGAATCATGCGGAGCTTATGGGTATCTATGGAAGGGTAAGGAAATTTATTATTTCACAATATTTTATGTACTAAGGTAATTATTTTGATATTGTGTTCGTCAAAATTATTTCAAGCTGTGTCTTATTGAAAGGGGACATTAGCAAATTACAGGCATGTGAGATGAAATTTTTAAGATCAGCCTTGCAGAAGACCAGAAGAGACGAGGTCAGAAATGAATATATAAGAAGAGATATGCAGGTGACCTTAACGATGGACGAAAGATTACGTACCGCAAGACTCGAATGGTTTGGACATGTACAAAGGATGCCAGAGGCACGTATCCCCAGGCAGTACTTGGACATGGAGGTATCTGGAAAGAGACCCGTTGGACGTCCCAGAAGAAGATGGACTGACCAAATAAGGGATGATCTCCTAACAAAAGGAATGACACTACAGGATATCAGAATACAAAAGGTATATCAAGATAGAGATAGATGGAGGCATATCGTCCACTCAAATCCTACCCGGCCTGCTGGAAGGATACCCAGATGATGATGATGATGATGATGATGTGTTCGTCACTGTTAAGGCATCTACACCGGGGTCTTACAAGTTTCGTCGCCGCTTTCAGTGTTTCAAATGCTCCCGCCTTAACGCAGTTAATGTCACGTGTTAATTCCAATTATGCTACATCTTTCTCTATGTTCCTTCCCCTTCCACCTATGCTATTTCCTTTCCTGCTTTTCTATGGCCACTTGTTCGGTAAAGCTTCTCATGAGCAGATGCGTTCTCCGCTTTGAGGCGTACTTTTCGGTTAGCACCTTGCTATGGTGCTAACATCGGCATTCGTTTATTTGAGGCTTATGTTGTACTATTATTTGCTTATGTGTGTATTAAATTGTACATAAACAAATTTTGTTTATGTACTTTAAGTGTATTTCGGCGTTACTGCGTATTTCATTCAGTGTATTTTTGCATCTTATTTCAAATCAAGTAAGTGCATTTTTGTTCATGATAGTAATTAACCGTTCATTTGGTCAATATTCCTGTGTGTCCTTTCCCTTTATTTTGTGTGTTCTCTTGCAAATTGTTTATTGGTCTTGTACACTGACCCCTAAAAATATGTACTGGTCCTCCTCCGATTGTCTTAGTTTCGAGGCAAATTCCTATTTAATAATCCACCTAGGCCATTACAAGGTGCTAATCCTTAACAGTCACTATAACGAGTGATTCAAAAAGAGCGCCGGTTTTGAAACGGCTGGTAAATTTTTGTTTATCGGTTGGCAACATTGTTAGACCTCATTTCTATTTCGGAGAACATTCCGATTGACGATTCAGTTGTAGTTTCTCTTGTTCGCAGTGTAGTACTCTCGCAGTCTGTGTCTAACCATGGAGAAGTTTACTATTGCACAACGAGTGTTAATCGTCAAAACATTTTACCAGAGTGGAGAGATTTATGCGGCTACTGTCAGGCGACTTCGCGGTACTCTAGGACGTAATGAAGCACCGAATGAATCAACAGTTCGCAGGCTCATGAAAAAGTTTTTTGAGACGGGTTCAACAGTCGACCTTAAAAGTTCTGGACGTCGTCGTTCTGGCCGAACTGAGCAGAACGTTGCATTGGTTCGTGACAGTGTGGCTGTTAGCCCAGCAAAATCAATACGTCGCCGTTCTCAACAATTGGGTTTACGATGTTCTTCTGTACGGAGAATTCTTCGGTACGATCTCCAATATCACCCATATAAAATTCAGTTGACGCAACATTTGAAAGTGGCAGACCACCAGAAGAGACGACAGTTTGTTGACTGGGTATTGAGAAAACGGCAGGATGATGACACCTTCGCAAACAAAATTGACGCCTTGTGACTTTCATCTTTGGGGTCATCTGAAGTCATTGGTGTATGCCAATAAACCCCAAAACATCAATGACTTGAAGGAGGAAATTCGACGGGTTATCGGGAAAATGGAAGTCGAAACTTGTCGTGCAGTAATATCCAATTTCATGGACAGAGTTGATGCGTGCCAGCGCAGTAGAGGAGGACACATGCAAAACATCATTTTTCATACATGAAATCGGAAGGTAAGATGAACTTGTTGATGTATTTATTTTCAGTTTTTCAATAAAATAAATCTCTTAATTTGATATATCAAAACCGGCACTCTTTTTGAATCACCCTATACTATTTTTCAAGGCTGATGAGCTCTGAACGTATGCATTGCCCCCTACTCACTTTATAGCTAGTCAATGACTTGCCAGCAACGTTGCCAATACTTTTTTTTTTTGCGCCCTGGAGACTCCAGGAGGAGTATAGAACATGTCGTCAGATATAACACCTGAAATACATATAAGAATCACACAATGTATCACTACTATCAAGAAAGAAATTCTTGTACGCTATAAAAAGTTTCACCGATCAAGTAATTTTTTAGATTTTTTTTAAAGGAATTCAAATCCTCACAACACTTTAAAGATTGGGGTAATTTATTTATGAATTTTCTCCTTGCATAAGTAGGTTTTTGTTCAAACAATTTTGTGGAGTGATTAGCCACATAATAATCATTCCTGTTTCTCGTGTTATGATTGTGAATATTGAAATTCTGTATAAAATTATTTTGCCTAACATACATAATCACCTCAAAAATGTAGAGACAGGGAACTGTAAGCAATTTAAGCTCCTTAAATAGTGGCATGCATGAGGTTAGCTGGTTAGCTCCCACCATACACCTAATAGCTTTCTTTTGAATTTTAAAAACCGTATTCATATTACCCATGCTAGAATAACCCCATACTAAAATACCATAACGGATATGAGACAGAATGAGGCCATGATAAGCTGCCATTAGTAATTTTTTATCATTTAATCTGGCAATTTGTTTTAGTGCAAATACCCCAGATGATATTTTACTACAAACTTGATTGGTATAGAAGTCCCAAGGCAAAGATCTATCTAGAGATACGCCCAGGAACTTCACTATTCCTACTTGCTCTTATAGCTCTGTTAAATATTTCATCAGCCATTTTTTTGATCGTTCAGTAACAATTATAAATTATAAACATACAATCAGCTGATTATATTATAAAGTATTGCATGTTAACACACTCTATAATCGATGTGTTCAGTACAGGATGCAAGACGAGAGTGAACTATTGCGGCTATTATACGCATGAGCGTGTAATGTTTGTCAGGTACAATCTGACAACGGTGGCAAACGTTCTGATTGGTCTAAACGTGTGGAACAGCAGAGCTCATCAACCGTGAAAAGCATATTAGTGCCCCATCTATTTCAGTATTGTTCTTCTGGTTGTTTGAATATACCGTCAAGAAAAGCGGTAAAAACACATAGCCAACAAAGACCAGTAATGTAAACTTCAGCCAATCAGAGAGCAAGTTGGATTCCCTTCTTCCTTCTTTCCTTTAATGCTAAGGGTCCCAGTTTCTATCCAGGAAAAATATGTTTCTAAAAAAAAATTTACCCTGACTCAGTAATTAAATATGTTTGTGACATGAAACTAACTCTGTCCATGTAGGGTTAATAAAAGATTACAGTTTAATATGGGATTTTAGGGCATAAGTATAAATAACCAAAAGTTTTTAAGAAATATAAAAATCTACTATTTTTATTTCAAATGTATTTTTCTACAGAGCTTACTTTAGTGTCATTGTGTTATTTTTCCATATTTTGCGTGTTGGAATCTGTAAAAATCTGGTGTGAAACACTCGCAGAACACTCTCTTGCCAATGCAAATAATTAATAATATAACCTAACATTAGTAATAAAACATTAGAAATAAACAAAAAACTAACCTCAATAAACATAATCTAATTTTAATCATGAGTGAAAGATGCTAAATGAAAATCGACCTCAGTTTGGCTTAAAAATACAGAAAATCACTTTTTCGCGCTAAACTAGGCTCTGTAGAGAAAAATGCTCTAAATAAAATTGTAGGTAGTAATTTCCTATAAATTTGATTATATACACTTTTGTTGTAAAATGCATAGTATGGCCAAAATCTTAAAAATATCAATTTTTCACACCTTTTCGTGAGAAAAAACAGAAAATCGCTAATTACTATTGAACTAAGCGTGAAACAAAAAAATGTTAGAAATAAAAGTTGTAGTATTTTAAATTCTCTACAACTTTTATTATAAAAAATTTTGCGCTAAAATGCATTAAAGCCACAATCTTAAAAAAACAATTTTTTTACGAGAAAACAGCCTCACCAAGAATTTCAGCAAACATGGCGCCTACTGTATATTGTAGAGCATAAAAAATATAGTAAATGAGGCGAGTTAAAAAAAAATCGTAGGACCCATTTTTGAGAAAAACGCAAAAAAGTGAAAAATTATACGAATAAACTACTACTTCAGGCTTTTACAACTGTTTAACAAATGCTGGCTTAAACTGGAAATACCGGAGGAATGGGCGGAATCAGTTGTCATCCCAATCTTTAAAAAAGGAAATAGAGAAGACCCCAATAATTACAGGGGGATTAGTCTACTGTCCACAGCCTACAAAGTTTATGGGAAAATAATCAACGGAAGATTGGCTCCTATCGCAGATGCCATTCTACTGGAAGAACAGCAGGGTTTCCGGAGGCCGGACAACTATGGATGGAATATTCACCATTAAGCAGGTTATAGAAAAACGAGTGGAATTTAATCTGGAAACGCACCTAGCTTTTGTTGATATAGAAAAGGCGTTCGACAAAGTTTCCCGTCAGTTGTTATGGCAGATAATGGAAAGGAGAGGCTATCCGCTACACTTAATTCAAGTGGTAAAAAGTATTTATAAAGGGACGAAGATCGTGGTAGCGTTAGGTGATCGATTGACAAGAAGTACACAAATAACTTTAGGTTTAAGACAAGGATGTGGCCTCTCACCAACACTTTTTAATATTTATATAGACGATGCAATACGGTGATGGAAACAAGAAGCTCCGCTAGGCATAAAAATAACCAGAGATTCATATCTTAATACTCTCTTATACGCGGATGATCAGGTGATAATACAAAGCTCAGAAGTGGATCTTCAAAAATCAGTTCTGCTTCTTGATAAAATAGCCAAAGAATATACCATGAAGTTGTCAACAAGCAAAACTAAAGTGATGGCATTCCTTGGGAAAGACCCAATACGATCAAAGATAGTTTTGAACGACAAGACTCTAGAGCAAGTTTCCGAATTCGTTTACTTGGGTTGCAGTATCACATACAAAGACGATAACGAGATATTGCGGAGGGTCAATAAATTTCAGTCGGTTTGTGGTTTCATCAACAGGACCTTCAGGAGGAAATCTCGGAAGGGAAACACAATTGCGGTTATACGATGTGATGGCGGTGCCGTTGGTGTTGTACGGCAGTGAGTCTTGGGTGCTACGAACAGCTCAGTTAAGAAAGGTAGAGGCTGCAGAAATGAGATTCATGAGGGCAGTGAAGGGATGTTCCTTGAGAGAGCAGATTCGTAGCAGTGAAATAAGGAGAGAATTGGGTAGAGAGGAATCGCTGATTGGAAAAGTGTCCAAGTACAGAGACAGATGGACGAACCACGTCGAGAGAATGCCGCCAGACAGGATTACAGTGAGGGCGGTAAACTATCAACCGGAAGGAAGACGAGGCCTGGGGAGACCCAGAAAGAGATGGCATGAAGCTGGAACAGGCGTAACGCCTAATCCGTAATAGGTAGAAGAAGAAGAAGAACTACTACTTCCGGTTTTGATGAAAATGTTCATGTTGGGTCCTGTAGTGGGATCTAACTTAAGTTTCAAGTTCGTACGATGTTCCGTTCTTGAGATATTCTGTTCACACACACAGACCAATCGCTAAAAACATGTTTTTCGGATTCAGGGGGTCGGAAAACGTGTAGATCCGGTTAAAATTCAATTTCAAAAAATCGACATGAAAACAATACTTTCATTCCTGTATATTCATATAGGCAAGAGAAAGTAAAAAATAGGATTTTTTAAGATTGCAGCTAAAATATGCATTTAGAACAAAACTTTATAAAAAATTAAAATTTTTTAGCAATTTTTTTTCTACAGTGTGTAGGTTAGCGATTTTTCTTATCAAAATACCCAAGTCCAATAGAGGTTAATCATTTGGCAATATTCTCTCATGATCAAATCTTTTTCGTTATGTTTAATTATTTACATTAGCAAGAGAAAGTCATATTCTTCTTACCAGATTTTTTTGTATGTATTCTGACGTATGCCATTGTTGTTGTTTTTTAGGTCATTAGCTGAAAGGCTGGTGTGAACCTCTAAAGGTTTTACTATGTAAAACGAGGAGAAAGGTGGTTTACAATTGCCTTCCTCACTGAGTGAAAAAGTATGCTTATCAACATGCCAGGCCCTCTGAAAAGCATCTACAGTATTCAGATGATCTTAAGTCCCCTAGCCGTGGGAGTGAGAGAATGCATAACGCTCTCACTCGCACAACCTATACGCGTCGTTCCAATAACATTGTATAATTTCACTCATTGTTGTGAGCAAGCGTTATGAACGCAGTAAACTAACAAGCAAGATAACGACTGTAGTATATTTTTACTTTCTCTTGCCTATATGAATATATAGGAAGGAAAGTATTGTTTTCATGTCGATTTTTCGAAATCGAGTTTTCACCGGATCTATACGTTTTCAGACCCCCTGAACCCAAAAAACATGTTTTTAGCGATTGGTCTGTGTGTGTGTGTGTGTGTGTCTGTGTGTGAACAGAATATCTCAAGAACGGAACATCGTACGAACTTGAAACTTGAAACTTAAGTTACATACCACTACCGGACGCGACACGAACATTTTCATCAAAATCGGTCAACCGGAAGTAGTAGTTTATTCGTATAATTTTTCAGTTTTTTGCGATTTTCTCAAAAACTGGTCCTACGATTTTTTTAAAAATCGCCTATTTTACTTAATTTTTTATTCTCTACAAGATAGGGTAGGCGCCATGTTTGCTGAAATTCTCGGTGAGGCTGTTTTCACGTAAAAACGTTGTTTTTTTAAGATTACGGCTTTAATATAAATTTTAGCGCAAAAACTTATATAATAAAAGTTGTAGAGAATTTAAAAACCTACAACTTCTGTTTCAAACATTTTTTTGTATAACGCTTAGTTTAGCGGTAATTTGCGATTTTCTGTTTTTTTTCTCACGAAAACGTGAGAAAAATCGATTTTTTTAACATTTCGGTCTTAGTATGCATTTTACGACAAAAGTGTATATAATAAAAGTTATAGAAAATTAAAAGATCTACAACTTTTGTTTAGAGCATTTTTCTCTACAGAGCCTAGTTTAGTGTGAAAGCGTGATTTTCCGTATTTTTAAGCCAAACTGAGTTCGATTGTCATTTTGCGTCTTTCACTCATGATTAAAATTAGGTTATGTTTATTGAGGTTAGTTTTTGTTTATTTCTAATATTTTATTAATAATGTTAGGTTTATTATTAATCATTTGCATTGGCAAGAGAAAGTCGTGTGAGTGTTTCACACCAGATTTTCAGATTTGGATTATAACGGTGAAGACCTTTGAGCGCATGCGTAGTTGAGCCACATATCTCCCTCTCACTCACTCGGCTATGGGACATCAGTTCATCTGATACCTATACCTTCGACCCTGGAAATGACACCTTCACCTTCACTTATTTCACCACAGTGTAAAGGAGTTTATGAATGCAATATTTGAAATAAATGAATGAAATGAACTGTGAAATGAATTAATTGATTAATGAAATAAATGAAAACACTGAATGTATTTGATTGGTTATTAAACGGTATTTAATGGTTAAATTTGAAAATACTTAAAATAAAAAATTAACAAACTTGACTTTACAAAAATGAACATTATTTAATCTTGATTTAAATTGATTTTATTGATGACACTTTTTATAATATTCTAAATATTTAATGAAGTTAGATATTTATAAAATATTATATTAAATTGATTTTATCTGCCATTTGAGCTCAAGAAATTAAATATGATAAAATTTTTATAATTACTAATTGAAGTTCTGGAAGTCTCTGCATTCTGTCTGCCGCGTACCATTGATCTTGATCGAATGGGCACCGGACCATTGTTACATTCTGTTTTATAGATTGAGTAGATTCCTCTTCAAAATTTTATTTGTTGGTTTTTAAAATCGTTAACATATTTAATTTAGTTTCTTAATTCATCCATGTTTTTGATGTTATCTCATTCTCTTTTATAAAAATCCATTTACTTGAAATTATTTATTAAATTATCTATTCATTTGTTTTTCTGAATGGCTTCACTTGAATCATCTGGCTTCTGGATTATTATTGTTAATATTAAATATTTTTTTATAAATTTTGGTTTCATATATTTAATTTCTGTTATGGAATATTAAGATATTAAATGTAAATTATTCATCTTGATGTTTAATGATTAATTATTTAAAATATTTCTTTTAAAATCCAACTATTAGCTATTTGATCTACGATGTTATGTAAAATAGACTGCTATTCTACAACAGGGTATGGCCGTATAATGAAATTCATTGCTCTCAGAGGAGATAACTGTGACTAGTGTCTTTTACACCTCTACCTCTTCTGTTCTTAAATGCTTTTACATATAATTGGCTGATCGTATGATAAGAAAAAACTGATTTTTGTAGCCCTGGAACTAGCAAATCGAGCACAAATAATTTAACATTCTACCTGCCTATTATGGGCAAATATTCCATTATTATATTCATTGTTATTATTTTATCAAATATCCTATGTAGGATTATCAATAGCCGTATTATTTAAAATTGAAATATATATTTCTAAACCACCAGAATACGGTAACAGAAAACACTTAACAATGTTTATAGCGCTTTCGTGTATCATGTTCACATCTTCAGTAAATTAAAATTTTTAAAAATATTTTTCACATCAAAATTTAAAACTTCCTACTCCTAAAAAAATAATAAGTAAAATAAAATAAAAGTAAATAAATAAGTAAAAATAAATAAAAATAAATAAAGAAACGTTCATCAGCTATTTTACTATTCTTTATCCACCATGATAGGAGTAGGAAGTTTTAATTTTGATGTGAAAAATATTTGAAAAAATTTTAATTTACAGAAGATGTGTACAAGATACACGAAAGCGCTATAAACATTGGTAAAGGTTTTCTGTTATCATATTCTGGTGGTTAGAAATATATATTTTAACTATATTCATTGTATATTTCTTTAAAATGTATTAAGTAAATCGGTATTATTTTTTTTATGTTGTGAACATATAAATAATTTATTTTACAGGTTTGTGTGAATTGTTTTAACATATTAGATCCAGAAATGATGTCAATAGGTGCTGGTATCTATCTTGGAGCATCAATATTTGATCATTCGTGTGATCCAAATGCTGTTGCAGTATTTCAAGGCACAACACTATATATAAGAGCATTAAAGGATTTCCCAGAACCAATTGATTGGACAAAGGTACTATTTTATTTGTAAATACTGATTGTTTCGTAATCGGTGTCGTATAGTCGTAGAATTAGAATGAACTAAAGTGATTTATTATTTATTTATTTATTTACAACAATATAAAGGCTAACAGAACTTATCCATATAAGCCTTATTTACATAAAAAATTTACATATTTACAAAACAATCTTTGCTTATAACTATTTTATTTACATAGTATTATACACTTTTTGTCTCCTTTTCTCATAAAAATAAAATAATGTTTCAATAAAATTACTTACTATAATAAGAAAAATTTTAAAAAATCTCACAAAAAATAGTTCAGCAAAACTTGATCAAAAATAATATTATTTATTAAGAAATAATAAAAGGAACAGGAAAAAGAAACAGTAAAAAAAAGAAAGAAGGAAAGGAAGAAACAAAAAAAAGATGTGAGTCTGCTTGTGAATTTATGTCATTTATTGGTTGGTGAGCGCCTGATAACATTTTGATGAGAATTGTTTGTAATTATTATCATGTAAATTACGACATGTAAATTTATTAAACAAGGATAACGTCCATATTAAGAAAGTATTACTGTATAGCACAGTGTTCACTTTAGGCAAATAAAACAGATTAAAAGTCCTGGATCTAACAAAATGTACATAATAAAAAATGTTTTTAACAATATCCTCTAGGTCAACCTTATTATTTAATATTAGCTGGTTTGAACCTGTAGAGGTTTTACTAAGTAAAACGAGGAGTGAAGTGCTTTTAATAGATAAATCCTTGAGGCTTGATCTGAGATTGAGGATGGTTCGATGTTACATCTTCTCAATAGTTTTATATGGCGCAGAAGCGTGAACATTAAAGAAGATGAATATCAGGAGAATAGATGCGTTTGAGCTTTGATTGTACAGGTACATGCTAAAAATACCGTGGACAAATAAAGTACCTAACGAGACTTATCTTGCGGAGAATGGGAACAGAAAAAGAGCTTGTTTACACCATCGAAAAAAATGGAATATTTGGTCATATTATGTGTTGACCAGGATATGAAATGCTTCGCTTGATAATACAAGGCAAGATTCAGGGAAAGAGAGATGTGGGAAGAACAAGAATTTCTTGGTTAAAGAATCTTTGCAACTGGTTTCTTTGTACCTCAGCGGAGCTGTTCAGAGTTGCAGTGTCCAAAGTCTGAATGGCCATCATGATTGCCAACCTCCGGGTCGGAGAGGGCACGCTAAGAAGAAGAATTTATTCATTGTTTGTTTTATTTTACGAGGGCTGTCCAGAAAGTAATAGACGTTTTGAAATAAAAAATAAACTAAGTAAAAAAATCAATTTATTACGTACGTTTTGAAGGTTAACTCTTTGACTATTTTTCTACGTAATCACCAAGTAAATTAAGGTATTTATCGTAACTTGGTACAAGCTTTTTAATGCCCTCTTTGTAGTAATCTGCCGCCTGCGAGTTCAACCACTGGTTTACACCGGCATGGAGTTCAGTGTCGAAGCATTGCGTAGCGAGCCATGTCTTCATCGCTGGGAACAGATGGTAATCGCTCGGTGCCAAATCTGGGCTGTACGGCGGATAATTAAAAACTTCCCATCCAAAACCTTCCAAGAGCTCTCGAGTACGTTTGACCGTGTGTGGACAGGCATTGTCGTGGAAAAACAAAACTTGCCCACTAAGTTTTCCCCGACGCTTGTTTTGTATCGCACGTCTTAATTTTCTGAGTGTTTCGCAATACCTCTCTGAATTGATTGTTTGGCCTCGTTCAAGAAAATCAACGAAAATCACTCCATGAACGTCCCAAAACACAGTAGCCTTGATTTTTCTTGCTGATATAGTCTGCAGACACTTCCTCGGTTTCTTGGGCGAATGCGTGTGACCCCACTCAATTGGCCACTGCCTCACTCGGCTTTCACTCATTATTCCTTTGCCGTACACATCACAAATCTTACGATAAATTTCAATCGGTTTGTAATTTTTCGCCAACAAAAACTGTATCACACCACGCACTTCACAACTGGCAGGATTTTCAATCGCAGTGCTCATTTTAAAACTCCACTGTATAAAAAGTACGATAAGCACGATGCTCTAGCTACCACGCCTGGTTGCGTACTGAATGTAGAAACACTCTGACGCCAAGATGGTGGCGCTAGCTCCGCCCACTGCCGTGCCAGGCCAAAACGTCTGTTACTTTCTGGATTGCCCTCGAATATGTAACAAATAAATCACAATAATTTAATTCTTTTTGTATTTTTTAAACAAACTACAGTAACTTTAAATGTATTGTGAAGATATAATGAACGAAGTTGTCTCTTATTGATATGTTATTTCAGTAAAAACAAATGCATTTTATAAATTTTATTTTTCTCTTATCTTTAGGTTTGGATTTCGTACATAGAGCTTTTAAATGATCCATTTGATAGGCAACAAGAACTGTTGGGAACATATTATTTCCTTTGCCAATGTGTTCGATGTACTGATAAAAGTGAAAATGAATTGATGAAGTCAATGATTTGTCCCAGTCCCGAATGTGGTGCACCTGTTTACGTAGATGGTGATAATGAGGTGAGTAAATTGATTTATTATTTATTTTATTTATTTCCATTGTTTTAATTACAGTACAGTATCTATAATGTTGTAGATAACTGAACAGAAATTACTTTCCTTAATAAGGCATAGCCGGTGCTCAGGGAAAGAATTTATGAATAAAATATTGTTCATAAAAATATTAGGTTTGAAGTGTAAGAATGAAATCTTTATACTTTCTTTTATTTTTCTATGTAATTATATAGATAAACATCATATTATTTTATTCTGGATTTCCAGAGAATGATGTGCATTTTTTCCGGCAGTACTCCAGTTCGTAAAATACCACTCTGTAGAATTTTTCGTCCAGATTATAAAAAAATGTTTTGCACACTATTATCAACGAAATGCATTTCTACAAGATGTTTTTGCAACTTCCTAAACAAACCGCCTGACACTGAGGAAGAAAGGGAGGAAGTTGTCATCGCAGACTTTGGGCACACCAGATTAACCCATGGATGGGTACCTCATGACTTCTGGTGATGCTCCAATGGTTGGTGAATTGTGTCTGTTACGTAGTAGTTCTGCATCAGCGATTCAAGATACCCCTTGAATTACAGGATATACTTGACAACGAAAGCCTTAGTGTAGACATGACTCGTGGATTCCTTCAATCTATCAGTGTACAGTAATCCCTCGTTATCCCCGGGGGTTACGTTCCGGAGGGTTACCGCGGTTAGTAAAACTGCAGATAATAATACCTTATATGAACGAAAAGATGGGGGTTAGGTTCTAAAGGTAAAGTCATGTAGTCGTTTTAAGTGTTTAATAGTTTTAGTAACATTTTACCATTATTATAATCTATGAATATTTTTAATAAATACAGTAATGTATGCATAAAAAATTTATGTTTCTTTGAAATAGCTAGTTATGGCTCTTTGCTTCTTCTTCTTTTCTAACTCCTTGTGGACTTCTTCGTATGGTATCATTAGCTCCTGAGTCCTCTTTTGAATTGAAGGGCCCTTTCCATGACGGGATCTGTCTCAAACACGTGGTCAGCTAATGCGTTGTCATGCTGAGGATTTCGTTGATGGTTTTTGAAGAAATGCTTGGCTTAGTTTCAGGATCGTTGAACAAACAAAGAACTTTATGTATGTACGAAGAAGTTAAGACTGACACATGGAGGAAAATGTACGGAGAAATTACAGTATGGTGCCTGGGCGTACGTATAATGGTGAGGGTGGGGTGTTACTGGCGGGGCCCGGTACCCGGTGACGCGCTCACTACGTACAGTACGCGGAAATCTAGCTTAGCTCAAGGGGGCCGTCGCCATACTAGTGTGTGACTCAACATGATACGGATGCCAAAACATTTATTCAAACACATGTTTTCAGAATTATATGACTTCCCAACCAAGTACGGTGTACACAAGGTGAAAAAACTGACGTATTTTAAGGTTTTAGGCCGACAGACATTTAGTATTAAACACTGTGTGTGCGGATAACCGAAACCCACGGATACCAAGGGATTACTGTATATTGAAGTTTCTTCTTCTTCTTCTTCTTTACAACCAGGGCGTTCAGGCTTCTGCAGCCCCTCCTCACCGCGACCTAAAAGATCTTTTGTGATTGCCCCTATTCCTTATTTATGCAAGACCCACACTTTCAATAAAGCGCAGGATCTGCCTAGGATCTAGTGCACTTACCTGAGAAGGTGTTAACACGTCCTTACCCATCAGCGCTCTTCTTTTGCAGCCAACCACTTTGCAACTGCATAAAATATGCTCAGCCTTCTCTTCTGCCTCATGACAGAATCTACACAGGCTCTCTTCAGCAACTCCTATCTTGGATAAATGATACCCAAGATTACAATGACCAGTCATCAGGCCCACTACCCTCCTCAAGTCCTGTCTTCCTAGTCTATTATATATCCCAGCCTTTCTGCTGGAATAGGCAATGAATTTCTTTGCCTGTTCACAGCCTGGCACCTTCTCCCAATAGGAGGTTTTAGCCTCCTCTTCCCAGGCCTATATTGAAGTTTACTGAAAAATGTAATTTTTTCACATTTGCAAGAAGAAAAACTTTACAATACTTAGAAGTCTGAGAGAAAAATTCATCTTAAAAATCTATTAGATGTAACAATCATAATATTTTATCACCTATAACTGAGAATATGTAACATTTAATATTTTTGTTAATATATACTTTTTGTTTTGTTTTAGGAAAGTAATGATGAAACAAAGAAGTTACTTTGTTCCGAATGTAATACATATATTAAGGATAATCATTATCGTGCATTTAAAGAAGTTAGCGAATTCACAAAAATGCATTTACAGAGTATGAAAGATGTTGCTTGTATCCTTTTAATGTATTGCAGTAGTGTGTCTTCACCACTAATTTTTGTCAAAAAAGATAAATTACACCTGAATACACCTTTCACTATCGTCTGGGATTGTAATTTATCTTTAGATGAATTTATATACTTCTTGTTCTTCTTAATTTCTTTACACTTTTTTACTTTCTCTTGCCTATATGAATATATAAGAAGGAAAGTATTGTTTTCATGTCGATTTTTTGAAATCGAGTTTTCATCGGATCTATACGTTTTCAGACCCCCTGAACCCAAAAAACATGTTTTTAGCGATTGGTCTGTGTGTGTGTATACAGAATAGAGAGCATTTTTCTCTACAGAGCCTAGTTTAGTGTGAAAGAGTGATTTTCCGTACTTTTAAGCCAAACTGAGGTTGATTTTCATTTTGCATCTTTCACTCGTGATTAAAATTAGGTTATGTTTTTTGAGGTTTAGTTTTTTGTTTAGTTCTAATGTTTTATTACAAATGTTAGTTTATATTGGTCATTATTTGCATTGGCAAGAGAAAGTTGTGTGAGAGTTTCACACCAGATTTTTTTATAGTTAAATTAAAATAAAATAAAATATATATTTTTTTATTTTTGTATCGCGACGTATGAGTTTGCTTCTTAGAAGTCTAAAGTTGGCATAATATATGCCCTATTGTAAGTGGAGTTCATATTGGGACACTGTATTGTCGCATTTGTGGACCCTTTATTATTTACGATGTTTCCCAAATACCATAACTTATCAACTACTTCAAATGAAATGCCGTCCATGTGTAGGGCATTTCATTTTGATACGGTTCTTTGCGTTTCTGGTGGCTGATATTAACATATATTTAGTTTTAGACTTTAAATTATATAGGGTGATTCAAAACTATACTGCAATCTCTTGGGATCTCATTCTATAGCTAAAAATTAGAAAAAAGTTCATATAAACATATGCCTGAAAACGCTTAGTTAGCGAGTTATGGCTAGCAAAAAATTTCACCTAGAACTCTGTACCCTCGGTGAAGTAAGGCCGTATAAAAATGTTAAAGGTAGTTACAAAGATACAAACACGATTGTTTCTTATGTTTTGTAATCTGAGAAATTGAATAAAATTGGTTCCAGAGCTGTAAATGCAATACTTTTTGAGATATCTTGCGTAAAACACAAGAATTGGTTCAAAGAAATAACACATTTTTGTATTTAAAGTAAGATTACTTCCATAAATAGTAAATAATGGTGTATTTTTTCAGAATTAAATTTTCTACAAATTTATTTAAGAAAAAATACACCTTTATTTACCATTTATGGTAGTAAGATATCTCTGAAAGTATTGCATTTACAGCTCTGGAACCAATTTTATTCAATTTTTCAGATTAAAAAACATAGAAACAATCATACTTGTATCTTTGTAACTACCTTTAACATTTTTAAACGGCCTTACTTCACCGAGGGTACAGAATTCTAGGTGAAATTTTTCGCTAGCCGTAACTCGTTAACTAAGCGTTTTAAGGCATATGTTTATATGAACTTTTTTTCTAATATTTAGCTATAGAATGAGATCCCAAGGGATTGCGGTATAGTTTTGAATCACCCTGTATATATAATGAAAAGAAATTTCTTAACTAAAATATTTAGATATTGATGTGTGTAAAATGTGTTTAAAAAAACAAGAAGGTTTACTTCATCCCATGAACTTGCTTCATGTTAAAACACTCGATTTAGCTTTCGAAAGCTCAATCGAACTGAACCAGTGGGAGAACGCCTTGAAATTCGGAACTCTTGCTATACCTGGTTATAAGTAAGTACACTCATCTATATATTTAAGGGGGAAGATACCATCAATTTGAAGAAAAAGTTAAAAATCTATTTTTTAGCTTATTTTGTTCTCTAATCTTTCCTGAATAAGAATATATATTTTTATTTTGTGTCAATTAATTTTATAAAAAAATTGAAATATGACCATATGTCAACACACAATTTTCTTCTTCTTGACCCAGTAAGATCAAAGATTGTAATTAATAACAGTAAAATACAGTCAGTGATTCAGTTTTTGACAGCGAGGAACATTTCAGAAACAGAAATATATCGATAGATTAGTGAAGAGTATGGCCCCAATGCGAAGAGTGGTAGCAAAGTACGCAAGAGGTTGAGAGCTTTCAAGGATGGATGGGAAAATGTCCATGATGAATTGCGATCAGGCTGACCATCAGTGATCACAGAAGATATGGTCAATGCCGTGGACAAAAAAGATTCGTGAACACCAATGATCAACAATTTCAACTTTTAGCATTAGAATTTTTGAATGTGGGTAGAATAACTTGGCAAGCGCTTCGCCAAAAATGACAAGGTGAAAGAAGCCATTAAAGAGTGGTTATTCTCAGAGGCAGTAGACATCTATGACTTAGGCATACAAAAGGTTGTAGAACATTATGACAAATGTTTAAGGGCGGAAGATACCATCAATTTAAAGAAAAACTTAAAAATCTTTTTTTTAGCTTATTTTGTTCTCTAATATTTCCTGAATAAGAATATATATTTATTTTGTTTCAATTAATTACATAAAAAAAGAAAAAATTGAAATATGACCATATGTTAACACACAATTTTCTTCTTTTTTATAAAAAATTAAGCATATTGAACGTTTTGTATCTCAGCAATGGAAAAAGATAACTTCGCGATTTTTTGTTTGTTTGAAATTTTGCTCTTTTCTTTATGTAGTTCATTTTTTAGCCAAGCAAACCAGCACTATGTAATGGAGTATAGTGGCTCTGATTGTGTATGGTACATTTTGTGTGTTTATGTGATAATTTTTGGTTATTACACAGTTCCTCAGTGTTTTACTGGAAATTTGTTTTTTCAACTCAAATGTTTGCTGGAAACAAAATAACTTCAGTTTTAGAGCTCCTAGAAATATAAATGTTGTTTTGTTTTGTTCAGAATTTTGTCCTGTACGATATGGTGTATGGAAGTCTTGCATTCCACAGTTTTTTTATTCTTTTTTTTTTTTGTTTATAATGATCGTAAAAATCTATTAATTTTAATTTTTTGTTTATATTATTTTTTCTGTAAATACCTAAGGATAATTGATGCACCTTATCACAGAGCTTGTTTTTAGCTTTCAATTAAAAAAAAATTAAGTAAATCACATAAGTGGTTCAAAAGATATTTTGTTTCCAGTACATGGCTTATTTTTCAACCCCACCTACCTTTTGGCGGCTGGGGGATGAAATTTTGGGTCAAAAATTTCAAGAAGGCTTTTTGAAATAAGTGTCTATGTATTACCAAAACAGTGCTGGAAGTCATCTTCTGTCAGCTCCTTCAGACACGTGCCGCTGTCTCTTTTACAGCTTCCACAGACTCAAATCTTGTCCCTTTTAATGCAGATTTCACCTTAGGGAACAGGTAGAAGTCACATGGTGCAAGATCTGGTGAATAAGGTGGATGTTCTAACACTGAGATGCTGTACTTGGCTAGGAACCTCTTGACAGATAACGCGAAATGAGCTGGCGCATTGTCTTGGTGGAGAACCCATGATTTGTCCATCCACATTTCAGGGCGTTTTTTCCTTACTCTTTGACATAGTTTAGAAAGTACCTCAAGGTAGTAATATTGATTGTTTGACTTCAGAAACCCAGT
The DNA here is from genome assembly GCA_035578175.1 of Catonia carolina. NCBI lineage: Eukaryota > Metazoa > Arthropoda > Insecta > Hemiptera > Achilidae > Catonia > Catonia carolina. The sequence goes on from JAQMRL010000010.1 coordinate 12,473,477, forward strand.
GAAGGTACACAATCCCATGGATATAAAAAAAACGATCATCATTGCTTTAAATTTTGACTTGCTCATTCGACCTTTTTTGGCTCTCGGTGAATTTTTTTTTTTTAATGTCCGACTGTTCTGCAATTACTGCTAATGCAGACGGTGAATGATGAAATGATTTTTTGTAACGTATGAAAAAATGCCGTGCCTGAATGGGATTCAAACCCATTCGAACTTCACCGAAGTTCAGTTCTTCCAGTGCATGGATTGGCGCTTCATTTCCAGATCATAAGTAAAAAACCACATTTCATCACATGATATTATCGTTTCCAAAAAATTTGGGTCATTTTCAATCGCTTACAAAGTGTCAGTACAAACATTTTTGAGTGGTACGTGTCCTGAAGTAGCTGACAGAAAATGACTTCCAGCACTGTTTCCAACAATAGAAAATTCGCATGGAGCATTGTAGGGACAGAGAAGGAGTGTATATTGAAGGTGACAATAAGTGATTATGTATAAAATAAATTTTTTTACAATGTCAGTCTTGTTATTTAATAGCCACACCTTGTATATTACTACTGTACTTTAGTCGTTACTCTCCGTTCTTCTAAGAAAGGTTAAGTTTGTTGTCAACTTAAATCATTTATTTATTGATAGGGGTTTAAAACTCATTAACATTGTGCGAATTTATCTTTTAATTTGTGCTAGTAAATCTAATATTGTACATCTGTTTTTGGAAGAAGCTTGTTAGGGGAGGGCGAGTAGGTAGAGTAGGGATAGTTTCAACGGGGAAAGTGTTGTCTCCTTCTCACTTAATCATCATTCCTCTCTTTCTAACTGTATACTACTCTCTTACAACTTAATGTTTTTTGGAATCGAATGTAATTCTTCACGTTTTTCTATGAAATATAAAAGTTGAATTGTGATTCTAGCCCAAAAAATACACCATCCAGAGGACTAAAAAAAAAATAAAAATGCTATGCACCCAATAAACTAAAACATGCAACATTGTCACAGTGTAAGTTGCTTAACTCACTTAATTAAAATTACTTAAAGTTGCAAAATAGCTTATATTGATCAGAAAGCTCTAAGCTATGCAACAATGAAAGAATTTTTAAAGTCAGTTCAGTAGTTTCTGAGATTACCTCATACAAACAAACAGATGTTTCTTCTTTATTTTATTATTATAGATTATTCACACTGATATTTTCTTTTTCAGGAAATATTATGGCTATCATCATCCTTTGTATGGCATACTATTATTGAAGTTAGGGAAGATTTATTTATATTTGGACAAGATAAAAGAAGCAATTTCTCATTTGGAAGAAGCAGAAAACGTTATTAAGATAACACATGGACGAGATCACTCCCTCTACAGAAGTGATTTACTGCCGTTATGGCACCAAGCTAAATCTTTAGACAGATGATAACGAATATATTAAATTATATCTTTTTAAATTTAATAAATCTAATTTTATCAGCTGTTTCAAATTTAAGAAAAAACCCGGTATCTTTTATTTTCTCATGACAACAGAAGTAAATTTTTGTAATTATATAGAATCAGGGCTCCTCACCAATTTTAGTTTTTTTTTACTTTCTCTTGTCTATATGGATATATAGGAAGGAAAGTATTGTTTTTATGTCGATTTTTCGAAATTGTGTTTTCACCAGATCTACATGTTTTCAGACTCCCTGAACCCTAAAAACATGTTTTTAGCGATTGGTCTGTGTGTGTGTGTAAAAAGAATATCTCAAGAACAGAACATTGTACGAACTTAAAACTTGAAACTTAAGTTACATACCAATACCGGACCTGACACGAACATTTTCATCAAAATCAGTCAACCGAAAGAAGTAGTTTATTCGTGTAATTTTTCACTTTTTTGCGATTTTCTCAAAAAGTGTCCAACAATTTTTTTTAAAAATCGCCTGGTTTACTAAGTTTTTTATGCTCTACAAGATAGAGTAGGCACCATGTTTGCTGAAATTTTTGGTGAGGCTGTTTTCACGTAAAAACATTGTTTTCTTAAGATTACGGCTTTAATATGCATTCCAGCGCAAAAATTTGTATAATTAAAGTTGTAGAGAACTTAAAATCCTACAACTTTTAATTCAAACATTTTTTTGTATAACGCTTAGTTTAGCGGTAATTAAGGATTTTCTGTTTTTTTCTCACGAAAACATGTGAAAAATCGATTTTCTTAAGATTTCGGCCTTAGTATGCGGTTCATGACAAAAGTGTATATCATCAAATCTGTAGGAAATTAAAAGATCTACAACTTTTATTTCAAGCATTTTTCTCTCCGGAGCCTAGTTTAGTGTGAAAGAGTGACTTTCCGTAACCGCCCGAAAAGGGCGGTTTTTTGCGGTTTTCGGCTCGTAACGGGCGAACGGAAAGCGCTAGGCGGGCTGCGGATAGCGCATTTTTGTGATTTTACAACGGGGAATCTTGCTGGTGCGGTCCCGACCCGATCCGAGCACCTTTTCAACTCTAAAAATTTTTCAGATTTCGAGTATGCCATGATAAACGGTCGACTGCGTGAAATATTCAAAGCCGAAACCGTATGGCACGATGAGAGAAAATTTTTTAAAAATAATTACAAGTCCTTCCCGTACAAATATTTACTGGATTTTATATTAAAAATATGTTTCAAGTCGATTTCTAATGAAATGTGAAAAAAAAATTTTTACCCAAAAAAATATTCTAAGTCCGAACCGCCGGCGACCATTCATGTCATACGGAGACTCTAGCGCCTGGCAGGCGAGGGCTTGCTGCAGCGGTAGAAGGCCCGGCGCACGGCTCGAGACGGGGCCGGGTGAGCGCTCGTATGGCATGATCAGTCCCGTATGACATGAATAATCGCCGGCCATACGGACTTGGAATATTTTTCGGTGAAAAAATTTTTTTTTCACATTTCATTAGAAATCGACTGGAAACATATTTTTACTTTCTCTTGCCTATATGAATATATAGGAAGGAAAGTATTGTTTTCATGTCGATTTTTAGAAATCGGAGTTTTCACCGGATCTATACGTTTTCAGAACCCCTGAACCCAAAAAACATGTTTTTAGCGATTGGTCTGTGTGTGTGTATACAAAATATCTCAAGAACGGAACATCGTACGAACTTGAAACTTGAAACTTAAGTTACATACCCTTACCGGACCCGACACGAACATTTTCATCAAAATCGGTCAACCGGAAGTAGTAGTTTATTCGTATAATTTTTCACTTTTTTGCGATTTTCTCAAAAACTGGTCCTACGATTTTTTTAAAAATTGGCTTGGGGTTTCAGTTTTTTATTCTCTACAAGATAGGGTCATGTGTGTTGAAATTCTAGGTGAGGCTGTTTTCATGTAAAATAGTGTATAGTTGTATAGTATAATGTAATATTTCTATTTCATATAATGAATTAATATAATAATTTCACTAACCTTCTTTTTAAACTGCGTCACCTTTATTTTATTCCTACTTACACGTGTTTCGGTGGATCCACCATCATCAGAGTAAATGAAAAATTGAAACTAAAAATTTTTTTTCATTTATTTAAAATTTACAGAAGATGATACATCTTCAGTCACTTGTATAAAACGATAACGATAACGTACATAACGTTGTACATAACGATAACGTGGAAATCTACCACGAACTAAAATAAAAAGAAAAATTAGTCACTTGTATAAAACTTTATACAAGTGACTGAAGATCTTCAGTCACTTGTATAAAGTTTTATACAAGTGACTGAAGATGTATCATCTTCTGTAAATTTTAAATAAATGAAAAAAAATTTTAGTTTCAATTTTTCATTTACTCTGATGATGGTGGATCCACCGAAACACGTGTAAGTAGGAATAAAATAAAGGTGACGCAGTTTAAAAAGAAGGTTAGTGAAATTATTATATTAATTCATTATATGAAATAGAAATATTTCAAACTGCAGGATGCATTCGATAAAGATTTATAATGTAATAGTTGTAAATAATGTATAGTATGTATGTAATGTATAGTTTCAAATGGCATTCTGTGCTCTGATGAAGGTGAATCCACTGAAACACGTGTCAGTGACAGAAAATAGAAACCAAGGCAGCTTAAAAAGGTTACTGAAATTTATTGTATAAATAGAAAAATAAATGTATAATATAAATAGATATGTTTATAGTAGGCTATAAATAGATAATTTATATGAAATACAGTCGGGTGCAAATTAATCCGAACACAGCTCATATCCAACAATCAGTTAAACATCCGTAGAAGAAATGTTTTGGGGTTGTTTTAGATTTGAAGTCCCTTGTTCATTAATTCGAGTAGACGGTATGTTAAAAGCGATGGATATATCAAAATTCTTAAGTCAATGGTTGTGCCACAACTTCATATGAAATTCCCACAAGGCAATGAAGTGTTCCAACAAGATTTAACACCACACCATATTGCCAAGAAAGTAAAAATATATTTCGAATATAAAATCATTAAAGTGTTGTCATGAGCAGGTTATTCCTCAGATATAAGCCCACTTGAAAAACTTTGGGCAATAGTGAAAAACTGACTCTCAAAAGTGGATTTTACTACAAAAATAACCTCATTGTGTAGCAATAATCTCGGTATGGTTTCGAGATGAACAAATTAAAAATTTTGTAGTACACTAATTGAATCTTTGCCAAATCGTATACGTGAAGTGATAAAAAATAAAGGGAAACATATTAGTTCCTAAATATTCACAAACTGTATGTATATATAATTTTTTTCATAAATAAAGTTACTTTTTATTAATTAACATCTGTGTTCGGATTAATTTGCATGCTACTGTAGAATCCTTTTAAGGAGTAGATATAGAAATCACTAATGTTTTTTTTTCCATAAGTCGAAGATAAGCCTTTTCAAAAATTTGATACTGTACTGCTTTTACGCCGGTCCGTAGATAACATTTTGCCCACTGTCGGCGCTGTGATGGGGTTGCTGTTGCCGATAGATAGCGCAGCGGTCACACCTCTCGCGGTGCATGTACCAAGTGGCACGATGGTATCTACCCACCGGCTGATGCAATAGTTGAAGGTTACTAGACAGCATCGAGTTCTATGTGATCGAAGATCGATACGGAGGAATTGATAGCTCAACCCTGAGTCAGTTCTTCTGTCATTTACACCTCCCTTCCCTACCCCTCGCTTCACCGGCGACTGCTCCCCTTCGGAGGCAGCAGTAAAAGGTGCTCTCTGCGTCGGCGACGTGTTCCTATTTGATTAGGCAGCGGTACAGACGACCCCGCTTCGCTTCACCGGCGACTGCTTCTCTTCGGAGGCAGCGGTGAAAGGTGTTCGCTGCGTCGGCGGCTGCTCCTAATCATTTAGGCAGCGGTAAAGACGACCTCCCCCCCTTCGCCATAAGCATCTGGTTTTTATTTTGAACTACGCTGCCGGATGCCTGGCAAGTCCTATGAGCTCTACAGACTGCACTACTAAAAGCCGGTGGCGACAAATTACCCATAGCCAAGGGACACGTCGTCTCATGAAAGGGATTTTTATTAGTTTTTTTCTTGTAAAATTCCATTTTTAACACGAGTACGTAAACGATTTTTGTACTGCTTCATTTTCAGCGAACAACAGAACGAATCGCATTGTGATGAATGCTGAAGATAACCAACATGAAATAAATCAGAAACACTTTTTCAAAGTACCTCTCATAACGTCATTAGTAATAATAGTAGGTATAGTAGGATGTGCAGCTATTATAAAGCAGTGTTTATGGAGGCAAAACTGTGACACAAGATACGTGTTCATGACCAAACCGAAATCAACTTCAGAAGATTTACATCCGATTACTTCATTTGGTAGAAAAAAAATACTTCTTCTTTATCCACGTGATTGTCACTTATTTATGGATGCTATGAAGAGATTCAAACAAGTGCTCTTACAAGCTCATTGCCAGGTCAGTAAATCGTTGATTACATCGATCGCAATCAAAATAAATTGTCCACTATCAGTGCCCTTTGTCTGTCCATCTCACCCAGATGTCACAAACTACAAAAAATAGCAACTATTAGTTTTAGGATTCTTTTTTTTTTCTTTTTTTTTTTTTAACGTCCGACTGTTCTGCAATTACTGCTAATGCAGACGGTGAATGATGAAATGATTTTTGTAACGTATGAAAAAATGCCGTGCCTGAATGGTATTCGAACCCAAGACCGCATGATGAGATTTAGGATTCAAGCTACTAATAGTTAATAGTTTTAACTAACTACTAATAATTTTCGGATTCAAACTACAAAAGATAGCAACAAATAGTTTTAGGATTCAAACTACTAATAGTTTTAACTATTAATAGTTAATAGTTTTAACTAACTACTAATAGTTTTCGGATTCAAACTACAAAAGATAGCAACAAATAGTTTTAGGATTCAAACTACTAATAGTTTTAACTATTAATAGTTAATAGTTTTAACTAACTACTAATAGTTTTAGGATTCAAACTACAAAAGATAGCAACAAATAGTTTTCGGATTCGTAATCTACACAAAAAGTTCGTCAGCCTGGATTGGGTTTGAAGTTTCATTTTTCACTGGAAGTGGCTAAAAACTGGAAGCCAAGAAATCAAAGTCAGGATTTGGACAAAAATAGTGTTTGATTCCTCTTAATGATAGTCCAATTCACGAATGATAACACCTTTCTTTTTTTTTCTTTTTTTTAATTCCTAATGTGTGTGCATTGCAATCTGTTCAATTTAGAACAGTAAGCAACCCCATGACCCAATCAGATGAGGATGATATGTATGAAGTGTAAATGAGGTGTAGTCTTTATACAGACCCAGGCCGACTATTCCTGAGAGAGTATGGTTAATTGAACCCCAACCATCAAAGTACACCCACAACCACTGGTCTAGTATTCAAATCCGTAAAAAAGTAACTACCTTTACTAGGATTTGAACCAGGAACCTTCGTCTCTGAGAATCAGCTGTTAAACAGCTGATGTTTTCTTTCATGAATCGGATTGTAGTAGGTACAGAAATTGCTAATGATTTATGCCATGAGTGAAAGGTAACCCTTTTTAAAAATTACTGCCAGCCATGAGACGCCTTACCTCATGAAAGTGATTTTCATCTTTATCTTCTTCCTCCAACCAGGGATTAAGCCAAACTCACATGCTATATCATCTATCTCCATCTTTTCCTAGTTCTACCGATATACTTTTTACCTTCTGGAGCATACTAGTGCACCTGCTTAAATATCCTGTGATCTGATATCCTTGCCATGTGCCATCTCCAATTTTGGCGATAATCCTTTATCTTTTCGTTCAAGTTGTAAGTACCCAATTCTGAGTTTATTTCTTCATTCCTTATTCTGTCTAAATGTGTATATCCCTTAATCCTTCGCAGAAATCTCATCACTGCCATCTGGATTCTCCGATCTTGGGTTTTAGTTGTTATCCACGCTTCACTTCCATACAGAATTGAAAGGCATTTTTAACATTAAATTTGTTGAAAAATTAGAGATAGAGTATTCAGATGAACTAATATCCCCTAGCCGTGGGAGTGAGAGAATGCATAACACTCTCACTCGCACAAGCCATACACGCCGTTCCAATAACATTGTTGTATAATTTTACTCATTGTTGTGAGCAAGCGTTTATGCACGCAGTAAACTAACAAGCAACATAATAACTGTAGTTGAAATTGAAATATATATTTTCTAACCACCAGAATACGGTAACATAAAACACTTACCAATGTTTATAGCGCTTTCGTGTATCTTGTACACATCTTCAGTAAATTAAAATTTATATAGAGTCACAATTTAAAACTTCCTGCTCCTACCATGGTAGATAAGGAATAGTCGATTCTTATATTTAAAACAGTCTTGCCAACTTAATCAGTTGATTGTCGTATTCAATCTGTGTGTTCATTAATTTTTTCCTGCTATTGTATTTATAAATATAATATTTTTCCAAAATTTCAATTTCATTTTGTCTGTTATTTATTTCCAATATTTCTAGATTATTTTTTATATTCGACATATTATGTTTATTTTTAATCATGTGTTCAGTTACATTGGAGAATTTTCGATTTCCTTTTTTATAGTTAGAATAGTGTTCTGTAAACCGTTTTTTAAAAGATCTGGTGTTTTTACCTTTATATATTTCATTACATTCATTACATATAATTTTATAAATTCCACAAGAATTAAATTGATTATTTTCGTTTTCTTTATCATTTACATTTGCCTTAATATTATGTTTTTGTAAAATAAATTTTATAGGAAACTGGGGTTTATATGCTATTTTGTATTTATTTTTATCGTATATATTGGTATTTTTATGTATTCTATGATTTATGTAATTATATGTAATGTATTTATTACCATTTTTGTTTACTTCTTCTTTATTGTTTAATGGTAATAGATGTGTTTTTTTCTGGTTAATTTTATGTAAATATTTATTTATTAATCTGTTTATAAAAATATTATTGTAATCATTGTTTCGTGCTATTTCTTTAATGTAATTTATTTCTTTATTAAATCTTTCTTTATTGTTATATGTGTATACATATGCTCTGTATATCATGTTATTGTACGTGTTTATTTTATGTATCCATGGGTGATTTGAAAATCTGTTTATTGTGTTATTTGTAACATGCGGTTTCCTATATATATCCGTTTCTATTATATTATTTATTATTTGTATTTTTATATCCAGGAAATTTATGTTTTTATCTTTTTCTACTTCACATGTAAATTTAAGTTTTTCATAGTAATTATTCAATTTTTTATTAATAATATTATGTTCACCCTTTATTTTTTCATTATAAATTACCAATATGTCATCTACATATCTTACCCAAAGTAAAATGTTGTGTGTGTGTGTGATATATTATTTACAATTATATTTTCGAATTCTTGTATATAAATTTCTGATAGTATGGCAGATAATGGAGAACCCATAGCTAGTCCTTCTGTTTGATTATAAAATTTATTATTAAATGTAAAATAAATCAGCTGATTAAGTTGGCAAGACTGTTTTAAATATAAGAATCGACTATTCCTTATCTACCATGGTAGGAGCAGGAAGTTTTAAATTGTGACTCTATATAAATTTTAATTTACTGAAGATGTGTACAAGATACACGAAATCGCTATAAACATTGGTAAGTGTTTTATGTTACCGTATTCTGGTGGTTAGAAAATATATATTTCAATTTTAAATAATACGGCTGTTTATAATCCTACATAGGATGTTTAATAAAATAATAACTGTAGTATGTTTTCAGATTTGGATTACAACGGTAAAGACCTTTGGGCACTTGCATAGTTATGCCACATATCTCCCTCTCACTCGCTTGGCTATGTGACATGAATTCATCTGATGTCTGTACTAATCATTTATAATATAATTTTGTGTCTTTAATCTTGAAAGGATGTTTAAACTTCTTTGATCAGGTGAACCGGAATGGAAGATCTAATATTCTCGCCTTTCTGAGTTTTTTACTTTCTCTTGCCTATATGAATATATAGGAAGGAAAGTATTGTTTTCATGTCGATTTTTCGAAATCGAGTTTTCACCGGATCTATACGTTTTCAGACCCCCTGAACCCAAAAAACATGTTTTTAGCGATTGGTCTGTGTGTGTGTGTGTCTGTGTGTGAACAGAATATCTCAAGAACGGAACATCGTACGAACTTGAAACTTGAAACTTAAGTTACATACCACTACCGGACGCGACACGAACATTTTCATCAAAATCGGTCAACCGGAAGTAGTAGTTTATTCGTATAATTTTTCAGTTTTTTGCGATTTTCTCAAAAACTGGTCCTACGATTTTTTTTAAAATCGCCTATTTTACTCAATTTTTTATTCTCTACAAGATAGGGTAGGCGCCATGTTTGCTGAAATTCTCGGTGAGGCTGTTTTCACGTAAAAACGTTGTTTTTTTAAGATTACGGCTTTAATATAAATTTTAGCGCAAAAACTTATATAATAAAAGTTGTAGAGAATTTAAAAACCTACAACTTCTGTTTCAAACATTTTTTTGTATAACGCTTAGTTTAGCGGTAATTTGCGATTTTCTGTTTTTTTTCTCACGAAAACGTGAGAAAAATCGATTTTTTTTAACATTTCGGTCTTAGTATGCATTTTACGACAAAAGTGTATATAATAAAAGTTATAGAAAATTAAAAGATCTACAACTTTTGTTTAGAGCATTTTTCTCTACAGAGCCTAGTTTAGCGTGAAAGCGTGATTTTCCGTATTTTTAAGCCAAACTGAGTTCGATTGTCATTTTGCGTCATTCACTCATGATTAAAATAAGGTTATGTTTTTGAGGTTAGTTTTTGTTTATTTCTAATATTTTATTAATAATGTTAGGTTTATTATTAATCATTTGCATTGGCAAGAGAAAGTTGTGTGAGTGTTTCACACCAGATTTTTATTTTTTATATTTTAGTTGAAAGATTTGTAGCTAAATGAAACTAACTTGTTTAACACGTTCACTGGTATAGTCACTTGAGTTATGAGTTTGCCCTTGTTTGCAACGAGGGGTAAAGGGGGAAAAGCATCAGTGCACATGCCCAACTCCTTTAATTTCAGTACTCAAACATAACCACTTATACAACCAAGATTTTTACCCTGAGCATATATAGTGTATCGCTAAACTTTTTGTAGGTTAACTGTTTGTTACAGAAATGTCGGTTTCTTGAAAATGTAGTCCAACTATTCACAGTGTTGAATGAAATCTAATATGCAATGTAATAAAATGTTATGAAGCTAAACAAAAATGCCTATCCGTTTCTCTTAACAAAAGCTGTGAGCGAGCGGCCAACTACTGTGATGTTTCTCTTCCCACAATTCGAAAAATAAATAAGGAAATTAAGGAAGTGAAGTTTAACAGTTTACTTAACTGTTAACTTTTAAACTTTGTTAACTTTAAAATTTTTGTACTTAACAGTTAACTTTTAACAGTTTTGTTGACACCTGGTAAAAAAAAGAAAACTTTTAAGTAGATACTAGAGAGACTGTTGAAAACTCCGGTGACAGCAATAGTAAAGAAGGCGATTCGTAATTACATTAAACCAAACATTTCTAGTCATGTAATTAAGCTGTAGGCAATATGACGGAGCATATTTATTTCTTATTAGGTTTATGAAGAAAACATTTTCTCGGAATAAACCACACCTTACAAAATGTAGCTATGTAGAAACTGGACGGTAGTGAAATGTACGAGTAGTGTCTCACTGTTTAGGTTGGCAGCACTGCAAATATTTCACTTCCCTTCCTCACAGTCCATACATACACAAAAGGCAGTGTCGTGACTTCAGTATCTCTATGGAAGATGATCGTGGTCCAAGTAGACTAACTAGTGTGACAGGGGATGTACAATATTGTAGGTCTCTCTAGACAGAGAGGTTGGAGGGGCCAGCTGTTGTTCAAATCTCTTTCCACTCATTTACCAACCACCTACCACCTATAATACAATAGTTTTACCAATTTTTACTTTCTCTTGCCTATATGAATATATAGGAAGAAAAGTATTGTTTTCGTGTTAAGGAACACCTGGTCGCTCCCAGAACAATTTCACAGAGTAATTGCAACCTCGTGGAATTCAGGGGGAATTTTATAGAATTAAGTTAGGAAATTGGATTCTGTTTCTTGGGGAATTGGAAGTGGGACTTTAGTGGAGGTAATTTAAGAAGTTATTGGTGAGTTGTAATAATTTATGTTAAGGGACAAGTGGAATTAGGAGCGACTCTTTTGTATTTTTCTTTTTATTCAGTGGCCTTTTCATTTTAATGCGGGGGAATTCTGTTGATATTGGGAGGCGAAGACATCTTGCGTACTTATCGTGGAGAAATTTTGTAAATTTAATGAAGAGGGGTAGGAGTTAGGTTATTAATTTAGGGAAAATGGAAAGGGGAAAATTTGGCATAATCACCGGCCTTGAAATTTCTAATCAGTTTACAAGTTTAAATGGCGGTTCTTTTCACTGTAGTGGAGTGATTATGGATAGGAACAAGGGGTCAGAACTATACTGGATCTAAGTTATGTTAGCGTGATGTATGAATGCGCAATAGTACATCTCGTGGTGTTAGTAGGCGAGGCATCTTTGTAGTGGGAGTACAAAGCGAACTAATAGCCTAGCCCACGTCAGTCACATTCCAACCTTCGGTCTGTTAACATTGAAGAGTATACGTTTCGCTTCACTAGTATTTTCAATACAATTATTACTCATAATGCTATCTCTCTCAGGTACTCAATCTCTCTCACTCAACTTCTCCACCACTCCAATACCATCCATCCCTACTACCTGCGCAGAAATCACGCTAAGATAACTTAGTTATATAGTACCAACTGGAGGGTGAGAGACATACAACTGGATGAGGGGATTAAATCACTCTTGTACAACTAATGATTTTTACTTTCTCTTGCCTATATGAATATATAGGAAGGAAAGTATTGTTTTCATGTCGATTTTTCGAAATCGAGTTTTTACGGGATCTATACGTTTTCAGACCCCCTAAACCCAAAAAACATGTTTTTAGTGATTGGTCTGTGTGTGTGTGTGTGTGTGTGTGTATACAAAATATCTCAAGAACGGAACATCGTACGAACTTGAAACTTGAAACTTAAGTTACATACCACTACCGGACCCGACACGAACATTTTAATCAAAATCGGTCAACTGGAAGTAGTAGTTTATTCATATAATTTTTCACTTTTTTGCGATTTTCTCAAAAACTGGTCCTACGATTTTTTTTAAAATCGCCTGGGTTATTCACTTTTTCATTCTCTGCAAGATAGGGTAGGCGCCATGTTTGCTGAAATTCTGGGTGAGGCTGTTTTCACGTAAAAACATAGTTTTTTTAAGATTACGGCTTTAATATGCAATTTAGAGCAAAAATGTATTTAACAAAAGTTGTAGAGAATTTTAAAACCTAAAACTTTTATTTCAAGAATTTTTGTGTATAATGCTTAGTTTAGCGGTAATAAGCGATTTTCTGTTTTTTTCTCACGAAAACGTGTGAAAAATCTATTTTTTTAAGATTTCGGCCTTAGAATGTTACGACAAAAGTGTATATAATAAAATTTATAGGAAATTAAAATATCTACAACTTTTATTTAGAGCATTTTTCTCTACAGAGCCTAGTTGATCGTGAAAGATTGATTTTCCGTATTTTTAGGCCACACTGAGGTTGATTTTCATTTTGCGTGTTTCTCTCATGATTGAAATAAGGTTATGATTTTGAGGTTAGTTTTTTTGTTTATTTCTAATGTTTTATTACTATTGTAAGGTTTATTGTTAATTATTTGCATTGGCAAGAGAAAGTCGTGTGAGTGTTTCACACCAGATTTTTTTTTTTTTATGTATACAAATGTGTTGACAATCTGTTTTAAACAATATATTATGTATAAATTTTAATAAAATAATAAATGTTTTATAGAATTGAAATGTTGTCTTTATTAAATTTGTACCATTTTTTTCTTGATTTTGTTTTTTACTAATGGTTGTTCAGCCATTGTGGACGAGTATTGTTGACATTCAGGAATGTCGGGGTATGCTCAGAACATCAACATTTAGGAATATTTTGTTTATTCTAAATGTTTCTAGGCACGTGTTAGGTGTTATAATTATTATATGTGAACGATATTCTATATTATAGATAAGAGAAGAACATATAAAATTTAAGTAAAAGTTGCTTTGAATTGGTAAGTTACACTAGATAAGCAAGTCTGGTGATCCTTGTAAAATTCACAAAATACTATTAAAATAAAGTGACTTATGAAATAATAAAAATAATTGAAATTCCGATCGACTTTTAATACTACCAGGAGAGTAGGAAATAAAAGTGGTAGTCAAAACCGTTTCATATGAATAATGTAGACTACGAACGTTACGTCATAATATTGGATAATGCCGATCTCTGTAGGGACTAAGTAGTGCATTTTTCTTAACTACCAGGAGAGTATGAAATAAAAGTGGTCGCTACAGAACAAATTGAAAATACCTTCAATATTTTGGTTATATTGAATGGTTGGCAAGCCAGTACACATTTCCCGCAAACGATTGATTATACATAATGCTTGCTTCTTAAACGATCCAACCTCTTCTAACATCATGCTATCCTGGTATCAAATTAAAATTTAAAATGTGCGGCAACCCAATACACATTTCCCGCAAACGCATTCCATCTTTTTTTTGCTTTCTTTTTTGTTTGTTCTTCGTTCGTAAGCGTGATAATGATAAAGTACACAATTTTTTTATTTGTAGTTTTTTTAAAATGTGAAATTACCTTTAATTCTCATGTGACTATTGCTGTTAAGCTTTTTATTTATGACAGGGTGCAAACTGCACACGTATTGAGGATTTTTTTAAAAGGAATTCGGGATTGTTAAAAGGTTGATCATTTAATAAAAATTAACACAAATTTTTGTCTCTACGGATTTTTATTGAATTTATAACACAGATTCATAAATATTATTTTACAAATTTATTTTTCTTACAACCAAGACGGGCGTTTCTTTTCCTTTTCAATACCTGTAACAAAAACCATTAAAAAATCAAAATATTGAATTTCCAACATAATGTATTTCTTTTATGTGGTAACTTTTAAATTTTAAACAGCATTTCAAGACAAAAATACTAATGTAAGTAAACTTTCGGATCAATTTCTTATAAAAAAAGTCTGTTGTGCAACAAACGCCTTTTTCTTGCCAATGTAAATAATAATAAGTAAACAATGTAAAAAGAAAAATATAACCTAATTTTAATCATAGCGAATAACGCAAAATGAAAATTAACCTCTATTCGATTTAAAAATACCGAATTACACGTTTTCGCACCCCCTGAAGCCAAAAAAACATGTTTTTACTTCGAATCAATTTTTTATAAAAAAAAAAAAATCTGGTGTGCAACACATGCCTTTTTCTTGCCAATGTAAATAATAATAAGTAAACAATGTAAAAAGAAAAATATAACCTAATTTTAATTATGAGCGAATAACGCAAAATGAAAATTAACCTGTATTCGACTTAAAAATACCAAATTACACGTTTTCGCACCCCCTGAAGCCAAAAAAACATGTTTTTACTTCGGATCAATTTTTTATAAAAAAAAAAATCTGGTGTGCAACACATGCCTTTTTCTTGCCAATGTAAATAATAATAAGTAAACAATGTAAAAAGAAAAATAATAACCTAATTTTAATCATAGCGAATAACGCAAAATGAAAATTAACCTCTATTCGATTTAAAAATACCGAATTACACGCTTTCGCACCCCCTGAAGCCAAAAAAAACATGTTTTTACTTCGGATCAATTTTTTATAAAAAAAATCTGGTGTACAACACACGCCTTTCTCTTGCCAATGTAAATAATAATAAGTAAACAATGTAAAATGAAAAATGTAACCTAATTTTAATTATGAGCGAATAACGCAAAATGAAAATTAACCTGTATTCGACTTAAAAATACCAAATTACACGTTTTCGCACCCCCTGAAGCCAAAAAAACATGTTTTTACTTCGGATCAATTTTTTATAAAAAAAAAATATCTGGTGTGCAACACATGCCTTTTTCTTGCCAATGTAAATAATAATAAGTAAACAATGTAAAAAGAAAAATAATAACCTAATTTTAATCATAGCGAATAACGCAAAATGAAAATTAACCTCTATTCGATTTAAAAATACCGAATTACACGCTTTCGCACCCCCTGAAGCCAAAAAAACATGTTTTTACTTCGGATCAATTTTTTATAAAAAAAATCTGGTGTACAACACACGCCTTTCTCTTGTCAATGTAAATAATAATAAGTAAACAATGTAAAATGAAAAATATAACCTAATTTTAATTATGAGCGAATAACGCAAAATGAAAATTAACCTGTATTCGACTTAAAAATACCAAATTACACGTTTTCGCACCCCCCTGAAGCCAAAAAAACATGTTTTTACTTCGGATCAATTTTTTATAAAAAAAAAATCTGGTGTGCAACACATACCTTTTTCTTGCCAATGTAAATAATAATAAGTAAACAATGTAAAAAGAAAAAAATAACCTAATTTTAATCATAGCGAATAACACAAAATGAAAATTAACCTCTATTCGATTTAAAAATACCGAATTACACGCTTTCGCACCCCCTGAAGCCAAAAAAACATGTTTTTACTTCGGATCAATTTTTTATAAAAAAAATCTGGTGTACAACACACGCCTTTCTCTTGCCAATGTAAATAATAATAAGTAAACAATATTTAGTTCAAAGTTATTTAGTTCAAAATTATTTCATTACAGAGCAAAAGACAATACAAAAGTAGAAAGAAAAGAAAAGGAGAGAAAAATACAATCAAAAATAGTCAATAATGCAAACAGAATTAAATATAACTAAAACAGTATTATACACTAAGATTTTACAAATAATTTACTGATTGATTATCATGATAGAGGTCCAAAACAAAACAAAATAAAATAAAAAATTTAACACACACATAATGTGGAATTGCTTGGAAACTTACATCTTGAAAGACTTAAGAATGGCTGACCTATACGATGCTCGGCTCTAGCAAAATGGATCTATTGCCACAATTTTGTCCATGATATTATAATTGACTATCGTGCAGTTAACCGGCGAATAAGCTGCACAATTAGTGGAAGAAGATTTGTGATGAAACAGATTTTTTGAACAGTTACAAAAACTTGGGACGCGAAAAGGAATTTTTCTAATCGTATAAAGATCATTTATTTCACCACACAATAATTGTTTCAAACACATTAGTGAAGCTAATCGACGCCTATTTTCCAGTGTTTGCATTTGAAAGGTGTCTAATAAAGTATTATATGGAATTGTAAAGGAGTAGATACGATTCTGCTTATAGTACAGATAACGGAGGAATTTAATCTGAAGTTGCTCTATGGCATGAACGTGGACAGCATAATATAGACTCCAAATAACTGAACCAAATTCTAAAACTGACACGACAAAAGGAAAAAAATCTGGTGTGAAACACTCACACAACTTTCTCTTGCCAGTGCAAATAATTAACAATAAACCTAACATTAGTAATAAAACATCAAAAATAAACAAAAAACTAACCTCAATAAACATAAACTAATTTTAGTCATATATGAAAGACGCAAAATGAAAATCAAACTCAGTTTGCCTTAAAAATATGGAAAATCACTCTTTTACACTAAACTAGGCTCTGTAGAGAAAAATTCTCTAAATAAAAGTTGTAGATCTTTTAATTTTCTATAAATTCAATTAGACACACTTTTGTCATAAAATGCATACTAAGGCCGAAATCTTAAAAAAATCGATTTTTCACACATTTTCGTGAGAAAGAACAGAAAATTGCTAATTACCGCTAAACTAAGCGTTACACAAAAAAATGTTTGAAATAAATGTTGTAGGATTTTAAATTATCTACAACTTTTATTATAAAAATTTTTGCGCTAAAATGCATATTAAAGCCGCAATCTTAAAAAAACAAATTTTTTACGTGAAAACAGCCTCACCAAGAATTTCAGCAAACATGGCGCCCTACCCTATCTTGTATAGCATAAAAAATTAAGTAAATTAGGCGATTTTTAAAAGAAATCGTAGGACCAGCTTTTGAGAAAATCGCAAAAAAGTGAAAAATTACACGAATAAACTACTATTTCCAGTTAACCGATTTTGATGAAAATGTTCGTGTCGGGTCCGATAGTGGTTTGTAACTTAAGTTTCAAGTTTCAAGTTCGTACGATGTTCCGTTCTTGAGATATTTTGTATACACACACAGACCAATCGCTAAAAACATGTTTTTGGGGTTCAGGGGGTCTGAAAATGTATAGATTCAGTGAAAACTCGATTTCGAAAAATCGACATGAAAACAATACTTTCCTTCCTATATATTTATATAGGCAAGAGAAAGTAATAAAGGATTTTTAGAGCAGAAATGTTATTTAAATTCCCACAACTTCTTTTAATAAAACCCAACAACCGACTAGCTTTCTTAATAATGCTAGCTATGTGGTTATTTAAAGATAAAACTGATTTATAGGTAAAATGGCATGGAAAAGGAAAAAGGCAACAGATGATATGGAAAGCAGGCGCAAAAAAAATTGAGCATGAGAAGAGTATTATTGTATGAATCTGAGCTTTGTGCAGGTGGGAGATGAAGGGGACAGACGATGTACCAGACTGCTGCTACGTCATAACACTCTACTAATCATCTCATTGCTATTCGCTGGGCAGTAGGCTGCCTAGTGTGGTGACATACGTGGGTGTTGTTTTGACTATTCGCTGTAGACGGCGACACAGAATATATGTAGTTTGGATAGTACCCCTCACTACTACAAACATAGTACAAGTAAAACGTTACTACTACTAACGCAATCTCTCACAGTAGTAGTGATGTAATGCATACCTCTCAGCTGCACAAAGCTTGGGAACGGGCATTACGAGAGTAATTAAAAGCTAATCCAGAACTAAATGATGCTGCCAAGATAAAAGAGAGACATAGGTGGCGTAAGCAAAAAGAAGATGGGAAAGTTGTGGGCATATCTGATTTAAGGGAAAGTGAAAGAAGAAAAAACAAAAGACATGGCATAAGTGGGCGAAAACACACAGTAATAAGTGTAAAAAGTGGATAGAAATTGAGAATTTTGTTGAGAAGAATTCACCACCCAGCAGTACCATTGCCTTCCTCACTGAGTGAAAAATTACGCCTATCAGCATGCCAGGCTCTCTGAAAAGCACATATTTTCCACTCTGCAAATGACACCTTCACTTCATTCACCACAGGGTCTGGCTGTATAATGAAATTCATTACTTTCAGAGGAGGTAACTCTGATTAGTGTCACAGTACACCTCTACCTCTTCTCTTCTTAAATGATTCAGTCATTTAATTAGCTGACCATTTGATAAGAAACAGAACTATTTATTTTAGCCCTGCAACGGACAGATTGAGTGTAAATAAATTGACACTCCACCTGTCTGTTATGGGCATACCAGTAGAGTAGAGAGTGGAAAAATAACTGCTAGAATATATAGGGAGGGAGAGTGCTCGAAAAAATATAAAAAGAGTATAAAGCAAAAATTAATCAATAAAACAATTAACTTTTTTCATTTAATAGGTCTAGACATAATTGTAGTGTCGTAGTAGTCAGTGCAACTGGCTACTATGCCGGGGTCCCGGGTTTGATTCCCGATCAGGTCTGGCATTTTTTTCATCTGTAAATCACCACATATTATTACCTACGCACAAGCCCAAGGCTTATGTAAGCATCATCACTCAACAAAAAAAAAATAGATAAGTTATTTTTACTTAAGTTTCATTTTTGCAATCAATAAAAAATTTCACCATTCTGCAGTTTATGACTAACTTATTCAGCTCCGTTACCCCAAACATCAGCTCCGTGGACGTTCAATTTTTAAATTGATAAATATGCATGTATGTCACGATATTTGTGGTACCATTAACAGGACACTGGTTCACAGAGCTAGAACAGAGACAGTAGTGAAGTTCTACAAGGTAATAATGGCAGCCCCAGTCCTTCTTTATGGAAGTGAGTCATGGGTTACCAAAAAACGCTAAGAAAGTAGGATCCAAGCAGCTGAAATGAGGTTTTTAAGAAGGGTGAAAGGGCTGCTCGAGGTTGGATCTAATACATAACGAGCAAATTAGATCCGAGTTGGGTGTATTTAGCTTGAACGAAAAAGTGGAGGAGTACCAGAATCAATGGAGGCAACATTTGGAACGGATGCCAGAGGAGAGAATACCTCTAAAAGTGACGGAATATGTTCCAGTTGGAAGAAGAGAGGTGGGAAGACCTCGAAGAAAATGGCAGTAGTCAAGATATACCAGTTGGAATGTCTCGTGTTTCTGTAGAAGTGCAGGATGGTTTGTGAGTTCGGAACAGGCTTATGCCTAATCCTTGACAGTAAGAAGAAGAAGAAGCATGTACGATCTTGACCACATGCATAACTGGAAATAACTTTATTTAGCCTCTTAAAATTTTCCCACAGATTGAGATTGTACAATACGTTTTTTTAACTGTTAAAGAGTTTCAGTTTTGTTGGGTAAAGAACGAAATGTACGTACTTTAGGTGGGAGTGGGTGTAGTTGTGAGAGCAGACAGTTGCTGGTCGTACTGTTTGCCACTTGATCCCATTTTGATTTCCACCTTTTAGAGTCATCCTAAGTTCCTGATCCACGACACTGCTTCCATCACTTGTTCACTTTGCCACACCCACAACAAATTCAACCTGTACCAACAACAGAAAAAGTTACAATTAATATAAATTTATATTGTTTTTAAGATATAAATAAATAATACCTGTCAATACAATATAAATATTATTCAAAAGTTGTATAGTCAGTTGAGTCACGTGTTTGCCCTTGTTTGCAACGAGGGGAAAAGGGGGAACAGCATCAGTGCACATGCCCGACTGCTTTAATTTCAGTACGACAAACATAACTCGTATACTATACCCAGAGCATATACAGTAAATTGCGGAACCTTTTGTAGGTTAACTGTTTGTTACCGTAAACACAGATGTCTGTTTCTCGAAAACATGGTCAAACTATCCACAGTGCTGAACCCAATGTAAAAATATGTTGTGAAGTTGAAGCTAAACAAAAATGCCTATCCGTGCCTCTTAACAAACACCGTGAGTGAGCGGCTAACTACTGTGATGTTTCTCTTTCCACAATTCGAAAAATAAAGATGGAAGTTAAGGACATGAAGAAACTATTCTTAAACAGTTTTACTGACACCTGGTAAAAAAAAGAAAACGGTTAGGTAGATACTAGAGAGACTGATTATGAAAACGCCGATGACAGCAATAGTAAAGAAGGCGATTCCTTCGTAATTACAGTAAATCAAGCATTTATAGTCATGTAATTAAGTTATAGGCAATATT
Source organism: Catonia carolina (assembly GCA_035578175.1). Lineage (NCBI taxonomy): Eukaryota > Metazoa > Arthropoda > Insecta > Hemiptera > Achilidae > Catonia > Catonia carolina. Next base: position 12,494,333 of record JAQMRL010000010.1, read on the forward strand.
ACAGGTCATAATTATTTCTTATAAGGTTCATGAAGAAAAATTTTCTCGGAATAAACCACAGTTTACAAAATGTATCTAGAAACTGCATGGTAGTGAAATATACGAATAGTGTCTCACTGTTGACGTTGGCAGCAATGTAAATATTTCACTTCCCTTCCTCACAGCCCATACATACGCAAAAGGCAATCTCATGACTTCAGCATCTACACAATACATTTTATTAACTGTTAAGAGTTTTAGTTTTGTTGGGTAAATAACGAAATGTACATACTTTAGGTGGGAGTGGGTGTAGTTGTCAGAGCAGACAGTTGCTGGTCGCACTGCTTGTCACTTGATCCCATTTTGATTTCCACCTTTTAGAGTCATCCTAAGTTCCTGATCTACGACACTGCTTCCATCACCTGTTCACTTTGCCACACTCACAACAAATTCAACCTGTACCAACAACAGAAAAAGTTACAATTAATATAAATTTACAATATTTTTAACATATAAATAAATAACACCTGTCAATGCCATATAAATATTATTCAACAGTCGAGTCATGAGTTTGCCCTTGTTTGCAACGAGGGGTAAAGGGGGATAACATCAGTGCGCATGCGCGACTGCTTTAATTTCAGTACGACAAACTTAACTCGTATACTATACCCAGAGCAAATACAGTAAATTGCAGAACCTTTTGTAGGTTAACCGTAAACACAAATGTCGGTTTCTCGAAAACATGGTCGAACTTTCCACAGTGCTGAACCCAATGTAATAAAATGTTGAGAAGTTGAAGCTAAACAAAAATGCCTAACCGCGCCTCTTAACAAAAGCCGTAAGCGAGCAGCTAACTACTGTGATGTTTCTCTTTGCACAATTTGAAAAATAAGGACGTCAAGAAGCTATTCTTTAACAGTTTTGTTGACACCTGGTTTAAAAAGCAAACGGTTAGGTAGATACTAGAGAGACTGATAATGAAAACGCCGGTGACAGCAATAAAAAAGGCGATTTATTCGTAATTAAAGTAAACCAAACATTTCTAGTCATGTAATTAAGTTATAGGCAATATTACAGGTTATATTTATTTCTTATTAGGTTTTCCTATAAACCAAGTTTGGCTCGGTTTTCTCGGAATAAATCACAGTTTACAAAATGTATCTAGAAACTGCATGGTAGTGAAATGTACGAGTAGTGTCTCACTGTTGACGTTGGCAGCACTCCAAATCTTTCACTACCCTTCCTCACACCCCATACATACGCAAAAGGCAATCTCGTGACTTCAGTATCTATAAAATACGTTTTTTTAACTGTTAAAGAGTTTTAGTTTTTTGGTTAAAGAACGAAATGTACGTACTTTAGGTGGCAGTGGGTGTAGTTGTCAGAGCAGACAGTTGCTGGTTGCACTGCTTGTCACTTGATCCCATTTTGATTTCCACCTTTTAGAGTCATCCTAAGTTCCTGATCCACGACACTGCTTCCATCACCTGTTCACTTTGCCACACTCATAACAAATTCAACCTGTACCAACAACAGAAAAAGTTACAATTAATATAAATTTACAATATTTTTAACATATACAGTAAAATCTCTCTATTGCGGAACTCTCTATAGCAGAAATCTCTCTTTAGCGGCATTATTTGCCGACCCCCGACCATTTCGTATACTACGGTAATGTATTTAGCTCTCGTTATAGCGGCACAAAAATCTCTCTATAGCGGCTAAACAATATCTTCAGGATATGGATTTAGACGCCTATGTAGGGGCAGACAATGAATTAGTCACTTCATCACTTAGCTACTTCACTTTGCAGTAATCGAAAATGTCTTAGGCCAAAACAACGAGGAAGAAAGTGAAGATGACGATGAAATGGAAACAGAAATGGTGCCCCTTCAAGTAAAAAGGCACTAGATGCTATTATTGTTGTTTCCACGTACTGTCATTGCCAATATGTAAATGAAAATTTACAAGTTTTAAACATTGAAAATGAGATTGAAGAGATGTTTTATGAATTGAAAACGAAACAAAATTTACAACTTATTTTACGAAATTAAATGTACTTCACAATCATTTTTTCCTTAATAACGAAAAAATATATACTGTACTGTGTATTCTTTTGTGTTTGTGTAGCCTATGTTTTGGGATATTTTAATTGTATGTATCCTATGTTTATTACTGTTCAGTGAAAAACGAGTTTCAGTGCTAATTAATTTTAGGCTATTGATTACGGTATGTACTGTATAAATGATTATTGAAAAAAGTTCAATACGAAAAGTGAAATTCTATTGTTAAACATTAGTAACACAACATCTAATAAAACCAGTTTGTATCCAAATTTCTTGTTAAGTTAATAACCTACACTTTATGTAATTAATTTAAATATCTCACTGTATTGAAGTAATCTACTGTAATAAACATTCGTCATAAAGTTATCTATTTAGTAGCTTTTCAAAAACTTATTCCATGCACCATTCACATACGTATAAATAAGTTTTTAGTACAGAAAAATTAGTATTCCAACTTCCTTTCCGCCGTTAATTACTCGCTCTCTCTATAACGGAACTCTCTTTATAGCGGCGGTACCTCATGGTCCCTTCAATTCCGCTATAGAGAGATTTTACTGTAAATAAATAACACCTGTCAATGCCATATAAATATTATTCAACAGTTGAGTCATGAGTTTGCCCTTGTTTGCAACGAGGGGTAAAGGGGGATAACATCAGTGCGCATGCGCGACTGCTTTAATTTCAGTACGACAAACTTAACTCGTATACTATACCCAGAGCAAATACAGTAAATTGCAGAACCTTTTGTAGGTTAACCGTAAACACAAATGTCGGTTTCTCGAAAACATGGTCGAACTTTCCACAGTGCTGAACCCAATGTAATAAAATGTTGAGAAGTTGAAGCTAAACTAAAATGGCTATCCGCGCCTCTTAAAAAAAGCCGTGAGCGAGCGGCTAACTACTGTGATGTTTCTCTCTCCACAATTTGAAAAATAAAGAAGAAAAATAAGGACGTCAAGAAGCTATTCTTTAACAGTTTTGTTGACATCTGGTTTAAAAAGCAAACGGTTAGGTAGATACTAGAGAGACTGATAATGAAAACGCTGGTGACAGCAATAAAAAAGGCGATTTATTCGTAATTAAAGTAAACCAAACATTTCTAGTCATGTAATTAAGTTATAGGCAATATTACAGGTTATATTTATTTCTTATTAGGTTTTCCTATAAACCAAGTTTGGCTCGGTTTTCTCGGAATAAATCACAGTTTACAAAATGTATCTAGAAACTGCATGGTAGTGAAATGTACGAGTAGTGTCTCACTGTTGACGTTGGCAGCACTCCAAATCTTTCACTACCCTTCCTCACACCCCATACATACGCAAAAGGCAATCTCGTGACTTCAGTATCTATAAAATACGTTTTTTTAACTGTTAAAGAGTTTTAGTTTTTTGGTTAAAGAACGAAATGTACGTACTTTAGGTGGCAGTGGGTGTAGTTGTCAGAGCAGACAGTTGCTGGTTGCACTGCTTGTCACTTGATCCCATTTTGATTTCCACCTTTTAGAGTCATCCTAAGTTCCTGATCCACGACACTGCTTCCATCACCTGTTCACTTTGCCACACCCACAACAAATTCAACCTGTACCAACAACAGAAAAAGTTACAATTAAGGAATTTATATTATTACTTTCTCTTGTCTATATGAATATATAGGAAGGAGAGTATTGTTTTCATTTCGATTTTTCGAAATCAAGTTTTCAACAGATCTACATGTTTTCAGACCCCCTGAACCCAAAAAACATGTTTTTAGTGATTGGTCTGTGTGTGTGAACAGAATATCTCAAGAACGGAACATTGTACGAACTTGAAACTTAAGTTACATACTACTACCAGACCCAACACGAACATTTTCATCAAAACCGGTCAACCGGAAGTAGTAGTTTATTCGTGTAATTTTTTAGCGATATTCTCAAAAACTGGTCCTACGATTTGTTTAAAAATCGCCTGGTTTACTTAATTTTTTATTCTCTACAAGATAGGGTAGGTGTCATGTTTGCTGAAATTCTTGGTGAGGCTCTTTTCACAAAAAAAATACTTTTTTTAAGATTACGACTTTAATATGCATTTTAGCGCAAAAATTTATACAACAAAAGTTGTAGAGAATTTAAATTCTACAACTTTTATTTCAAACATTTTTTTGTATAACGCTTAGTTCAGCAGTAGGCTAATTAGCAATTTTCTGTTTTTTCTCACGAAAATGTGTGAAAAATCGATTTTTTTTAAAGATTTCAGCCTTAGAATGCATTTTACGACAAAAGTGTTATAATAAAATTCATAGAAAATTAAAAGATCTACAACTTTTATTTAAAGCATTTTTCTCTACAGAGACTAGTTTAGCGTGAAAGAGGATTTTCCGTATTTTTAAGCTAAGCTGAGGTTGATTTTCATTTTGCGTCTTTCACTCATGATTAAAATTAGGTTTATTATTAATTATTTCCATCGGCAAGAGAAAGTTGTGTGAGCGTTTCACACCAGATTTTTTTTTAACATATAAAAATAAATAATACGTGTCAATGCCATCTAAATATTCATCAACAGTTGTTAAGAGACAAATGATAAACAGTTGCAATGGTGATGGCAGTGATAGCAGCTGGTACTTGACCTAGACTAGCCTGGTCACTGGTAGATGCTCTTCACATACACACACACACACACACACACACACGTTAACAGAAGAGTACGTAGTACAGTTCAACAATCAAATGTTATTAACAGTTAATGGGAAAAAGTGTCACTACTTGCAGGTCAAAAACAAACATAACGTTAAAGAAAGTAGAGAAGTAGATGTATTTATTCATAAACATTAAGGTATCAGATGAACTAATGTCCCATAGCCAGCGAGTGAGAGGGTGATATGTGGCATAACTATGCATGCGCTCAAAGGTCTTTACCGTAATAATCCATATCTGAAAACATACTACAGTCGTTATCTTGCTTGTTAGTTTACTGCATGCATAAACACTTGCTCACATCAATAAGTAAAATTAAAGACAATTTTATTAGAACGCCATGTTTGGGTTGTGCGAGTGAGAGTGTTATGCATTCTCTCACTCCCACGACTAGGAGAAATTAGTTCATCTGAATACTGTACTTTAGAGCATGTAGAAACAGTGAAGTTCCTAGGAGTATCTCTAGATAGATTTTTGTCTCAGGACTTTCATACCAATCAAGTTCGTAGTAAAATATCATCTGGGGTATTTGCACTAAAACAAATTTCCAGAATTAATGATAAAAAATTACTAATGGAAGCTTATCATGGCCTCATTCTGTCTCATATCCGTTATGGTATTTTAGTATGGGGTAATTCTAGCATGGGTAATATAAATAGGGTTTTTAAAATTCAAAAGAAAGCTATAAGGTGTATGGTGGGAGCTAACCAGCTAAACTCATCTACACCACTATTTAAGGAGCTTAAATTGCTTACAGTTCCCTTTCTCTACATTTTTCAGGTGATTATGTATGTTAGGCAAAATAATTTTATGTAGAATTTCAATGCTCACAATCATAACACGAGAAACAGAAATGATTATTATGTGGCTAATCACTCCACAAAATTGTTTGAACAAAAACCTACTTATGCAGGGAGAAAATTCATGAATAAATTACTCCAATTTTTAAAATGTTGTGATAATTTGCATTCCTTTAAAAAGAATCTGAAAAATTACTTGATCGGTGAATTTTTTTATAGCGTACAAGAATTTCTTTCTTGATAGTAGTGATACAGTATTCAGATGAACTTAAGTCCCCTAGCTGTGGGAGTGAGAGAATGCATAACGCTCTCACTTGCACAAGCCATAAGCACCGTTCCTATAACATTGTCGTATAATTTCACTCATTGTTGTGAGCAAGCGTTTATGCACGTAGTAAACTAACAAGCAAGATAACGACTGTAGTATGTTTTCAGATCCGGATTATAATGGTAAAGACCTTTGGGCGCATGCGTAGTTATGCCACATATCTCCCTCTCACTCACTCGACTACGGGACATTAATCCATCTGATATCTGAACATAGTGTGATTCTTAAATGTATTTCAGGTGTTATAACTGACATGTCCTATACTCCTCCTGGACAAAAAATAAAATCCACAAAATAAACTAAATTCGGACTATAAAAGAGTAAATAATACAGTAAACATCTACAACGCTTCTCAAATTACTGCTCAGGATGAAACATTCTATCACAGACATAACCTATACGATATTTTTACGGTAGGCCTAACTTGTCAAAATTCGGTTCAGTAAACATACAGATACAGTAAACATCTACAACGCTTCTCAAATTACTGCTCAGGATGAAACATTCTATCACAGACATAACCTATACGGTATTTTTACGGTAGGCCTAACTTGTCAAAATTCGGTTCATTTTAAAACTAAGTGTAAATGGATACTAGCATTCAACAATTTATTTAACGTTTAGTCCTTACACTAAATAAGTACCAATACAACAATGGTCATTTCACTTTAAATTGCAAAATAAAATGATAACAAATGTTTTTAAACATTTTTTTTTCTACTTGCATCCTGGAGACTCCAAAGGGAGTATAGGACATTTCAAGATAGAACTGAAAGTTTATCACCAATGATAAATTCATCACTTACCACCAGAAAATTATTTTTGCTACTGCTTACTTCAGTAGGCTTGTCATGAACCCCATTGAATTAAATATCACACAAAATTAAAAATAAAAAAATCAAACACAATGATATATTCATCACTTACCAATAATTTTTTCCTGCTACTGCTTAACTCAGTGGGCTTGTCATGAACCCCTTTGTATCAAATAGTACACAATATTTGATTAATTAGAAGTTAAATATTTTTCAATGAAAACTATTTAAAAAGGAATTTGTGCACACTGTAAAATGTTTCATTAATCAAATACTGTTTTAGCTTTTTTTTTAAATGACTTAAATTGTCACAACTTTTTAAACCTTGTGGCAATTTATTGATGCATTTTCTACCTGCATAAGTTGGTTTTTGTTCAAACAATTTAGTGTTGTGATTACCAACATAATAATCGATTCTGTTTCTTGTGTAGTGGTTGTGAACATCTAAATTCTGTAAAAAGGTATTTTTCTTTACGTACATTATCACTTCAAAAATGTACAAAGAACGAACTGTGAGCAATTGCAGCTCTTTAAATAGTGATCTGCACGAGGTAAGGTGGTTGACTCCCATCATACACCTAACTGCTTTTTCTGTATTTTAAAAACTCTTTCCATGTTACCCTGTGATGAATTACCCCATACTAATATGGCATACCTGATATGAGATAAAATGTTATGACATTTGATTACATCTGACATGAGATTACAAGTTATGATAAAATGGTTGGAAGTTGCGTGAAGTGAGGTTAGGCACCACTCCTCAATAAAGTGAATGTTTATCCACTAAATAAAGGCTATCATTATAATGTTACTTACGGCTGCCTATACCAAAATTATTTTATAAACATAAATACACGTTCGATTTAAGAAATCCTGTACCATGATTATCTCCAATAAAATTACCAAAATTTCAATTTTTGAATTAATTACCCTCTAAAAACACAATAGCAAATAAAATGAAATTAACAGACCCTTACAATGTAAGTTTTATTGCACGTTACTTACACCTCTAGCTTCTTAATTCCGTTAAAATTTTAACAAACTTCCTATCCCAATTGCATTGCATCGTTCATTGTTTTCATTTTAAAAACTAACTAACCTCAAACGTCAAATAAATCGGCGTCTTCTAACGTTGTCATGTGAACTCCGAAACGGTTTTTTTTTAAAATGATAATTCATAAATAATCTTAAATCTATAAAATAATATTATACATTTCTATAAAATAAAAATAATGTATATATAATTATTTTACGAAATATATAATGAAGGGAATTTCAAATCGCCTTATTAAAATTTAATACATTAAAAAATATAGTTTTTAAAAATATGTTTCAAATCGATTTCTAATGAAATTTGAAAAAAAAATGGTAAAAAATTTTACCCAAAAAATATTCCAAGTCCGAACCGCCGGCGACCATTCATGTCATACGGAGACTCTAGCGCCCGGCAGGCGAGGACCGAGCGCGAGGGCTTGGTGCACCGGTAGAATTCGTCTTTCGAGTTTTAGGACATTGTATATTGCTTTTGTCTTTGTCACTTTTTCTAATGTTTCGCTGCCATATGTAACTTGTGGTTGTATGACTGTTTTGTAGTGTTTAATTTTTGTTTGTATATATAAGCATTTTTTGTTGTAGGCCTCTACGTTGTGATTTTTACTTTCTCTTGCTTATATGAATGTATAGGAAGGAAAGTATTGTTTTCATGTCGATTTTTAAAAATCGAGTTTTCACCGGATCTATACGTTTTCAGACCCCCTGAACCCAAAAAAACATGTTTTTAGCGATTGGTCTGTGTGTGTGTATATAAAATATCTCAAGAACGGAACATCCTACGAACTTGAAACTTAAGTTACATACCACTACCGGACCCGACACGAACATTTTCATCAAAATCGGTCAACCGGAAGTAGTAGTTTATTCGTATAATTTTTCACTTTTTTGCGATTTTCTCAAAAACTGGTCCGATTTTTTTAAAAATCGCCTGGTTTACTCAATTTTTTATTCTCTACAAGATAGGGTACCGTAAAATGGGGTGAATAGGAACAGTAGTGTGAATGGGAACGAAACTTCATTGTTACAAAAAAAAAAAGTTATAAAATAAGTAAGATTGAATTTCAGGTATTTTTCATTTTTGACAGTTGGTCAACATGATTATAAGTTGGGAAATTTTTCATTATGCTGTTGGCATCATTGTCTACTTTGTTGCCCATGTGCAAACATCATTGTTGGAAATCAGCTGATTTCGTCACCTCAGAAACTTCTGCTGTAAGTACAAATCACTTTTTTTAATGTAATTGGAGTTACTGTTTTTTCCTTAAATATAGCTCTATAAAATGATATTTCCCATCAGTTTCATTTTTTTAACATAACCTCTATATGTATGGAATTTTTTTTGTAGTGCTGTACCAACATTGAAATTTGTGGGGTGAATAGGAACGCCTCTTTTTTGTGTTCCTATTCACCCCACAAATGGTTTTTCACATCAACTGTGTTCATACAGTAATATTTTCATCACAGAATAACTTGAAATATAACACTACATTTACCTAATGTGTTTGTTACAGGTGTTTATGACTACGTGGCGATACAATGCCTCGAATATATCAGAGTGTGAGTACTAGTCGTAGTAAATATAATTATTCACCCAACCTTCTCAATAACGCTATTGAGGAAATTAGGAATGGTCTTAGTTTTAGAAAATGTTCTACAAAATACAAAATTCCTACCACTGTATTACACAGACATTTTAAAAAAGGGGATCAAGTAAAGAAAAAAGGTGGGCAGACATCGCTGACTGAAAACGAAGAAGCTGTGTTGGTTGATAGACTTAAAATATGTAGTGAATGGGGGTACCCCATCGACTCATTGACATTAAGGTTGTTGGTGAAAGACTTTCTTGAGCGACAAGGAAGATGTATACCTAAATTTAAAAACAATACACCTGGCCGTGATTTTGTATATTCATTTTTGAAACGTCATAAAGATATTTTGTCAACTCGAATGTGTCAGAACATCAAAAGGGCGCGGGCAGCAGTATCTTATGAAATTATAAATGGTTTCTTTGATGAGCTTGAAAAAGAGCTGAAGGATGTTCCTCCCAGTCACATAATAAATTATGATGAAACAAATCTGAGTGACGACCCAGGAAAACGTAAACTGATTTCCAGAAGGGGTTGTAAATACCCTGAAAGAGTTATAAACTCATCGAAGGCATCTACATCTGTGATGTTTGCTGGGACCGGAGAAGGCAAAATATTGCCGCCATATGTCGTCTACAAAGCACAGCACTTATACGACAGCTGGAGAGAAGGAGGCCCAAAAAATTCAAGATACAACAGGACTAAGTCTGGATGGTTTGACAGTTTCTGTTTTTGTGACTGGGTGGAGTCAATTGCTATTCCTTTTTTTAATAAGGTTGAAGGTGATAGACCAAAATTTTTGGTTGGGGATAATTTAGCCTCTCATCTTTCAGTAGATTTGATAAGATTATGCCATCAAAAAAACATCAAATTCATATTCCTACCAGCCAATTCCACCCACTTTACTCAACCACTTGACGTAGCATTTTTTAGACCAATGAAAATGGCATGGCGTCAGATACTGGAAGAATTGAAAAAAGGACCTGGAAGAGGTGAAGCAGCTGTACCCAAGGACAAGTTTCCAGCGCTACTAAAAAAGCTCTGGGAGACCCTCAAAGAAGATAATGTGCGGTCTGGGTTTAAAAAGTGTGGCATTGTGCCCTTATGTCGCACAAAAGTTCTTGAGATGTTGCCTAGAACTGATTGCTGTACCACCAGCCAGAATAAATGTCTGTCAGGAAACTCTACACCAACATCAGTAGGTGTAGAAGCAATAGACGAGACATTCAAAGAGCTGTTGCAATCCATGAGACAGTATGACACTCCCAAACCAAAGAGAAAGAGGACTAAAGTTGCTGTTACACCTGGAAAGAGTGTTGAAGTAAAGGACTTCGATGAAGATGAGACTCCGATAGATGTCCCTAAAGCAGGAAAGTCAGGGAATGCAACCTCAGATGCAAAACACGAGCAGATCTCTACACAAAGAAAAAGACTGTCCAAGAAGAAAACCAGGGTCATTATGGAATCATTGTCGTCAGATGACTCGGACTACACGGTTCAAGATAGTGATATTGATTTTGTGTTTTCTACTTCTGAAGATGAAGTCAATGTAATAAATCCTGAGAACCCTGAAACCAGTGCATATGATACTTGCTATCATCCAGGAGACTATGTGATAGTTAAGGTGTTTGGAAAAACAAAGCATTCTTGCAGACTGTATGTGTGCAAAATATCATATCCACAAGACAATGGCTATGTCGGAGTATTTTTAAAAAAGACCCCTAAAACGTGGAAATTTTTTCAAACAGAGGAAGAGGCATTTTTTAACAACGAAGATATTGTCAAAAAACTGCAACCTAAAGATAATACTGGTACCAACACTTCATCTCGTTTTAAAGACATGGTTAGCTTTAAGAATGATTTAAGTGATTTATTATTGTACTATTAAATATTTGAAGTTTTGTGTATGTATTAAATCTTTTAATTTTTGTATTAATTATTTTATTTTTCTTATAATACACTGTAATAGTTTCTTATTAGTTTTTTTATTATTTTTTCTTTGTTATACTTAGTTTGTATTAAATCTTTTCAGTTATTTTTGTACAATCCTGTTTTTCTTATTAAAAAATCTTTTTTAATTCGATATTTTTTGTTTTGAATAAAATATATTTGAGTACTAAGTCATCTGTCACTCTTATTACTTGTTCCCATTGATACTACACATGTAGGAATGGGAACAGTTGAACATTTTAACAGGTGTTCCCATTCACCCCTCTCTGTGGGGTGAATGGGAACACCATTAAAAAAATTTTTTTTGAATGCAATAATCATTTTACAAATTTTTCATCATTAGGTATTGAAACAGAAAGGTAAGACCCAAGTTTTTACTAATAATTCATTATCTTGGGAAAATGATTACTACTGTTTCTATTACTATTGTTTTGTTACTACTGTTTTGATTACTGTTAAACTTCATGTAAATTTGAAAACTGTTCCTATTCACCCCATTTTACGGTAGGTGTCATGTTTGCTGAAATTCTCGGTGAGGCTGTTTTCACGTAAAAACATTTTCTTTTTAAAATTACGGCTTTAATATGCATTTTAGCGCAAAAGTTTATATAATAAAAGTTGTAGAGAATGTAAAATTCTACAACTTTTATTTCAAACATTTTTTTGTATAACGCTTAGTTTAGCAGTAATTAGCGATTTTCTGATTTTTTCTCACGAAAACGTGTGAAAAATCGATTTTTTTTTTGAAGATTTCGGCCTTAGAATGCATTTTACGACAAAAGTGTATATAATAAATTTTATAGGAAAAATAAAAAGATCTACTGTTAGCGCCAGTCTCTCCCGGGTTAATTCAAACTGTTTTCCCCGCTAATCATAATTGTTCCTGCCTTTGTTTCCGCGTGACTTCACTAATCACGTCATCCTTTCTCCCCTCTCCTTTTCTTGCATATCCGGCATCCTTATACACACTCTTGTATTGGCTTTCGTGATGTATGGAAGCGTTTCTGCCTCCTGCGCTTAGCGCGTGGTTTAGGGTTGTCGATACCCTGCCATTCTTCGTTTGCAATCTGTTTCGTTCGTTATTCGTCGTTTGTTATGAACTTAAACTGTTCGTTATTCTTTGCTTTGTGTGAATTATATTCAATTGCTCATGTATTTTGTATTGTGAATTCTTGCTGTTTGTTTATTGCAATGTTATCAGTGTTTCTACACGTGCGTGCCTACAAGTCTCAAGTCGTTTTCTGGATTCCAGGTAAGAGCGTTTTTCATTTATTACGAATAGTCGTTCAAGTGTGTGTCTTCCTATGTTTTTGTCCTATCAATTATGTCTCCTACCTTTCGTTATTTTGTTCCTTCTTCTATTAATTCATTTCGTTTATTTTCTAAATCGTTTTAGCTGTGGTTGGCAGCCGCTTAAAACTAACCTGGTCCTCCGAGTTCAATTAATTAATCGTCTACTAATTACGGTAGAATTATTCAGTCAAATTCGTTTTATTGTCTTTTATTCAGTGCCTTTACAAGCGCTAACAATTTGTTCCTCCGAGCTGAGGATATCTAACATCTACAACTTTTATTTAAAGCATTTTTCACTACAGAGCCTAGTTTAACGTGAAAGTGATTTTCCGTTTTTTTAAGCCAAACTGAGTTCAATTTTCATTTTGCGTCATTCACTAATGATTAAAATAAGGTTATGTTTTTTGTTTATTTCTAATATTTCATTAATAATGTTAGGTTTATTGTTAATTATTTGCATTGGCAAGAGAAAGTTGTGTGAGTGTTTCATACCAGATTTTTATAATTTTTTCCGTCTCACTTCCTACACTGTTTTATTTATTGTTGTGTGTTATGTGTTCGCCTAGGTATTAAACGATTTAACTAATTCCACTTGGTTTCTGTAGTAGTTTATGCATGTAATTTTTCACTTTTTTGCAGTTAACAGTTCTCAGCTCCTACAATTTTTTTAACAATCGCAGCCTCATTTCATTTTTATGTTCTACAAGATAGAGTAAGTGCCATGCCTGCCAAAATTTTGGAAAGGCTCTCCTCTTGTAGAAAGAATGTTTTTTTTTTTAAAGATTTCAGCCTTAATATACACTTTAGAGCAAAAGTGTAATTATCAAATTTGTAGAACATTTAAAACCCTACAACTTTTATTTCAAACATTTTTTTGTAAACCGCTTAGTTCACCGACAATTAATTAGTGATATTTTTCATGAAAATCTGTAAAAAAAACTGGATTTTTTAATAAATACGGCCTTAGTATGCATTTTATGAGAGAAGTGTATATAATTAAAGTTATAGTCAATTAAAAAACCTACAACTTTTAATTTAAGTATGTTTTTCTTCAGGGCCTAGTTTAGAGGTAATTACTGATTTTCCGTATGTCTAAGTCTAACGGAGAACGATTTTCATTTTGCGTCATTCACTCTACATTGAAATTAGGCTATGTTATTCATTTTTCATTGTTTACTCATAATTAAATATAGGTTATATTGTGCATTAACTACATTTGCAAGAGAAAGTCGTGTGGGTGTTTTACACCAGATTTTTATTTATTACCTATGTTACTATAAAGGCGCTCCTCCCTAAAATATTAATGTAGCTACTTCCTTTATCCGGTCACAAAATAAATTTATACATAATAATAATAATAATAATAATAATAATAATAATAATAATAACAAAATGGCGAACAGCAGGGAAACATGGAATTTTGCACAGGATATTTTTGGTTTATTTTACAAGTAGAATTCAAAACAGTTTAGCATTTTTGAATCAATTATATATGGTGTTGTCGACTAGGGCCGCGACACGTGGCGAAACCTTGCTTGTGGTCGTAAGCGGCGAGCGTGTTGAAAGCGGAGCCCAAAGGGTGACGGCTCAGCTACCGCGTTCAAGCAGCGAGAACAGAATAAAGATTAATATTCTGTTCTCGCTGGGTTCAAGCCTAGCCTTCCCTCAGCGGCAGTTGGGTCCCCACTGAAGCGTGACAGTGGTGGCCCCCAGAGCCCTGCATTGTCGGGTCAGTGCAGGCCGTCTGCCGATGCGGGAATGTGCGTCCGGTACCGGTAGCGTAGAACAACGATGGTGCATCCGTTCTCGGCTGGGGTCTTCTTCTTGCTTGCTCTCCTTTCTTCTTCTCCGTTCAGCAGTTGGTAAGGCAAGTGCGACTCGCGGTTCAGTGCAGCTGCTTAAATATGCCTCCGGGGAATCTTCATAGTGGAGGGGAGAGGCACTGCTGGCTACGCGCCCTGCAGCAGGCAGGTTCTGGGATTGTCTGCAGGCGCTGATAATGGTGAAGGGAGGGGCGTCGGTGACAATAGATAATAACGGGTGATTCAAAAAGAGCGCCGGTTTTTAAACGGCTGGTAAATTTTTGTTTATCGGTTGGCAACATTGTTAGACCTTATTTCTATTTCGGAGAACATTCCGATTGACGATTCAGTTGTAGTTTCTCTTGTTCGCAGTGTAGTACTCTCGCAGTCTGTGTCTAACCATGGAGAAGTTTACTATTGCACAACGAGTGTTAATCGTCAAAACATTTTACCAGAGTGGAGAGAGTTATGCGGCTACTGTCAGGCGACTTCGCGGTACTCTAGGACGTAATGAAGCACCGAATGAATCAACAGTTCACAGGCTCATGAAAAAGTTTTTGAGACGGGTTCAACAGTCGACCTTAAAAGTTCTGGACGTCGTTGTTCTGGCCGAACTGAGCAGAACGTTGCGTTGGTTCGTGACAGTGTGGCTGTTAGCCCAGCAAAATCAATACGTCGCCGTTCTCAACAATTGGGTTTACGATGTTCTTCTGTACGGAGAATTCTTCGGTACGATCTCCAATATCACCCGTATAAAATTCAGTTGACGCAACATTTGAAAGTGACAGACCACCAGAAGAGACGACAGTTTGTTGACTGGGTATTGAGAAAACGGCAGGATGATGACACCTTCGCAAACAAAATCATTTTCAGTGATGAGGCGCACTTCCACTTAAACGGTCTTGTTAATAAACAGAACTGCCGTGGGGTTTAGAAAACCCTCGCAAGGTTAATGAAAGGGAAATGTATGCACAGCGAGTGACAGTTTGTTGCGGCTTTTGGTCGGGCGGTGTCATCGGCCCTTAATTTTTTGAAAATCAAGAAGGACAAGCCGTGACAGTAAATGGAGACCGATACCGTACGATGATTAAGGGGTTTTTGTGGCGTCATTTGGATGGAATGGACATTGACGAGTTGTGGTTTCAGCAGGATGGTGCCACCTGTCACGCTGCACGAGAAACAATGTTGTTGCTCCGTGAACGGTTCCAGGATCGCATCATTACTCGTAATTCCGACCATCAATGGCCACCAAGGTCGTGTGACTTGACGCCTTGTGACTTTCATCTTTGGGGTTATCTGAAGTCATTGGTGTATGCCAATAAACCCCGAAACATCAATGACTTGGAAGGAGGAAATTCGACGGGTTATCGGGCAAATGAAAGTCGAAACTTGTCGTGCAGTAATATCCAATTTCATGAACAGAGTTGATGCGTGCCAGCGCAGTAGAGGAGGACACATGCATGACATCATTTTTCATACATGAAATCGGAAGGTAAGATGAACTTGTTGATGTATTTATTTTCAGTTTTTCAATAAAATAAATCTCTTAATTTGATATATCAAAACCGGCGCTCTTTTTGAATAACCCTATATATTAGTCTTTATAAGTAATTTTATTATTAGATTTTCTTCTTCTTCTCACAATCAAGGATTAGGCTTCCGCCTGTTCCAACTCATAACAGCAACAACCTATTACCATCTTTTGTGTGGCCTCCCTACATCTCTCCTGCCCACCATTCTGTACTGCAAAACACTGAGGGGGTCCTTCCCTCAGGCATTCCTCTTTACGCGCTCCCTCCAATGATTTTGATATTATTATTGAGATATATGTTATTGATTATTAGACTATTATATAAATATCTAATAAAAAACTGCACTGAATAAACTACAACAATCTTTTTTTTATTGTAAACAAAATTAAATATATCTATCTAGAAGCATTTTACAATTCGATCAACTGGAATAATTTTAAAACGGTTACAAGTAGGTAAAATTTAACGAAATATACTATTTGTCAATGACCAAGGATTTAACAAATATTTTTGTGTGGTGGAAAAAACATAAATATCACAAAATGTCTATTTAATGTGTGCACAACACATGCCACATATCTGGTTACACCATTATCATAAAGCATGATACATAAAATTATTCTGTACTTTTAAAAATCTCTTAAAATATTACAAAGAAATTTTTTGTTACAATTTTTTGACTGCGTAATCTTAAATCTTTAGAGTATATCAAATAAGTGATTTTAAGTTTATATAGCTTATTGTATATCTGCTACATTGTTCTTTTTGTATTAAAATATACGACTATTATTAACTAGAATGAATTTAGAAATTTCATTAAACTGAATTTGATTAATGGGAAAATATCATGCATTGCCTAAACATCTCCTATCACAAGAGAATCTGTGATCAATTCAGATCGTGGGAAAATTAATAAAAAGGTACTTTACTTCAAAGTCTCTTGTTTCAACCATCTTAAAATAGCATAAGTACAGATTGAATAAGTATTTAACTGTTAGTTATGTAACCTTATACTCTAACGGACTGTTTAGAAGAGTAAATGTAATTGTATAAATCTGTATCTTTGAGCACAGTGATATCTTATCTACAACACAGAAATTTTCAAATGTAGATGTATATGGATAAACCTGATACTACGGCAGAGAAAGGGATTATGTTTGTTCATTGTTTCACAAGAAACGCTAAAGAAAGGTTCCACACGAAGCTAGATTATTACTTGGTAACATTTCACAGGTCTGTGTTGGCAAAATTGTAAAGAATCTCTAGTGATTTTAATAGATTTAAGGTGCTGAAAACAGGAAATACCGTGTGCGGCATAAGTCGCTACCCGTCGCTAGAAAATTACATGTTCACTCACTGAAGTGGTGGGGGGTAACCTTGAACGCCAGTACGTTTACACATCATCTGCCTTTTCAGTTCTACTCGTGTATTCGTGTTAGTTGCTACCCCCACATATTCATTTGTTACGGTTAAAGACGTCTTTCATTATGAATAGAAAACTGTCACTTCAACACAGAGTATTTATTATACAGCAGTGGAGCAAATTTAATTGTAATTACGATAAAGTACGTGATCAGGTCTGCATAAAATTTCCTTATGTTTTGCCGCCGTGTACGAAAAGTATGTATAATTTAAATAAACGCTTTGAAAGCACAGGTTCAGTCAATGATTTACCTGGATCTGGTCGCCCTATATCAGTTACTACTGAAGAAAATTTACACCACGTTGCACAATCATTTGTCAATTCTCCAAATAAATCAGCAAGACGTGCATCCACAGAGTTAGGCATTTCGGATAGAAGTGTTAGAAGAATGCCATCAACGTTAAAAATGGAACCACACAGGCCGGCCTTACTGCAAGCTCTACATGTACACAATATATAAAATCTACAATGCATGTATGAATGTTCGGGGGTAGCGACTTATACCGCACCCGGTATATACATATATTTTTGAATCAATCACGTCAGGTTTATATTCATAATTTGTGGATTTTTGATCCCACTATAAGTGTTAATCTATTGTAAAGGATAATTTTGTTAAACTGTTAAATATTCTTAACTTTTTTTTAGTTATGATTTAAATGTTGATATTCTGAATAGAAAAAAATAGTGTTCTAAAAAACTCCTCTTAATTAAAATTTGTCATGAGATGAAGGTTGGACAATTTTAAGGTTACTGTCTTTGTTACTTGAAAAACTAAGCAATTTTAAAAGAAATCTTTGTCGCCACCAAGGGTACGCTTCAAATTTGGCATAAAAATCATTGACGGAGAAAATTTAGCAGAGCCAAGTAAAATTTTTGGTTTCTTTGTAGGCGTAATGAAACAATTTCTGAAAGCAATAACAAAAAATGGAGAGGGTTTCAAGTAACGCTGGAGTCAGTTTCCAAGTTGATCAGAACCAAAGATAAGAGAGATGGGTGGTTTTGTAGGGCCACATAAAAATATACTAAAGCTTCTGAAAATAAACATTTTCAATCTAAACTGGAAATATCAGAAAAACAAGCGAGACAAGACTTCAAGGATGTAGTTACAAAAGTTTTTGGCAACAAAAAATATACAGATTATGCAAATATTATAGTATAAAATTAAAATTTTTAGATCATAACATGAGTTTAAGGCTCAATTTTTAGATTCACACCATGATTACTTTCCAAAAAAATCTTTGTGCAGTATGTGAGAAAAGATTCGAGCAAGATTTAAAACAGATGTAGAAGAAATACCAAGGAAGACTGAATAAGAGCATGATAATGTTGGATGTTAAGAAAAGGATGATCTGCTTTGAGACAACAAAGGAGACCGAACAAAAAAGAGCACAAACAAATCTATAACGATGTCAGGATATAATATTTTACTGAGTGTTTTCATTAGATTTAATGAGATTTAAAAGTCATTTGTTTTTCATAACATATGTAAATAAATTCGAAATTTAAGTAGAAATAGTTTTGAAGACATTTTCTGAAAAATTCTTACGCATAGGGAGAGAAATAAACATTTGTATTTGGATTCAGCACCAAAAAATACGTTTAAATGCAATACAACTATCAAATTACGTATTAAAGCAATACACCTATCAAATTGGAAACAATTTTTTGAAAGATCAAAAGTGCAGGCTTGTGATTATCATTCGTTGAAATCTTAAAAAACGATAAACACTTCTGGTAACAGAAAAAACTAAAAAAAACCAGAATCAACAAAATAACACATTGTTGTAAAATACACAACAATTTGAAATTCATTCACATAACTGACAAAATCTTAATCAATTTGATCAATTCGATCATCATCTTCATCATACTCAGCTTCTTCATCATGATCGGTAACACCTGTACTTTCTTTATCAAAGTCTTTTGATATAGTTGTAGAAGAACTTTGTTCCGTCCCTAGTGCATCACTGGCTTGCATAATAATGCTTCTAACATCGGGTTCACTGTCTTCTTCATTTTCATCTTCTGACGTGGCAGATACTTTTTCTTCAACTTGTTCTGTCGTTACTTTTTCTGATACTTTCTCCGTAACTTCCTCTCCTACTTTTTCTTCATCTTCTTCAACGTCTTCTCCTTCATCCTCATCTTCATCTGAATCTGAATCTCTGGTAGTTACCTGTCTAGATATTATTGGTTGCTTTTTCTCTTTTTTCTTTTCAGGTTGTGAAACTTGAGCCAAAAATCCATGAGGATTTGGATCCATTTCAACTTTTTGTTCGAAATAGGACATAGACAATTGAGATTCAACATACATAGATAAATGACTGATGCCCGTAGGAGATGGCTCAATTGGTAAAAGATCACTTTGTCGGCTTTCAATCACTAATAATTCTGTATCAATATCCAGCTCTCCTTCTTCTTCTTCTTCTTTACCTTCTTTCTCTTTGTCATCTTTTTCTTTTGTAATTTTTGTTTTTTCATCGGAAATAACTGATGATATAATCTGTAAAACATCTTTTTTGTCATCAATTTCTTCTGTTTTCACAATTTCTTGTTCTGGAGGCTGTTCAAATTCGCTGGGCACAGCCATTTTTATTTCTACTTCTTCACCACCTTCTTCTTCTTCCTCTTCTTCTTCTTCCTCGTCCTCGGGTTCGTTTCGAAGCTTTCTCAAAAACAGCTTTTTTTTCTCTTCCATTCTCGTAACTTTTTTATTTTTATCCCAATTCGGATCATAAAGTTCTCCATACATTTCTTTCAGTAACGGTAACTTGCTTTCTCGATTCATTCTTTTTTTTACTTCATACATCTCTTTTTTTGTTTTACGTTTTACTATTTTATGGCCTTCTTCTACTAATGTTTTTAATAATTTTCTTCTCACCCATCTGAAAATTTAAAAAATAAGAAATTTACAATCTTAATCTAAGTTTTGCGGGTATTCTTTTCAAACATTTTGTATTCAATTCTACAATTAAACCTACAATAAGCTGTTAACCCGGTTCACACTGTTGATCTAAAATTAGGTGACGCTGAATGGATTGTGGGTGGGGCAATAAAACGTGCTTCTCCAAGGTCAGTATGAATCAGAGACCGGTAAATATTGAAATTTTTTTGAAGGGAATTCTTTAACCCATCTTATAGTGTTTTCAGAAATAGAATATCATAAAAGGGAAATTTTTTATTCTCTCTTTGGTGTGTTGATGGCATTGATGGTTAGGGAATCAGTATGTTGTGACTGAAGTCTGTGCAGCTCATGTGTAAATCAACGTACATTCAATATCTTTAGTTTGCATTTTGAAGCTGTGTATTTTCTATGACAAAATTTGCCCTTGATATGGGTCGATGAGTTCATTTTACTGTTCAGGAGGGGTTTACCTCACTCAGGTCAAAAATACAGCTCTTTGTAGCATTGCACGGAAAATGTAACAGCTTCCCTCTCCTCCAACCTACAGAATCGTTTGAAACAAGTGGTTGAAGACAATAAAAATTTCCTACATACGGTTGCTCTTAGCTTTACCCCAAGTATGATAGTGGCTCTGTGACATCACCATAAAAGAATATAAATATTACCCCTCGATTTCTGTTGCCTGTATGCTATCTACTTTTTTCGCTTAGTTCAACCCAGTTTTCTTTGAACGCGTAGCAGTTAGGAATGCTTCTTCACTGAACTAACTTGTATTTATTATTTAGAATTTTTTGTCGGAAAATAGCTTGTATAAAAAATATTTTACGTCACTTGGTTCACCGATAGTTTATATGAGATAGGAAAATTACGACTTAATTTTGAAAATTCCATAACTCCGTTAAATATTTACGGAAACCTAAATGAAAAATATACATTTATTCAGTCAACTCTTATCTACAAAGTCTGTTTTATAAATTTTTTGCTAAACTGAAACTTAAGCCCGTTATAGTAAAAAATCTAGACAAACACAAAAATTTTCGGGGTTGAAAATTTTGCTCGCCTAAACGCAAAGAATTATGAAGTGATTTTCTCGTAATTATATTCAAAAGGTGCACACGTATTATATGAATCAACTATAATTTTTTCAGAATTTTTAATCAGTAATGACATTAGATAAAAGAGTTGTTTTGAGAGCGCGTTTTGATTTTTGTAATTCTTCTGTTTAACGAGAAACAGTCAGTTTCATAAGGGTTAATAAAGAACTCCCATTATTTTACTGAGGTACTCATTATTTCCATTTGTTGTTTAGGTCATCAGCCAAAAGGCTGGTTTGAACCTGTAGAGGTTTTACTAAGTAAATCGAGGAGTAAGGTGGTTTACCATTGCCTTCCTCACTGAGTGGAAAAGTACACTTATCAGCATGCCAGGCCCTCTGAAAAGCATATATTTTCCATTCTGCAAATGACACTTTCACTTCATTCACCACAGGGTGTGGCTGTATAATGAAATCCATTACTTTCAGACGAGATAACTCTGATTAGTGTCTTTTACACCTCTACCTCTTCTGTTCTTAAATGATTCAGTCATTTAATTGGCTGACCATATAATAAGAAACAGAACTATTTATTTTAGCCCTGTAACTAACAGATTGAGTGTAAATAATTTGACACTCCACCTGTCTGTTATGGGCAATATTTCCCTTTATGAAGTAAAAATTATAACTTTGACACACAAAAAACAAGACATCATTCTGTGTAAGAATAACTGATGATGAAGACACTCTGGAGTGAGCAGTCTTCAAATTGGTAAATGTTGAGAAGAGATATAACCTACATATTTTGTCAGTAAAATGGGTGTAGTTTTTTTTTAGGTCAATCAATAATTAACAAGTTGACCAGGTTAGCAGCTTTAATTTTCTAGGACGTTATGTCATGTTCTTCGGAGATTTTGATGTCAATTGCAAGATTGAGTTTCAAAGAATAAAAGAAGCACTCAAGAATAAAGTGAGATGAGATACAATCCTGAAATTTTATATCTGTATACTGTTCGCCAATTACAGCGGCATGTAGGGAGGGTAGCGAGACAGAGAGAGAATGTGTAGCGTCCACCGTTCCCCTCAACTCATTTCAATCAGTGTACGGTGTTCAAGCACAATAGTGACAATACGCGGTACGGTAGGGCACTCTGCTGGCCAGTTTCGTTCACTACACTCTAGCTCATTTTTCATCAAAAAATTCTGAAAATATTACTTTCGCTTCCTAATGGATCTTATTTTATTACACTATAAATGTTATTATTATACTCTGATATTTATATAAGATACGCTCATACAAAGTTAGACGTTTAAATCTCATCGCATTTTTTGCGTATCACGTAGGCTAATATAACTTCTTTTCCAGGATTACATAATATGCGTTTTATTATTTTGTTATAAAATATAAAATTGTATCTGTAATTTAATATATGTATGGCAGAAAGATAAATAATAGACGAGCTTGAAAAAAATCACTTTTTGAAGGGAAGTCAAAGATAGATCATCGTGTCTGGTGTCTCCTTCCTGTTAGTATTCCAAGAAACTGAATCAATTTGTATAGTTGTAATTTTATACGAAACATACGTCAATTTTTAGAAATCAACTACACACGCTCAATATCAGTTGTTTGAAATTTTAACAAAAAGAACCGTATAGCAAATATAACAGAATGAGATTATGACATACCTCTCTTTCGGGCCTGTCAAAACTTATGGTAGGTACATCATTTAGAAAAAAACTTATTGCCTATTACCCTAAAATGAATCGCAGACATTTTCCCCGTATTTTGTGCTCGCGCAACTAATTTCGACGGGGTGTGGCTTTCGACAGAGACACAAATGTCAAAACGATTACCGCATGAACAAAACAATGAATAGCGAGTACTACTTTAGAGGCAGCCTGTATAAAGCTATGACACTGTGGTGGGGGAGCTACTCACTGCGCATGTGCAGCCTGCATGCCACCGTAGTTGGTTATATTTATACCTAGTTGCCTGTTTGAAAGTTAGACATGGACAAAAACAGTTGCTCGCAGACAGAGATTGCAGGATGCACAGATGAGAGGTTTTTGAGGTCTGAGGTGGGTTATTTCAAACGGTATACAAAGCGGAATACAGACACCAGAGAGTAACTATTTTTGATAAGTCCCTTCTTAGGCCAATTTGGATGTACGTCAGTCAAATTTATGGATGTGCTAAACCCTCAGTGATAGCTCGGATTCAGAGGTTTCAATCGAAGACCTTACGGATATTTGCGAGGGTCAACACACCCTCTTACGCTTCTAATGCTAACTTACATAGCGACCTCAACATCCCTCTAGTAACAGATGTTTTCATTCAACTTTATCTAAACTTCCATGGCAGACTTTTCACTCATCCAAATGAACTGATACGTAAACTTTCCTCCCGTCATATACCAAACAACGTTCAAAAATGATTAAGGAAGAAGTAGAGCAGGGATCTCCTGTTTTAGAAACGGTTAATGTTATTAATGAATGCATCATATTCACTGGTTGTTTATCTTGTAACAGTGGTGAATTTCATAAAGTTAATGAAAAAAAAAATTTTTTTAAATTTAAATTTAAAAAATAAAGACATATTCCAGAATTGTATCAAAGTAGGTAGACTTACCTAGCTGATTTCTTTCGCCGGCCACGACGTTTGTTAAAATTTTCTCGTAAATCAGTATACTTTGTAAATAATGCAGGCCATGTACCTTTTGGTTTCCATTTCTCTTGCATAATTTCATTTAACACAACATTTTTTAATTCTTCAAACTGCTCTCCAAATTTTGTTTCAATGTCTATCATTACCTGATCCAACAACCCTGAGTCATCTTCAACTTCTAACGTTAAATCCTGAAATTTACAGAATAAAATCAAGATTATTGATAAAACATTGCTACTTTCTGAAATACAGGGTGTTTGGAAAAGAACTCCCTAGTTTCAATGTGTCGTAAAATCTGTACAAAGCGACATACACTATTGTAGTTTATGGTGTTTGATTCATCAACCGTCCAAGTTTTGCTCCCATGCAGTTGGCAGGCCTGCTTGACCTGAGACGCAGCAATGCTTAGTTCAGTACAGTGCAATGGCTACTCCAAAACAGAAAGCGCAGTGTGTTATTTGGCTTGTTCAAACAGAGTCTGTTATAACAGTGCGACATAATTTTAGACGTGAGTATGGCGGTGAACCACCAACAGCAAAAACTATCCGTCATTGGTTAAAGTCTTTTAAGGAAACCGGTAGTGTTTTAAAAGCGAAATCACCAGGTAGAACAAGAACTTCTGAAGATGTTGTTGAACAGATCCGTGTTTCGTGTGTTCGGAGCCCAAACAAGTCATTGGCCAGACGTAGTCTACAATTAGGAGTGCCGAAAGGTACTGTGTATGATGTGATACGTAAGACTTCATTTGTGCGCCTACAAATTGCAACTGTTACATGAAATAAAACCTACTGCTTTCCGGGAAGGTGGATAGGCAGGTCTGGCCCAATCGCTTGGCCACCACGAAGCCCAGACTTAACCCCACTGGATTTTTTCTTTTGGGGCCACATAAAAAATTTAGTGTATGGTGAAAAGATTGGAGGAGTCTGAAATTCTACTTAAAATTCAAATTATGCGTTCACACCTTTCAAATTTGTCTAAACGTTCTTCATGCTTTTTCAATTCTGACTTATTACCAGAGAATGGTCCCATTTTTCATTTAACACTGTGCCAAGGTATGTGTATGTTGGCACTTGTTCCACCAATTTCCCATCAATCATAAGTTGGACCCCATCAACTCTCTCTTTGCTGATTACCATAACTTTTGTTTTGCTGGAGTTACCTTCCACGCCATTGTGAAGTAAAAAATTAAAATTAATTTTTCAGGAGCCCTGATAAACTGATAAAGTTTGTCATACTTTTCAACCTAATTAAAAAGGTAGTGATATTCCACCTGTCTTTTTTCAAAAATGAAGAATCACCATGGGTTCAAACCAGCCTTTTAGCTGAAAAACTGAAAACCAAAAATTAAACTGATAAAAAATAAATGTTCTTAAGAAAACAGTACCTCCATTCCTTTGGGAAAAATCATAATAACAGCCTGTCTAAAAAGTTCATCAGCTTGCTCCAATCTCTCCTTAGCTCTTTCTTCTCTATCTTTTTCATGTTGTTCTAATTTCACAAGTGGTTGGACTAATTTTTCCATTTGTTTCCTATCAACTTTTTTCATGTTCATTACAACCTGCAAGAACAATCAATCATAGAAATAAGAGTTGCAAAGATACATAAGATTTCTGGTCAAAAGTTTTGGTTATAATTGTTTACATAAATTAAAATGAATAAGCCAGTATTTTTTTGAAGAGTACTTTGACAGCTTACCAGTCATTTTATTACTTTGTTAGATGGTGTGTATGTCTGTTTTATGCAGAGAATTAGAATGTACAGGATTCTGAGCTCAGGTATATTTTAACATTTCCCAGAATATATCTAAAAAAACTATTTACACAATAAATATTAAATCAATGGAGTAAAATTTAAGGGTATAAATACAATACTCAGATTCTCCTTTCTTTAAAATATTACAGGAACTACAAAAAAACGTATTGAAATTTGTTTTCCAATTTACGTGGGTTACATTAGGGACAAGATTTTTGAATTAAAATTATTCAAATAATTATCTTAGAATATTTTAATTAATTTACATAATTTTAATTATACATATTATTTAAATTATTATCGTTGCCAAAATGATTGCCAACATTCGGTAGCAGATTGGCACCAGAAGAAGAAAATATTTGAATAAAGGTGAATGAATAAACTATTTACAAACTGCAGTTTATGGACTACAAATAATTCAGTTGCCAAATACAGTAAAATAATTTCACTTTTACTGTTAATCATCAAATAATTGTTGTTTAGGTCAACAGCCGAAAGGCTGGTTTGAACCTGTAGAGGTTTTAATAAGTTAAAACGAGGAGTGAGGTGGTTTACTATTGCCTTCCTTACTGAGTTGAAAGAGTATGCTTATCAGCATGCCAGGCCCTCTGAAAAGCACCCACTTTCCACCCTGCAAGTGACACATTCATTTCATTAACCACAGGGTCTGGCTGTACAAGGAGATAACTCTGACTAGTGTCTTTTACACCTCTACCTCTTCTGTTTTTAAATAGTTCGGTCTTATGCTGACAATGTGATAAGAAACAGAACTATTTTTTGTAGCCCTGAAATCAACAGATTGAGTGCACAATTAATTTAACACTACACCTGCCCGTTATGGGCATATCAAATGAATAATAATAATAATAATAATAATAATAATAATAATAATAATAATAATAAACAGCAATATGATCGAGGCTTGTGAAATATGAATACATATAATATGCCTAAAAACCGTTATTTCATAATTTATGTCTGTTTCTGCAGATGGCAACAGCATAGCGATGTGCTCATAATAAATGCACCGCATTTATTTGAATAACTTCATATGTTTGGGTTTCTGAATAGTATTGTACCATATTAATAATATTTATGCAGAGGGTAGCTAGAAACTTTATTTGATTATTGTTTGTCAACTTTTTTTTTTTTTTAATTCCTAACTTGTGTACGTTGCAATCTGTTCAATTCAGAACAATAAGCAACCCAATGAGATGAGGATGATGTGTATGACATGTAAATGAGGTGTAGTCTTGAACAGACCCAGGCCGACCATTCCTGAGAGAGTATGGTTAATTAAACCCCAACCATCAAAGTACACCGGTAACCACTGTCTAGTATTCAAATCCGTATAAAAGTAACTACCTTTACTAGGATTTGAACCAGGAACCTTCACCTCCGAAAAATCAGCTGTTAAACAGCTGATTTTGGCGACGACTTTACCTCTAGACCAACCCGGTGAGTTTTGAACCTTTAGAAGTTTTACTAAGTAAAAAGAAGGAGTGAGGTGGTTTACTACTGCCTTCCTCACTCAGTTGAAAGAGTATGCTTATCAGTATGCCAAGCCCTCCGAAAAGCACCCACTTTACACTCTGCAAATGACACCACCAATGATGCACTCTGCAAATGATTCACCGCAGGGTCTGGCTGTATAGTGAAATTCATTACTCTCAGAGGACATAACTCTGACTAGTGTCTTTTTTAACTCTACCTCTTCTGTTCCTAAATAGAAATTTATTAGATTGTAAAAACTTCTCATTTATTTCATAACTATACCATAAACCAATCTCAGTTACTATTTGTCAAACAATAATTTTTTGTAATTTAAATTTGAAAATGTTAAGTTTTGAACCAAACCGGTTTTTTCTGACCAATTATAAGTTGAGCCAAAAACATGATTTACCTGTTTGATTTAATTTTTACGAAAAAAACCTACATTATTTAACTGCTTTCATTAACAAGAAATTAATTTTTAAATTGTTGTTTTAGTAAATTGTGAACATTATTCTTTCTTGCCTCTTTAATGTTGTCCTCTATTGGATAATTTATGAATTCATGTTTTGCACTGTTTTAGTTTTCTTTTAAATAGTTTTTTATGAACCGATTTCATTCCTGTAGTTTGTACTCGCCTTTTACAAATACAGTATTTTCTTCCTTTATAACAAGCTTTACGATCAGAAAACATGAAATATGGAGAAATTATCCAGGCTCTTTTTCAGTGAAAGGAACTCTCTAAATGGTCAACTGGATAGTGTGACTTTTGCTCCAAACCCCGTTTTTGATAATGAGTTATGCTCCGAAATAATACTGTCCCTCAATACAGTCTTTTAAAAGCTGAATTCACGGAGTTGCATAAGTCAATATACGAGGGGTACCCAAAAGAAACCGGAATTATTTTTCAAAAGCTATTTATTTTCAATATTTTACGAAACAACCTTATCCCCTTCAAAATGCTCTCCATTACAACTAATCCGTTTATCCCGCCGGCGTTTCCACTGTTCGAAACATTTTTTGTAGTCATCTTTAGAAATGGCCGACAGCTCCTCTCTCGTTTTTTTCTTGACCGCTTCAATGTTGTCAAATCTGTGTCCTTTAATGTCCCTTTTCAAGCGTGGAAATAAGAAAAAATCGCATGGAGCCAGGTTAGGCGATTAAGGTGCGTGGGGCAGCGGAACCATGCCATTTTTAGTCAAAAAATCTTTCACCAAGATGGCTATGTGTGCATGTGCATTGTCGTGGTGGAAGAACCAATCTCCTGCCTGCCACAAATCGGATCTTTTTTGACGAACACTGTTGCACCAATCTTCTTAAAACTTCCAAATTGTCAGTCGACGGTCTGAGATCACATGCTCTCGAATTTTTTTGAACATTTTCGTTGATTCGACATTTGATGGACATCCAGAACGAGGTTTGTCATCAATCAATATGTCGCCATTTTTAAACCAAGAAAACCACTCGTATACTTGAGATTTTCCCATAGCGTCATCTTTGTAAGCGGTTTTCAACATTAAAACAGGTTCAGCAGCACTTTTGCCGAGTAGAAAACAAAATTTCACAGCTACACGTTGTTCACTTAAACTTGCCATCATAAAAAACGAAACAAGAACAAAACGCTAGCAAAAAAATCACTACAGATGAATACTGAACTCGCAATGAGTTGTGTTATACACATCTGTGCGGTAGAAATGCGTACTACACAAGCACCACCCGCGGCAATGCTATTCCGGTTACTTTTGGGTACCCCCTCGTATACGAAAAACTGGGAAATGTTAAGTTTACCAGCTATGCCTCTCGCTTTTAGAATATTGTAACATACATAAAACTTTGGTAGCACCACCATTTGATATAATAATACTATCTTATTTATATAACAGAGGGCCCCAAGTTTCATTCCTAATTGGGTCTGATATTTTCTCAACACTCTTTTTCATTAGTAACCATTCATTGCATGTGTTAGCTGTTAACAGCTCCAACTGAAACTAAAAACACGGGTTTATTACAATAGCCTTAATAAAAGTGATTAAATGGAATGAAGTTACTTACATCTAGCATGTGAGCTCTCTGTTGAGCATTCCATTTCTCATGAAGCTCATCTTCGAAAGTATATTGCTTGCCTCTGCGGCGCATGTACCATCTAAATGACATCAACATTAACATTAACATATATTACATAAGCAATTGAAATAATATATAGGGTGATTCAAAAAGAGCGCCGGTTTTTATATATCAAATTAAGAGATTTATTTTATTGAAAAACTGAAAATAAATACAAGTTCATCTTACCTTCCGATTTCATGTATGAAAAATGATGTCATGCATGTGTCCTCCTCTACTGCGCTGGCACGCATCAACTCTGTCCATGAAATTGGATATTACTGCACGACAAGTTTCGACTTCCATTTGCCCGATAACCCGTCGAATTTCCTCCTTCAAGTCATTGATGTTTCGGGGTTTATTGGCATACACCAATGACTCTTCAGATGACCCCAAAGATGAAAGTCACACGACCTTGGTGGCCATTGATGGTCGGAATTACGAGAAATTATGCAATCCTGGAACCGTTCACGGAGCAACAACATTGTTTCTCGTGCAGCAACTGAATTTTATACGGGTGATATTGGAGATCGTACCGAAGAATTCTCCGTACAGAAGAACATCGTAAACCCAATTGTTGAGAACGGCGACGTATTGATTTTGCTGGGCTAACAGACACACTGTCACGAACCAACGCAACGTTCTGCTCAGTTCGGCCAGAACGACGACGTCCAGAACTTTTAAGGTCGACTGTTGAACCCGTCTCAAAAAACTTTTTCATGAGCCTGCAAACTATTGATTCATTCGGTGCTTCATTACGTCCTAGAGTACCGCGAAGTCGCCTGACAGTAGCCACATAACTCTCTCCACTCAGGTAAAATGTTTTGACGATTAACACTCGTTGTGCAATAGTAAACTTCTCCATGGTTAGACACAGACTGCAAGAGTACTACACTGCGAACAAGAGAAACTACAACTGAATCGTCAATCGGAATGTTCTCCGAAATAGAAATGAGGTCTAACAATGTTGCCAACCGATAAACAAAAATTTACCAGCCGTTTAAAAACCGGCGCTCTTTTTGAATCACCCGTTATTTCTAAACCACCAGAATAAGGTAACTGTAAACACTTACCAATGTTTAGAGTGCTTTCATTAAGGAATTTCCTTATCTGCCATGGTAGGAGAAGGAAATTTTCAATTTTGATTGGAAACAAAAATTAAATTACTGAAGATGCGTACAATATTATTATAGAAAGTGCTCTGACACATTGCCTCAAAATATGGGTAAGTGTTTACTGTTACTGTATTCTGGTGGTTTAGAAATATATTATTTCAATTTTAAATAATATGGCTGTTGATAATCCTACATAAGATTTTTTATAAAATAAAAAATAAAATACATAAGGAATACATATTAATTAACAGAAAATACCGTTCACTTCTAATCTGGGTTAAAAAATTCTTGACTTGGTTCCATCATGCTAATTACGTCCTTATCACAAGTCGGCAGGTTGACGTAATACAAGGTCTGTCCAATAAATACGCGAACTTGTGCAAGCTAGCGCCCATGACGCGGACTATAGTCCCACCCACTAGCGGCGCTAGTTGCCTGATTCCCAATGAGCCGTCAGTGCTTGGCGGATCGTCAAACTATGCCTATAGAGCTAGTTATGTTAGTTTCTGTTATCCTTGTTTTTACTATTTGTCGAAAATGGAAACTGACGAAATCACGGAGCAACAAATCAATATCAAGTTTTTGGTGAAGTGCAGTAAAAGTTATAAAGAAATTACTGAAATGTTGACAGCTGTTTACGGTGATAATGCTCTGAAGAAAACATCAGTTTTCAAGTGGATTAAGCGCTTTAAAGATGGCCGACAAGACGCCACGGATGATGCAAGGCCAGGACGACCTTCAACCACCTGTCTTGGACAACAACATTGATCATGTGCGGTCCCTTGTCCTTACTGATCGTCAAAAAACTGTCCGAATGATAGCTGATGAACTGAATCTAGGAAAATCAACAGTGCATACTATTTTAACTGAACATTTGTCAAGGTGATGGATTGATTCTTCACCATGACAATGCACCTGCACATTCAGCATTGATTGTTCGCCAGTTTCTGGCAAAAAATTCAATCACCATCCTTGATCATCCTTCTTCTTCGCCAGATATCACCCCCTGTGACTTTTTCCTATTCCCAAAATGCAAAAATGTGATGAGGGGACATCACTGGGAAGATTTGGACACAATAAAGCAAGAAACGACGAGAATACTAAAAAGCCTAACTGCTGAGGACTTCCAAGGGTGCTTTAAACAGTGAAAAAGAAAATGGAATAAGTGCATAACAACAAATAAAGAGTACTTTGAAGGGGACAAAATTGATGTAGACTAAATTTTGCAAAATAAAGTTTTTATGGGCTCAGTTCGCGTATTTATTGGACAGACCTCGTAGATTACTCTCTTGCTTCAGCTCTCTATTATTTGTTTTATGACAAGGAAAAATAAAAATAGCAAATACTAATAAGCTTGAGGAGATCTTTCTGATGCACAAACGAGCAGTGAGGTACAAATGTGGAATAGGTCGGTAAAAGCCTTGTAGACTACTTAAAGCAAAATAAAATTCTTACTGTACCTTGCTTATTCATTATGGAATCTGTTCTGTGGGCAAAGTCAGTAAAACAAGATGGTTCGATAATAAAGCCTCACGGCTATCACACAAGAAGGCACCATTCTGATTTTG
Source organism: Catonia carolina (assembly GCA_035578175.1). Taxonomy (NCBI): domain Eukaryota; kingdom Metazoa; phylum Arthropoda; class Insecta; order Hemiptera; family Achilidae; genus Catonia; species Catonia carolina. The sequence goes on from JAQMRL010000010.1 coordinate 12,526,263, forward strand.
CCAAGTTTCATGGTTTTCTCTTCATGAAAAAATCGTCATATACTGGACCAAAACTGATGTCCCCATCTTCCACAAAGGTTGTTTGTGATTGAATGTGAGAAAAGATTTAATAGGTTGGCTGCCGTGAGATGCGCCGGCGCTACTCAGGCTTTTGTTACCCACAGGCCGTGAGTAATACGGTTGCTACTCGAATTCCTATTCTAGAATTTTTTTTAATATCTTTTCGTGGCTTGCTTGGAGAGTATTGTAATTTTAATACGGCCTCTATGGCATACTTTTGCGTATATGTACGGTAGCAACTTCTTTAAGAAGCCATAAGAACTCTAATGACACGCGAGAGAACTGACGCCATTCGCTTCCGTTGTTTCATTGAATAAACATCGTTTTATTGTGAATTTAGTCCATTTTTTAGTTAAGTTTGTTGTTTAATCGTATTAGTTTTTTATCTAATTAATTTAAACCAATGAACTCATTTTTTTCCATTATTTTTAATTGTATTAATGGTTTTTTTATATTAATAGAATAATAAACGCATAATTAAAAAGAAACTGTGTTTTTATTGCGTGGCCTGTCGGGAAGGGGTTTCCTTTAACATGGGCGGCAGCCAACCTGTTAAGAAAGAGTTAAAGTCTTACCTAATTGTTAAGTCATTTTATACATTCCAGGAATTAAAAAAAAAATTATGGAGTCTAAATTTGTGTTTTGTATTACATAATTTCTATTTCATATAATGAATTAATATAATAATTTCACTAACCTTCTTTTTAAACTGCGTCACCTTTATTTTAATTTCTACTTACACGTGTTTCGGTGGATCCACCATCATCAGAGTAAATAAAAAAATTAATAATAAAAAAATAAAAAAAGAGTAACTAAAAAAATTTTTTAGTTTCAATTTTTTATTTACTCTGATGATGGTGGATCCACCGAAACACGTGTAAGTAGAAATTAAAATAAAGGTGACGCAGTTTAAAAAGAAGGTTAGTGAAATTATTATATTAATTCATTATATGAAATAGAAATAATTTCAAACTGCAGGATGCATTATAAAGATTTATTTTTGAATGAAGATATTACATAATTGTTTAGTTATTGTTATTGTATAATATTTATTGTTTATTTTTTGTGTGATTGATGTTGACAATTTGTTTCATGTGATGTTTCTTTTTAATGCTTTTTAAAAGATGAAATGTTTTGATACTGACTTATCCTATATTCTTTTGAGTTTTGTATGGATTAAAATTTTAAATAAATAAATTAATTAAATTTACTTAAAGACTTCTTCGTTGTATTTTTTACGGGCTTCATCTTGTCTTACTCTTTCTTCTTCTTCTAATCTCCTTTGCTCTTGACTTGCTTTTCTTTCCTTTTTTCTTTTGCTTGCGTACTTTTCACGCCACCATGCTCGCCATTCTTTGAATTGTTTTTGTCTCTGTGGTTCACGGTGAATAATACCTTTCAATTTTGTCAACTGTGAAACAAGAAAACATAATAAAATTTTTGTGATCTAGACTACTATACCGAAAAGTATCTTATATTTTAGTTTCTCTCTCTCAGTATTCCAATGAATAAATTAATATTGTAGTCACTTGCTTTCAATTATTAAAAGCGAATCTTTTGTAAAATTACACAATTTTGATAAAAAGCAGTACTATTGTCTAACACAATTTATACTGGCCACTCCTATTAGAGAAGAGACAAAAGAACTGTCACTGTGAACAAGTCACGGTGACCACAGTTATTCAGATAGACGAGTAACCGTTCCCCAGTCACTGTTACAAAGATCGCTTACTCATTCTCTGTTCACTGTATAAGGCAGGACGACATGGCGACCGTAATTCTACAGTTCCTTCAATCACTTTTACAAAAATCAGTTACTCATTCGCTGTTCACTGTCACTTTTAAGAGAGAACGAATTCTTTACCTTAGGAACTAGTGAACAAATTCACTCGCTCATTCACTGTTCACAGTTAATAGACAAAACGACAGAATGTGCTTACTCTTCTTCAAGGCCCTTATGATAGCTATGTAAGTAATGTTGGTCTGTTCACTGGGCTTAGTGCTCTCCTTGTCACCTCTCCTTTGATAACCGGCACGTCCATTAATTTTTTACTTCAATTTTTACGCACTCTTCTCTCTCTCTCTTTCTCTCTCCCTCTCTCAGTCTCTTCCCCTTGTTATGTTTGTCATCTACTAGACTAAACAAAACGAGGGTAGTTCCTTTACATCTCTGATCGCGGTAACACAATTACATTACAGTATTATTTTTATTGCACGTCGCGTTCTACCTAGCTATTTTATTTATAATGTGCGTTGTTATTTTTCAGTTGTAAATATTGTTTCTTGTACTTTCTCTTTTTTCTACAAAATGTTATTTTTATTACTAATTTAGGATACCTTGTGTTAATCAGTTTTAGGCTAAATTTTTATTTCAGTTATATATGTAGCCCATTTTTTTTTTTTTTTTTTTTTTTTTTTTTTTTTTTTTTTTTTTTTTTGCGAACTTCTACAGCAATTAAAGCCGTCTTTCGCATTTCAATCGCCAAGCTTCCCGATCCAGCCAATCACCCTCCTGCAGATCTCTCTTGCTCATTGCTTCCATCACCTCCTCCATCCACCGTCTCGTTGGACGGCCTCTTTTCCTTCTCTCTGTTGGGGTCCAATTCCATATCCTACTGGGCCATCTGCTCTCACTCATCCTTCTCAAGTGCCCATACCAAAACAATACTTTTTTCCCAATTTCATCCAATACCCTACTTGGTTTTCCTACTCTCTGCCAGATTGTTTCATTTCGTATATGGTCCATCCTCGAAACACGACAACTGCGTCTCCAGAAGTCCATCTGTGCAGCCGCAATCCTTCGTCTACTTCTCTCAGTTAACTCCCACGTTTCCGCACCATATGTAAGAACGCTTTGTTGTATCGCTCTTCCAATTCTACACTTTGTTTCTGTCCGGATATCCTTTGACCACAAAACTGAATTCAGCATTCCTGTAACTACTTTTCCCTGAGTCACTCTATTTACTATCTCCCGTTGGCTGTTTCCTTCTTTACTCAACACCACACCTAGATACTTATATTCTTCACATACCTCTATCTTATGTCCCCCTATATGCAGATCTCGTCCAACAATTCCAATCGGTAAATACTTCGTCTTTGAATAGTTAACTTTTAAGCCCCATTTCTCAAGAACCTCTGTCAGTTTCCTCATCATATATTCAATATCGAACTCGTCATTCGCTATTACTACTTGATCATCTGCAAATAGAAGGGTATACAAATATTCTCCATCGATGTCGATACCCATATTAGCACATTTTGCCTTCCACTCTTTCAAAACTTCATTCATATAAATCTTAAACAAAGTAGGAGAGAGACAGCATCCCTGACGAAGTCCTTTTGTAACCTTAAATGGGGTAGAGAGACGACCCTGCAGTTTTACAGTCGACTTTTGACCATCATATAGCTGTCTTATAGCTTCAACATACGTCTCCTGTACCCTATCTCCTAGTACTTCAAAAAGCTTTTGCACTGGTACTGTGTCGTATGCTTTTTCTAAGTCTACAAAGACTAAGTGAGTCTCCAAATTTCTAGTTAATCTTTTCTCAATCAAATGCTTTAACACAAATATGTTGTCTACACACGATCTACCAGCTGTGAAGCCACTTTGCTCTTCCATCACTTCTATTTCCTGCTCAATCCTTTCCTTCAAAATATGTCCGTACAACCTTCCCATTGAAGCCGTTACACTAATAGCTCTATAATTTTGACAATCTGTTTTATTCCCTTTCTTATGTATAGGAGTGATGTACGCTAATTTCCATTCTTCTGGAATTACCTCTCCATGTATTAAACATTTATTAAATATGTCTGTTATTGTCTGAATGACAGAGTATGGAGCTTGTTTCAGCAATTCAACAGGAATGTCTCCAGGACCAGCCGCTTTACCATTCTTTGTTTTAGTTATTGCTGCTCGTACTTCTCTAACTGTTATCACATTAATTCTACCAGTCTTAATTCGATTTGTACTAGGGATACCTTGAGTCATAAATTGTTGCCTATCCTCAGTGAAAAGTTTCTCATAATACTCTCTCCACTGTTGCAAGGAAATCATCTGCAAATTTACCTTGTTTGTAGTGTTACACTTCATACGTTTGAGGACCCGCCACGCTTCTCCACTCCTAGTTCCATCTACATAACTGTCTAAAGTTCTACAAACGGCATCCCAAGAATCACTCTTTGCCTTGAGAACCGCTTTCTTTACTTCTTTACAGTACCTTTTGTATTCTTTCCCATCATCATCAGCACGCGTAGTCATCCACCTTTGGAAGAGTTTTTTCTTTTCCTCTACCATGACTTTCATCCTCGAGTCCCACCAATAATTTGACTTTTGTCCTCCATTCAACATTTCCTTATTTCCGAGAGACTCAGCTGCTGCTCCATGTAATGCCGATTTTAATGTGTCATACTGACTCGCGACATTTCCTGACACGCCATCTTTAACTTTTCCCGCCAATCTTAATTTGTAAAGAAACTGGACTGAATCCTGATGAAGCAAATCCAACTTATATTTTATTGTCTCTATCTTTTGTCCCTCATCCTCTTTGT